>CAOKZL010000683.1:0-682500 GCA_948472985.1 Iguana delicatissima
ATGTTATTGACTCCTTGTTTTAAAAGTAGCTTTCCAGCTATAGTGTGCTAAAAATTCTGCATCAATGAGCATTTTGTTCTTTCAGGAATAATTTTAAACGTGACATCTAAACCATTTTCATGGTGTGTATTCCAAGCTTTAAATGTTCAATCAACCCACATCTCAAGCATCTAACAGATAAGGATAAAACAATTTGGAGTAGAGAGGAAACTGGCTGAACTCTCCCTATACAAATATCTTTTATTCTCTAAGATCTAAAGTGTTTCCTTCCCAGTCTGCCTACAGCATGCTGGCTGTTGCCATGTTGGTGTGAAGTTGCTCCTGTGATGCATGTGGTCTAAACTAGAGAAATGTTGGTTCTTAAGTAGTGTGTTTGATGTGTGCAGCTGCTCTAGAGGGTCCCTTGTGGTGGTGTTAATGCAAAGGTCACAGCTCATGGGGTTTTACTTGAGCAGGGGTTGTGGTTTGGGGTCTGGTTTTGTTTCTTTTTTAATGCAGATTGCTACCAAGTACAGCTGGCTATAGGACTGGTGTTCTGAAACAAAAGCAACATTCATTTCCAAATTCAGTGAATGCTACAAAGATATACACTAGGAACTTTTTTTATCTTCTGCAACTTACATATTCAAATAGGTGAGCTGTAGATCCAAGCAGATGGTGATTTTAACTGTCTTTAAAGACCTTTTACATCAGTCACAGCATCATAACTGCATTCTGAGCAGCTTTGACTGGGGACTTAATTTTGCTTATTGAGAACAAGCTAATTCAGAAAACCAAAGTCTACTTATTTTTCTTTTTCCTTTTTTTAATGAATGGTTTGCCCTGATTAGACAGCCTGAAATCCAGCTGCTAAATGAATGAACACAATGAGCATCATACCTCCTCCTGCTAAAGCCAGTAGCAGATTTTCCATCGATTTATGATAGGGCTGCTTACATCTGTTTTATAAACTTCAGTAGACAGGCTTTTTAAAAGTGTTGTTAGCTACGGAATTATGTGTTCAAGAGCATGTAAGAACTGATCTCTTTTCTGTGAAGAGGCTGATAAATGTGGCAGTTGAAACTCAATAGATCCAAGTTGATGAGTTAGAAACAGAAGTAGATGACTTAAGAAGGGACAACTTTAAGGGAGTTAAAATATGTGCTATGTGTGCCATCTTACCTTCTTGTTGAACTCAAAAAAACATTGACAATGCTGTATTCTCTGTGGGAGAAAGGTGGCAGCAGAGGAATTGATGCACAGTCATTCAGATCAGCTACTTAACACATACACAAAGCACACAGAGGGAGAGATGGAGAGTGTGTGTGTGTGTCTTACCTAATTTTTCTTGAAGGCTATCTTTTCCTTAGTGTGTAAAGTGTAGTATTAAACAAAAGTAAAAAGAAAATTAGCACAGGTGGAATTTGGAGGTAATTTTGTGAAAAGGCAGAACTACTTCTCTTTTTAAAAATGAGAGAAAGAGCAGATTTTGGCAGAATCTTTCCAGTTAGTAGACTGGAAAGGACATCTCCTGTTTAGATATTTATCCATATTTTCTATTGTGTAATTCAATATTTCTGTACATATATGGATTTGATTGCACATGAAATATGATTGTGGCTGTCCCCTTCAGGCTAAAGGAGATTGTACTTTAGTTGGATCTTTTCAAAAGAAATCTTCACTTAATTGCACTAATATTGTTTTTCTGATGTAATATGCAGAGAGTAGAAGCCATGCCCTTGGAATATGCTGTTGCTTCACAAATATAAGCCTCTGCCATTAGAAAACGCCTACATTGAAATGTGTTTACGGCTGAATAAATAAGTAATTCTGGTTGATTAATGATCTGTCTTGTCATCATCTAATCAAATTTACATGTGCCCAAAAACTTCAGCATGCATACCTTTTTGAAACATTGAGTAAGATGGTACATAATAAAAGCTTCCATTGATTTGAGAAGTGCTGCCCTTAATAATCTGCCATTTAAAGCTTGGGTCCCTGATTTATACATATAATATTGTTCCATATCACACCTACAATAAGGAATATATTATTTTACATACTGTGAATGCTGCATGCCTAGAATTTTAAGAGCATATTAATTTTTTAAATCTACAAACTGTACAGATGATGCAGAGGTATCTTTTCCTAAGTGGATAGCATGCGATTGGGCAGTGGTATGAATCATTTGTTAAGTGCATATATTTTAATTGCAATATATCCATTACTGTCAACAATCAAGAGATCAGATTTTTCTGGTCTTAATGAAGAATACAGAATTCCCTTTGGCATAAGGGAAATGCCTCCATTTTATCAAAGTGTGATGTGTTTTCTCTTGGTGTCATGCCAGGTTGGAAAGCACACCATTTCATCCTTAACTTTCCATTCTGAGCAGTAATTGCCAAGGTCAACTAAACAAACAATAGGTAAATCTTCTCGAAGGCATACTGACTTACAGTAACTAAGGAATAAATGCAAATTAGTTATAATAGGATCTACTGGAAACCAGGTAGCAACTTTAATCTATTGTGATAGAGAGCACTTCAGAATGCAGCTGTGTGTCTTGGTTTATTTCATCCAAAAATTAAAACTCCTGTATCATTTCTACTGTTCTTGCTAAATTAAATGGCAAGTCTGACATTCAGTATAAAGCTGCAACCCTGAGTGTGCTAATCTTGAGTGGTAATATTGCTGCTTAAATGTAATTACTAAACCTTGCTTGAGTAGACCAATTGAATCAGTGAGATTTACAGAAGTGCAAATGCCATTGAACAGTTGATTCAATCAGTCTGGATTGACTGATTGGAACTAGCAATTACATTTAAGCCTATCCACTTATTTTGGTCACATACTAATAATGTCTTACTGGGAAAACACTGGACTAATTCTTCAGTTTCCTTTTAATCAGGATTGGAGTGGTGAGATGTCAGTGGCACAGGGAACCTGCTCAGACATTTATTCTGGACTTCAAAGGAGCTATCCAGGTGCTGAAGCTCTTTGGTAGGTTTTCTTCAGCATCTTGAATAGTTTCTCCAATGTCTGGAATAAAACCCAGAGTGAATTTGCTATACCACAAATATACAAGTCACCTGGTTGGGTGGTTTGGGATAGGATGGTTTGGGATAGGGTGGTTCACTTGTAAATGACACCAAACAAAATCCACAAACTCTCTTACTGACAGGTCATATGATGGAGAGACTGGTAATTAGGAACAGTACAGTAGTTATAACTTTAATAGGTCTTTGGTTACGGTTTGCATTCTTGACATACTTAGTTCCATCAACAGATCTGCTTAATCAATGGACCTCACAAGTCTTTTCAGGAAGAACAATGGTCACGGGGGGGGGAATGTGTCCCCCCCAGAAAACAAAAGTAAGAGTTTTAAGGAATCACAAGGAAAGAAAACAATCCAAGTTTTAAGGTTCTTCTAGTATATATTTATAGTTAGGAGGTATGCATGCATGTATGTATGTATGTATGTATTTTATATGCTGCTTTTCTTCTAGCATGGGATAGCTGATAAAAAAAAGCTAACTCAAGATAAGCTACAAACCTGATAATAAAAAAAGTTAAAACTGTTGATGGCAGAATATCAAACTGACTTTGCCCAGCATCAGATGGTTACTTGTTTGCTTATGTGCTTCATACCCAGCCTTGATTATTGTGGATTAATCTGGGACAGCTGTGTAGCCCATAGAACTTAGATTTTTGATAGGAAGTATAAGTTATCCCATACATGTTATGATCAGGTTCATATAAAGCTGTGTCTGCACCGATAGTTGTTGATGTGTTACACGATTGTTACTCTCCCCTCAGAAGTTAGACTTCTGATTTCTTATACTCATAGTGATACCGAAATTAGGACCAAAACAGAAATGAGGAAATGTGAACTATAATAGTGGTTGTTTAATTGGCTGTAGGTGAAGATAGATGACAATTTATTACTTGGCAACTTAGGAGAGAGTCTGTTAACTTATAAGGTGAATTCTCTTGCCATATAGTAAGGAAAATTTTATTACAATTGCACCAGTAAGCTGGAGAAGAGGAGAGTGCAAGCTTCTTCATAGCACAACACTTACTGAGATCAAGATCTCAAGATGGGAACTTCTTCTAAAGGAACTATGGAACCAGAACAGGGATGATCGCCTGCCCACCCCACAGGCGCTACTCTGTGTACTTCTAAAATTAGATCCAGAGGGCTAGGAAACCCTGCAGACATAATAATGGGCAGCACAAAGGGCTACAGCAATGAGGAGAGGAAAGTTCCATCAAGCTACTGGACATCCATTAGTGTAATACTAGGCATCAACCCAAGCACTTGCATGTGCTCCATGGCAAGTTACCACGTATCAAATAGCCTCTATTCTGCAGTACTGTGTACTAAGAGGAGTTGAGATTAGAATTTTCCCAGTGCTTTAGATAGGTAGCAGACTGACAAAGATATGGTTATGTTGAAATAGTATAAAATCATCTCCCTCATTTAGATGTTCTTTGTATAATATGTGCTTTGAGGGTTTTCCTGCATGGCAGGGGGTTGGATTGGATGGCCCTTGTGGTCTCTTCCAACTCTACATTTCTATGATTCTATGATATCTGATAATCCTAAATGAGCCTGTTTGCCCCACCTAGATTTATCCGACTTTCCTGATGTAATATGAATATAGCACCACGACTAGTACTTGTGTGAATATTTCTGGTAGTTAGTAGAAGAAGATTAGCAGTGAAAGATTCTGGCAAGCTCTGTGCCCAGACTTACCTGAAAAGAAGCAGCACGGCATGGTAGGGAGGCACCATATTTCCTGCTTCCATCTGCCAGTGTCCCTTCCAGAGGTCTGCACACTTTTCCAAGCTCTGACACAGGAGATGGGTGGGAGCAAAGTTGCATGCTTCACTCAGGTTTTGCCAATGAAACATATATAGTCCCTGGTCATTCTTCTGGTAGTCAGGGTGTGCATGTGTTTGTACAGATCAGTAATGTTTCTTACATGCTCAGGCTTGCTTTTTTTTTTTTATGCAATAGTGTAGACAGTCCTGTGCATTTATAACATTGAAATCAGAAACTTTCATGCTACTCTTTGTGGTCCTTATCAGAATAGTAACTTCTCATATGTCCCTTTGTGTTGCGTAAGGTTCACAGACTGAGTATGAAGATCTTACTTATGTTGCTACCTATATTGTCCAGTATTTGATCTGTGTATTTTTTGTTGAAGAATATGAGGCAAGTGGATGATTCAAGCTACTCAGTCTCAAGCAGTGGTGCAAGAGGGTGATGGCTCCCTTGGATTGTCTTTTGATGGTCTCGTGTGACTGATAGTACTTACTTTGGGATGTGTCTCACTTTGGACACAACATTCCAGGGGCCCTTTAACAAAGTGTAATTTGCTGGTGCATGCAGCCTTTGGGATCTCCAAGTGAAGCCTACAGGATCCCCCAGAGGCCCCCCAATGTCCCCAGATCCCCCTCAATTTTTTTTAAAAAAATGTTGTTTATTTTTTATTTTGCCCTCAAACTATCCCAGATCTTGCAAAACTGCCTAAAAAGACAACAGCTTGCTCCACTAACCCTCTCAAGCTCTCCAAAACTAACAAAAACAGGAGAGAAATCAACCAAAAAAATGGTCAGAATATCCAAAAAATTACTTCTGGTGCACTGGAACATGCTGCTGTGCCCTGCTGGGCAGGCACAAAAAGGAAAAATGGCCCCTGCCCTGCTTGCCCACCTCTGCTTTAGCACAACTTTAAAGACATTCTTCTCTCCACTGCTAACAACCTTGTTGATGTTTTTATCTGAAGAAGTAGGCAAATGTTAAAGAAAAAAAAACAGATGTAGTTGGATGAAACAACAGAGAAAATTCTATAGTTTTTGCTACATCTGTGCTATTCCTGCCTTGTTGTTTTTGCTTAGATACTACTAATGTCAGTAAACCACTGTTACTGCTAGTAGAAGTTCAGCAGTTGCCAGAGTGTATCCTGTGTGAGGCTTGCTCTGCTTGTCATGAACTTGGAGGGGATGATGTCAAGAATAATAAGCAGCATCTTTGGTGAGGAGTAGGGAAGACTTTAGTGAAGGGTAGGTTCAAGGATCTGGGCAAGTTGATGCAAATCATGACCCTGTAGCTGTGTCAGAGCAAGAGACTGAGGTCTCCCTCAGTCCAAGTGAATTTCAGTGCTGAAATACTTCAAAGCAGAAATATCAGAACTCCCGGTAGTGTCTATGTGACTTTATATATAACTCCTGTTAAACCAGACCTATTCCATTGTTCCTTGGGTCTTCATCAGAAACAAGCATGCTTTAAAAAAATAAAATTATGAGGGAACAAATCCTGAATCATGACTGCTTTTGCTGTCACTTTTGTTCTCTCTGGGTCTATGCTTTCTGTGTTTTATTTAGCCATAGTTCTTCAAGCTGTATTATACATTTTCTTTTTTTTAAGATCCATTCATACTGCCATCTGTATGGTACCATCAAAGATGGACACAGATGACTGTTTTCCATTCATCATAACTGCACCATTTCTCACTGTTTGTCCTCCCTTGTGCACTTTCTTTCCTGCTCATCTTAAAATGTTTGACTGAAATACTATTGCAGCAATTTGTTCATTATTACCTTCTTTTGATTTTTTTTAAATAAATAGAGAGATTCTGCAGTCTCCACTGATGTCTCCATCTCTAAAAGTGCACTGTATTCTCGGATAAGCAGCTCCGACGGAGAAAATACTTCTGGTTTGCTTTACCAGCAGCAAGATTTGGACTCTGCTTTGAGAGTTGCTAGAGAGGAGGTAATTTTCACCTTAAATTTTAAAAGTTGGCCCTCTTTATTACTTTGTTTTCATAAGAGCAGCTGCTCTAAGGCTTGTTTGGTGCATTTTTAAACATTGTATATAAAATATAAATAAGTTGTGATGCTGTAATTTTGATCCAGCCCAAGCAAGATCTTCTCAACTCATAACCTTAGGTGGTGGAGGATACAGCAAGAAACAATTCATTTCCTACTTAAGAATGAATTCTCTCTTATGCCCTTAACCATAGTTCACCAGTATATTCCATCATTATCCTTAGACATGATGTGCCTCTTGGCATATTCTCTCTCACTCTAAACTAAGAAATAGCTAGAATAATGTCTGCCCTGGCCCTCAGTTATAAACAATTTTGCAATGTACATAATTTTTTTTTCATTTAGCCAGTTATTTCATACAGTCTATTTATGGCCTAAACTGTTTGGAGAGAAAAAAAAATCCTCCTTGCATGATGGATTTCAGCCCATCTGTTTTGTATAGACAGCCAAAGAACATGCATGTGTACCATATGCATTAGCTTATTGTGTTAATAGTGCAAAGAAGTCTTTGGTCAGATTTTGGCAAGCTTCACTGGTATGAAGTTCACATCAGTATTGCACATGGAGAAGTGAGGCTATGAGCAACAATTTTAGCATTTCCTGATACTGTCGGGTATAGCTTTGCATGAGTGGGGGGAGAGGAAATCATAGAAAATTCAGTGAAATAATATTGTATGTATGTCATATTAACTATAATGGGGACCAAACAAAAGCCCATCCTGTAGCTCAGACTTGTTTTCCTCAAGTATAGCGTTGATGAAAGATACCTTCCCTGTCACTGTTAACAACTTAACTTGGATTAACTCCCGTTAACCTAGAACTAGGTTTTACTCTCTTTATTTTTCCTTAGCCTTAATTTTGTTTTAAAGTAAAAGAAACAGATGTGCCAACACATTTTGATTTTAAAACCTTGCCCTACTCTGCTATCACTCTTTTGGACTGGCTCTTTGTGTGTTTAGGATGGTGAAATTTGTTTCTTTCTCCCTTCATAATAGATTGTAGCTAAGGAACGAGAAGTCACAGAATGGAAAGAGAAATATGAAGAGAGCAGGAGGGAAGTCATGGAAATGAGGTTTGTTTTTATCTTTCTGTATCAGTGCTGCTTTCAGATATAAAAGAGCATTTGTGCTTTACTGCTCTGCAAAACTTAATGTGTTTGTGACTTCTTTTAACTTTTGTTATAGAATGTTGGAACAGCAGTAAAATAAGTCGGTGGAAAGAAACTGAAACTGAGACCAAACTGTATTAGCTCTTCTAAAGTCAGAGTGAAACTGAGATTGAGCTGTATTAGCTCATCCAAAGTTAAAAATCGTATATAGTATTTATGCATTGAAGGAGGGATTATAGGTGATTTGTACTTGAAATGGCTTTGGGGGTTCTTTATGAAAGCCAAATGAATCATTCCTCTCAACATGAAATTGCTTCCTCTTTTAAAATACTACCTCAGTATTTCTGTATGAAGTCGATAGGTGGCTGTATTTTTAGTTAATACAGAAACAAGCTGTCAATGCCTGAGCCTCCCACTTCTCTGGTTTTGAATAAAGGTAATCAAACAGCCCAAAATGACTAGGTTATTTGAAATGAAAATCCATATTCTTGTAGCCATGAAAAAAATAAAATAAAACAATCATTCCAGTTCTAAATATATTGGTGGTAAGTTTGGAAGTTATTTGCTTTTATTTGAATTTGCCTCTTTGTATTTAATAACCTACAAAGTGGCTAACAAAAACATCATTAAAATATTGGTAGAAACTTTAAACAACAATAAAATATAAAATCAGTTAGCATCCTAGCAGTACATCAGAAGTACATATATTGCTATCAAAATCAATGAATAAAACAGGCATGAGACTCCTAAGGCCAATTTGAAAAAATGACACCATTAGGACAGAAGTGAGGAGAATCTCTTACAAAAAAAACTTCCCTAAAGAATACATTATGATGTTGCTACCAAAAAGAAACCACCCATTGTAGCGATTCAGCATACCTATGGCAGAAACATTGAGTGGAGTCTCCAAAGAAGATTTAATGTATAGAGAAATTCATGAGGAATTAGACCTTCTTCAAATACACTTCTTACTGGGACTTGCCCAAACATACCTGTGACTTCTGCATCCTTATTTAGGAAGACCATAGCAATTGGTCAACTTGATATAGCATTAAAGCTCACATCTAAAGATCTTGTGGTACTTTTTGTTAATATGGAAAATGTAAGGTTGCTCTTTTATTGTGGGGGTGGGTCTGTTGCTTTCGGAATTTGTCACCAGATTCTGAAATTATCTTCAGAGAATTATTCAATATGGCATTTTTTAAAAGCAAGGCAGCACATGCTGACCATTTTGAATATTAACTTTGCAAATTGTGACTCACCACTCAGATGCTGTGGATCAAGGCTAGTCAGATTTCATTAGCCTGATTTCACTCTGGAAAGACATGGATGAGCTGCTTAAATCGCTTTTAATCTCCTTATTCCAGCTAGCCTCTTTTTGAGAACAAATTCAAAATAGATGCTGAGTATGTGTGTTTTAAAGTGAGGGCAAGTTTAGAATTGTCACTTTGCTTGAAGGTTTTTAGTTATGTCTGAAACACTGGGACATACAAGGATTTGTCATGGCATCATCTGTGCTTTCCGTTTCTCCAAACAAGAACATAATTGCTAACTATTTGTAATGTGCTAGATTAGGTGCACGAGGAAGCAATTATCACCCTTCCTTCTTGCTCTCCTGGCAAAATTAGCAGAGCATTCCACCTGCAAGAATTCACTGGTTGGGCATATTGGAACAGCAAAAGGACAAAATTTGTTGTCTACTGTAGTCACTGATAAAACCTTACTGATTTCTAGGAGCTTAGGAGAATGCTTTAAATTATAACATCTGTGATACATTACCAGTGCAGGCCTTCTAGTTTGCTTAGCTGAGAAGTCTTGTCTGGTTTAGATGCTTGGAGTTCCACCCATCTAAGCCATACAAGCTCTCTACCAATGGTGATGAGGAAGTTTTAACAAACCTTAACAAATTTTTAATGAAAATCAATCTGCAAATTGCTTCCAGATTTCAAGATCAAGTATGAGAAATCCCATATCATTTGTCAGTCAGATTTATAGCCAAGAGGTGCTTAATTAAATCTCTTCTTGTGCATCTAGTCCCCCAGGACCATAGAAGCAGGAATTGCATCTAGCCTCAGACAGAGGCAAGTAAAATGTTAAATGTTCTGGAATAAGGAGAGCATGAGTTTAACTATATATTACAAGTGGACTGTGCTGTGTGTTGATTATGCAGGGATGGTGAGTTTTTAGCTGTCCAGATGTTGCCTGATTGGAGATCCCATCAGCCCCAGCCAGCATAGAAAACAGTGAGATGTGCAAGGAATTGCAGTCCATTGACATCTGAAGCCAATGCATTCTGTTACCCTGCCTGCTTGGGGCTCCCTTAAGGGGATTCCCAAAATCTGTCAAAATTGTGGGGAAAATCAGCTCAGAGCACTGCTTTAGCTTTACAAGAGGCAGGGTAACTTTGCAGGACCTTGTGACCCAAAGTTTACAGAGTCAGACCACGCCAAGAACTAGGCAAGCTGTTCAGTTTAAAGATTTTATTAAACTCTCAGTAATTAAAGTAAACAACAACACACACCCTCACGCATTCATTCAAGAGCTAATGAAGAAGAAAGTAAGGAAAATTAATAGGGATTTTGTTCTGGGGTGTTCTGGGCAATACTCTACCATGGATCTGATGCCCAGAAAGCCAAAGTTGAAAACTGGAGATTGAGAGCGATGAAACTCAAAATGGGGGAAGGGGGGCTGAGGCAAGACAGACTGACAGGGGTTCAGGAGGAAAATGTCAACGAACCCCCGAACAGATAAAAACATGGAGTTTTTATAGAAAAAATATACCTGGAGGGCTAGTTCTCTCCCTGGGAAAACAATGGGAGGCTAGATCAAAAGGCTTCAACAACAGACATGTCCGGCTGAATGTCTTCTCAGTCCTTTGTGAATGACTCTGCCCAAGTGAGACAAAAGGCACAGGTAGAGTGGAAATTGCCCACCTTTGGCAGGCTGATTGTGATTCTGTTGAGCTGCCATACCAGTGCAAAAGGGCCCTTTGTCTGTTTGATGGTCAGAATGTCTTCCAGGGATCCCTGGCAACGTGACAGATTGAGTCACTTTGGCTTGACCAAAGTTTTCCTAACTTATGCCTTCCAGCTTTCCTGCCTGCGTGCCCTTACGGTGACCCTGTCAGACACATGGAATGATTTTTAATATTAGCCACATGGAGTTATCAATTTGATGTGGTAAATTAATAAATTGTAGACCCTGGGAGAGAGCTGTTAGCCATACTTACAATTCCTCACTTGAATTCAGACTAAATGTTCATATTATAACTCAGCTCTTCTTTCCTACATTATGTATTCTGAAGCTGTTTTGATGATATTGTAAGAATTAACTTCTGTGGACACATTCATTGTCTTTTTGTTTTCTTTTTTATAGGAAAATTGTTTCAGAATATGAGAAGACAATTGCTCAGATGATAGGTAGGTGCTGTTGTCCTGAAAGACAGCCTTTGTATTCTAATGAGAACAACAGGAACCTATTTAAAGTTGAGTTGCACTTGTGATCTTAACACATCTTTGATTGTCTTTGATATTTGTTTTCCTTTTTCCTAAATCAGCAAGAATTGTGATGATATCTGAAGGGAACTCACTAGCTATGGTAAATTCAAAAAAGTGAAATGAAAATCAGATGTTTGATTTTGTATATACAGCCTTGGAATCCTGGGCAGAATTCATTGTCAAATAGCTATATGGTTATATGGTATTTAATACACTTCTCATTAGAATGACAACTCTCAGTATAATCACTAATGCCAATGAGTGATTTCTTTAATGCTCCATGGACAATCTATTAAAGAACCCTATATGTCTATGTATATATTTGTGGGGGGGGGGTAGCACTGCTCCCAGCCCATGAATTAGTAGATATTGAAATGTTTAGCAATTGGAAATCTGATCCTAAGTGCTTTGATCACAGTCCAGAACACAATGCAAGTGTGCACAGCAGGAATTTTACCATTGCTTCACTCTGGAAGACTTCAATAATAGTCCGTGAGGCAATGCACAAAACCTCTTTTAGGGAAGGTGGGCAGAAGACCCCTATACATGGGCAGCCCTTGTATGTTCCTACACCTTCCCTCTTGAAAGGTGGTTTCACTGATTATGAAACTGTAAATAGGAACTGTTACGAAATTGTAAATAGGGGGGTAAAAAAAGAAAGAAGAAGAAATAGTGACAGAAGACATGGCTACCAAATCAATTTCATTCTGAAAGAGGAAAATAAAACTTCCAGAACAATTTTGACCCTTTGGCTTCAGACGCTGGCCTGCCCCCACCCCCATAGGAAGGAATCCTTTCTAACTTATTGCAAGTCAGCACTTGAACGTTTAAATGATTGCTAGTCAGTATTTTTGTCTTCAGATGCATAGATAAATATTCAGCAATTTAAAATATATAACAGCTTTGAAATGCTACAAAGCTCCTGGGCATGTTGGGCTGCAAAACTAACTACATTACTACGCTAAGCTTCTTTTTGGGATTCTCTTCCAAATTAGCTTGGCTGTTAATCACTGGTTTGTTGCAAGATATCAGCAGTCGCCTGATGGAGCACATTTGTCTCAGTACTTGAAACACAAAAGTGCTTATAGCATTGAATGTTTGTGTCCAGTAGCACCATTAAAACAGACTCATTGTGTTATTTAAGCATCAGCTGTACCTTATAAAAGCTTGTCATCTACAGATTAGTCCCTACAGTACTTTTGGGATTGGTCTGTGAAGACCTTCAAATATATTATTTGAATGGCTAGAAAATGCTTCATTTGGAATGTGAGGAGTGATGGATCAAGGCCTCATAAAGGAGCATCAGTTTAAAGGGCTTGAAATATTTATGATGCTGTGACGAGCAGTATGATTGTGATTTCTTTTATGTACCCCCCGCAAGTAACTTTGCAAATGTGAAAGTCCTTGCAAATCCATGTGCAGAATCCATTGTTCACCATGATAGTGTAGACCAGAGGTGGGCAAAGTGCAGCTGCTAGACTACATGTTACCCTTCCTACACTATTGTTGGGGTTCCCAAGCCCTCCAGACTTCTCAGACTGTTCTATTCTGGCCCAAAGCAAAACAAAACAAAAAAAGATAAATAGCTCTCCAAGAACAATTCGCCTTTTAAATGGTTTCCAGGCCCGCTGTACTGTTTAACATGAAAAACTACACATTTTTGAAAGTCAGAGGTGAACCACAACCACTTCTAGTTTTGCTTCCTTCACTTTAGGGTTCCATACAATTCCTGGAAGACACTAGGACAGAATTTCCCCTTTCCAACCTACCACGCCTATAGTTTCACTGGATCAAGGGTTCAGTGTATGTGTGCAGTGTGTTATTGTCAGTCTTCATTCTCATCTTGTCTTTTTTTTTTAACAGTATTTACTTCACCTCTGTCAAATGTGTTCAGCACGAATATAATAATATGTTGTGAACAATTTCCAATACATTCTGTATATGCGTGCCTTTTTCTGGTGCCATTTCTGCAGTCAAGAGAGGATTTTTTTAAAAAGCCCAGAAATACTCATTGCTCACCCTTTGATTTTAAGTGCTACTAGATTGGCTGTTCTTTAGGGGGTAGAAAGGAACATACTTTTGACAGTTTTTGTTGTTGATGCTGCTGCTGCTGTTGTTGTTTACATTCATGTCATGTCTGACTTATAGTGACCCTAAGGTGAACCTATCTTGGGGTTGTCTTGGCAAGATTAGCTCAAAGGAAGTTTGCCTTTTCCTCTCTGAGGCTGAGAGAGTGTGACTTGCCCAAGATTACCTAATGGGCTTCCATGACTGAGCAAAGATTCAAACCCCGGTCACCAGAGTTGTATTCCCATGCTCTAACCAGTGCACCATACTGACAGTTCTACTTAATATTTATTCCATTCTGCACTATCCTTTTTGCCCCTTCACATACATAAAACTCTGGAACAGTTTCCTCATGCAGAACACCACTTTGATACAACATATCATTTATTTGATTTCTTTGCTAGACTTCTACTACTCTTGGAGAACCTTAGATATAATCTTCAAATAATGTCCCTAAATAGCCCTATTCAGGACCAAACCCACTTTAAGTTTAGCAGTAGAATGTGTCCATATAAGTCCAGGCTAATCTGTGAGCACAGTATTTATTCCTCTGCTGATAACTGGAATTATGGGTGCTGGAGCAATTGAGTGCCACTACGACTTCAGCATGAACAGTTATAACTTCTTTCCAGTGTCTTAAAGGCAAGAATGGGTAGCCTCAAGTCTGCAAGGCAGCTGAATAGGCCATGATGGAGACTTATCCAGAGGGCAGAGTCTGGGTGAAAACTAGTGGCTCCTCAAAGTCACATCCCCTCATATAAGGAAGAGAGAGCAGTAAGTGGGCATAGAAAATCACTCTTTCAAGTAGGATCCATAAGCTTTGTTCCTTGGGAAGAAGAAGAGCTCTGGATTCAGCCTGGACCTGGAGGAACTGCAATCTAGGCAGCCAATCTTTCAGGCACATATCTGATGTCCTTATCCATGCAAAGAGAAGCATGACAACATTCCAGTCTCTCTCTGTATGGATAAAGGGGAAAAGGGTCCAGATGAAGGCCTTCAGGGTGATGTTTGGGGCAAGGCAATTCATCTCATGGCAATGATCCAATTCCTACACAGTGTTTTAAGAGTTTTTGTTATGATCACCTGGCAGAAGAACCTTCTGTGTAATTTATCTGACAGGATAACAAAATCTAAACTTGCTAATGTTTGTGAAACCTTTAGGAAGGTCATCCAGAGTAGGCTTGGCTCCTCTTTTCAAGTAGCATCCAGTTGGAGACAGAGATCCTGTCCAGCTGATTTGCTCCATGATAGAAGTCACTGTGTGCTTCTTCTCTCTGTTGTTGATATGTGCTTTCATGTCAACTCTGACTTTTGGTGACTTTATCATAGGGTTTTCTTGACAAGATTTCTTCAAAGGATTTGCCATCTTCTTCTTCTTCTTAGGCTAAGAGAAAATGACTTGCCCAAAGTCACATAGTGGATTTCAATAGCTGAGTGGGGACTTGAGCACTAGTCTCTTGGAGTCCTAGTCCAACATTCAAACCCACTATATCACGTTGGCTCCGCTCCCTTTTCTGCAGAAAAATAAACATGATAGACATTTTCACTGATTCTGTTCTTTCCCATCAGAAAGAGGAGAATTCTCCTCTGATTGAATTCTCTCACATTGGAGAGGTTTGAGTCTCAAGGGTATACACATCTGCTGTGTAGAAGAACTGAGGTCTAAAGAAGTGGAGCCCATTGAGGAATCATAGGTACATTAGCAACAATTCTTTGTAGCTGGGATCTTCAAAATGTGGCTTGTACAGTTGGAGTTGCCAGACCTAAACCAGCTTCAAGACTCAGTGCTTAAGAGTTAGAATCATAGTTAACAGATTAAAGTTCAGTTTAGATGGTTTAAATGTTTTGGTGATCTGATGCTTTGTATGTTAACTGCAGGATTTCAGATTTCAGTTCTAAAAGGAAAAGAGATGTTATGTACTTCGCCGGCTTTTTCTAATCCTCATATATCTGCCTATGCCTCCTAGCTAGATATGCAGAAGTCCCATATGGGGAGCATGTATATAAAACATATTGTCTGTGTCCTACACCAGTTATAGAGCTGAAAATGTTGAAATCCTTCAGGAAAATAAGGAAAATATAATACTGGTTTCCACATATAGCTTAGAGCGACCCTCCTGAGCTCTTCATATGTGTGCAGCTGCATGTATTTTGCTAATCCCTTTTGATGGAACACTGAATTGGGTCAAATAGTCATGGTAAGGCTTTTCAAAAGTGGCTTAAGTCATGCAGGACTCGGGACTCTTGCCAGTGGCTGTGACACAGATGCAAAAATGTCTGCTTGCTTGTAAAGATCTGAATATGTGAGCTATGAGGCAGAAGCTTCATCTGACTGTGCTTGTGTATGGCTGTCAGTATCCTTTGGCATGTACCCTTCAGATGTTACCCATCTTCATATTTTTTCCTCTGTTAGAACCTTTCCGCTCAATCTCTGTCTCTGTTGCATGTGTTTTTGCATTATGAAATTGTGTTTTGGCTATGCCCTGTGTTTGCCACACTGTAGCTTGGAGTGCCATCCACTGACAGAAACGTATTTTTAAAAGCATAAGATTGTAGAGTGAAATATCACTTGTTTAGATAAGCAAGTGCTCTGCAGATTATGCAAGTTCCCTTTGAATGGTTCTCTTGTCCCAGACATTTTGTGAGGGTAAATTCCATATATAGCATTCCCAGTTTCCACAGTTTCCATATTTATAAGCTGATTCTCTGCCCTCACTGAAACATTCATTCATATGTTTGCTTATCATCCCTATGTTTGTCAGCCAAAACCAAATTCATCCATTCAAGACAATTATGCTATTTAGATCTCCATCACAGAATTAAAGGAATATTGTGCTCTCTGCATTACAGATTGTTGCATTTAAGTTTTCCTGCTTTCTTGATAATTCCCTGATTTTTCTATTTTGCTTCCATTTTTGTTGCTTCTTGTTCTTTGCTTGCAAATCCAAAACAAAGGCAAGCCTGGTAAGTAATGCTTTTGCCGACTTTGGCACCTGCGTATTGCAATTTTTCTTTCGCTTGTATTCTGTGTATTTGCTATATCTTCATAGGAATACAAGGCATTAATGGCCAATACGTTTGGAAAGGGATGGCACATTTTGGATAGTGAGATTCTTTGTTTCCTTTCATCTCCTGAATTAAGGTGCAGCAGCAACATACCGTATTATTATGTATTATTATGGGTTCTAGCTGTTTCTGAAGCATTTTCATTAATAATTCTGCATTATAAATTATGCCAATGGGAGCCTTTTCTTCCACTGATAATTCAGTTTTCAATGATATTCTTAGCCATTTCCATGCATACCATATTTTTTATAGGAGGAGGAGTAATGCTCAGTTTTTAGTTTTGCTAAGCAGCTACTATCCCCCCCCCCAAGCAAGACATGCAAGCTTCAGTTATGGGGAAAACCTGTCCATTTGACTGCAGAGAAGATACACAAGTTCTCGCTGTTTTGAGTGTGACGATGGGTGTACAGGTCACTTATGGTTTTTTATTTTTCATGATAGTGAAGGCTGCTTGTTGTGGTATCTGGGCAGGATTTTGATTTTTACCACTTTGCATCAGAGGAAAAACATCCTGAGATATTTTGAGGTTGTTTGTGAAAGATTTGATGTTTATCAATACATTGATGTGCAAAGTCTGTTGAAGAAAACATAATAGGGAAAAAAAAACCTTCAAAACTTTGGTTAATTTTAAATGTTTACAAAGGCTCCAATGCTTCTGACAGCATTTATTTATTTATACATACATACATACAAGCAGACATACATACATGCAAAAGAAAGATAAGAGGCCAAGCTTGATGAATCCTGCTTCTATATCTTCTTGTTTTGAAAACTCACACAAATCCCTTACACAGTCTGAAATCCAAAGTGTGGAATGGTGATATTCCATTTGCACATAGGGGTGTGGTAGCTACCCACAGGAATGGCGTGCCATGAGATGTTAGAGGCTGAAGATTCATGTAACATGAACTCCCACTTTCTAGTAGTGTATGAAATAATCCAAAAGGCTTACATTTTTAAGGCAATTGCTCACTCGCACCCTACTGATTTTAGCCATGTGGCTTGAAGGTGGAACATTTTTTAACTCGCTTAGCTGTTTTCCCTGAGAGTTCTTCTAAGACCCCATTTCAGAATTGTTAGCCTTGAGAATCCTATCATATGATAAGTTAGAAGAGATCATTCCAGGTATTTCCTGGAATCTGTTGATGAGATGCGTTACTGCCCAAGAAGTCTGCTGAGCAACCTGAAAAGAAGACCTCCATGCAAAGATTTAGGAGAAGAAATTGTCACATAGTCTCCTCCCCTAACCCTCTGCCTCCAACCACCTTTTCTTACTGATAGCATGAATATAAAATTGATATTTGTTGGCAGGGATTGTTATGTAGTTTGTTGCTGTTAGCTGTCCTGAAAGCTTTTGTAAAGCAAATTTAAAGTTCCGTGTAACTTTTTTGGCTAGGTTATTACTATTGAAAATGGCACTGTGGGAAATTCTTAATTAATCTTCTGTACCACCTGTGGGGAATGAATCCACCACTCCAAATCTGAAATCGAGACAATATTTTCTGCACCTTACCCCTGTTGCTCATCTCTAGCAATTATTCTGCACAATGAAATTAACTCATGTATACCAAAGTATACCAAAGGATGCTGTTTTCTAGTGCTTTGCACATGTGTGTATGTAAATACTTTATGCTATACAATGTTGACTAGAGTTTAATTTTGGCTCATTGTTTCAGTTGCATAAGATTAAAAATGAAAGCTAGAGAAACATTTGCAGTCATGGTCTATAGCTGTAGTTTATATTGCACAGTTAGGGTTTAGGCTTTTGACATCCTTTTGTATCAAGGATTACTTAAGCAGTCCCAATCAAGTAAATGCTTTACTATGAACACTGAAATTAAATTAATAGAAAAACATAGTCCTTGTGTGTATCATTTTCTGTTCATTTATAACAAATTATACAAGAGTTAAATGCTTTTACCAGTGTATTCCTATTCATTGAGTAATTCTTATTGAACTCACTGAGATTTATTTCTAAAATTCTGTTTAGAGTGAGATTTAAAATTTTCGTGAAGGATTTGCCTGTTTGGCCTGAGTTTTAAATCCATTTGCTAGTCCCAACTAGAGAAGATTACTGTATCACTTACTGAATGTCAAGTAAACACATATGGAAATGCTGTTCTTTCAGTGGATCTTCTGTGGTTAAGACTGACAGTTGGATGTAGACTTTAGAGTGGCATCAGCCATCACTGAGAGAGCACTAAAAAATGGATGAACCAATTAAATCCTTTTCATGTGGTGTGTGAAGTGATGACTTTAAAATTTCTCCCATAGGCCATGTGCATATTTTAGCTATGGGTTTTGGCAAAACGTTTTTACACCGAGGACAAGCAACATACCACCCTCCTGATCCTTTTGCACTGCATTTCCTATAATCCTTCACCATTGGCAATGTTGATTAGGATAGCTTAGAATTATAAGATAAAAACATTTGCAGAACAACAGCTGTCAGAGATTTGCAAATGGAAGCTTATAACATTCCATTGGGAGTGAGGCACTCTCCAATAGTAACGCCTTTAGGTAATGACTGAAAGGAAACTCATGAAGTTAAAAAGTATGCATTTTGGATGCAGAGACAAGTTTGGTATGGTATTTTCCACAAGTTTTATGTTGGCATTGCCAGCAGGTTGTATGTTGCTTCATTTTCTTACTGTTAGGAAAGCCTGAGAAAATTGCTGGCCTTTATTCTTAGTATTTCTATGGGCATTTTCAGTAGGTTGTGTTACAAAGGGATATGTTATTTTAAAAGAGCTACTTGTTTGATTCACAGTACAGATTGTACTGCTTCACATTACCTTTGACGAGGTCGCACTTAAAAGATTTTCATGTGAGCACAAACCTGCCATGTATAAAGACAAAAGCATGGTTGTAAATGTATGTCTTACACAGGGACACCCACCAGGGAGCTGTGCTTGGCTGGACAAGTAAATGCCTGTTAACAACAAATTTTGTAATATGTCAGGTGGCCTTAAGAGCGTCTTGACAAATGAAAAGAGAAAGATTGCAACTGGGTGGTCGGCTTTTCTAGTGTAAAGAAAAGGATAGGAAAAGAGGGAATGTGATAGAGGTATATAAAATTACACAGTGTGAAGATAGTGGATAGGAAGAGGAACTCTCATAATGACTAGAAACTGGAGTCATCTAATGAAGTTCTTCAAAAAGACAAAAGTCCTTCATTGTATAGTGTGTAGTTGAACTATGGAATTGCCTCCTTCAAGAGGTGGGTATAGTAAAACACAGCTTTAAAAGTGAGTTAGACAAATATATGGAGAACAAGATTATCCGTTTTCTGTATGTACCAGGAATGGGCAACTGCATGGTGGCCAGGATCCAATTTCCCCCTCAACCCTGTCCCCCCGCCATAAAGCAAGCCTAAAGCCCTCCATTTTCCTCTTCACTCCCTCTCATCATCTCCTGTCATCATTTTGAAGGAACTGCAGAGGAAAACCCAGTTATTTATGGGTTGTGTGGGGTTATCGAGTAGCATACAATATTTTCATGTATTTTCACATGTTTGGGGTCCTCACTATGATCTGGGTGGCAAAAATTATCTGCAAATCACACTAAAAAAAAACAACCTTGGGAGGTCAGAGGGTTTTGAGGGAGTGGATGGGGACTTGAGGGACACAAAAGTGTGGTCCAGGGGCCACAAGTAGCCATGGGTTCACTTTGCCCAGTATAGACAATGGCTATATAATGACTCTAGGATCAGAAGGAATATATCTGTAAATGTAAGTCACTGGGGAACAAAAATAAGAGGTGGTGTTGCCTTTGTGTCTTACTGTGAGGCTTCTCATAGGTATCTTGTTGGCCAGTTTAGGGAAACAGGATGCTGAGCTGATCCAGCAAGACTGTTCTGACATTATTGCAATTGCCCAGCTTTTCTGACCCATTTTTCATTTATAGTACCCTAATTTTGCTGAATTAAGAACTGCACTGTGTTAAATTAAGAAAGTATCCAGAAATGACTTAAGTACTGGTTGAAAATAAGTTCATTTCCTCATAGAATCCTTTCCTTTACATTTAGTGCTTCCTTCTGTATATAGGAGGAGAAGCCAATCTCATCCTGATGCTTAATATCCTATTATAAGGCACACTAGAAAACACTAATTAAAATGTGTCCATGGTTCTAACCAGAGTCCACTGTCTCCCACAGAGGATGAGCAGAGAGAAAAATCTGTGTCCCATCATACTGTCCAGCAGCTGATTATGGAAAAAGAGCAAGCGTTGGCAGATCTGAATTCTGTGGAAAAATCATTAGCAGATCTCTTTAGAAGATATGAAAAAATGAAAGATGTTCTTGAAGGATTTAGGAAGGTAAGTCACTGTGAAGAAATGCCTGTTGCAACCAGTGCTTCTGTCACAACCAAAGACCAGTCACAAACAAGGTGCCTTCTTCCTTCCTTTCAAGAAAGGGCCCAATTGACACAGACAGAATTTTCTACTGAAATGATTGGAGACACACTTGAGGATAGGGGGGCTTCTTAGGTTCATCAGTGCTCGAGCCCCCTTATTGACAACAGTCTTGTTTATGAAACACTTGGAACTGTAACCACATATGTCTGATTTGTCTGGTCTGTATCTGGCATTCGGCCATAATCAAAGGTCCTTTTACAGTACATAATTACATAATTATAACATGATTATTCCACTTTAATTGCGATGGTTCCATTCTGTGGAATCCTGGGACTTGTAGTTTTCTGAAGCACACAGGCCCGCTGGCTGAGAATTCTGTGTGTCACCAAGTGAGCCTGTGATGGCAACGGGACCAGGAGAAAGCCATCCCCTGCAAATCTTAAGACTCTGGCAGGTTTGTATGGGGAGATGTGGTCTTTCAGATAGTCTGACCTAAGTTGTATAGGGCTTTATAGGTCATAGCCAGCACCTTGAATTGTTCTACGAAATGAACTGACAACAAGGGGAGTTATATACTCCCTATAACTGGCCCTGGTCAGCCTTCTGACTACAGCATTTTGAACCCACTGAAGTTTCTGAACAGGTTCCAGAGGCAGTCTCACATAGAGTGTGTTACAGTAGTTCAACCATGATATAATCAAGACGTGTGTCACTGTAGCCAGGTCTAATGTCTCAAGGAACAGGCACAACTAGTGCACAAGTTTTAGCTTTGTGAAGGCGCTGCTAGCCACTGCTCAAACCTGGGCATCCAGGCTCAGAGCTGAGTCCTAGGGAACACCCAAGCTGTGAGCCTGAGATTTCACAGGGAGTCTAACCCCATCCAAACACAGGCACTCAGAGTCCCTTTTCCTTGAGATTTGCCTTTCAACTAACCAGATACACCTCTGTCTTCCCTGAGTTAAGCTTCAGTTTGTTTGCCTTAATCCAGTCCACCACTGACAACAGACATTGGTTCAGTACTGAGATAGCTTCCTTGCAATCAGATGGAAAGGAGAGGTAGAGTTGGGTGTCATCAGCATAATGATAACACCTAACCTCCAAACTGCATATGACCTCTCCCAGCAGTTTTATGTAGATGTTAAACAGCATGGATTTACTTTACTTTCCAGACAGTGATGATATGTCCGTCTGTTTATAATGTGAACTATTTGGAGGTCTCATGATATCAAGGAATATACAAATATTGTAAAGAAATAAATTTAAAGCCATAGAATTTGAGCAGCATGCTGTAAATGCGTCCTTGCCTCTTCTGGTAACTAATTCTACTCAATTTTTCCATTGAAGAATGAAGAAGTTCTAAAGAAATGTGCACAAGAATATTTATCACGAGTGAAAAAAGAAGAGCAAAGATACCAAGCCCTTAAAGTTCATGCAGAGGAAAAGCTAGACAGGTATTTGCCGGGTGGGAGCTTGGGCCGTGGAATTACAACCACAGGCTTCCGTTATAATTCTTTAACCTTTGTTCCCATCAGAGGCTTCTGTGGATTAGAAGAGAAGTAGATTGTGTAAAGGGTAGAAGCTTTGCTCATTAAACTAATTGGCATGTACTTTCTGAATTTGTGTTATTTGTTCTGTTATTCATGAGGAGAAGAGTAGAGAGTTGCAGAAACCACTGAATCCCTGGGAATCCTATTTCTTTGTTCTTCATCTTTCCCTTCTGACCCTACACCAAGCTGCTTCTATGTGTTTGGAAGCACTATTTTCCCACCCTAGAAACAGGGTGGGTTTTTTAAAATGATGGCTGCAACCCAGTTTTCCTTTAGTGTAGCATAAATGCCAACATGCAGAGATAAGCAATGCCAGCACTACGTGCCCTCCCTCAATGCAGAATATCAACATTGCACAACACATGTCAGTGATCTGATGCCATTATGCAATGCACAATTGCAATGTGCAGCTGCAGTGCAGTGTTGCTGGATGCATAACTCTGCTTCCATTGCTGTCAACAGCACATATCTATTGCACTATAGTGGGTAATTTACCGCACATGCGTAGCCCACCTTAACTCCATTAAAGAATGCCAACTAGTATCTGTCAGTTCTGTGAAGGCACAGTCGTATATCCAGTATCAAATTTGGTATTTGTGTAGTATTATCATGCAATTATGGCCTAAGTTTAAAATGCCCTAGTTTATAATGCATCCCAAATAAACTTATGATGGCTTTTCAGCATGTTTCAGTAAGGTGAAATGCACATCACACATTTAAAAATATAAGTGAAATATCTCCTATCAGCTGATAGCTTTCAAATCCAGCTTTCCTAAGGATATGTTCCAGGCAGGCAAATTTCCCCAGTGCCCCTCATCCAAGTGTGTTAATGTTCTTAGCAGTCACCAAAAGCAAGACAATCTGTCCTTGGCATTCACTCTAGTGATTTGTATTTCCACAGAGCCAATGCTGAAATTGCACAAGTCCGTGGCAAAGCTCAGCAAGAACAAGCAGCTTACCAAGCCAGCCTCCGTAAAGAACAGCTGAAAGTGGATGCGTTGGAAAGAACACTTGAACAAAAGGTGACTCAGTGCGAATTATATCTTAAAGTGGTTTGTAGAGAGTAGCTTTGAGGGCTAAACCAAACAGAATGGTTACTTCCCTAAAGCAAATCTAGAACAGGAGGAATTCAGATTCATTCCTTGATTGAAGAATTATTTCTGAAGTAAATGCATGTCATAGTTCATGATCCAGTCAAGAGTAGAATGAGTTAATATTCCAGTAACACCGGGGTCTCACCATTGTGAATTGTGGAATGATAGTGCCAGGTAAACCCTCTGTAGATCTCAGTACAGAGGCCAGGGCGTAGCAAGCAGGCAAAGCAGAAACTTTCACTTTAGCACTAACAACTGGATGTAAAAATTGGACGTTACACCCAGGATCCATTTCCTGAATTCATGTTACTTGTGATATGCCTATTATGAATGCTAAGCAGAAGTTGATGGTAAGAGCTTTCTTTTGGTGGGTGCTCCACACTATGGCCAGAGCAGTTAGGTTACACAGATAGTTAGATCTAGACTTAGTCGGAATAGACCCACTGACTTTAAGAATTCTTCTCTGACTAAGTCTGGATCCAACCCATATCAAGTAGCTTTATTTATCCAAATAGCTGATTGCCATAGACCTCATTTTCAAGAGACAAGGTTGATCAAAGTTCATTGTTTAAAATCTGTAGAGTTCTCCTTTTGCAAACACAAAACCTCATAAGGCTGTGGACTGTGTTCTGAGTTTATTAGCTCTAACCCACCTTGCCATTGCCCCTCTGAACTGTCTTATCTCTAACAAAAGAGCCAAACTGATGAAAATGATGGCAGCTGCTAAATGGATTCACTTGCTAGATCAGCCTAGAATCCCTTGCGGATTTGCAAAGTCACTTTGCTAGAGCAGCACTGATGGATGCTACTGCTTCAGTTTTGGCACAGAGAGGGAGTCTCAGTAGCATTACAGACAGATTCCACCCACCCATCTCTCCTAGAACTATATCCTCAGTACTGTTAACTTCTGTATTAGTGCAGCTATACACAAGATCAGGGAGTTGTCTGTTTTGACCCCTTACTTGTTGTATCGCTTGAAAGAGGCAGGGAAAGGATGACTAGTCAAATTTTCAATACAGTTTTACACTATCAAATTTTTACTCTCTATGCTGTGTCTTTTTTCAGAATAAAGAAATAGAAGAACTGACAAAGATTTGTGATGAACTGATTGCCAAAATGGGGAAAAGCTAACTTTTAACCAAAATCCTGGAGTTTAACTTTGAGTGCAATATGACCATTGGCACACTGAGGTCCACACTTTGATGTGAACAGGATTCTATTTTCACTTTTTTGTATGCACTACTGTATTTTTTCCTTTCTAAATAATGTTGATTTGATTGTATGCAGTACTAAGACGACTATCAGAATTCCTTGCTATTGTTTGCAATTTTTTTTTCTAGTATAATCCATAGCAAGTTGATCTCAGAAGTTCCTGTATCAGGGAGATTTGTCAATTTCTTTAATAAAATTACAGTTGCTCATCCTAGCCTTCCCTTTGTACATGAGTTCCCATGTTGGATGTCTTTTTTTCTTTTTTCTTTTTTTGATTTAATATAAATGTGTATTACTTGCATGGGGACTCTTGCCTTAAGGAGTGTAAATTTGATCTGCATTTACTGATTTGTAAAATAAATTGAAAACTTGAAAAAATTAAGATTTTTGTCTCTTCTAATCTTTTGAGGAAATGCGTTTTGTTTTCCACTGTGGAAACAAGTAGGAATTTGGCTTCATTTCATTGCCTGATGATGCTTCTTTTTCTTGGACACTGCCCCTTTAGAAGTTTGGCACTAACAGAGCTCCCATTAAATTCAGAGCAGCTGCATGAGCAGTGGTGGTAAAATGAAGGGTGGATTCACCATTTCCATGGTGACAGATCCACCAGCTGCCCCAGCGGGATCCCAGCAACAGTATATTATTGTGAGCTATTCTAAATATAAGACAAAGAATTTGGGGATGGCTTGTTTTGAATGAACAATTTAGACTCAATAGCTATACAAAAGACCTGTTTCCTGTAGAGATGAAAACAGCTAGAAGTATTTTACTGCTATGGTTCAATACAGCTGCTTGTATTTTTTTGGTTTATAGCAGTGGAGAATGCCATGATGCTCACTGCTTTCTAAATCAGAGGGTTTTAATGATACATTGTTTTCATTGCTGCTGCCGTTGTTTGCCATCAAGTTGACTTTGGTTTACAACCGTGCCGTGAATGAGAGAATGCCGAAGTCTCCAGTCATCAGCTGCCCTACCCAGGTCTTGAAAACTTAGGGACATGGCTTCCTTGATTGAGTCAATTTACCTGTAGTGCAGTCTCCTTCTACTGCCTTCCACTTTACCAAGCATTATCATCTTCTCCAATGAACTGTGTAATCTCGTTCTATGTCCAAAGTACAACAGTCTCAGTTCAGTCATCTTTGCTTCTAGTGATACTAATGACACATGCTTAGTTTTAAGTGGATGGTACTCTCTCTATCATGAGAGCCAGCATGGTGTAGGAGTTTGAACGCTAGACTACAACTCGAGACCAGGGTCTGGATCCTCGCTCAGCTGTGGAAAACCACTGGGTAACCAGGGACAGGTCATCCTCTTTCCGCCTCAGAGGAAGGGAAAGGCAAATCCCCTCTGGACAAATCTCGCCAAGAAAACCCTGTGTAAAACAGGCACCAAGATAATAAAATAGGAGTTACGGTTCAACAGCATCTGTCAAACAATTCTCACCTCTGATCTAGGTGTTGGTGATGCCATTCCATTATTCTTCATCTATTCGCTTTTTGCATTGGATGTGTCAGTCTCAGCTACTGCAGATAATAGCTCATAGGCACTGTGCCTTCATAGTCATTATGTAAGGCTGATCTTGGTGAAAAGGATACCTGGTTTCTTTGCTTTACTTCCCATGCTCCCTGATCTGCCCTATAGCATCCAATGGGATACATACGGACCAGTCTTCTTTTTTAATTGCTGTATTTTTTATCATCAGTGAGTAGCATTTCAAATTAAGTTATTTAAAACTAGGTATTTAAAGCCTGTGCTGGCCATTTCTCCAACTGCAGAATACATAGGAGGTAGATGGTCAATTCTGTAGCTTATTTCCATAAAGCAATAAATGGTATGTTGAACTATAATACTTGGAATAGACCTATTAATTGCAATGGAGCTACTTTTTCTTCACGGCTTTTTTTCTAAAGTAATAGCAAAATCTCCAAAGTTATACATGTGGAGAGAAGTGAGGATGAACACGTAGCCCCTTGAAGGATTAAGGCCCATGTTTAAGCTGAAGTATGGTATCAGATGCCAACTGGCATCAGGTCATTTCTGTTAAGTGATACATTCATTTATTAACTTGCTTGATACAATTTCTTCTAGATGATAATTTAAACCATTTCCTGAGAATGTTGCAAAGACCAGGAGGTACACCAGACTCGAAGGATAGCCATAAAAAGCTAGATAAGTAGCATTCTACACACCTCTTTATCCTCTGCATCATCCTCTATAGAGGATTAGCTATGCTGAATAAGCATTAGAGCTTTAATGACAAACAGTTGCTTTGTCTAATGATACATTTCTTGGCTCTGCATGATGAAGCCATTCACCAGCTTGGTCCTGCTCAGCTTGCTTTTCACCATCCAAAGTAAGTAAATTTTGCTGCATTCTTTCTCATTGTTGTGACAAAGTTAGCATATGTAGTAATTAATCTTCTCAGTTGTGCACTACTCTTTTGGTTTCATTGACGACAAACATTTGCTAGGTGAGGAACCACTACCTCTAGTTTTGGGGTAGTCTAAGATATTAATGTTGGTGGTCAGTTCTTTCATGTTTACTACACTGGTGTCTTCTAGTACATCACCAGAATTCATAAGGGCTCCTTGGATTATATTTCAAGTGCATATTAACATTAAGAATGGTTTGGCTGTTGCTTAATTGCAGCCTTACCCTCCCCCAGACCCTTACCTCGCAGAATTTAGATGCTTAATATCTGCTTTTCATTCCCAGAATTCAGCTCCATAAGCAATGACAGGCAAGGATGCTCAGTATCTTGTTGAGATTCAGAAATTAAAGGATTTGGAATTAGTACTTTTTTATTTCTTCTGGCTGGCAACATTCTAATGAAGTTAAGGAAAACTGCATATTGCCATTTCTAGGGTTTCACGCAAGCTGTCATTTTTATTGGAAGGCAAAGAGGAAATAAAACTTCAGAAATGTTAATTCTCTTAAATACAAAATACATGCAAAGAAAAATGCAATACTGATGAGCTAGACATGCCTTTTTGCATAGGCAGTCACTTGAGTGAAACACAATGTACTTACTCATCAATGGATTTTTATTTCATGATCCTCTGTGTGTGTGCAATGCCCTCCTTGTTATGACGGAATCAGAGATCATTTTCATTCTCTGCAAGTAAGCCTTTTGTTTATTTTTGAATGATAGGTGAAGCCCTGCAATGCTATACATGTGTAGGCACAAATGATGAAGACTGTAACAGACAAGGAACTGAGCACTGTCCGGGGTATTCAGATGCCTGCTCAATCATCAAAGGACAGTCAAGTAAGTGGTTATATAACAGTAGTAATCCAAAGAATCAAGCTAGCCACTTTTATATGAAGATGGTTTTCAAAAATTTTTTGTTACCATGTTTAAGAGAAAGACAGACAGACCATTTATGTAAAAAACTATAGCGGGAGAGAACAATATTGTATCCTTAGCACTCCTGCTCACTCACATCTCCATCTAGTTTTACATAGGCAGTTACATATACCGGTAATCATCAAGATTTTAGTTACGTGCTGAAAAAATCAAATCTTTCCCTCTATTTTAGGTGCCACTTGAATCCTGGGCATGTTGAATGCCTTCTATTCTTTTTCTTTTTTTCTTTTTCTTACTTTTTTTTCTTTTGAGGGCGAGGAAATATAAACTGTTATATTCTCAAAGAACTATGTATAAATGTCATTCCTCAAAACTCCAGTCAGAAGTTGGAGTGATTTTCTAGTATCAGCCCACAGTCCAGTGGTAAATTTGGTGTGAGGTATGGGGTCTGTATTCTTCTGGACAATATTTAGATAAAGAGAAGATATATAGCAGGTGCAGAGATCTTTAGCTCTACATTGGTGCTTGATTTGCCATAAATAAAAGACACAAAGAGGGCAAAATATTTTCATAAAGCCAAATCAAATGTGGTTTGCTTCTTAAAATGTCTATCTCTTTGCCTAGGGGTAAGCGGTTTGAGGAAGTGAGCCTAGATGTTCCAATGCAAGCTAATAAGATAAAGAAGTAGATAAGCGTGGATGGTGTAACATGTTTTGGATTTGCCTCTGAATCTATTCTAGGTGGCATTATGAAGTCCTGTTCCTACAAGTCGTTCTGTGAACGGGCACGGAGAGAAGGTTCCCGTGCACCAGGAGTGAGCGTTCACTGCTGCTATTCAAACAACTGCAATGCCAAAGGCCTGGGCTCAAGAAATGTTCTCTCTGCTGGCTACTTCTCTCTACTTTTCTCTGCTATCCTGTGGCACTTGTTTTTTTAACTCAGAGTAAACCATGAACTGGGCAGAAGGATGCAGCAGAAACTATTAAACCAGAGTTTACAAGGGTGCAATTGAAACAATCCAGATTGGGGTAGATCAAACATTCTTGTGAACATAGCACAGAAATCAACATCAGCAACTATCGATAGTGTTTGTGATGGATGGGGGAAGAAAAAGTACATCCGTATATTATTTTTTTTAAGCTTTTGTGTCAGGAAAATGTTGTCTGGGGATTGGCAAATAACACTGTAGTTTTGATTCTCAGAAGCCTGCAGTGTTCACTAAAAGAAACACATGATCAAATTAAGAGCCTTCCAAATTGGTCTCAAGAAGTGTGAATTCTCACAACGTATCTCCTTGAATTTTCTGTGGTTCTACTGGCTGTTGTCACCTCCACATCTTGTTTGTTTTGTGTCAGCGTACCCTTTTAGGGGAATTGTATGTAGTGATTTCTTAGATCTACACTAGAGCTCTTCCAAGATGGTGGGAAGGGGATTCCGAGGTGGTCCTTTGGTATGAAGGAGAAATTTTCTCCTCTTTTATTTTTAAAAAATTTTCTTAGCTTTATATTGTTATAGTATGAAAGTGCCGTCTCACTGATCTAGTATAATTCTTTTAAAAAAAAAGATTAAATGAGAGAAAAGGAGGTGGGAAAGGAAGAGTTTTTTGTTCAACTGCACCTTAAAATCAGAAGGAAAAAGATTTAAGGTTGGATGTGTTGCAATGGGTGCCAGGAATTGCCAGAAAATAGTCTGAGACAACAGAAAATATTGTTTGGCTATTTTGTTTTTTTAAAAAAGAAAAGTACAGCAATAAATGTCACCACCCTCAGCAGCCTTCTAACACATATCCTTATCTGAAGAAGCCCTAAGAGAGTTAAGGCTGGTTCATTCAAACAAAAATTCTGATATGTTGGTTCAATACATGAATGGGAGGTAGAAATAGAATGATTAGTCCCATCTTTGACATATTTGTGTATACCACAAACACCTGCACTGAGGAAGCCATTGTGCACCTAGACTGGGGTGGGCAACTACATGAGAGCCAAGGGCCAATTCACCATTCCAACCCCTCTGTGGGCTGCACTCCCAGCACATCAAAAATTCTTCCATTTTTTCAGCCCATCTCAAAATGATGACCACAGTTGATGTCTAGTCACTTCCTGCCACCATTTTGAGAAGCACTCTAATGAGAAATGAGGATTTGGGGCTCTGGGAATTGAGGGATTTTTTTTGTGTGTGTATGTATGTTACTGTATGGTTTGGTGGCTTTTGGTATGGTTTTGGGGCCAAAATCATCTGAAAATTACACCAAAACCTTTAAAAAAACTACAGTGGGCTGGGATGGCTTTGAGGGGACTAGGAGAAGGTTTCAGAGACCACAAAAGTAGAATCCAGGGGCCACATGTAACCCATTGGCCCTACTTTCCCCACCCTAATCTAGGCTCTAGCTGCACGCATGAAAGCATCCATATGATCTGGAATTTACACAGTCTGGGTTCTGGTGTCGCACAGATGCCTCCAGCTATATAGATGAAGACATCTGTGCTGTAAACATTTGTGCTCTGAGGGTGGACAAAGGGGAGCAGGGAAAGCCAGTGTATTCTGTTTCATAGGGAATAGCTAGCAAGCATGGCTGTGCCCCTACAAGGGTTTCTTCTGCAATTAATCCAGAAAACATAATGAAATAACTTCTCACTACTGATGGCAACCTAGTAGCATAGTTTGAAATGCTTTACAGGTTAACTGTTGTAAGAAGGATCCATGTGAATATTATCAAATAATATCTCTTGAAATTCAATAAATAGAGCAATATAGCTTAACAATCCTTCATAATGAACCCTCATAACAGGTACTCGATAGCATTGATGGCTTCTTGGAAGGGCAGCAAGCAATTCAGCAACTCAGAAGATATATTAGAGCTGGATTATTCAGTTATATATCTTGGTTTTACAGTGTATAGGTAGTACTGTAACTATGGCATAGTTCTGTATATCTAACAGCACAGGATTTAGAATATTGCTAATTCAGAAATTTGGAGATGGAGAGTTTCATTACAAACGTGGCTGAGAAAGAAGTACTGTTTTATGTAAAATAGCACCTGCAGTTGAAGCTGTGAAGCAAGATTAACCAATCACACTATTTACAGATGGTAGACTTATTAGGTTGCAGTTCTTTACCAGTGGAGGGTGGTGTAAGCCTTACTGAACTGAAGGGGACTTAAGATGGTGCCCCATCTCAGCTTAACATACCGTTGCCTAGAACTACTCATATTTGGGTAGGAAAATTCATTCCAGGTTCTTCCTCATTAAACCAAGTTGAGGAAGGCATTCTGCTTATACAGATGTCCTATGTACCAATAATATTAACATAGGATACTCTATACGAGGAGTAGACTGAAATTTCCATCAGTCCAAGTCAGCATACCCAGTGGTAATAGATGATGGGATTTGCAATTCAACATCTGCCTGCCTCTGCCTACATGTTCAAGATTAAATTGTCCCATCTTCTTCAACCTGATCTTCTAAACCTGCACAGAAGCTAATTCTTTGTTGTTTGTATATGTTAGTTTAGGTTTACACTATAAAGGCAAATTGATTCATCAGGGAGATTTCACTCAAAGCCTAGTCTGAATGCCATTTCATAAATTATAATTGCCAAATAATCCCACTCAAAAAAACCCTTTTACATCAGGGTACATGAGATCCTGTGACTCTCTAATTATAACTTAAGTAGTACCTAATTAGTAGCCTTGCTGGTTGAAGCTGATGAAAGTTGTAGGGTAAAGCATGCAAAGGTCAAAATTTTCCCATCCAGGAGGCTGCAAGTGTCATCTTTGTTTCTCAGATGTGTTGTGGAAAGTTAATAGGTTATTCTGTGTAAAGAAGAAAGAAAATATAAAATCAACTGAAAGTCAAGCATCAAACAAAATACCTTCTGCTATATGTTAACCTATCTTGAGCATTGGTCCTGCATCCTTTATCAAATTGTACAGTCGATTTCACATATGCTAACAACCATGTGTGTTTTGAAGTACCATATTGACTTTTCCAGCCAGAAAGGTACTTAAATATTTTCACTATATATTCACTGGACTATTTATCTTTAACCTCAGTAATACAGTGTAGGAAAGACAATGAGAGAAGGAATCATGAATTGAGTCCAACCTAGGATAAGAGTAGTTTTTACTGATAAAAAATGTTTAAGACTCAATTCTGTTATGACTTCTTACAGCACAAAATCTATGCTGGTTGACTCTCATGTAAACTTTATTGATACCAATGAAACTAACTCACATGTAAGTATAGATGAGAATGCAGCCTCACAGTACAATCCCATCTGTGTCTGCTTGGAAGCAAGTCCTTTGGAACTGTAATGTAATTTTCCAGTAAATATGTAGATTCTTACAGATTTAGTCATACCCCGATAGCAAGTGCGGGTTTCTTAACCAGTTGTCCCAATTTATTTATAAATAAATACTTTATTTATTAGTACCTACAGGTGCTTTTGACATGTCAGAAAACAGCAGGTGCTCAGCATTCTGGAACAAAGTAATATTAGCATTTAATATGGATTTCACTGTCACATATCTTTGCTCAACCAGGCCTTTATTCCAATGGAACTCAGTAAACCTGTGACAATATAGTTGCAACAATTAACCTATTTTAAAACATTGATAAGTTTAGTCAATTAAAGATCTTGAAGAAATCAGCTAACCTTCCTCTGCCTGAAAAAGAATGACGATAAAGTCAACTGAGTCCTGCAGTGTTTCCTGAACTGCCATGTTTACACACAGAGAAAGCTGTCTGCCCTGTTTACCATTAAGGAAATCTTCCCCAGTCTGGTGGCCTCCAGATGAACACATCTGGAGTAGTAGCCAACAGCAGCCATCATTCCAGCTAGATAACACATTTTGAGGGAGATAGTTGGGAGGAAGCTGTGTTAAGATGTTGGCTCTGTGTAGGCCCTGGGTTTGACAGTATTACTAAAAATTGCCAATCTGATTAGTGACACTTCACAAGGTAACATATACAAGTTTACTTGCTTTCTTTTCAAAACTCATTAATAGTTCACAGGAGCAGAACCCTGAGTGAGTATCTCACACATATGTTTAGCGTGTAGCTATTTAACACTCAAGTTTGTACTTCCTGACACCTATGCAGTTATTTTGTAGTTTAGCAATTTCTGCACAGCAATGCATTTAGCAGCCATATTTATCTCCCATAAAAGCTCTATAGAAGCATTTTTTCTCAGATCATTAACTTTATACCTCTATGTTTGTGTGTGCATCTGTGTAAATAAATCTATGCTGGATTACTCTCAAGTAAACCTTATTGATACCTGTGAAATTAATTCCCATGTAAGCATAGACAAGACTGCAGCCTTACAGTATATTTCTTTACAATGGAAATAAATACATTCGATTTATGAAAATGCAGTACTGCTGTACCATTTCTGAACTGGAGATGACAATAATTGTATGCATTATTCATTCTAGTGCTGGGATGGCCAATTTCTTTGGGTCAGCCACCTAGATTCTCTGTAGACAAGCTTGTTGACATCCTTCCAACAATGAAATCACCTTTTTTATAGACTGACTTGCTTAGGAAAGATTTCATCCTGAAGACCCAAATCATCTTCACTGTAAAAAAAAGCACCATTGCAGCAGAACAGATCTCTGATTGTAACTGTTGCTCCAGTCATTGCTTTCACCGAGAATTCACTTGTGACAACAGACTGGCTATGCAGAGGATTGCCAGCTCAGAAGCTTCCCATTCTCTAACATTTCGGGGCCAAAACTTGAAATCACCAAAGGATCATAGAGGTGGATCAGACAAAGACAGAGAGACACCATTAACCATCATTAATGACAGCTTCAGCTGCTCTCTGGAAGATCGTGTAAGTGCTTAGATGTTCCTCATGTTGCACATCACTCTCAGTTGCCCTGGCGCATGGCTCTCCCAAGTAGCCACCACACACACTACTGTGTATGCATGGAAAAAAAATAACTGGAGAGGCTCCCTCAGGCCACCTCCAACATGAATGCTATGTATGTCACATACCATCCAAATTTGCTAAAATACCATGCATTCTCTTGTGCTCGGGTGGTGAGCAGGGGACGATGGGGTGGGGGAGCAGAAGGAGGGAAGGCATGTGAACAGCTGTGTGGTTCCTCGCTCACTCACTTGCTTGGGTGGGGGAAGATCCTTTTTTTCCAATTATGTGAGAGTCTTGCGCTCCTAACATTCACAAAATTGGAGGGCCAACTGTATTTATACAGTTGTGGCAATGTGCCACACTATTTTGTACTGATTTAAAAAAGCACTGGGATGCCCCTTCTGCGCCCCGCACTTACTAAGTATATTGTAAGTCAGACCATTCCATGTAACATTCATATTTTGGTTAAAAAAAAAAAAATCAATGGAACAATAACTGTGTGCCTCTGGGACCTCTCACCCAACTGAATTTTGTGTACACCTCCATACCATACCTTATGTTTTAAGTCAGACTGTTCCATATATTTTCCAGATTTGGTGAGAACCCATCAATCTGTTTTCTCACGAAACAATAACAAACAGAAACTTAATCACACAGAGGGAGAAGGGTTAATATATAGCATGAGAGTGTACCTATATGTACACATGCACATATACAAGTACATTCCCAGAGGAAACAAAGCAATATGGACCTTGCAGATGACTTTAGATACATCATGCAGTTCTCTGAAACCGCCTTCACACACACTCTTTTTTCATCTGAAATTTAAAAAAAAACTGTACTGACTTATATTTGAATCCATTTGACTAGACATGCTTATACGATGTGATAGTTATCTCACAATAGCTGAAATCCAGCTGAACTTATTTTTGACTGGATCCTATCAAAAGCAATGTAGTACTCCAGCCATGATGATTTTAAACTCTCCCTCCAATCTCATTAAAACTGAAGTGTAATTAATTCATCAGTGTGGGGCCCTAAAAGACCTTAGAATTCAAATGTACAATTCTTATTACTATGTTTTTCTATGTAGTGATTACATTTTGTATTATTTTTCAGCAGAGGACAAAAAAGTGATAGCTTACATATCTAGGAACAGTGGCACATATCTGGTTCTGCAAGTTTACTCTGTGCAGATGTACTTTCTTCTAGCTTTAGTCAAGAAATGAAAGGATCCTGGAAGCTGGAGATGCTGCATTGTGATGACACTGTCAGAAGAAAATGACATCATAGTGCCCCCTCCCCATATGTACACATCTCCATTTCTTACTGCTATAGAGGCCTGAAGTCATGTCTTATTTCTAGAAGAAAAGCAGAGGGGGGAATGGGAAAGGATCTGATTCTTTAACAATCTGTAGTCATCTCTAACAAAGTACTGAATTAAGACAGAGCACAGTTTCTGAACATGGCCACCAGCATGTCCCGTTGTAAGAGTTTCCATGCAAAAACACGGAATTCCCTAGATTTGCTTCCACTTCCTTCTTTTGTTCCTAGTGAAATGCGTACTTTAGAAAATACAGCACATCTGTAAGTAGCTGCTAATGTTTTCAGTTATATATTTGGAAAAGGCAAGTGGGTGGTACAGAGGCGGAAAGACACTTCTGCTAATAGAGAGGCATCATTGTTTGTTTCTAGACACTGGAGATCTGTAGAATGCACAGACTATGCTGCTGCTGCCAGGTATTCCCTAAGAAAAGGGCTGTGATCTTAAAGGGAGGGAGGTAGCAAGGGATTATAGCCTTTATAACAATCCTTTTTCCTTATAAAGATTTTGTTTTCTGTTTGCCTCAGTTTCTTACAGTTAACAGGAACTTACTATCCCTACCTGTTTCTTAAACTATCTAATCCAGGAGGTGTGTCATTTTGCCTCCATATGTGCCAGGGACCAGTACCATATTTGAGTCCCTATTTGAGTCCATTGACTAAAACTCTTTCTTTATTACTAGGAAACTCACTAGAGACTGGCAGCTGATGGCTCATGGACTAGTACTAGTCCACAGACCACCACTTTGAGTAGCGCTGCTTTAAGATAAAAAATGAGGGTTAAACTACACACTACAGAGAAAGAATATAGTGCGTCTGAAAGTTATTTTCTTTTTAACTCACAAGCACACAGGCAACCCAATCTGGACCAAGCCTGTTGTGTGTAGTGGACCTCCCCCAACACTTTTTTAAAAGGTAAATTTACCTGGATAGGGGAAGGATTCCCAATTGGTGCCAAAATGTCTTTTCTTCACTCTTGGATCCCAAATGTAAGTATATCCTCCAACTGTCCTAATTTAGCAGGGTAGACCCAAATAATCATCTATTTGAGGATAGATAAGGGCAGTGTTGTGCTGTGGTCTGAGCACTGGACTATGTTTCTGGAGACCAGGTTTTGAATCCCTGCTTGACCATGGAAATGCACTGGGTAACCTTGTGCAAGTCACATTCTCTCAGCCTCAGAGGAAGGCAGTTGCAACTCTCCTCTAAAAAAATCCTGCCAAGAAAACCTTGTGAGAGGTTCACCTTAGGATCATCATAACGCAGAAATTACATGAAGGCATAACAAAAAGTTTTTAAAAATTCTCATGAATGGGATTTAAACTTCCTCTCTGCAGATGCAATGGGCCAGAGATAGATTAGATCCCCATATGCTTACTTATGAGTAGAAAAGAAAATGTTGAGTTGCAAGCAACACTGCACATAATGGCCTAAATTTACTTCTTAGTTCAATTAAAGTAGACCCATTGAATCAATAGAACTTACATAATGTTGACTTACCAAATTCACGTTGATTATGTGGACTTATTCAAGTTGGCACTACTAGCTGAGTTTCTTAGGTCAATGTGTAAAAATACAGAAAGTAAAACCATGGATTCTAGCCGTGAAAGCCTTCGACTTTACATTGAACATCTTTACGGGGAGAAACTGCTTTTCTATCGTCATCAAATTTCCATGTCAGTAAAGAATTACACCTTACCTTGAAAGAGGATTATCTGATTTCAAGAACATTTGATTTTTATTTTCTTTCTGCTCTTCCTTGGTATATATAATATTGATGACATCTCTTTAAATCTCTAGTTATCTGCTGTCAGCTCCCTTTGTATCTCTCGGGGGACTTTCTCCAAAGGAGAAGGAGATTGCAAAGGTAGGTGCAATAACTTCAGATGGCATGATCAGAATGAAACTTCTGGCCAGTCTCATAAATTATTGGTTGCAGTTTAACCTGTTGTGATTGCAATACACGTATACTTGTATACTTTCCTGGCAGCAAGTATTATTGAGTTCAATTGGCCTAATTCCCAACAAATGCACTCCATTTTTGTGCGACTTAAAGAAGTTACTAGACAGACCTGCATTATTCCTATAGGTCCACCAGTTTAGCTGTTTTAAAGATGTTAAAACCAGAGTGATGCAAGTAAAACTTTAATGAGGGGATCACAGACACTTGTTATTATACTAAAGACTTGCAGCCAATACTTAAAATTAATGTACTCCTGCCTAGTCCGCAACACAGCTCTCAAGTCTCCTCCTGTTCTAGGCCCCATTGTCAACAGCAGCAAAATGTCCTTCCCTAGGTTTGACATGAGGTTTATCTGAAAACCCGTTCTGCTGCAACCAGTATTGGCGAGCATTTGTGGAAATACGAGTGTGTGTATAGCGGATGTTCTCAGAAAATGGTTGCCACAGTGAGCGCAAAACGCTCATTTCCTGGAATTCAAGCAAGTGGCACTAAAAGGAGGGTAACTGGCCTACGAACCTAAGAGCAACACAGAGTGGGGGAAAGTAAAATCTTTCTTTTGAACCAGTTTTTTTTTGTTTCAGCACACCTTTCTCAGAAATCAAGCTGAGGAAGCTCAAAGACTCCTGTCATAGGTATTGGCTGGCTGTTGTCAGGCAACAGAGTGCCAAGATATTTAGCAGGCAAATAGATACAGCTAAGCAGTCCAATAAAGCCTGTCTGGTCAGAGAGAAGCAGAAGCAAAGTCAAGTACTGGTCCGAAGGTCAGGCATCCAGCCGGCAGTAAGCTCAGACAGTCCATAGGTCAGAGAAGCCAGACGAACAGTGAGCAGGGAATCTGTAGCACACAGAAAGGCAAGGGCCAGCAAAACAAAACAAAAAAAGACATTGTTTGTGGCATTGAGCCACCACCCTCTACCTTCCTTATAAAAGCTGGAGCCAACTGGCTCTCATCCTAGCCAGATTAGCTCCTGGTGTGTGCCTGCTTGTCATCTTTCAAGGCTGCTGTTCACCTGGAGAAACTGACTCCTGGCCCATAACAACTACTGTCCTAGCCAAACAACTGAAGACAAGGCAGAGATGGAGTCAAATTCCAAATGTCAAATAATATATTTTACCCCCACAAACCCCCCCCCCCACAAAATGCCAGTTTCATAACAAACAAATCAATGACACTCAGTGAGAAACAATCTTATAGGCAAAATGCACAGCTATTCATACCACCCACCCAAATCAAAAGAGGAAAAAATGCCCTACATTCCAGGTAAAATATGCATACACTTGCAGAGAGAGAGTGAAAGAGAATATATGTCACAAATAAACCACACATTTCAAGGAACAGGCGAACAAAACAGCCCACATACATGCCACACACCAAGAATTGCAACAGTGAAACAAAACAGGGCAGTTGTTCTTAACCTGGGGTCCGTGGACCCCTGGAGATCCACGGAGCCCTCCTGGGGGATCTACAAAGCCCTGCAGGTTGACACTAACAGCGGTGGCAGCAAAACCTCCCAGACATGGGAGCAGACATGAGAACTAATAGGAAAGATTGAGGATGTCTCTAAAGACACCCAAGGCACCTACCAACAGAATGAGGTGGCTGAGGGACCCTGGCTCTAAGCTGTGTTAGCAGGGAAAGACACTACCATAAACCTCTGTCTCATAGGAATATAGCCACAGTTGCTGGATTGAAACTGCCCTATAAAGTTTTGGATTGGGGAAGGGGGGAAGCCTTGCAGCAACCGACCAGTGGATGCCAAGAATATTGGGATGGGTGGTCTGTGTTACTCACTAATTGTTAGTGATATCAAACCCTCCTGAAGAATGACCCGAAGTCCACCTTACCACTTGCCCAGACTTGCCCTAGGTAAGTCTTGCCTTCCTTTGTAAAGGATTGCCATTGTTAATATGCAGGAAGAGGCCAGGCCAGGGTTTGCGAGTGGAGTCTGCAGGGTGTGGAGTGTGATGAAAGATCACTAGCATGAAACAACCAGGCTTCCTCCTTTTTATACTTTCATCCTGAGCAGGGTGCTGCTTTAGCTGCTGCTCTATGCTCTGTCTGGCTCATTGCTCAATCACTTGCCTGACCAGATGAGCAAGTGAACAGCAGGATGTTCTACAGCAGACGCCTGTTGCAATTTGGTTGTTTGGTCTCCTTTCTCTTGAGAGTGGCGAGTGCTTCTCTGATGGAGGAGATGGAATCTCCATAGACAGGCACACATGCCTCCCCTCCCATTAGTACAGTGGCCCCTCCACTTTTGTAATGGTTGCAGGTACAGAACCCTCATCAAAGTGGAAAAGCTTGAATAAATACCCCAACTCTCCATCCCATTCCCTTCCAGGCCTCCCCTCCGTTCCCTTCCATTTTGCATGGAACTAGAAAGGGGGAGCTACGGAGGGGGAAAGGAACACTTGCAAGAGCCGTCCCCCCCATTTCCCTTCCGTTTTGCCTTTGCACGAGGTCTCTGCACAGGGCCAAAATGCATGAGAATGGAAGGCGGAGAATGCTGGGGGGAAGGCAGGCATGCTTGCGAATAATAAAATTTGTGAAGGTGAAATCTGCAAATGTGGAGAGAGGACTGTAATAGGAGTGTCCACATTTAGTTATTTCTCCCTTCTCTCCAAATTTGGAAGACCCCTGCTAAGCAACTTTAAACAAATATTTGAATATTTAAATACATATTTGAATATTTAAATCTAAATATTTAAATCTTGAATTAAGTTTGTGGGTACCCAGCAACAAATTATATTTATAGGGGGTCCCCACTAAAGAAAAGGTTAAGGGCCACGGAAGTAGGCAATAAGAGGCAACACATCTTCCTTACCCTTCAGATGTTTTGACAACTCCCATAAGCACCAGCCACTCTGACCTAAGGCGAAAGTTAAAAAAAATCTTCTTTGTGGGCCATATCTCCCATAGGAGCTTATTTGGGCGCTGAAATCTTTGAGGGAGACCTTTCTCTCCATCTCTTCACCTGTTTAGTGTATTTTGAGCCCTGGTGGCGCAGTGGTTAAATGCCAGTACTGCAGCCACAAGGTGGTGAGTTCGATCCTGCCAGGTGCCTGGTTGACTCAGCCTTCCAACCTTCCGCAAATCAGTAAAATGAGCACCCAGCTTGCTGGGAGCAAATAGCTAAACACATTGTAAAGCACTTAGAGAGCACTTAGCTGATACACATGCTATTGCTATTGTACAAATGTAAGAAGAAGCCTTATTGGTGGCTGCTGTGCAGCAGAACTGCCTTCCAAAGGACACTAGCTTGTCCCTCTGATTTATACTTTTACTGGCCAGTAAAGCCCTTTTTCTTCAGGAAAGCTCTTAGAAACTGACAGCTAAGAAAGGGGCTTGTAACAAACCAGTTCTATATGTCTTACACCAGTCTGCTCTTCATTGTTTTTAATTCAATTATTTTAATATATATAATTTGCTTAATTTTGTTTCAACATGGGGTAAACACTTATATTTTTATTTGTACCTATTTTAATGTTGGTGTGAATCACCTTGAGCCCCAGTTTTGGGAGAAAGTTAAGTGATAGATCAATCAATTTATTAAACAGATAAAACTGACAAGCCCTGCTGAAGGGTATATTCATAACTGTTTGGCCAGTGTGAGATAGAATGAGAATTCATATGAACATAAGAAGACTCTACTGGAGCTGACGGCACCTGTAGACAACCATCTCAAAGGACCTACTGATAGTTAATAGCCCAGTTTCATGTTTTTCACAGAAGTTTCTAAGAAGTTCACAAACAGAGTGTGAAGACAAAAGTCTTTGGCCCTTTCCGCCCATGAGAAAGGAACCAGGCAAAAACGGGACTCACCGGATTTCTTCAGCATCCGGGCGAGTCCGTCGGGACGAGGAGCAGCATGAGCTCGTCACTCTGCACTGCTCCGGCGTCCAAAATGGCGTCTTCCAGTTGGTGGAGGCTCTCCATCAACTGAAGAAGCTCCCCAGCCTAAAGCCCGCCCCCGGCAGATCTGCAGGCACGCACTAGCGCGCAACTGCAAATCTCCACCGGAGGGCGGTGACGGAGCAACATGGAGTCATGCACTCCGTGTTTTTAAAAATCTCTTAAAAGAGGTTTTTAAAAAGTACACTGCGCAACCAGTTCTGGTCACTCCGAACTGGACTGAGGTGCAGAACTACAAAAAGTAGTCCGCCCCAGTCCACTCCATGGTGCAGAAGACCTCCGTCGGAGGTCGCTCTGCACAGTTTTAATAGCCCGATGCAGAAAGAGCCTTTGTCATTCTAGTTCACCAGCAAGCGGTATTTAGTGGTGGGTTGTCTCTGTGACCTGGACTCTTTTCTCCTGCCTTCAGCAAAATAGATTTCTTCGATACAGTTATCTCTCCACATTCTCTAGGGTTAGGGGCACAGGACTCCTATGAAAGTGGAAAAACAGTGAATGAAAAACCTAGGCCCTCCCAAACCATATTTAACACACACAAAAAGTATGATCACCATATTCAGCCACCATGGATTCCTTTGAGGCATCAGGGTTCCTTCACAAGGCAGAAGTGGGTGGCTGTTGGGGCTTACTGCTACCTCAATTGCTGCCCCACACCATTTTTAATAGGGACTTACGAGCCTCATTTGCAGTTTTTCAGTCTCGCAAGGCTTGCAGTCTCAATTAAAAATGGCACAGGGTGGTAGCAGAGGTGACAGCAAATAAACCGTGAATAATCAAATCCACAAAAGTGAAACCCGCAAGTGTGGAGGGCTGACTGTATTCACAAATTATCCTTTGGGGGGGATCATGTGTTTGTTTTAGGTTGCACTACCCTTGAAACCACGTTTTTTCCGCAATCAAGCTGGACTCACCAATCGTTGGCAATCTCTGTTTACCCCAAGCTGTGACCTACTTGGAATTGCACAAGCTAGCAGAGCTACCCGAATGGGCCTCAATGAGCCTCTGATGAGAATAATGACAGGTACAGTGGTGACTGAAAATAATGAGTAATGAGTACTCTTCCTTTCTCCCTCTTTTTTTTTTCAAAGGAAGGCCTCTCTTTAAGCTTCTGTTGGGTGGTTGGGTAAGCCTTTGAGTGTCATGATAAGGTTTGAAACATTTTCCCTGTTGCCCATAGAAAGGTCATGAATTTGAGTCAATCCTACATATATACCTTTTTCTAGAACCAAAACTGTGACATTAATCTAGCAAAGTGTGACACTGATCTCTGGAGTAGACTTACTGAAACACTGAGAAATTTAACATTGCTTTGCTACAGAGCAACTGCACACCCAGAGGAATTTGTTGGAGATCCAGAACAGTGTGTGTTTCTGTCTGAAAAAAAGAAAATAATTATTCATTGTTCTACATGTCATCTCCTACACCTCTGTCATTCCTCTCTGTTCTACGTAATTGATACATCAGTGGTGGGGGAAAGTGGCCCACAAGATTTTTTGTTTTCATGTTTACTGTAACTCCCACAGTTTTTCACCACTGACTATGATCACTAGGATTTCTTCCAAATTTGAAGTATCTTTTCAAGTAGCCTAATGACAGATTTCTCAGCATTAAAGACATCAAGCAAGCATATTGCCAGCTGAATCCCAGCAGTACCTCCTTTGGATCAGATCATCACAGACCTCATGGATGACCTACTTTGCCAAAATCAATGCTGCCTTTGGAACAACAACAACAACAGCCTACCTATCATGATATATAGCATGTCCTTGTTTGTTTTCTGACCCTGCAGTTGACACACCCTTGTCCCTGTCTGAAGAACGACAGGCCTTGAAGGTAATGCTGGAGGATCGGAAAGTGTCTAGTTCATATGCCTTTAAAGCAATACCACCAAAGCAGAAGCACAGACCCAGGTAAACAGGCTGGGCCCAGTTTAAAATGTGAGGGTTGTTTTAATATGGAAATGTTCCTTACTGTTGTCTGTTTGGCTCAGGATTAAGATGAAATCTGTTATTTACAACTGAGAAGGTAACAAATCAAATCAAAGTAGCCAAAGATATAGTTCCTTTATTTTTATCAATATTTGTCAATGTTGGTCCTACTAATAAAGGATGTGAAGATGTTAATCACCTCATATAAGATCTCCCCAAATATATTGATCTGTTTATCTCTTTCTAGGAGGAAACCAGAATCCAAATTTATTATGAACAGTGGTCAATTCTGACCTTGTTGTTTTGGTTTTGGTCAATGGATTGGAACCAGAGCAAGTTAGTTGAAGTTGGTTATCATTCCTTTCGTTGGGATATATGTAGAACTATATCAAAAGGAGTAAATTTTGTGTGTGTGCACATATGTGTGCTTCTGCGTGTTTGAATATATGTTAGTTTCATGCAAGTTAGAGATGTTTTTAAATTTTGGCACAACTACTGTTGAAACATCTGCAATACCACTAGCCATGGGACTGAGTCACCAAGGTTTTACATTTATAATCTTTGGTTTTACAATTTTACAATTACCATCATGTCATCTTGACATTCTTAGACAAGCTTTAGAACTGTTTAAATGGGAAGATATTACAGATCCATCTTACTGGAAAGTCACAACAGTTCCTATTTTTCCCATCTGAGACTGCCTTTTCTTCCTCCAACTTCTACCCTGACTAACAGCAGCTCTTCACAATCTTTGGACAGGTCTCTCCTATTGTTTACAGTGCATTCCTTTCTATTGGAATTACATGGAGTTGAACCTAGGGCTCTCTCTCTATATATATAAAACAGAAATTACATTATTTGAAATGTACATGCTATTCATTTCTTCTCAGCATTATATATTTCCTGGGATCTGCAGATTAAGTTGTCACACTTCCACACTGATAGGACTATAATTCCACTTAATTACCATGGCAACATCTTATGGAATTCTGGAATCTGAAGTTTAGTACAGGTTTAGAATTCTCACCTAAAGAGCTTCAGTGCCTTACCAAAGTACGCTCCTTGTCCTCCTATGGTGGCAGGATCTCATCTTTTCTTGCTCTCATTCTCTCGCCTTTGCAAATCTGTATGCAGCATAGTTATGTTCTTCTGCCTGCCTAGTAAAAAGTGAATTTAGTTGAGGGGAAAAAAGAAGGAAGCAAAATCTATCCGAACTGAGAATCAAACTCATAATCTCTTCAAACAACTTTTTGTTGTTGTTGTTGTTGTTGAACAACAGAAGGAGATGAAGAATTCCATCTAATTTTTGTGTTAACTGAATTCACCTTTTAGGATTCATAAATTAGATTCCCAGCCTTTTCAGTGTGGAAGTCACACTAAACCTATGGCTTTCTTCTGAATAGACATGCTTGGATAGCATGTTGGTCTCAATCAACCCATTATCATTATTTCTCAAATATAAGGCATCATTAGTGTTATTATGATGATTATCATTTTGCTCATTTTGGAAATAAGATACCACAACCTGACTGTAAAAAAGAAGTAAGGAAGGAAAGAAAGAAAGAAGACTGATGGGCAGGCAGGCCAGTGAGGGTCAATGTAAGCAATCCATTCAAAGTAGAGTTTGAGAAGCTCTTTTTCTTTTTCTTGTTATTGTTCTCATTCTTTTTTTTTCTTTTTTTTTTTTTTGGCTTGGAAAAGTTTCTTTGATTGGACTACACTTCCCATGAGACAAAATCAGTGCTTGCAAAATCATTAAAAACCTATCTGGGAAAATATTTTTTTCTTTGTTCACAGTAATGCTTAGAAAACTTTAATTGGTTGAACTGCTAGTGTCTTATATTCTTAAAAACAGTTTTTCAACAGCATTGAAACTAGAACTAGAAAAAGCTTGGGTCCCTCCCTACTGTATTCAGTGCAGAAATTAGAAAACTTGATTTCCAACCAGAGATGTATTTCCTCATTTCTTGGACAATTGTTAGATGGATTTTTTTTTCTTTTTTCTTTTCGATTACAAGCTCTGAGCAACTGTGGTTGATGCTGAAAATATAAAGCTCTAATGACATCACCAGGGCCCACCAACTAAGACATCCCTAGAGTTCATTCCTACATCTTTGGTTTGGGGCTCTAGGATGCTTCTGATCTCCACAAGCCTATTTCCCAATATACTAAATGAGAACGATTGAGCAAATGAGCATCTGATAAAGCAAGCAGCATCTTCTTGCTCCATTCCCTCATATTGCCCTTTCCTCCAGCTATCTGAGGAAAAACGCAAGAAAAGAAAAGAAAAGAAAAGAAAAGAAAAGAAAAGAAAAGAAAAGAAAAGGCTGTCATCCTTTTAGGTATTTATGCCATCATAAACTGTCTTATGAGCATGTAAAAGTGAACTGTGACAGTGCACAATGTCTGTATTTTTAGGAAGGTAGCAGAGGCAAAGCTACATATTTGGGACCATTGTCAATAAATTGATTCTATCTTCTCTGCCTTGACAACCAGGGGCTGGCAAACTTTGCTCTGTTTAAGACTACAATTCACAGAGAGTAATCTGTGGGGGAACATAATGCGGGTGGAAGGTAGGGCTGAAGTTAGTGTAAACAGAGCCAAACTGTGGTGAATCCACTTACTGTTTCTGCCATTCCCCCCCCCCTTTTTCTTTTTCTTTTCCTTTTCTTTTTCTCTTTTGCTCCCCTTCTTCCTCTCCACCCGGTGGACTGGTGGAGAAGAAATGGACCACTTTGCTGAAATCTGAACCTAACCTCGTAGAGGGCTTTTGAAGTTTGGAACCATAGGTGGCCCATAGCTGTTCTTATCCACTGACATCTTCTGCTGAATATTTCACTTGATACTTGAGTCTCTGAACTGCCATAGCTATCGCCTGGCCGCTCCTTTTCTGAAACGCTCACGGTGCTCACATTGCTCACTCTTAGAAACTGAGATAGCAGATGTGGAATATATAAAGAGAATTCTGTTCTACATCTACTACATCTATTTATTATATTAAACATGTTTCTGGAACACTTATTTGATCCTAAGCTGTTGATAGGTACTATTCCATTGATCTCACCAGGAAATATTCTGCATGTCCCAATGATATCTAAAATATCTGACATATTTGTTATTTACTGAATCCCAAAGATTGCCTGAGCAGCTTCTTTTCAAACTACAGTGGACAGTTGCCTGATTGGAAGAAAGATATCTGTCTGATATTCTTGCTGTGATAGCACCATTGTAAAATGATTTTCCCTTCAAGCCTTATCTCATTAAATATTGTAAAAGTCTGTTAGTTGTCATGGAAATGCCAATAGAGCCAGTGAATCCTTATCTCAAATAGTTAATAGCTACAGTCTTGCAAATGTTTTTGCTCTAGAGAAATTGGCAGGTAGTGGTGGTACTTCCTAAATAAGAAAGAACTTGCATGTACTATGTGAAGGTCTCCCTCTCCTCAAAAACATTGTTAATTTCAGTCCAAGGAGCCAAAGCACCATTTGTTCTTTAACCAGAGACCAGTTGGGACCCTAGTTTTCATTTGGGCCATGTTGCTTTCCTGATCCCTCCTTCCCTCTGCAGAACTCACTAAATATTCATTTCTAAGGTAGACATTCTAAAACAGAACACCAAAGAAAATATGAGAAAGTTGCATACATGAAAGATAACTGCAGAGAACACAGATTATTCTCCAGCTTACAAGGCTTCTTCCTTTGCAAATGGAAGTCCCTTTCCACATGTGTAGAATGCCTTTCTGTCCAAGTAATTATGCGTTATGAAATTCAATAAACAGTTTACTCTCAGCCACTTAGAGCATCACAAAAATATGTTTTTGCAGTAGTATTGTGACCGTTTCCTGTTTGAAGGATTATTTCCTCAGTTATTTCTAACTTATCCGGATTTAACTGCACTTTCATCGACTTTCCAACGTAAACTTCTTTTATTTTGTAATTCCCCCCATCACCTATCCCATAGATTCATTTTTTCTATATTTTATTTCTAAAATGTCATTTGTGATAAAAATAAAATTTAAAAAATGTTATTTATGTTTTGGTATCCAAAGACAGACAAGATATTGTAATGTGTCATATCCCTGGGACATTTCAACTTTGGAGTGCAAAATTAAAAAGATAAAATCTTCTGTCACATTTATTCTACCCAAATTCACCCAGAGCACGCTGTATAATCATTATTATGCTGGTCACAGATCTAGCCATTTAATGTGTATAACAATAGAATGATTCTAGACATACATAAATATTTTTTCATTCTCCTTCTTTCTTCGTTGAGGATCTTCTCCCGCCAAGGGGATCCAAATGAAAAGCTTTTTTCCTTCACACAGAAGATCACAGAAGGCATGGAGCCAGGTGAGTTGCACTACCTGAGATACATTGGCCTATCGCATCTTGGAAAACACGCATATAATATCTCTCTTTTTCTCCCTTCAGATGTAACCCTGGAGTGCTTGGATTTTGAATGGGAGCTTCATCGCATGTACTTCTTTAAATCCCAGGTTCTCTCAAAGCTGCTTGCTACAGCTGTACAGAATAGTGATTTACAAGCAGCAAACAGCAGTCCCAAAGCCAATCAAGGTATTACATTAGATCAGTGGTTCTCAACCTGTGGGTCCCCAGATGTTTGTGGACTTCAGCTCCCAGAAGCCCTGAGCATTGACCATAGTGGCTGGGGCTTCTGGGAGCTGAAGTCCACGAACATCTGGGGACCCACAGGTTGAGAACCACTGCATTAGATTAAGGAACTCCAACATACATATATATTTGTTTGCATGTATCTAAAGACATTTATGGTCTCATCCAGATGGATGGAGCAAACCTGCATTTTTTGTTTTTAGTTTTTAAATATTCAAATGATGTTTCTGTTATCAATTATTTTCTTGACTATTTTCAGCACCAGCTGTAGTGTTTTATTTCTATTATTGAGTGGGTTTCTTTTTAATTCCAGGATCTATCAGAATATAATATCATTTTCTTTTCAGTTTTTTTTTTGTTACAGTGTCATATTGTATTTGTGAAATAGCACTTTTGCAATAGAGCACTAAACTAAAAAAAAAAATCAGAAGGAGAAAATTTGCTCTTAAAATCATAGGACCACCTCAGCAAAGCATGCTCTGGTTTTTTAAAAAAAATCTTTGGAAAAACCCTAATGCAAATCCAATAAATCACTACAAACAGCCCCCTTAAAAGAATGTAATGAGTGGATACCAAGCAGACAACTGACAAAACACAAGGGGCAAAACTGCAAGAACTCACACTTCTTAAAACCAGTCTGTAAGAGCTGTATGTCACATATTTTAACCCTGTGGATTTACAAGTTGCACTCCATTAGGTTTTGTTCCTCAGTCGCCTATTGGTTCCTGATGGAGTACTCTGTTTATTGTCTCTTCAATGTTGTAAATTCCATACCAGTCTTCTGTTTTTTTCTATGTTTTTGGCAGAAATCAGATGTTATTATAAACGGTATCTACTATCTGACCGGAAACATACAGAAATCTGTGAACAGAAGCAAAGAATGCCGAAAGTTACAATTGCCTTGGAGATTAATGATCCCGATGTCACACGATATGGTAAGATCTTGATTCCTTCTGGCATTATCTGCAAATACAAATCATTCATGATTCTTTAAATTGGTTGTTTATTTTGAAAAAAGTAAAAAAATTGGGGGCATAGTGTGACTTCACTTGGGTAATTATATGTTTACTATTAGGATACTTGTGCTGCCTTTCCTATAGAACATCTTAACGGCTTTTTAAACATTGTGGACTGCAACTCCCATAATCTCTGGACTTTGGCTGTGCTCCTGAGTCTGATATGAGTTAGAACTAAATAACAAAGCCTATGATATTCTCACAGCTGAGATAGGCCTGAGATATTTGCAAGTTTTAAAATGAATTAATCCCATCAATGGTACCAACAGATTTTTTCTTTCTTTGCTGCTTCCTGAATGACAGGAGAATATGTGCACATGTGTTATGGAACTTCTTGTGTAGTTTGATCATTAGTGGTTATGTGACTCTACTTCCAGTTTTCTGTTGTTGTTGTTGTTGGCCTGGAACAATGGCCCTAGGGCACAAGGCATCTTACAAAAGTTAAAACTGTCAAAATTAAAACATTGGTATTCTGTGCCTTCTTAAGAGATGGTAATGTTTGTGTCATCAGACCAACTTCCCAAGCCATTGAAAATTCAACATAGCATTTCCTAGATCTTCTGACAGAAAACAGTGATTTGATATTAATCTGCCCTTTGCTAACATGCAGAATAAGTTACTATTGATGGTGGGGGGATACAGCAGCAAATATACAAGCAGACTTAGGTTAATTTTCCTGTGCAAATCAGGGGACAGAAGAAAACACGGTAGATCTCAGGATGATCTCATGCCTAACCCTTGTTATGTTTATGTGTTTATGTCTTTGTTTATATGTATGTATTTATTCTGCCATACGTGAAGCCTTTGCTATTGCACTCAAGAACCTATACAGCTCTGAACTAGAAGTAAATGAAGAAGATGTCCTGGGAATCCTGGCTTCTGCAAACATATTACAATTCCCTAGCCTTTTCCAGAAGTAAGTAGCCATTGCTCTATCTGTACTTCATATCATTGGCTTTAGATGTACAAACTGGACCATGAAATTGTGCAAAAAAGACTGGTATTTCTTCTGTGAACTGACTACCATTGTTTCCTGTTAAAGGTCACCTTGTTAGAAAAACATATACAGAAGCACATTTATAATATGTATTGTATATTGACGCAAGTTACCCAAGATCAAACTAGAGCTGAGTGGTCAATTTTCACAGGTCTGGTCACTGTAAATGGCTTTTCCCAACCCCTGAAGTGGGGTACAAACTTCCTCCAAAACATCACCCTCTACTTTTATTTTTCCTTTGAAAGGATCCCACGATTCAAGAGAGGTGGAAGACAATTTTGCTACATTTTGCCTGCCCCCACTTTTTTTAGCCCCACAGCAGAATTCTAAAGGAAGTGTCAGAGGTGTTCAGGACTGCATCACCTCATGGACCAGACCTTACAAAACTCAAAACTACACATTAAACGGGATATGTATTCCTTGTAATAAACCAGTTTTGCCTCCCACAATGGACTTTCGTTAGAATTACACACCTCAGCAATCAGACTTGCAAATTAAGCTGGTGTTTACGGCACAATGTCCAACAGCAAAACAAAGCATGCTAAATGCAAGATATGTAATTGAGGGAAATCATGTGCTATGACAAACAAACATCTGCTACTGAAGAGGGGCACCTACATTTTGATGCCTAGGCAATTGTTGCCTTTTCAGCTGAACCTTAAAGCAGTAGTTATATTTCACAGCCAAATCTGAAGAGCAGGATTTTTCACCATGAATAGCAGACCTGATGATGTAATTATGTTTTGCACCTTTCTGTAGGCCAAGTTCTAGGTCAACTCAATGTTATTTCTAACTGGCAGATTTCTGTGTCTCTTGGCACAATTCTTCATGAATCTGGTATTACTGGAGTGAGAGAATGGTAGAAATATGTTCTTCTGTCACTCGGCAGAAGCACAAGTTGACGCCCTTTGCCTGCCAAGAGATGTGGGATGAATCATCGGGGTTGTTATTTTACTGGAATAGTTTCCTATATTTTTAAAACTGCCTTTTAAAAATGTTCTGCTTTGGGTTTACACATTAGCCTTGGCAAACTCAATTTTATCTCAGTAGCTGCTGACGTAAACATATTTTAAGACATTTCTGAGCATTGAATTAGCTTGCTGATTCTAGAACTGCGAGATTCTTCAGCTGTATTACTAATATTTATGACTGAATAAAGGTTTTAGACATTTATTTTATTTGCTTTTTCTAGTGGTTATGTTACTCTGTATGACTAAAGAGTTGTTTTCTTTGTTTATTTTAGAATTTGCAGTGTTGTACATTCATATTATTTTGTCCCAGGTACTGGGCAAAGAGAATTAGTGGTCTTGGAAATGTTTAATGCATTTTAGGAAGTGCCAGATAGATAAACCTATCTGTTTTCCAATTCTATGGTCACCCTGGATAACCACAGGAAATGGCAGGGCCTGCCCTAGCATTAAGCAGACTGTAATAGTCACCTTGCATAGCAGACAATGAGAAATGAAAAGATGGATAGAACTGTGTGTGCCATCCTTGCCCCTTAAGTTAAGCATCCGCCTTCATAGACAGCGGAGCACTACGATTACTTAGATTCAACTGGTAATCTGGTCAACTTTTGTATATGGAATGGGGAAGGATCCATCTTAGTTTTCATCAGGCAGACAAATATTTTGGATGACCACGGGAAATTTATTGGGTTCAGAATTCAATAGCAGAATTTAATAACCTGAGAAGTTCAGCACTTTCATGCTGTCTCTTTTTCTTTGCTGCTAACATTTAAGTCTCCTAAGATGGAGTTGAAAGTGTGGGGGCACTGTATCTGGTGACAGCTGAAAGCCAAACTAGATGACATTTTAAAAAGAAAAAAGATAAAAGTAGCTGCAAGGAGAGTATAAAATTAGATCAAGGATGTGGTGCTGAGAGTGCGTACTCATAGCAGAATTTTCCCCAATCTAAATTGGCCTAAAGAATGTGTTACTTGCCTTGCATGTGCAACTATTTCCCCAGTGGGCCAAAAATGTCAGGAGGTTATTTTTATAGAGGAAGTGTCAGGGAGGAAGGAGAGCCAATATAGTATAGTGGTTAGAGTATGGGACTGAAACTTGGAGATCCAGGTTCTGGATCCCATGAAATTCCTTAGATGTCCATGGGCTAGTCATTCTGTCAGCCTGGTTGTTGTGAGGACACAGTGGAGATGGGGGAAAGAACCATGTGTGTTGCCTTTTGCAAGGGTTCTGTGCCCCTAACCCTAGTGAATGTGAAGGGCTGACTATAGATGTAATAATTCCCCCTTCCCATGCTATGATGCTGGTCTGACTTCCTCTCCCCGCCCCCCAACATACTGCCACACACAACTTTTTAAAAGTTGCTGAATGTAGATTTCAATAATATGTTTTGCACTACTGTAAGGTCCTAATACAGGGGTGAGCAATTATTTTTTCCATGGGGCCATATAAGAAACTAAAAATATTGTGGAGGGCCGGGCCAAAAGGCTGAACTCAATTCTGCATAATATTAATTGTATTTCTTTATAAAAAACAGTAAATAGCATTGTTTTGACAAGCTGGTACGAGTATATGTTATAGTTAAACAATGAAAAAGTGAGGTTGCCTTACAAAAAAATGTAATTTATTAAATAAAATTTCCCAAAACAATGGTAAACAAAATGAACATTTTTCACTATTTGTGACTCATATTAGTGAAACTTTCCAGTCACATTCACTCAAACACATTTTGAGTTTCATTTACTGTTGGAAAGAGGTTCTTAGCATTCTCAAGACATCACAATATTGTCTTTGTACTCCAAGTATTAAGCAAGATACATCATATTGAACTGTCACTAAACATCACTGAACTGTGATTCTGAGAAAAAGGCTTCCAAAGAAAGTGTCCCAGTTCACTGCTAGTTGGTGCCTTTACATGCCAACATTTGTAGTCTAATCACCTCATTTGGTGTTTTTAAGTTCTCTTTTCTTGTTCAGTGAGAGAAATCTAGTCTCTGCTGGGCTTTAACGAGTGCATCGAAGTCAGGTTGAATGTCTGAGGTGGAGATGCGAAGCACAGCTGACAGATGATCATCAGTGAGAGAGGATCTATACCTGGATTTCGTGAACTTCATCATTGAAAATGTTTGTTCACATATGTATGTAGAGCCAAAGAGAACCAACATCTTCTGAGCATGTCTCCTCATGTTTGGAAAGTTCTCGTCCTTGAGAGAAGAGTAGAAACCTAGCAGAGATCCTGACTTAAAGTGCTCTGCCAGTACTGCATCAGACTGCAGGTCGATGAGTTCCAGTTGAACATCACTGGGTGCATTATCCACACTGCAGGTAAAGGGAGAGGAAATCAGGTACATTTCATCTTCGATTTTTCTGAGATCTTCAAATCGCCTTGAAAACTCACCATGCAATGCTCCCAACATGGATGAGTACCTGCGGAGGTGATCAGCTGGTGGTGTGACTTCTTTCAGGGTTTGCATGTGAGTGAGAGTGTTGCTCTCCAGTTGGCTTGAAAGAAACTGTATCTTCGTCATGAAAGCCTTCACCAGGCTGTGCATTTCATGAACAAAAAGGCCCTTGCCTTGCAGTTTGGTGTTCAGTTCATTCATCAGTGCAGTCACATCAACAGAAAATGCAAAATCTGCCATCCAGTCCTCATCTGAGAGCTCTGGGAAGTCTTTGCCTTTCTTCTCACAAAACTCTCGAATCTCTGCTTTCAGGTCCCAGACTCTTTTTAGCACTTTGCCCAGGCTGAGCCATCTGATAGCTGTGTGGTAGCCGATGTCACGATGCTCGGTCTCATGCTCCTCCAAAAGTGCGACAAACTGTCTGCGGTTCAATGCTCTTGCCCTGACGAAGTTTACTATTTTAGTAACAACATCAGTGACATGGTCAATTTTTAGCACTGATTTGCATAACACATGTTGGTGTATAATACAATGCAAAAATACCAGTTTCTGATCCACGTCGATTTCAGTCACTTTATCTTGCATACGTTTCAAAGTCTGACATTTTTTCCGGTAAGATTTGGACAACCGTCCGTTGTGACACCTGTCAGTCTGTCCCATTTCAGTCCCAGCGTGTCCATGCACTCGTTTACCTCCGTGAACAGATCGCTCCCTGTCATCATTCCTTTCATCGACCGCATTGCTGCCAGCTCCTCCGTAATCTTGAAGTCCGGTGTTATCCCGCGGATGAATACGAGTAATTGGGCTGTGTCGCGGGCATCACAGCTCTCGTCCAAAGCCAAGGAGAAAAAGTCGAAACGTGCCACTTCACGTTGCAGCTGAAGCTCCAGATTCCCCGCAATGTCCTCGATCCTTCTAGTCACGGTTCGCCTGGACAGCGGGACTTGCTCAAATGCCGCTTTTTTTTCAGGGCATATTAGTGCTGCAGAGTCCACCAAGCACTCTTTGACAAACTCCCCCTCCGAGAATGGCTTACTGTATTTAGCGATTTTGTGGGATATCACAAAGCTGCTCTGGGTTGCTGCATCCCTGGCTGGGTGAAGTTTGGTAAAACAGCCTTGCTGCTTTTGCAGCTTAGCTAGCAAAGCTTCTGAAGTCCACGTCCTTTCAGCGTCAGTCAAGTTTTTATATTTCTCAGCGTGTTTCGTCTCGTAATGCCGACTCAAATTGTAGTTCTTAAACACGGCGATCTGCTCCCCGCAAACTAAACACCCGGCTTTACCTCTGACTTCGGTAAATAAATACTTAGCAGTCCAATTCTTTTTGAAAACCCTGCATTCAGCACCTACCCTTCTTTTTTTAGCGGACATTTTGAGGGCTAAAGTCCTCTTGTGACAAGGATCCAATCATGTGCACATCTGTCATTATGCACGTGAATAAAAAAAACAACTTCAAAATAAAAGCAATGCAGCTTTAGACCATGCATGAGGTAAAGTTAGAAAGTATGTTTATTTTGTAATTTCCAATTAGCCTTACACGGGCCGGTCAGAGCCAATCAAAGGGCCGTATGTGGCCCGGGGGCCGTACAATGCCCAGGTCTGTCCTAATACAAATAGCGGCTAGCAATTTTCAGAGGAGGTAAACCACAGCTGGGTCTGTAGGGGATAATTTTTCCTTCATCTCTTATTTGATCCTGAGAGTAGCTTACAGCACGTTTTTTTCCAGGTGCAACCATTTCTCTTTCTAAGGGGTGTGCAGTCTACCTATTTAAATAGCTTGGAGGTTGAAAGTGGGACTTTAAAAAATGCTCTTCCCTGGCAGTGACACCACCATCAGCGATGTCTCCTGGGAAAAATGTGGCCCATAGGGTTGGACTGAATTGGGCTTGAGGAATGTTGCTCTGTCTGATGTGTGGTGGTGGTGATGTATCTGGAGCTTCATCCAGCAGGTAGTTTGCTGGATCTTGTCTGACTCCCTTTTTTGCCAGTCACCTACCACTCTCATTTAGGCCATTTCTGCCCTACACTGTTATAGTATTATCCCACTTTCAACATCCTGTGGAATTCCGGAGTTTGTAGTTTACTGAGGCCAAAGAGCTCTCTGATTCCCCCCCCCAGCTGCAAACCCCAGGATTCTGTAGGATGTTGAAAGCAGAATAATAGCACTGTAACATTGTAGTATGGAAAGGCCCTAAGAGTCTGTTTTCTTTGCCCTAGGTGTGTACAGGTCATGAGAAGCAGCATATGCACAACCAATGTCTGTAGCTATTATTCTGCAGGCTGCAAGGTGAGTGGCAACTATGGTTCATTTTTTTTTTTTACATGCTGGGTTTAGTTTTGAGTGCTAGACTTGTATATAGTGGTAGTCACAGCTTGGAGAAAATCACTCAGCCCTCAGAATCCCCCCAGGGAGCTATGGTCTGAAAGACAAGAATACTGTTTCTGAGCTCTGATTTTAATGCTGACCAGCTGAGTCAGCTGATAGCTGGTTTCAGTGCTGACATTTTGCATTTGTACAAAGGGAGCTTGTAAAGAAAAGCTGAGTGGGCAGCTGCTGGGAGTTACAGCTGGCAGGTGTACCAGTATGGGAGAGCAGGATTTAGCAGGCATAATCTTCTTGCACTGAATCCATCTCTTCCAATTCTCCTGATTTGGCAGAGACAGTCCTGCTTAATCCTCTGTCATCCCACTTTTCAGCTCCTTTTAAAATGTCCCAGTTTCTCCCTCTTCCTTTCCCCTATGTCCTCACCATAGTTCAATTGCTGCCAAGTGAGTTCAAAATGCAAAAATAATTTGCACTCCATTAATTCAGTGGGTGGGGGAGAGGAGAGGAGAGGAGGGGTGGAATATTACACTTCCCAGCAGGTTCAGACAAAAACAAATTGCTGCAGCCTCACCTAGTTTGTATGTCCTTTCTCATCCGTAACCCTTGCCACACTCTGATGTTTCTTGGCCACACATGTCCAGGTTGTCATAATGTAAAATGCTGAGGAATTTGCTGAATGCAAGGAAATGCTTTGAATACCATCTTCAGGATTTAAGAAGGAGGTATATAGGAGCAGTTATCAAAGAAATAGTTCTGTCTCCAGGACAGAAGGTGACAGTGTTCTGCAGAATAGTGACAGCGAAGTTCTTCTTCAGATCATCCAGTAGTAACTTGATCTCAGGGCTTTCCAAATGGTGTGCCATGACACGTTAGTGTGTCACCTGAAGTGTGTAGCTGTGTCGCCTACAATCTTGGAAATATATGTTATTATTTATAAATTATATATTTTAAAAAATATATGAAAGGTTTTCATGAGATATGTTGTGTCCCCATACATTTTATTACAATTTATGTATGTGTCTGTATCTCTTATAAGGGATTAGTTTAGCCTCTGGTTTGCTAGTAAAACTGAATTACTGTGTCACGAAATGATGCATGTCTAAAAAAGTGTGTCACCAACATGAAAAGTTCGGAAAGCTCTACTTTGTCTGTTAGTAATTTAGTAGCTGAACTTCTTCATGTACAATACAGAGGCAAGCTCAGGCTTGTCACTGATATGTATTCATTGGGACACATTCAAATCACAGGTCCCTAATGAGTATGTCTGTACAATCTACAGAGCTTCCTTTCAAAATCTTACTTGATGCACTCAGTTTTTCCTCGTAACTTAATTTTACCAATGACTTGATTTGGTCATTGTTACTTTTCTGTCACTTTTCAATTTCTTTTTGAAAAAAAAAAAAACTCTTACAAAATAAGGGAAAGTGCCTTGACATTTAGAAAGAAAAATGCCTCCCCCACACACAAAAAGATTGGCTCCTAACCGGTAATGAGAAAAAGTATGCTTTACTCATTTGGTGAAAAAAGTTAACAATTAACTGTTCTGCCTTTATTGTGTTAGTCTCCAACACCAATATGTTAAAAGCAATGATGTTGTTAAGATATGACTTCCACCTCTGGTACCCTCTGCATTAGCTGCATGGGTATTCATGATATCTGTATCCATATCAGTATCTAGTCCTATACAGTTAATTTGGAACATTTACAGGGAAGACCAGGGCATTTTATTGTAGCCCAAACTTGCATATGATGGCTTCACTTCCAGCTTCCACCACAAGGTGGTCCCAAAGTTCAGAGTTATTATTACTTTCTCTCTCTTCCTTTAAAATCAGTACAAGCAATCATCCTTGATCACTGATTGTGAAAGATGGATAGAGGTGAACCTGGTCCCACAGCTTGGCTCTCAGATTCACCTGAGGAAGCTGCCACTAGAACTGCTGCAGAAGGTGCTCAAATCTTCAAGGTCAGATTGGTGCATGCCACTTTCTTACTCTGTAGCCCAAAACCCACATATGCGTATGGTACAAGTTCCAACAGGAGTAGTGACCCAGTGAACCCTCCAGAGGTCTGGTGTAGGTTGCACCCTCTCCAGTTTAAAATAAAAAGTACCAAAAAGCAACTCCCTAACACTAAAGCAATACCATGGGCCTTGCTCTAGAAGAAGACCACTGCCCCTGGAGTAACAATTCTTTTTTAACCTAAATAATTTTAGGGTAAGGGCCTGATGTAGTGGTTTAAGCATTGGTCTGTGATTCTGGAGAACAGGGTTCAAATTCCTGCTCAGCTATGGAAACCCACTGGGTAACTCTGGGCAAGTCACGCTCTCTCAGCCTAAGAGGAAAGCAAAGACAAATCCACTCTGAACAAATTTGCCAAGAAAATCCCATGATAGGTTTGCCTGAGGATTGCTGTAAATCACAAATGACTTGAAGGCATGCAAAAGTGGGGCCCGCAGTTCCCCCAACCAGGTTATATTAATGTTTCAGCAGAGCAATGTATATTCTCTGCTTCTCATTACTATTTCCCCCATGTTTTGCTGTTTCAAGGAAGCCCAAATTTAAATATGGAATATTTTGTCAGGTAGTAAAGAAACTGAAAGAGGGAGTAAGCTTGGGGGGCTGAAGAATCACATGCCAACCAAGGTTTATGTGTGAGGGGATGGGAAGCAGTGGTGAAAGTGGGCAAGGAATGATGGATGCTGAATAACTGCAAAGAAGGGGTTCCCCATAAATCTTTCATCCAAACACATATAATAACATGTTATTTCTTCCACTAGACTAAGAATCCATCAAAGACAGTGTGCAAGCGAGTTGTGTTCTTTTTATGGGTATTTACTTTTCCAAGTGGTTCCTGAAGGAAAAAATTGTGCATTGCTTCTGCAGCAAAGAAACAGGTTTCAAAGGCATAATGTGCACATTTTGCTTCTTGCTATAGAGCATGTGTGCAAGTTATTCATCCAAAAGAAGTAGTAAGCAATGCTTACCATTTTTGGCTGTTCCTTTTGTGCTTTATATCCAATGTTATGAAAGAACAATGAATATTTAAAGACTCTAACCCAGATCAGGCTGGAAGAAATTCTTACTGGTGTACATGAAGAAATCATTTACGTCTGGAAGAATTCTGCATGGCTAGGACCTTTGTCTTTACATATACATTCATCGCACACCAGCTGATAGGAGTGCTTAGTTAGTTCTGCCCTGGGGCACAGATGATTATCATGCAAATAGGATGGCATGGCATTAAGCATATTTAAATGAGATGGAAGCCACGTGGGACATTTACAAGAGTACATGTTTTGTCCTCGGAAGTTAATGCTTGGCCAGAGTCTGGATCATTGCCTGGATCATTGTGAAATCCATGGGACCAAAGTAGATTGCAGCTAGCCTTTCTCTACTGTTTTCCATGGGATTTCAGCACACTCCCTTCCTCTGATGTGAGCCTGTGATCTACTTCCATCCTGTCAATCAGTCTGACTTTGTAGATTGGGATTGTAGCAGGGCTTTACAAACTCGTATGTCATATTCACAACTTTCTTTCTTTTCGGACAAATGCAAATCTTTGATCTGAGTGTTCTCAACAGTAGCCACTGAATGAATCCATTTTGTCTTGTGTTACAAAAAGCACAGCTAGCAACGTCAGGAACATTTTAACTTTTCCTTAACTTTTTGCACCTTGCGCAGAGAGAGTGGGATGTTTGAATCCTATTGTGCACTTTTGGTCTCAGGAACCATTCCTTTTTACTTAGTACAATGTGCAGTACTTGGTTTGGGGGCAAAATAGACCCTTTTTAAAAAAACTATTCTGATCCTTGGGTGCAGGGTGTTGGTGTTGGGGACACAAAAATAATTGAAAACATTATTAAAGTTGTACAATTCTTTTACAACACCCTGTTGAAAGCCCTTTAATTGAAAACGTCTCATTCTTAAAAGCCTGTCGAACGTTGACTCCTGAGGGAAGGGCAGAAGGAAGGTGCCATTCTAGCTTCATTGGGAAGGGAATTCCAGGACCTTGGACGTCCCTCCCACACAGATATTTTATTTTGTTGTGTTTTGCAGCCTTGTGCTGCTTTGGTTTGGATTGAAATCATTTATAGTGCTGATGGAGTTAATTAGCAGGTACAATGTGGGATCAGTAGGAAGACTCTGACTTTTGCTTTGCAAATTACCCTGGAACATTTTTTGAAGTGAAGGAACATTTCCTTACACCTGTTCCTCTAGGGGTGCATTATTCATATGTATGGCTGAGATCACCTGTGCAAAGCCACATGACCTATATGAAGCTGATGCAGGCAGGCCCTCCTCAGCTCCTTAAGTATGTGGGGTTGTGAAGAAGAAAAGCTAGAAGGGGTGGCTAGCCTTTCCTCCTGGCCTTCCCTGATGAGGTAACAGAAAGGGTTCACAATGAAGGATGGATATGAATTAGATAGGCAGTGATATCGTTTGGGCATGCAGAACCCCCTCCTCTTTATTAAACCAATATAAGTTTAAATCCAGCTTCTTCCTCTCTTCTCTTGTTTATGGGATACAAAAGCAAAGGACAGCTTATTAAGATCCCAGGCTGCCAATTCTGTTCCCAGCTGGGGAGCAGAGAGTACAAGGATAGGTGAGCAGGTATTCTAAGCAAGGCCAGTTTAAAGTAACTGAGATCGTGGAGCAAAAATAAGGCCCTCTTTCACCATATGTCTGGCCCTCTTCATTGCATGTCTGACTTATTCTAGAACCTGTGGCATAGAAATCAGTTAAATGAATGAAAGGAGGAGTAATAAAATATAATAGGCAATAGACAGTTGCACAAAAAATCTTAATGTACGAACCCATCCTCAGCCCTGCAACTAACAGCTAACCCTATGCATTTTTATTCAGAGTGCATCCAGACAAATTTAGACCAGTTAGTTCCTGATCTTGTTCCTGTTCTTTCCGATTTTTATTCCAAGATCCATACATTTATCCCAGAATATTTTCTGTCAGCTTCTGGTATAATCAGAGGCTTTTTATACCAGCTCCCCAAGTTGGTTTATTTTAACCCAGTATAAAATGGAAAGAACAGGAACAAAATCTGGGATCTTTCAGCCATACTGGATGTTCCCTCAGTTACTCAAGTGGCATGCAAAATATTGATAGTGACAACATCAGGAAGTTCAGGAAGTAAATCTGGAAGAAGAGAAAGCAAAAAATACCCCTTTTCAGCACTAAGCTGTTGGCCAGTAAAGGGCTTAGAGCAATTGTGCTGTCTAGGACAGATTCAGCTGATTTCTGAAACTTCTCTGCAAAGTGCAGAGCACCACACAAATCTCTTTTACATGAGAAGTGGCCTAAAGAAGCATCCCATATCCTCCAACTGTTTCAATTCGGCAAGAAGAGTCCCAGTTAATACTCTGTCATCTCATTTTTTCAGCTCCTTTTGAAGTGTTTCAGTTTCCCTCTCCTTTTCCCATTTCTTCCTTCATCTTTGGCTTACTTCAGTTGGTGCAAACTGACATCAAAGTGGTTTGCATGTAATTAATTCGGTAGGGGAGAGGAAAGGAAGGAGCCAAATATTGTCCTTCTCAGTAGGCTCAGGCAAAGGCAAACTGCTGCAGTCTTTCCTAGCTTATCTCTTCTTCCTCATTAATAATATTTGCCATCTTGGGTACATTCTGATGGTTGACCACATATGTGCCAGTTTTCATCTGTGTAGTATTGGAGAGTACAGTGGGCCCTAGTAAGGCTTTTTCATACATGAGAGCATCTGATTTACATTCCAGAATCTGTTTCCGAATATGACATGATATCATTCACATAAAACACTGAGTTTTGCTCAAATTAAGGAAGACTTCCCTGCTGTCTCACAGCACGTCCTCTAGGATAACGGCTTTCATCAGAAAAGCAATAACAGTGGCCATGAAAGAGATGATTGGTAGTCATGTCGACATTAAATTTTATTTGGAAAACAACTTGTGGACTGTCAGAATCCAAAGAAGATCTAGTCTTGTCTGCTTAGTTCTATGCTTGGTGTAGATGGGAATGTTCCCTGTCTGCTAAAATTCTTCTCCTGCAAAACAAAACCCCCACAGTTTTAGATAGTGAATGCTCTATAGTGGTTAGAGTATTACACTGAGGCTTGGAAGATCCAGGTTCAAGTACTCACTAAGCTGCAAAATTTACTGGATGGGCTTGGGTCACTCACAGTGTCTCAGTCTGACCTACATTACTGTGAGGACAAAGTGAGGAGAAGGAGATTTATATAAACCACTTGGAGCTTGTTGGAAGAAAGTCAGGATATGAAGAGAACTTAGAAATAAATTAGGAGGAGAATTGTCCATTCAGTTTTTCTTTCTTTCTTTCTTTCTTTCTTTCTTTCTTTCTTTCTTTCTTTCTTTCTTTCTTTCTTCCTGGAAAGAATTAAATGCATATAAACCACTTTGATGTCAGTTTGCACCAAATGAAGTAGCTAAGGATGAAGGAGGAAGTGACTATAGCAGATAGCCATAGAAGATACTTTCATGTAACTTGCAACTGGACCTCTGCAGCTTATATCTGGAAAAATCTGACTATCATTTATAGATCTGTGTAAACTAATTAGATGAACTCAGTTCAAAGAGATCTGGTGTGGAAGATCTGACAATCATTAATTGATGTGTACGACTGGGTGGTATTATTCCAGACAATCACTCCACATTTCATGAGACTTTCAAAGATTGTGCTTTCATTCCATTTGCATTTCTTCTTCTGTTGTCATTGTTATTGGCAGCTTTGGGATACATTCATGCTGATAAAATAAAAAATAATCTAATTCATACAATTTATAGCCAGCATTGATGTAGTCCCGCACCCCCGGGTGATTCAGAGCACCTGCATGATCTTGGTAATCATCATAACACTGTAAGGTTGGCGCCCTGTCAAATGTCTCCATATTACAGATGTGGGAGCTCCATGTTTTCCACGGAAGTGAATTTTTGGACAAAGATTTATCACTTGTACTTCAAACTTCCACTTTACACTTTATACATCTGACTCAAATACAAATACAGATGCCACCCCCTTGGGTTGAATAATCTCACATCCTAAATGAAACTTTCCTTACATACAGCATAATCCTATTCATAGTTGCTTAGAAGTTGAATGGGAATTACCCCAGGTGAAGCATGGAAGGTTGCAGCTTTAATCAAACAGAAGTCAGTTCATAGTTGCCCACTTGCAGTTTAAGGAATTGGTAGAGCCCAAAGGAGAGAGGTATGTTTTGTCCATTAAAATAGTGGGTGATGGGGAAGGGATTATAACAATTGCTTTTTCAGATAGGAATACCAAAAGCTTCCTTTAATCAGGTTGGACTGAGTGCATCATTAGAAATGATCTTAACTGCTTTATTTAAAAACTGGTCAGTTTTCCAAAAAAGAAAAAAAAAACTAGAGTAGGGGGGCATGGAGGAGATTTTACTGGGATTTCAGCCCCCTGAAAAAAGAGGCATTTAACCCGTTCTTTTGGCTTTGCCTCCTTCTGAGGCTGAGAGAGAGTAACTTGACCAAGGTGGGTTTCCATGGCTGAGTGCGGATTTGAACCTTCCAGTGTCCAACAGTCCAACATTCCAGTCCAACATTCAAACCACTACACCACACTGGCTCCAATTAGGACTGACCATTGGATTTAGGCTGAGGTCAGAATCATGCAACTTCCAGTAGTCCTAACCAGTATAGCTAATGGTTAGGAATGCTGGGAAGTGCAGTCCAGAAACATCCAGAGGACCACATGACTGTTACTCTTGATGTAGACCTGGTTTAAAATATTGTATGCTGAGTCAGACTGTTGGTTCACTGACCAACAGCTGCATTGTATGGTCTTTTCTAACCCATCCTGGACATGCTGCAGTTTGAATCTGAGACCCTGTACATGCAAAGCATGTCGTTTGTCACTGCATATGGCCCTTCCCCAAGTAGTCCTTAATAATCTGAAAATTATTTCTTTGGTGAGAACATTAAAGACTTCCAGGAGAGGAAAAAGAAAAACAATGTTGGCTTCCCCCCCCTGACATCCAGCAAGGTCAAAGACCTCTGAGGCTCCATGTACTATATCTGAGGATCAATGCATAATAAGAGAAGGAAGAGAAATAAATTATTGTTGTTCCACCACCATCCATTTTAGGTTTCTTTTTTCAAAACCACTAAATCATTTGGTGGCTTCCAGGGTGGTTATATATCTTGGTGCCTTGTTTTGAAGATTTATTTATAGCACTGGGAGAGAATGTCTGCTTCTTTCTTTCTTTCTTTCTTTCTTTCTTTCTTTTTCTTCTTGCAAAGATCCCATTTCCAGTGAGCTTTCAAAGAAGGATGTTGTTGTTTTTTAAACTTCCAAAATCTTGCTGAAAGCTATACACATTTTCCATGCTTCAAAACCTTAAACAGACTCTTGTCTTATCTGAGTGGTTCGTTAACTTTGCCCTTCTCAGAAAGCAATTAGCTTCCTCCCACAAAGTTTAAAGAGCTGTCCTTTTCAAGTTTCCTTGCCATCATGTGACCTCCACAAAAGCCTCTGCCTCATTATGTTATGTAAAAATTCATCTGAACATTCCCTGCTCTCATCTCCAATCTGCAAAGGCTATTTTATCAGAGCCAGGAAGGTAATTTTTTTTTCACCAGATTAGGTTACTGAAGGTAGAAGACCCAACTGAACAGATGGTATCCCTGGTAGTCCTTAGGAGAGATGCAAGAAACACTTACACTGGAAATACAGGTGTGTAGGAACTTATAAAGTAGCCAGGGCACCTGCATTTCAGATATCAGTGTTTCCTCTACTCCAACAGACTGTCTGGATACGCTACCAGAGAAAAGCTCCATTTCTCAGTGATACAAGCTTGTATCAGCAGCTGATTGGTACTTTTTCAAAAAGATATATACCACTATTGAAAGGGAAACAATGTAAATTTAAATGTAGCTCTTACACTTATTAGAAAGCACAATGGTATAACCATTTTCAGGTAAACATTATTGTAGAAGTGTTAGATGAACTGGATATTCCTAAACATTTTTTTCTTCCTCTCTGGCAGGTTATTTACTTTCAATGAATTTCATCTCTTGAGAACTGCCCTCTGCTGGGTCTTCTTGCAACAAAATCCTAAAATCCAGATAATTCCTTCTTATGACACTGTCCTCACATATTTTAGCAGGTACTTCAATCTGTGGTATTTTTTTTTCTTTTTTGTGTGCCCCAACCTTCCTTTAAAGAATTTTGGGTGGGCTATTTCGGTATATTCTCAAAACGTGAACTTCCTCCATCTCACACACTACCGTTAATAAAGCCAGTGTTAATAGGCAGACAGTCCTCCTCTTTGATCCCACCACACCCAGCCTTTTAAAGTAAGTGTGATACCAGCCGTGTGTTTGTCCAGAAGGATCTTCCAGGGGCACGTAGGCCAGCACAAAGCATCAGCTGTGAGGCATTTGAATCATTACAAGGCATGACTTTGTCTTGGCAATATCATAGGTATTTTTAGCCAGCATTCTGCCACCCTGGTATCCATCATTATGTTGGCAGCTGTACAGGAATATAAGAAGCTGCCTTATCCTAAATATTCTGAACAATGGCTCTGTGGGTTTTCAGGCTTTCCTAAAGGTCACTGGTATTCTGTAGTGGTCTTCCATCCAAGTATTATCCACATCTAACTCTGCTTGTGCTGGCATGGCATGTTGGTTTAGGTGTTGGAGTAGAACTAGGACCCTTGAGACCAGGGTTCGAATTCCTGCATGGCCATGGAAACCTGCCGAGTGACCTCAGTGAGCCACACTGTCTCAGCCTCAGAGGAAGGCCATGGCAAACCCCTTCTGAACAAATCTTGCCAAGAAAAGCACATGATAGGGTTGCCTGAGGGTCACCATAGGTCAGAAGTGTCTTAAAGCCACACAATAAAACTTTGCTTAGCTTCTCGAACCAGATCACATAGCCTTCTGGCCTGCTTTTGAGAAAAGGGGCTACGTTGCTGCCTTCCTTTGCCCCCACTCTTATTATTGACAAAATCTCATGGTGAGGATGGGATGCTGGAGACATGTAGTACTACACATACAGACTTCTCTGCATCAAGCCTCATAAAGGTCAAGGAAATGAAAGAAGGACTGTGGTGGCCAAGACATGTGACTGTGGGACAAGATGAAATTCTAGGTTAGGTGCAGAGTGACATTTGAGCTTTGGGGAGACAGAGATTTTTATACAGTAAAGGAGCCCATCAGAAGACCACAACATAACACATTCTCTCACACAGCTGCCCCTCTGCCTCCCTACCATTAGACAAAGTGAAAGAGCTGCATCAGGTAGAGATGCCAGAGGGTAAGGCAACTGCAGCAAATTGTTGGGCAACAGAACTATGTGCCCTCTAAGCTCTCCAAATGCACCTAGGTGCAGTGGAGAATGCTGTCCCATTGACAATGTTAAAGTAAAATCCAGGGTCCAGTCTAGTCTAGTTCTTTAGGTATAAAGGGTGAACATCATCTTACATTTTGCCCAGCCTTGCCTTGACGTATGGAAAAGTCCCATCTATTGTTTAACTGGGTCAGGACAGCTTGGTTTGATTAATTCTGGTCCTCCATAGGAGTCCAGGGCCTAAATACTCAAAAGGCACAAGAGCCTCTCTGATCTTGGAAGCAAAGCAGGGTTAGACCTGGTTAGTATTTGGATGGGATACTGCCAACAAATACCAGGTTCTGTAGGCTATATTTCAGAAGAAGGAAATGGCAAAACCACCTCTGAGTATTCCTTGCCTGAGAAAACCACAAGAAATTCATAAGGTCACCATAAGTCAATAGGCAATTTGAAGGCGCATACACACAAACATAGGAATTAAGAGTTTTCAGAGAAAGGGAAATCTGGAACAAAAGGATTATGAAATGGAGAGTGGCTATGTATTAGCTCCTAGGAGCAACCTGTACCGAAACCCTTACACACTGAAAGGGAGTGGAATAGACACAGAAGAAGGGTGGCATGGTGATCATTCATTCATTTACCAGGCAGAGTGATTTCAACATTGGAATGAACCTACATGCATAGGCTTGTTTTGGACATTGAAAAAGAAGTGTTGCCTAGGCTGAGAAGGTTGGGGCAAGGCTTGCTACCACTGTAATGCTTCTCCTGCCACTATGCACATTTGTTTGGAATGCTTTGAGAAGTGTATCCCATGGATGTAACAATGGGGAAGAGGGAATGTGAATTCTGCCCTCCAGCAAAATTTTCGTACAGTCCCCAAATTTCTAGCTTTGCAGAGAATAAGAGGTTGAACATAATTCACACCTAGAACTCTTCTATTTACTGAGTTCATTGTTTCTTGGTAACCTTGCCTACCCCTTTGCTTTGGATTCCTAAGCAATATTCCTTAATACTCAACTGAAGTTTTAAGTTACTGCAATGCTACATATTTGGGGATGGAAGGAAAATTTCACAGGGGAGGCAGAACACCTGTATCCCAGTATAGCCTGTCAAAGAGCTGCACTGCAGCTGGCAACCCAGAAATATGCACAGAAACATAGTAATTCAAAGGCCAACAAAAACCAAAAGCACCTTAAAAATTACTGTCAGAGCTGGGGAGTACGGAATTGGAATACATCCCAAGCTGATGACCCTGTTGTTGCTTGCCTCTCCTTCTTTCCAATTTTATGGTAGTTCATAGAGCACTGAGGGGGAGAATGAGATGAGGCTTGGAGAAATAAAATCCTGGCCAGGGTAGGTCTTAGAAGAGCGGGCCTAAGGCAGCATTGCGATAAATGCCAGCTCTCCCCTCCAAGTCAGAAAGCATGGCTCCCTCATTCCCCAGAACCCAATCCAGTCAAGTTATTTTGGCACCAATGGAAGGAAATCCCCCCACGTACACATACAAGCACTTCTCCCCCTCTGTGGCAGTAAAAATACAGTGATAATAAAGTTAATAACTAACAACTGGATGCATTTTCATGGCAAAAAAAAAAAAAAAAATCTGCTGCCTGAGGCAGCGTCCTCATTCTACCTAATGGTGAGGCTGACCTTAGTGTTACATTCACGTTTGTGTTCTATTTAATCTTAAATGGATTTCAAGTCTAGTCTTTGCAAATACCTTAAGTTATTTTGGTTCTTTTCTTTTAAAACAGATCCTCTCAATTTTGCCTTTTTTGTTTTGTTTTTGTTGCTACTGTCCCCATGAGACATTCTTTCCTATGAGTCATGTAACACTATAAAGAAATTACTGTTTGGCTCAAAATGAAGCTCCCATGCCTGGAATCAACCTCTCTCTCTCTCTTTCTCTCTCTCCTCTCTCTTATTCTTTCTTTTGACCAAGAGATAGGAAATGAGCTGAAGTCAATGGGTCTATGAAAAGCTTGGAGGAAAATGAGAAAGTGTATGATACGCACACATGTGCAGAATTGTAACTACATAGCTTGCATTTAAAATAATCCACATCATACTGTAATACCCAATGTGGCTAAGCATTCCATTTTTCAAATGGATTTTGCTTTCTAAATGGCATTACTGATTAACTAGATTCCCAGTATAAACCCAATCCGTTAACCCTCCCTTTCAGGTTTTAATTTTAAACTGTTTTGTCATTTACACATCTGTATTCCTTTAGCTTAATATGGTCTTATGTAACATCCTGCAGTTTAGAACACCCACAAAAGGAAGAGGAGCATGCTGCATTTATTCACTGAGCCATATGCACATGTATGCAGTACTTCTGTGGAATCCAGATTTCAGTGAAAACTCCATTACAGCAAGCAAATTAACTAGGATTAATTAAAAACAAACAAACAAACAAACAACAAGCCAGTAGGGATAAGAATTGTAACAGGGGAAATTCTGCTTCTCCAGTTCTAAACATATATCTTTTTATTTTATTTTATTAACATGTATTTAATGTATAAAACAATGTATAAGGGATTAACAAGACGAACAGTAAATAAACAGTCAAAGACAACTCTATAATCTAAACTAGATTAGGTTACAATTAAACTAAAAGAGGGCCCAAAATACATATAAATGACTTCTAACTCACCAGCTTTTGGTTTTAAACTATCTATAAAATATACTTCTTCTAGAGCAGTGGTTCTCAACCTGTGGGTCCCCAGATGTTCGTGGACTTCAGCTCCCAGAAGCCCTGAGCATTGACCATAGTGGCTGAGGCTTCTGGGAGCTGAAGTCCATGAACATCTGGGGACCCACAGGTTGAGAACCACTGTTCTAGAGTGTCTATCACTATTACACTACTGCTTAGTATTTAAAAACTATAAGCTTAACCTTCAAAATCATAATTGACTTCCCCACCAGCAGTCTCTTAGATATACAATCAATTTATCCCGATCATTTTTTTCAAGTTAACCAGACCATTTCGTAATTAAATGAGCTAATTTATCAATTTCTGCCAAATCCAGCATCTTCAACAGCCAGTCTTAGTGCAAAAGAATAGGCACACTATTCCATTTCTGTGCATACAACACTCTTGCCACCATGATCATGTTGTGAAAGATTCTTCCCAGTTTTTTATCAGTCTGTTCATCAGTCAGACTGAGTACTACACACATCTTTTGAAAGTTAGGGCTTTTGTGTACATTTTAAAAATTAATATTCATATAATTACATTATACTTTATTACAATACATGCATTACAAAATTAACAAAGATAGCAGCTGAAATCCTGTTAGTGACATAGGAATATGGAATTTCAGATTATGCATGCATATGTCTTATTTTGAATATTGCACAAGGAGACATTTACTGTTTGTTCAATATTTACAAAGATTCCAGCAGCTGTCAAATTATAGAGGTGCATCTATTGCCATTTACTGGCTAGGGTGGGAGGAATTCCTAGGCAACTCCTGTCCAGTTCTGCAGCTGAGGGTGGGGGAAATGAGGCCATTTCCTCAGATCTCCCATGAATCATTGGAGAAGCAGGAGAGCAACATTATGTTGTTTTCCCTAGTGTACAACTGCAACCAGGTGTTGCCTAGTCACCTCTTCCCTCTCTTTCTGCTGTCCAGTAAACAGCCAGGGCCCATGGCTTGACAGCTACTTCATGGAATTGAAATCATCTAATGCAGGATATCAGCCAATAATTCATAAAATAATAGAGCTGGAAGACACCGTTAAGTGTGTGCCATGCACTCATCTAACAAGTATATAATCTCAAAGAAAGTTTTGTTGACCTGAGTGGGATTCACTTCCATAGTATGGTCACAAATGAACACAGGCTATGCCTGCTTAAGCAAACTGATTTCAGTGATTTAGATGCACAATTTTATATCTTTGTTCGGATTGCAAGCAATATATAATAGGATGGTGGTGTATGAACAGAGGTAAATCCAGGATGGTTTAGAAAAAGTACACCATTTAAAAAAATACTGAGCATAGTTTAAAAATCTGATCATATCTCTGAAAAAATGCCATAAGTGAAGGAAAATGAGGGGGTTTTTTTATTACAGTTCAACATTGTGAAGAACATGTACAAATGTTCTAAGCACTGTTTTATTTTTGATCAGCAACTGTGTAGGAAGAGAGTTGCTGAATCTTGTCAGAAGGAGTCTCTTAAGTTGATATGTGTATTTCCAGAGACTGTCCTCCAAACAAGAGAAAGACAGAGCTTCATATTGTTTAGCAGTCCTGTGAGATGCTAGGTGTCTTTGTGCTGTTTTATAACAGTTCCCTACATTGTTCACCAAAGCAGCTGCAGCAGATCCTCCACACAGCAGTGCTGCCAAGTCCCAGTTGCTGGCCAGTCTCCAAAGAACCAGACAACAAAACCAGTGCCACAAGACCAAGGGAGCTTTGTGCCAGTGTTTCTCAAACAGAAGTCCCCTCCTACCACATATCAACCCTATTATGAAATGGGATATGCTTCTAAAGCAAATTGTAACAAGCAATAGGGAACATAGAAAGCACCCTCTTCTTCCAGTCAGACCAAGAGGCCATATAGACTAAGGATGTAAATCTTTGTAAATTTCATCCTCATGGATGACTCATTTAATAATTTTTCTCCATTCTGTGAGAAAGTCCTCCAAGGACTTTCAAGGATTATATGCAGCTCAGCATTTCTTTATCAAAAATCAACACATGAGATGTATTATTTATTCATTTATTCATTCATTTGGTGCAAAAAAAATATTTTTTTGTGCGGGCAAAAAAAGTGTTTTCTGTTCATAAAACTAATTTTCTGCAAAGAAAATATTTCTTTGCAGAAAAAGCCATTTTCTGTGCAATTCCTCCACATGCATTTTTCATGCAGAATAAGTCCCAAACTGCAAAAATTCTTCTCCATCCAGGATTCTTCTCTTTATAACTTCCTAACACTCAGGAATCTCACTTTTATCCCTATACTAACATCCTGTATGCAGTGTTAACCAGTCCAGTGCCTCTGTGATGCCTGTTAGCAGAGCACAAAGGCACTAGTCATCTCCATGATGTGTCACCAGCACTTGGTTTTCAGAGGAATGCCGCCTTGGTACATGGACATTCCATGTAGGTATGTTGGTTGATAACCCCTTTAAATTTAGTTAGTCCTTCCTTTTAAAAAAAAATGCTATGTAAGACAGCTTGGGAAGGGTAATTTTTATTTTTTTTTTGGTCTGCAACACCCAGAATTGTCAATTGCTATCCTAGCTGTCAAGAAAAAGTAGGTTTGAAATATTTTGAGTAGGGGTCAGTGGAAAACAAAAATCTTCTGCACCTGGAGATCTCCTTCCTTCTTCTAGCCTGCAGTGAGTATCTTTATGCTTATGTTTTCTTATCTAATATTTAATCCCCACAAAAAAAAACAAACAAACCTGGGGCTGGAATACATCTGGGACTGCTTTATCTTCCCACACCACATAAACCTGCCCTGCTATCAGAAACTTCTTCAGAACACCCTCTTTGACAGTGCCCATCTTCACAGGCAAAATGGGTGATAATTCATCAAGGCCTTCTTGATACTGACATCCTACTTGAAGAACAAGTTTCTTTAGGTCTTCCCATCTTCAGGAATGAGGTGTTTAATCACCTGTGCCAGGGTCTTCTTGGTTCTGCTACACTTTCTCTAGACTCTCACCTGGTAGAGCTTGATATCTTTCAGAATCAACTAGCTGAAAACTTCTTTATTTTTCCAGGACTTTTAGCTATTTTTAAAAGCACTTATTTCAGTCAAAATTATATGACACATTTCTCTTGCTTTCTGGTTTATATTGTTTTTGGCTGTTTGCTATGGTTTGTGTTCTCAGTTGCCACTCCACTCACACAAAGGGAGTAATGATTTCCAACCTCTTCATACCATGTATCATTCCCAAAGGTACAGCGATACTCAAGGATAGATTTGGAGCAGGAAAGCAACTTCTGGGGTGAAGGGGAAGGTGAGAAAACTCTGTTTCTTTCACAGAAGGAAGGTTGAGATCTATATATGCATGCTTTGAAGGGTCTTTTACCTGAAGACTGGAGTTAAAATTCCTCAAAATAAGATGCATTCCATACTTTTAAGTAAGCATACCATAACATTTTGAGTGTTTGATTTAGCAACAAGTTTTAGACAAACTTTAGCATACTTCTAGATTCTGGAGATAACAGGTATAGCTGGCCTAGGCAGTATTCTAGCAGAAAGCAAACAGTCTGGCCAACACCCACCCCCTGCAAAAAACCTATCCTTAGTTCAAATGGCTGTTGGCACTGCAGTAGAGATCTATTGTTGTTGTGTACCTTCCAATTGTTTCTGATTTGTGGTAACTCTAAGGAAAACTTATCATGTTTTTTTTTGGAGGGGGGCAAGATTTATTCAGAGGAGGTTTGCCTTTGCCTTCCTTTGAGAGAATGTGACTTGCTAAGAGAGAGTCTTTTCCGCACTACACTCTTATAGCGTGATTATTCCACTTTCAGCATCCTATGGAATCCTAGGGTTTACAGTTTAGGGAGGAGCCAACTGGCCTCTCCCAAAACTGCAAACCCCAGGATTCCATAGGATGCTGAAAGTGGAATAATTGCACTATAAGAGTGTAGTGCGGAAATGGCCGGAGTGTGACTTGCTCAAAGTTACCTAGTGAGTTTTCATATCTGAGCAGGGATTCAAACTCTGATCTGCAGAGTTGTAGTTCAGCGTTCAAACCGCTACACTACACTGGCTCTATAGCTGGTTCAAGTAAATATATTGCCAAAGTGATAATGTGAATCTCACTGTGTGTTTATCAAAGCTTAGAAAAGTTACCTTTTATACCACAACTCTCTGCTCTTTTCTGCTAGGAGGCAGAGACTTCTAATTTAGGCAGGCCCTTGGTCCTTAGGTCATGTGGCAGAAGGATGTTTTCAATGTAGAATGTTGTGCTTTCTTACTTTATCTTTTTAATTATCTTTCAAGTATGTTTTAAATTGCGTTAACTATGTGCTTTTTAACAGCATAGTTGGTTTAATTGTTTTTAAACTTTTGTAAAATAAGATTTTAGTTCAGCTTTTAAATTGTTGTCAATTGGTTTAGGTTCTGCCCTGGAGAAAGGTGGGATACACATTAAATAAATCATAAAACTCCTAGAATCCATCAGCCAGTGGGATTCTGGGAGTTGTAATCCAAATAAGTAATTTTTAAGTCTAAAAATCTATGAAGTTTACTTTAAAAATCTTAAAAGGATTTTAGGGCACCAAGCTTTTACTGCACTGACCTTTTAACACCCGAATGACACGCACAAAAAATGGTTTTATCAGTTCCATTTTTGTATAAAACACATAACAGAAACATAGCCAATCAACAAACAAACGGCTGCCACATATCAAGGTACTTTTCCCCCTAAACTTTGACTCTATAGAACATACAAATGTTTTAAGTCTACAGCCAATTGTTTATACTCTTCTATTTAACTATTTTTTTTTAAATTCCACATATCCACATATTTCTTCTGTCCCAATTACATTACAATGACAGGGAGGAAGAGGACTGTTTAAAATTCCTCTCTATTCAGTTTTCTGCTGTCCCTTCTTTCCAGTCTCAGACTTGTGGATGCGAGGAATCCACCTTCAATGGTAGCTTTGATAAGGGAATCCAATTAAATCCAAATAAGTAATTTTTTAAAGCTGTGGTTTAAATCATGAATTAAAGTTGATTCCAGTGTGCTATGGTAACTTCAGGTTATCATGAATAATGGTATTCTGTGAAAAGTCATTGGCACTTGAACCAATCTATTGTTTAATACAGAGGAAAGCCACTTCCGAGCTCCTTTTTGTCTTTTGAAGCAAAAAAACAGCTGATTCCTCTCTGATTTTTTAAAGGCATGGTGTGCCTTTCTCGGTTTTCTGCAAACTTCCGGTTGGCCTGCATCTAGAAAAATAAAAGTATTCAAAGTATCTGAATACAGTGAGGTGAGGCTGCAGCTGAACCTCTGCAAGTTAGAAATGGAAGCTATGAAGCTGGCGAGGGGAAGAGTAATTTTGTTTAAAGATTATTTAATTAATGACTACAATTTTAAAGGCTGAGCAGAAACTTAGCCTATGATTCAAACATAAAAGTAGGAAAAATCTGCAAATAAAACTGGGCAGAACTTTAGGGAGGGTTCAGGCAACTATTCAAGTAGTTCCAGTAGCCCAAAGGAGGTATAGGCTCCCTTTTTATAAGCACCTTCATGCTACACAATTATAACCCTACAATTCCACTTTAACTGCCGTGGCAAAATCCTATGGAATCCTACGGTTTGTCCTTTGGTGAGGTACTAGAGCTCTCTGGCTGAGAATTCTAAATGCTTCTCTCAGAACTGCAAATCCGAGGATTCCAGAGGAAGCGGGCATGGTAGTTAAAGTGGAATCATAGCTCTTTAACTGTGTCGTATGAAAGGGGTATCCATATTAAACTTGTAGTAAGCAGACATACATAGGATTGCATTTTGAAGTGCTTTTGGAGGGGGTCTCATGTTAAACTCATTTCAAATCTTTTGAGAATGAGTTACAAAAACAGATTGTGACATGATCTTGTGCAAGGATAAATCTTGGCAATTTTGGTTCAGACTTAAGCTTCTAGCTTCATTCCCCCCCCCCCCGCAATATTCATATGGCATTTAGTTTTTTCTTTATGTATATATCTACTACATAAAAGTCAAAGTTTGTCTGTCTGCGTCAGGCAGGCAAAGACCTCATATGATTGGCTGTGTGAGGCAAGAAGACCTCATATGATTGGCTGGTTGTGAAGATTCCGTGGAATCCTGGGGTCGGCAGTTTAGGGAGGGCCTTTAGAATTCTCAGCCGAGAGCTCTTGGGCCTCAGGCCGGTTGCTATGGAGACAAGGTCTACCATCAATAAGGATGCCAGAAAACATTTAGGAGGCATATGTGGGAGAAATTAAAGTGACATACAGTACATATTTACAAGCTCTTCTCACCTCACACAGTAGATTGTATGGGTTCCATAGGTGAGGAATCTTAAAGTTGAAATTCAAAACAAAAAATGCTTCCAGAAAAATGTAAAGCGATTGCACAAATTCAACAGAAAGCAAAAAAATAAAAAACCAGTACATCAATGTCACCAGAGAACACAGATTGGATTGGGGAGTATGGGGAAAAGTTACAGGTACTGGAATAGGCCGGTTGCTATGGAGACAATGCCTAGCAGCAAGGTAGAGGACAGTGTATTCCCACAGGAACCCAACCTCTCTATGTTAACAACTACAAATACAGATTGGATTAGAGAATATGGGGGATAAGTTACAGGTACTGGAATAGGCCAGTTGCTATGGAGACAAGGCCTAGCAGCAAGGAGGAGAACAGTGTATTCCCTCAGGAACCTAAACTGTGTATGTAAATAACTCTGGATACAGATTGCATTGGGAAATATGGGGAAAAGTTACAGGTACTGGAGGATACAGTTGGGTGAGTTCTTAAGAGGAAAATAAAATCCCAGGCAATGCTGGGTAAATACGCTAGTCTAATATATAAAAGTCAATTTTGTTTGTTTTTCCGTGTCAGGCAAAGACTTCATATGATTGGCTGCCTAAGAAGATTCTGTGGAATCCTAGGGTTTGCAGTTTAGGGAGGGGCTGTTAGAATTCTCAGCCAGAGAGCTCTTGGGCCTCAGTCAACTGTGTCTGTCTTGAATAAGCTGCTTGCTATGGAGATGGGGCCTAGCAGCAAGGAGGAGGGCAGGGCATTCGCTGAGGAACCCAACCTCTATACGTTAATAACTCTGAATACAAATTGGATTGGGGGATATGGGGAAAAGTTACAGGTACTGAGCAAAGCAGTTTGGGGAATTAAAGACACAGGATCTCAAATCTTTCTAACAAGTATTACCTATGAGAAAATAAAATCCCAGGCAATGCTGGGTATCTATGCTAGTTCTTCATAAAAAAACAAATATATTAGCCACATTTATCCATGGGAGAGTGAGGGGAAAAAAATACCATTTACAGTTCAGTAATATTTTGATTGGTACCAATCAAAAATGTCACAATAGCGTGCACGAGCTTAATCTTATTAAGAGTTCTGTAGAACCTGGAAGCCTGTGTGCTCTTTTGTGTCACTTTGGTTTGTCCTACCTAATAAAGGGATTGCCCACAAAGTATTTTCAGTGAAAGTGAAAATTGCGACAGAGTTTATGTAATTGTCACTACCCTCTGGAGTTGCAGGTGGACTCTGCAAAGTTGCAAAGCTGGGCACTTTGAAAAACAAGGCAGTCTAGACCTGTCTATGTAAACTGATACAAAATAAAGTTGAAAATTGCTTCACAAACAAAGTAGACATCTGCAACTCTTAGTAATGATATTGGCTGGCTTGCCTGCTGTGCCATTTGGAAAATGTGGATTTGTTTATTGAATATTGCCTAAGTGCTTTGCTTAGATCAGTGAACCCTTGACAGTTTTGTTTAGTCTACCAGCTCAGTGCTTTTGGCTTTTTTCCTCTTTGGCATAGAGCTGGCCTTGAAGTGCCTATTTCCTATTAATGATTATATAACCAAAATGGCTAGTTAGATATTACCTACTTGATAGTTAATAATACTATCAAACTTCAGATCAACCTTTGAAACACCTTCCTCATAAACATTCTTAACTGTATTAGTAAATAAGTATTTCCAGCTTGTATTTCACTATCACTATCAATAAAGTATGGGGCCTTGAACAAGCAATAACAACAAAAACTATGGCTGCATTCATATAACAATAGACAGACCTTTCTGTTTTGCTTCCCCCTCCAGTTTCTGGGGGAAGGGTGACAAGGAGGAGGAGGTTAGAATCTTTTACTTCCATTTTGGAATCCCAGTTCAGAATGATGTCCAGAACTACGGCCATTTCCGCACTAGACTGTTATAGTTCTATTATTCCACTTTCAACATCCTGTGGAATCCTGGGGTTGGCAGTTTAGAGAGGGGCCTCTGTCCGGAAACAATATTTAGTCTTAACTACAGTTTATTGAAACAAAATAATGTCAAACCTTGCTTTATAAAGGCTGCTTGTTTCAATAAACCATTTGTACATCTTGGGTTACGACAATTAACTGAAAACAGACATGAAAGCTTGAGAGCTCTTTGCAGTGCTCCAGATGTTGCTGGCCTGCAGTCCCAATCAGCACAAGTCAATGGAGAGGAATATTGGAAGTTAAAGTCCAACAACTCTTTTGGCTTGTGCCCGCCAGGGAGTGACGTAAGGCTAAGCTGTCATTTTCTTTTTCTCTTTCCATCCCAATGGCAACAATGGGAAGAAAAATACTGTGTCAGCTTTTGGACTACAGTGGTGTAATTTCTGGCTCTTCTCTGGTTTCTGGGGAACAATGTCTGGGAAACAAGGGGTCGGGATCCTTGAATCCTCGCCCCCACTAGAAAACCTCTCTTTCCTTCTGTCCGACAGATCACTGCTGGAGAAAGACACCATTGCAGTGGAAATATCCCTTGTCAGATAGAGTGGCTTCTCTTCTGTCTCACCACAGACAGAAAGGAAGATCTGTAGCCTTCAGTGGCTCCTCACCAATGCTCCCAAGGGGTTTGCTCTGAACCTTTTCTTGGGAATGATAGAGAATAGATTTGAGGTTTGAGATTACATAGTTGAAAAGTAAAATTTCTACTAATATAGACATAATGTCTAAATAGAAAATGCAAATTCTTGAAAGCTAGGGCGCCTCCTTGCCTGACCAGATTTCAGTGGGATGCCCTGCAGATAATTGAACCAAAAGAAAATTTTCTGTGTCAGTTAAATTTGACTACTGCATGATCACTGGGTTCTTTCATACTTCAAAGGTGCTTCTGTGTAGGAAAAAGACTGGCTGTGGGTCAGAATGTCCATTGAATCTCAGATATGTCTCATACGTACACACATGCAAGTTTCACTGTAGGCGCACAGTGTAGCTTCTCAACATGTGTTCAGAAATCTCACTGAGCACTCCATGCACTTTCAGTAGTTTTTCCTGCACTGCAAGTACTTCCCATGTAGAAAAAACATATGTATTGTTCACTGGCACTGAGTCTGAACAGGAAAGTATGCTGAATTAAATCATATTTTCTGCTCCATTGTTTTGTTTACAGCCTGCCCAAAATATGCGCCTTCCTGGAAAGGGAAGTAGGACAGCGATACATAGCTATTTTTCAGTCGCTCCGTTTACATGGCATCACCTCAAGTAAGTTAACTTTTTCTTTCAAACCTTTATCAAACATATGATTGGGATCAATGTTCAGATGCAAACTATGGATGGAATCCTGTATCAGCTTATACTCAACTGAGTACTTAACTAAGTATCTTCTCCTGGCCTGGCCTCTCCAGACCTAATGGAAACATCATTTAACCACGCACTGATTGTCCGTTGAGTGGATCTCCTCACTATGCAGCTGATGCCTGGCAAAGTAGGTTGTGAGGTGAGTTATGATCATAGCCATAGTGCCAAAATCGTGAATAAGCAGTCACTGTGAATATTTTGACACTATTGTCACCATTGTAACTCACCTCCAACTTGCTTTACTGAGCATCAGCTGCATAGGGGGAAGGAGGTCCATTCTGCTGACTATAAGAGCAAAGTTAAATGATGTTTCCATCAGGTTTGGAGGAGTCAAGCAAGGGGAAATTCCTCAGTTAAGTACTTGTTGTTGTGTGCCTTCAACTCGTTTCTGACTTATGGCAACCCTAAGATGAATCTATCACAGAGTTTTCTGGGATGGGGCTGAGAGTGCATGATGTGCCTCAGTTCACCCAGTGGGTTTCCATGGCCAAGTGGGGAATTGAGCCCTAGTCTAATACTCCGACGACTATACCACACTGGCTTTCTAGTTAAGTACTTAGTAAAGTATAATCTGATGCAAGGTTCTGCATGTAACAAGCATCAACTGAATAAGAGAGAACCAAAGCTATAAAGTACAGTATGAAGAATGTTGACTGTTGGAGGTTTTTAAGCGGAGGCTGGATGGCCACTTGTCGGAGTGCTTTGAGGGTTTTCCTGCATGGCAGGGGGTTGGACTGGATGGCCCTTGTGGTCTCTTCCAACTCTACATTTCTATGATTCTATGATTCTATTGTTCCCAATGTAAAGAGATCTTATGGCAGCTTTGAGACTAGGAGAGAAAGAAGTTTGTAGCATAAGCTTTTGTACACTTAAGTCTACTTCAGTCAATGAAAGCTTATATTACCAACTTTTTTCTCTCGGTTAGTATACTTTGTTAGTCTACACCTTTGAATTCTATTGCTCCCAATATAGACGACGACGACGACGATGATAAAGCATATCTCATGTGTGTGTGTATGTGTGCATATACAGAGAGCTCTTAGAGAAAGAACAGCACACAAACAAACCCACCCAATTTCCCATCCTCTTTTCCAGGAGCTGATAGTATGTACATGTTATGCGTACATATATGAACTGAGTAGGAATTAAAGCTATAAGCCATAAACTTTAAAATGAGGATTATCTACTATTTCTCCCGACACAGATTGCTGTGTTATATTATTGAGAGCCATTTTACAAACAATGGCACCTCTACTTTGCATTTTCCTCTCCAGGACTTGATCAACACTGTCAAAATTAATGGTTGCAAACTTTCTGTTCAGCAGAGAAAAAAAAATTCCTGAAGCAGCTTTCCCCACATTTCACTGTCTTGAAGTATTCTACTATAGCATCTGACAGTCCTATGGACCAGGGATTGTGAGAGTTCTAATAAAACGCACCACTTTGGTGAAGGTTGTCCCGAGGTTTTGCTACCTATGTGTTTCTCACTCTGCTATGTAGTGATTCCTGGGCTGGAGCAACAGAAGAGTGTATAATAATGTTGCTTAATGCTATTCTCAGCACCTTCTTGGTCCTGCTATAACATTTAAGAATAACTGCTGTGACTATTTTAACATTTATATAGCTCCAGCTTGTGTGAAATGGGCTACTGTGTACTTTCTCTGAGGGCAAGGAGAAAGAAGAATAGAAGTGCATTGTTACAAGGTCCTTCAAAGCAACCACATTAAAAATAAATCTTTCCATTCAGTTACTTTCTCACTGCATTTGTGTTGGAATAAAAGCTGCTTTCAAAAGCAGGCCTATGTTACAGTCCCTCCTCTTAGCCCAAAGCAGACCGCAGTGATGTTACACATAGCCATCCTTGGCCATTAAACCAAGGCACAGACTTTCCTATAAGCAAACAAAAAGGAATTATTTTGCAAGAGAAGCAAAACAAGAGTCAGATTAATTTCTCCCTCATTGTGGTGTGAACATCTCAGAAGCAAGTTAATGTAAAATTTGGCCAAATGTTGTTAAACCTGATCCGTGGTATTGTGCCAGTCCTGTAGAAACACATCATAGGAAGAAGCACACAAATGCAAATTGTGTCAGATCCTGACCTCTAGCAAGTTTAGATCTGTGCATTGTTGACAAAAGAAAACTCTTTTGACAATGCTGAATTCCAGTAGAGTTATGAGTAGAAGCAGGACTGGGCACTTGGTAGAAAGTATAAAAGAGAGTCAACTAGCAGTAGTGAACTAATTCAGTGAGTGGTGCTTAGAGCTTGGAAATGCTGGTTTTTTGGACTACGACTCCCAAACCTTTGTACCTAGCTTAGCCAATGGCCATTCTAGTTGAGAGATTCTGGGAGCTGTGAAACAACTTTTCTCAGTGTTCCTGGTGCTGTAGGGAGAAAAGGATAGATCTGTCCACATAGCAAAATAATCGGGAATCAGTTGATGCAGTGGATTGTGCAATTTCAGACTGTGTGAGAGCATACAATTAATTTTTTAAAAAGCCTCACAAAAAAAATGGCACAGGAAAAGAAAGGTTCTAGTTCAGCCATCGTTCAACTATGCTAGTTTTCTTCTTGCGTGGAGATATTTCTCATAGGAATTTTTCAAATGTGATTTATTTAAAATAATATCAATAAAGTAATACATTTTGTTTACAATTTTAAAATTGCAAAGTGCCTTACAAAGTTTATTTTAAAAGTGCAATACGCACTTGCACACAGGCCTAAATTTGATTACTAGTCCTCCAACTAATCCAATCAACAACAAGTTGGTAGCATAAGCTTTCATGGACTTAAGTCTACTTCAGTCTATGAAAGCTTATCTACAAACATCTTTTTTCCGAGGCCATTTCCACACTGGACTGTTATAGTACTATTATTCCATTCAAGATCCTATGAAATCCTGGGGTTTGCAGTTTAGGGAGTGGAATAATAGTCTAGTGCAGAAATGGCCCTAGTCTCAAAGGTGCTGTAAGATTCCCTTGCTTACCAGTCAACAATTCATTCAACAGGTGTATTCTATCCGGAGGTAGATTAAGGCAAGAGAAAGAAACAGTGCCTTTCAAATTCCAGTCAAGAGCAATTAGTGTTCATAAACACCTAACAGAGAAGCACTCAAAAAACTCTTTGGAAACGAGTTTCCTTTTGCGTGTTTACTCAGAAGCAAGTCCCACTTAGTTCAGTGGGACTTACTTCCAATAAATGTATATATGAAAGGTTCATAGGAATTTAGTTTTAGCTTGGCAGCTGAAAACCCAGAGAAGAGCAAGGCAAATGTCCTTATGGATAAAGTTCCCATCATTTTACTTTATTTTTTATTGTTCTGTAGCCAAAAAATTTCCTGGAAAGTCTGACATACAGTGAAAAACAAGACAGTCCTTGCCTGGAGGCTTATGATCTAAACAGGCATGATACAAAAGAGGAAAAAAGCAAGGGCTGACAGAATGGCCCTATGTCCCATCTTCCTTGGTTACAGCCTGCTAGAACAGCTGCTGGTAGAGAAAGTTGAGAGAGGACCTATTGCTTCACGTACCCCTCAACATTTCGAAGAAACAAATTGGGACATCTGTGGCCAACAACATCAGAGTATGTTCAAGATGGCAAAAGTTATTAATATGGAGGAACACAAAAACTAGGAGAGACCACAGCAGTTTGCTTTTGCCTAAGCCTACTGGGAAGGCTTAGGCTAAGTACACATTATTTTTCACACTTTGAACTCAGTTTGCAGTAATTCCAGCAAGCCAAGGACAAGAGGGGAAGAATGGGAGGAGGAGGAGGAAGAAACTTGGACATTTTAAAAGTGGCTGAAAAAAAAATTGGGGTGACCGAGGATTAATCCAGGCTGTCTCTGCCTAATCTGGAGAACTGAAGTATATGCGTTCAGCAGGGATGGTGAAGTGATCCTGCTTCAAACCTTATCTGACTTTCTGGCAACTGATGTGATCTGCAGTTGGGTGTTTTAGTCCATTTTACCACCTTATTCTACTTCATTATGCTATATTTGAGTTGACAAATCTATTTCAGTGCACAATTTGGGATAAATCAACCTATAAAGCTGGCAGAGTGCCCCAGTTCAGAAGCATTTAACACAGGAGTGGGGAAGGTGCAGTCCCCAGTTGATTTGCTCCACCATCCCAACACCCCCCAGAACAAAATAAAATAGAATTCATCATTGTCCCCTGGAAATTATCTAAAATGGCACAAAATAGTCTCCAAAATGCAGTGATTTTACTAGATTCTCTCCATGATATCCCCAAATCCCCCCATCCCCCAAATAAGCCAAAAGTGAAACAAAAATTAGCCCAGATAGCCCACTGAGGATGTATTGGACATGAAAATTCACCACTGCTGCCAGTACAGCTGTCCACTCCAATCTAACATCACTGCACATCGGTCTGGTGCCATTCGGTCCTAATGGTGCACCAGGTGCTTATGCATGTCATCCATCACCACATCAAGCCTTATATGGTCCAGCCCTGGTGGCACTTCAAGTGGTTATCCAAGTCATTTAACCCCACACCTGGCTTTATGTTTGCGTCTCCAAACGAAGTGCGAACAGTTCCCATTTAATGATCACTGATACAGTGAGGGTTTCCTGTGCCATTCCATTTGTGGCAACAGTCTCCAGAAGGAAGTTAGCTGTGGTACATGAGAAATGGGCTCCCATCAAGCTCAGATGGACTGACAAAGGGAAGGGGTTCTCGAGTTGGCCATGTCAACAGATACCCAAGAGAGGTTGGTGGTGTTTCCTGAGAGGATCACATCTCATAACTCCTTCTTTCCTGTCAAGGAGGAGTTGTGACAGCATACAGCCTACAAATGGGCTGGTAAAAGGTGTGTTGTACTTTGATTGCTAGTCTATCAGGCCTGTTCACACTACACAATTACAGCACTGTGATTCCACTTGAACTGCCATAGCTGCATCCAGTGGAATCCTGGAGTTTGCAGTTTGGTAAGACATTAGCTCCCTCAGGCTGAGGTTTCTAAATACCCCTCCCTAAAATGCCAATCCCAGGATTCCGCAAGATGGAACCATAGCAGTTCAAGTAGAATAATAACACTATAACTGTGTGGTTTGATGAGCCCTTTGGCTTTTGCTCTAAGAATGGGGTTTTGTTCCTCTATTTGCATTTATCTCTCAGCTTTCTCAGTTGCAAATTATTTTCCCTCAACAAGATGTGGACTTTATATATCCCAGCAGATATGTTTGTGTCTTTGTTCTCCAGTACTAACCCTTTTAATGAGCTATTTCTGTTACAGTAACAGGAGCAATAATGTGGCCTTCCTCCTCCTCCCCCTCCCCCTCTTCTTCTTCCCTTTCTTCCTCTTCCTCCTCCTCCTCCTCTTCTTCTTTCCCAATTAGCACCAGAATAATGATTCATTTCCCTCTATTCCCAAAGGTAAGCATCTGGAAGAACTATGGGAGATTAACTTCCTTCCTTTGCCGTGGCTGACAAGGATCTTGTCTGATCATTACCATGCAGTGAGTTGGTATGCTTACTACAGCATGCACATGGGAAGCTTTAATTCATTTCAGCTTCATTGATTTTTTATCTGATAGTTTCATGACACACATACATACACCCCTCCCACACATATATGTGTGTTTGTGTGTGAGAGAATGACTGTATTGAGCTGGGAGTTCTGTTGCAATTGTATCCTTTAACCAGGAAGTTCTGTGTCCAGCACCAAATGTGTTGAAGTTCTTTAGTCATTCTATGGTAAGAGATTCCTTGCAGATGCTCAGAAATACTCTTTCCCCCTATCACTGTTATATCTAAAACTAAGTCCCGGTCTGGAAGACATATGATGGGGTTCAGGGGAGAAGCATTCTGGAAAATAGTAATATAGTTTCTAATATTGCCTAATTAGATAATGTTGATGAATCAAGTTTCTTTCCCATGTTTTGTGGCACATTTCGTTGCCTTCTGTATAGTTCTAAATGAAGCCAAAGGGGCCACTTATTTCATATATTTCATATCTATTTCATTTCACAGAAGACAGCTGTGTTGATTTCTTTCAGCAAAGCTGACTGTCAACAGATTGCTGCTGGATTCTTTGCTGTTTGATAACAAAGCTAGGTTTTTGTTTTTGTTTTGTTTTTAGAAAGATGTTCTGCTAGTTAGATATAATTCAGCACAAACAGTAAGTTTGTTTCTATTGGGCAGCATGAGAGTGTTGTTCCCATGGGATCTAGAAGAGAATTGTCCTCTTGTGAAGCATTTGTTAAAAATTCAAATCGTGTATAATGCAGTGTGCATGGTACTTTATAAATGGAGTACGTAGAACCATGTAACCACCCAGCTCAGTCTAAAAATTAGTCAAGGTTGGGGAAAAGGATGCATTTGATAAGTATGTCCCTCAAGAACAAGTCATTGACTGTTCTTCCAAGACTACACTTCTCCTTCCTGAAGCTGATGCTGGAAAGTTGTGTCTAAACAGAAACGGTAATAACCCACATCAACTGATGGATTCTTTTTGTGGTATAATCACCACAGAACTAAGAAAAAGGAGTATTTTACCAAGTTAGGAGGAATCAGTTTTCTTGGTCTTTCTGAAGCACATGTGTCATGTTATGAACCAGAATCAGACATGCAAGATAAAAAGAGCCATTAATAATTCAAATTGCTATAGAGAAAACTTGTGATATTACGCAGTGCTGTTATGAGGAGTGGCATGTGCTTGACAGAGAGGCCAAAGAATAGCACTGTCCCTCCTGTTTTATTGAAACCTATCTTTCATTGAAGAAGATTGGAGAACTCTACTTGAGGGATAATATTTTCCTTACCTTTCAGCTAGAGAATGGTGGTGACATGGCATTTCAGAGAGACTTTAACACTCAGGCGGTGAGATTTGGTTTGGTTCTTACACAGGTAACTCGACATTGAGATATGAAGGATTGCTAAGTGGGAGGAAGTAGAAGGAAAGGACAATACATAAATACAGCCATCTCAGAAAATCTGTCATCATGATATTGGGGAATAGGCCAGAGGAAGGCTTGCAGAGGGCTTCTGGGCCTTCTGGGTGACACCTTCTATGGCCTGCAGTCCCTACCATGGAATTAAGAAGAGAGGAGAACAAAGAAGACCTTAGAGGCCCATGTATGCTGAGATAGAAGGTGGTGGTGATATGGAGCTATTTTTAATGATTGCTGGAGCACAGGCACTGTGAGAAGGTGAACTGAGAAAATTACCTTTGCTCCAGCACAAACTATTTCATCAGTTCCTCTTCCACAGTTGCTTGATGCCACCAGGCATTTTGTGAAAAAGACAGATAGGTTCCATGGTGCCCTGCCTCCTTCTCTCTTGGCTGCTACAACTGCCATTGCCACAGCTATCATCATCTTCTTGTCTTTGTTCTTTGGTGGCAGGAAAGGTGGAGGTAGACGTAGATTTCTGTGTGTTACCTGTTTGCATGGACACATTTATTGGGGGAGAGTGCCGGCGCTGAACAGTGCCCATGATAACTGCTCTTTTAAAAAAGAGCACACTATTCTGGAGTGGCAACAGCAATGGCGTGGCATCATGAAGACACTCCTGTTTCTTTACCCTGAGTTGCCAACTTGTAAGCTATCTGCCATTCTTGAACTGTGGGATTATCGTAATTATGAAGGAAGGTGGGGAGAGAAATTGAAAACATGCGTTAAACTGTAAGATGCCAGGGCAAAACTATGGCTAGAATTTGTGAGATGAATTATATTCAGATTTGCCCAGTAGCTTGCAATCATCCATCATTTCTCCAACAAGTAAAAAAATAAATCAAGTAATATTCTGACAGGCCAGTTTCAGAAAGTGCAGCTTATTTATTCCAGATAGTTGCAAACTTTTGATGGCACAGGTGACAGATGGAAACAGAGTAATGTAAAACAACTTGAACAGAAACAACCTATTTGGAAAACTGAAGAGTTTATAAAACTTTTTTTAAAAAACCCAAGCAACCAAAACAAGGCTGTATGAGGAATTCGAAACCTTTCTTTGTCCTAGTCCCTGCTGTTGGCTGCCTGTTTATAGTTGCTTCTTTCTCTAATAAGAAACATTGGTATCATTATATTTTAAAATGCAAGTTTATCACAGCCAATCAGGAATCATAAAGAGAATATAATAATGTCAAGCCATATGTACCAATGAGATTTTATGTTATCATATTCCAAAGCTAATGCAGAGTAAGTATCATGTCTTCAGGTCCTAACTGAAGTGAGTGAAATGTATAGTCCTGTTTTCTTCACAAACATTGAAACTGGGCAAGAGGATTAGGTTTTTCACAAGATATGTTCACCCATCATGGCACTACTTTCTGTGATGGTGGGATTATGTGCTCATTGGAGGCAAGAGGTAGAATTGCAGCTAGTAGGTTCTCCCACATCAGACAGGCTTATATGGAGGAACCAGACTGAGGCCATTTCCAAACTAGACTGTTATACCACTATTATTCCACTTGCAACACCCTATGGAATCCTGGGATTTGCAGTTTTGGGAGGGGCCACATGGCCCCTCCCAAAACTGCAAACCCCAGGATTCCATAGGGTGTTGCAAGTGGAATAATAGTGCTATAATAGCCTAGTGCGGAAATGGCCTAAATGTGCCAAACTTCTACTGAGCAGCAGCCATAGCAGGCTAGGTGGGACCCTGGTGAAGGATCTCTCAGAGGCAATGGCACCATAGCTAGTACTGTGCAGAAGGAGGTACCAGTAAATCACTTCTGAATGTCTTTTACCATGAAAACTCTATAATGAGACAATCTAGAATGTTCTCTTTGGCTTAACCTAATAAAAGAATGGGCCTTTCTTCATGAACTACTATTTGTACCATAGGAAAGGGATCTGCAAAACTGTCTGCTAATATCTCTGTTCATCAGAGTTTCAGATGGTCTATATGTGTTTGGATTTCTTTTTGTGTTCCAGTGGTGTAAATACATTCCAGCCTGCTTTAGAATTTTTGTTCCCAACTGCTCATATATAATAAAATTTTCACCAACTTTTAACAAAGCAAAATAAAAAAAGTTAGATGATTATTTTTATAGTATAGTCGGTTAAGTAAGTAATAATGGGTTTGGAGCAAACATATAATTCATTGAACTCAGTGGCCGTTATTTCTGAGTAGACCTGTGTAACATTGTGCTCCACAACAGGGATTCTCGGAGTAGTGGTCTCTGGACCAATGCCAGTTCCCAAGCTGCTAGTTGCTGCTAGTACCTGGAGAGTTTTGAGGACAGAAACAGTTGTAACCAATGAGCACAAATATGGCACCCATTCCCAGAACACAGGAAAAAGTAATTGCGGCTCCCAGCATCAGAGAGCAGAAGAAGCACTGCTCCACAGAACTCTGAAATTCTGCAGTTTTTAATGGCAAACTTATAGCACAATGTTGCAGCCATTTACTCAGAAGGAAGGGTCATTGAGTTCAATATGGCTATAGGATTGAAGCATTAAGCATAACTCTCTAATTAAAATAAATGGGAGTTCAAAACACTTCATTTTGTTTCGATTATGCCATCTATTTGGGTTTTTCTTTTCTTGAAGTAAGGAAGGTAATACCTTGAAATGTATTGGGATATCTTCAAAACTGTTTGCAATTCACAGTATTAAAATATTCTTTACAGAATCTCTGTTGGTAATTTAGTTTATTTCTGGACTGTTTCAATTTTCCTGTACTAAAAGTGTGATGTTTCACTGTTCTGCCATGGTTCTTACAGTTTCAAAAATAATTTAATAATCATGTTTCCCCTGAGACTGACAAGGACTTATGAGTTATTTCTTTCTGTTAAGAGATCCTTTGCTGATATTTTTGCTGACATAGTTTTGAGATTAGCTGGGATAAAGCTGTATTAACATAAATATGCTGGCTACTTTAGGAACCAAGATACCATGCAGAAATTATTTCCATTTATGGATTCTTCTTTGAGATAAAAGCAGTCCGACACGATGCTTCAGCATACAGTTTTTACATGCAGGTAAGAAACAAATTTGAATGATTCTCTGGATTTCACTGTGACTTTTGCTATGATCTGGGCCATTTCCACATGGGGATACAGCCCGCGCTGGGACGACCTCACCAGGAGGTCGTGTACACCGCGGGGTGCGCTAGGGCGGTTTGAAAAGGTGAGGTTCTACACCTCAGTGCGCCCTCGCACGGCTGCAGGGGTGGTGCCGCGTGTTTCATAAAGACCACCTTTTAAGTGGTCTTTTTAAAACAAGCGCGCTAGCCTGTCGCAGTGCCCTGTGAAGAACTGCAGGGGCGCGCAAGCGCGTCCCTGCAGAGCTACCTGGGGGCGGGCTTCTGGCTGGCGCGCTGCCCCGATTGGCGGAGCGCCGCCAGAAGCCGCTGGCTGCCATTTTGGGCGCTGCCGGACGCCGGCAGTGTGTAGAGTGGCAAACGCGCGCTGCTCCCCGCGGGGACGGAGCCACCCGGATTAAGGTAAGCTCCGTCCCCGCGTGCGCCGCCCCGTTCCGCTGCGTTTTGGGCCCCCCTGTGTGGAAAGGGCCCTGATCATGGGCTGATAGAATGTGGCCTGCAGGCTGCATATGGCCTATCAAAGCCCCCCATAAGTGTCAATTTCTTTGTAAGTATATATTTCAGAAACATTTTTTTTGCCCCCAAATCCCTCCTAAGGGATGTGAGGAGAATTTTTTTTTTTGCTATGTTTTAGAGCCCTGGGGCCATTTTAGGCCAAGGAAAAGCTAAATTAAAAAAAGGGGGGAGTAAACTGGAAATGGCTTTCCATCACTTCCTGTTTAATAAAAAGGCTCTCCTGGGCTGAAAAACATGGCAAAAATACTCCCATAGCCCTTAGAAGATGTTGTGGGCATTTAGGAGCAAAATTTTGGGGTTTTCAACTGGGGGATGTGGTGGTTGGTACGGGCCTGCAAGTTCTTTAGGGCGTGCTTCTGGATTCAACTCTGAGCCTGGGAGTTCAGGTTTCAGCAGGGGCTAGAAGCTGTTACTGTAGTTTCTAGTCTGAACTTGTGGTATATTAGATATCATTTGATATCAAGAATTTGGCCTTCACTACCCATTCCTTTCCATGTGCTTGTGAGGCCCCCAGACAAGCACACACATGGGCACGGCCAAAAATAGTTGAACCATTCAAAACAAATCCAGGCAGGCCAGTATCTGCTGGACTGCAGCTTCAGGAGACCTCCAGGCAAGTACCTTCTTAAGATCATATTATGTATGCATGCTGTTTACAAAAGATCCCCTGCCCCGAGCAGGCAGTTTGATGAGCCGAATACTCAACTGTCAAGCACTCCGCATTTGCATACTGTCTACTCTATTGACAACACTATCATAATTCAATCATGCAAAGTACTGACCTTTCAGAGGCTTTGTCTCCAGCCCGAAACCCATTGTTTTCCTCGGGAACAGACTAGCCTACAGGCACATTTTCCCCTATAAGACCCCCTGATTTTGAGTGTCTCTTCAGATCACTCTGACTTCCATCCCGCCTTGCTATCACTCTGTTCGATGAGCCTTCCCCTCAGCTTCCACGTGCTGAGAATCTCCGCTTCAACAGACTTTTCTTCAGACTACCCATGCTTCAGGACAGGTGTAGTATTTCCCATGCAAAAGTCCCTCTTAAAACCCTCTATCCAATTCCTACCTTTCTTTCATTAGGTCTGTGTGAGTGTGTTTGCATACATACGTTGTGACTGTGTTATCAAAATAAAGGAAAACAATTTTAATTTACTTCTGTTTGCTCATTGGCTCGGCCTGACCCCGCAGACATTGGGTTCAAGATCTCGCTAGGTTGCCCTCCCTCTTGTATTGCTTAGCTTGTGCTCTGCTAATTCCCATTCCCCATTGTGAACACATTGAAGTGTCCCTCCTGGGACCCCAGAAATCAGGGTAACAAAGCCCGTTTGCACAGTTAAAATGCTCATTCCTTGAGACATCTGATCTGCCATGGTGACACAGGCTTTAGTTACATCCCACTTGGATTACTGTTATGTACTCTATGTGGGGCTGCCTTTGGAAACTGTTTGGAAACTTCAACTGGTCCAAAGAGCTGCTGCCAGATTGCTGAGGTTGGCTACAAGGAACACGCAACTCCCTTGTTGCAACAGCTCAGCTGATAGCCTGTTTCTGAATACAATTCAGAATTCTAGTTTTGACCTATAAAGCCCTCCACAGCTCAGGCCCAAGGCTATTGGAAGGACTGTATTCTCCCTCATGAGCCTGCCATGCTGGGGAGGCCTTTCTCTCTGCCCCACCTCCCTCACGGGAACACAGGAGACGCCTTCCTCTGTGGCTGCTTCCAGGCTCTGGAACTCGCTTCCCAGAGAAGTTAAGACTGGCACCCTTTCTGCTGGTGTGTGTGTCTGTTTAGTGATGTGTGTTTCAAGCTGATTTTTGATTGTTTAATCTCTTTTCAGCTTTTGTATTTTCTGATTTTTTTAACTATATGATTTTTAAGCCACTGAGTTCCAAACTGGGAAAAGTCAGGAATAATAATATACCCTCTAGCATCCAACAGTTGCCCACCCTGATTGAGAGGAAGTAAACCCTTTTATGTCCTGTCAACTTCAGCTTAATTTCAGGGATGGGCAAGAGGTGAATCTGTGGCAAACCAGAGGTGATATCACATTACTTCCAATTTCACTTTTTGGCTGGAAATTGGCTCCCCCCAGGGTTAGTTGTATTTGGGGGAATTTAAGGCATAGGGAGTGGGCAAAATTAAGCACACTACCATGTTTTAAAGCTGCTTTGTGGTTGTTTGGGGACCCTTATCTCCATTTTGGGGAGGGGATTTGAAGGGAGGTCTGAGGTCTTTGGGCATCCCAAAAGCAGGAGAAATTACATGTAGCCCAGGGGCTCCCCATTCCCACTGTATATATTTACATGGGAAGCTGCCTTATACAAAGGCACACTATTTGTCTATCTCAGCCATTATTGTTAACATTGACTGGCAGGAACTCCCCAGATTTGCTGCCAGGATTTTTTTTTTTTTTTTAATAACCCTGCCTGGAGTTGTCAGGGGTTGAACCTGGGAGTTTTTGTGTGCAAACTAGATGCTCTGCTACAGAGCTGTGGGCACTGACTAACAAAGAAGGATCCTGAAAGTGGTCAGTGCCAGCCAGTTTTGTCCCTTGTTGTTATATAATACGCTCCACTCGAAGTTAAAAACAAGCTGTACTCATGGCTAATGGTTGAACTACAGCATACATGTATCAGGTCATCTTCAGTCTACTGAAAAATAAAGACTGAGTGAGGCTATATATTGCAAATGATAAATTAAAACAAGGAAAATTATACAATCGGTTTTTTGGGGGTGTAAGGAAGATGAAAATTGTGGAAACTGATTAAAAAATCAGCCATATTGGCAAGAAGTGTTCTTTTTGCCACTCCCAGTCAGCTTCCTCATAAGTCGGAGTCTGCTGTTCAGGTCAGCCTGTCTAGATATTTTTAGTGAGGCAGACAAGATGTGTTGATCAAAATGAATGGAATCCTCCACCTGCAGCAAGTTCCCTTTTGACCCATTTGGCTTATTCAGCTAAATATCTGCTCCAAGCCTTGGTTATATGCACTAAGATACTGAGATGAGTGTTTCTTCTTGAGCATGGAGGATGGTCGAACTCCTTGGACTGCCCTTTTTGTGACCAAATTTCTTCTCCTGGAAACATCCAGGAACAGTAGTTCCTGCTTAAAATAGACCGCAAGGTACCACTGTATTGTTTAACATCAAACATTGCCCTTTTTTCCAAACCAGAAGTGGACTTCCAGACACTCTGAGAGGTGTGTGATCATTTTGCATCAGCTCAAAAAGCGTCCAGAATGCTCCAGGGCTAAAAAAATTGGGCCTCAGACCTGCCATAGTTGCTCATTCCTGAGCTAGAGGATTCTACATCATGGTAAAGGGGAACCCAACAACTCCAGCAGCTATTGTGATTTATTTGAACAAACCAGTTCTAGCAGTTCTCATCTCTCCCAGGAGCAGGTCTTTTGTACAGCTAATTTGTCTTAATTGTCAGTTAAGCAGAATCACAAGCAAATGGCTGAAGGCCACAGAATGGCACTTTGACCCTGAGGCTTATTAGATCTGTTTCTTCAGACATTGCTCAGGACCAAGCTGGAGAATGAGTATGGTTTAGTGGTTTGAGTGTTAGACTAGGACTCTGGAAGACAAGCGTTCAAATCTCCACTTGGCCATGGAAACTCACTGGTGAACCTTGTACAAGTCACATTCTCTTAGCCTCGAATGAGGACAATGGCAACCACTTTTGGACAAATCTTGCAGAGAAAAACATTGTGATAGTGTCACCGTAGGTCAGAAGGGACTTAAAGACACACAACAATAACAGGCCATACCCAAATACTTTGGATTGATAGCTCACAACAATGTATTGTTGCTAGAACAATCAATCCTTTCCTGAGTTACGCTATTATAAGGATTGTAACTAATCTCAGAGAGAAGACTAAGGAGGAGGTCATCATCCCTTCTGTCAAAAAATCCTGCCACACTTGAGCCCTGGTTCCAATACATGATTGGATTTGCCCAGGGAATTCTGTCTCTTTCTTCAGCAAAGAAGAGAAAACAGAGGATAGAGATTAATGTTGTGTCCTCAAATGCTCTCTCTGCAAATCCCAGGTCAAAGGTGATAGTGAGAAAGAAATGTTGTAAAAGTGGTTCTTCAGCTTCTTAGACACACCTACCAGCATGAGTACCACACAGTTGGTACACACCTAAGTCAACACTGCTCAGAAACAGCTGTAAATATATAATTAAAGAGTCATTACAGTGGTTTGAAAAATATCAGGATGTACAGGCAGAAATAGTGCTGGGACAATGAGGATGATTATGTGTGTGTCGTGTGCCATGCAAGTAAGCTGTATTCATGGCCCAATTTTTCCATTGCCACTGCCTGAAAAAAGCCAAGCCTTGGTACCACAGTAGAGACAATTCCAGTTCTTCAGATTCTCTGACTGAACTCTGTGGTGGCTGGCACAGTGATGATAGTATGCTGAAAGAGAGATATGGAGATTAAGGGGAAAAGGCTTTTGTGAGAGTTTCAGCCTCTGTTATGCTCACCATTCTGCTTATACCTCTTGGTGTCTTTTTCCCCTTCCTAATCCACACAAAAGTACACTTCTCAAGAACAAATAGAACAGTCCATAAAGTAGTCAACAACAATTGCCTGAACAACAAAACTGTGCAATCTGAGTGACAGTAATCGCTCCTGAATTAGAATTTTTTGAGGGGGAGGCATGCAGAATTTTGAGTAGCTTCAGCACATACATACACTGAGAAAACAAGAACTGAATTTAACTCAATGTCATTTCAGAGAGTCAAACATGCAGATCCAATTATATCCTATTTTACTGCGGAGCACAGCCCTGTCAGCTTAAAGCAGGAGCGTGAGGTCAAGTATGAAATAAAAGCCCAGTGCCAGATAGATGGGAAATGGGAAGAATTCACTACCAACAGACTTACTCAGAAGTTTGGTGTTAAGAAACCCACCTGCAAAAGTAAGGTAAGGAATATCAATGGCTACTGTGCAGTAAGGCATCCTTAATACAGAAGAAAAAAAGAGGCCATTATATGGGCTGGTTATATGTCATTTCGATGCATCTCAAGAAGGATGCACTTTGTGACTGAGGCCCTATTTACAGAACCAGTTAACTAGAGATGGTACAAGTGTAATCTAGACAAAAAGAAGCTGTCAGTCACTGGGCTGGGGCACTTTTACAGGAGTAACAACATGTTTGTGTGGGTGTAGATCATTTATATCCTGTCTTCCCATTAAACTGCTTAAGGAAGCTTAGAACAGGGTTGGGCAGAAGGTAGATCTGGATCTCCTATTAGATTCCTAAATGATTTGCAGTGGTTTGACCAGAATTTCTGTCTTCTGCTTAGCAGTTGCAGCAAAAAATTACTCCCCCATTCAAATTTATACTGCTGAAATTAAAAAAAAAAAAAAGCTTGCAGTGATTAGAAGTAGATTGTTGCACTGAACAACTATGAACTTGTCCAGTTCTGGTTCTCTAACCAGTTCCCAGATTCAGCATTCTTTAATTTTAAGCACATGTCTTTTCACTGGACTCTGGTTGGAAGGTTTGTGGGCTTCTAGTTATAAACAAAGTAGATCGTACAACCGTTAAGTCAACCTGCCTTAGGTTTAGAGCAACAATAAAAAATAAGAATCTACAAGATAAATCCACAAGATAAATGTCCATCTCCTGTTTTCTTTTTTGTTTGTTTATCACTGGGAAAAAAAACAGTTTAAAACATCACCAGTTTGGCAAGCCAAACGCCTGTCAAAAGAGATAAAATCCTGTGGCATCATGCTATGATAGTGACAACATGGTGCACCTATTTCCAAAAGGACTTCAACAGGCCAGGCCAGAGCTTTCCAGACTTTTCATGTTGGTAACACACTTTTTAGACATGCATCATTTCACAACACAGTAATTTCAGTTTTACTAGCAAACTGGAGGTTAAGCTAACCCCTTTATAAGAGATACAGACACATACATAAATTGTAATAACAAAATGTGTGGGGACACAACATATCTCATGAAAACCTTTCATATATTTTTAAAAATATATGATTTATAAATGATTTATAAATACTAACATACATTTCCAAGATTGTAGGCAACATACCTACATACTTCAGGCAACACACTAATGTGTCGTGGCACACCATTTGGAAAGCCCTGGTCTAGGCAATCTGCAGAAAAGACTCTTATATTCAGGGGCTGGCAGGTCATGGGGGAGAATTCTCCAAGAGACGTTAATGATCAAGACGCTTTGTGCAAGGAAAGACACCATCTTTCTGGATATGCTGGGCATTTGTGTGGCTTAGAGTAGGTAATGATACGTCTGACACAGGGCTGCTGTCACAATGTCCAGTTCTCACTTTCACCCCTCATGATAGGAGCACATATCCCTATTCATCATCATGCCATGTAGAGGTGGGAATGCACAATGTGATGACATCATGATACATGTTGAATAATACAAGAGCTCCCATAATTCCCCCAGCCACTATGGCCAGTGAGTAATCCTACATGTTCTGGAGAAGAATTTGATGCAGGCCTACTGAGACCTACAGTCCCATGTTCACTATAGTGAATAGTTCCATGCTAGGTAAAATAATTTCTATGATCGAGCAAAGGATTATACCAGCTCCTCTTTAAGCAAAGTGACCTTTTTCAAGGAGGATTCAAATGACTCTCATTAACTATATGGTTATGACAAGCACTAATATTCCTCTGCTTCCTTTCTGTGAAGAAAGGGGTTGTAGTTTAACCACACAGATAGAGGCCTCTCTTTTACTTATAGATCCCATGAATACTGAAACAGGGCAGGCCCAAGACATTTTGTCATCTGATATAGATTAGAACTTTGACTGTTTTCCCAGCTAAGCCCAGGTGCATAGTATCCAAAGTCAAAAGACACAAACACCTATTGCCATCTCTGACAGTTAAAAGAAAAGTAAAATATTTGCTAGCCTTTCGTGGCAACGCAAAATCTGCTTGTAGGCAGATTCCTGTTGGTGCACTCCACTGGCATAACTATGCTGGTGTAGATAGTAGCAACAGGAGGGAAAAGGCCATATTGGCCTTGAAAGCAATAAGGCCTTCAGAAAAGAGGCTGCTCAGATCTCGCGGCTTTTGTCTGCCTTCCTTCACTACCACTGTGCAGCTCTGGAAAAAGCAGAGTAGTGTAGAGTAGCAACAGGACTATGGGTGTCTTACTCTGACTTACAGCATCCTTAATGAATATGCACTAATACTTGTTTCTTTCTCATTGCAGGTCCTGAAAGCGAGTATTCCCTCAGTTCCCATCTATGTGACATTTTCTCTTCTTTTCCCTCCCTCATAAAAGACAACAAGTGCTCCAATATCCTCCATGGAAGAACTTCCTTTGACATCTGCTGTAGAACTAGGAGAGCCAGTACCACATGCGTAAAAGGCCTGAGCTACTCAGGCAGGAGATCAAATTTGCCATATCATGAAAATAAACTGCATTCATTTGGATGTTAATTTCATCTGTATTCTGCTTTTGTTTCCTGGAGTGAGTGCTTCTGATAGTTTACATGCTCTTAGGCATGGGATCCAATTGCCAGTTTGGTTCTTATTAGCAAATAGAAGGCATGATCTATTCCAGAGAAAACTGGCCTTGCACATGGGATTCTGTTATGCTTTCTTCTTCCATACTCTGCCACTGGTCTTCAGCCAGCTGCATTGGAATTCACTGAGTTATGTCTGATAATGGGAAATTATTAACATACCTTTCATAAAGGTACCCAGTAACCAACCTTTGTCCAACCTCCACCTCCCCACGGCACAGGCTGCTTCCTTATAAAACACAAATTACCTAGATATCAAGGGGCTGGGGATCAGCCAACTCTAGTAATTTCAGCTAATAATGAACTCTTTTGCCACCAGCATTGTCTAATCCTGAGACACAAGCCTAATCTATGGGCCAGTAGCTTTAGTCTTGTATTATCTCTAGCTGTCTTTAGTTATTCCGGTACTTTACCAGGCAATGTGTGTGTGTGTGCAAATTAGAAAATTAAGCACTTAAGCAGAAAATAAACTACCACTGGCTAGAGATTATATTTAACCTAATGTTCAGCAGAAAATAAACTATTATTGGCAAAATATTACATTGAACATTTCAAAATCCCATCTCAAAAGCTTATCCATACATGCAAACCCTGTACAATGTTTCTAAATTGTCAAAACAATCCAATACCCAAAGTACATGGATGGGATAACACTGCTTCTCTGTAGATAAATAAGCATTTTGTTTCATAGGTGGTTAGGCCACAAGGGGAAGGGAAAACACAGTCTGGAAAATAAGATTTTAAAAACTATAAGTGCACCACATAGTTGTGAGGTCCCATTCTGAGATTTCAGGACCATGACCTGAAACTAGAAGGCAGGTCAGTGTGATATCATGGGTGGAATACTATTAATATCACAGAACTGAGGCAGGTGAGGGTTGGGAGGCAGACAGAAACTGCTTCTGAGTCAAAAGTCTTAGCACCATCTGAGAATGTAAAGACATTAAGGCCACTTCACAACCAAATACCAAACATCCTCTTACTTTTGGGTTGAGATTTGTCCCTCGCTTCTAGATCCAGAGAAGCGCGGCAATTCCACTGAGACTTCAGCTACCATCTTAAGACCTGGCAATTCTATCAGACATCTGCACCCCCATTCTCAGCACCCATGGAACTCCTCAGCCATGAGGGATTGTACCAAAACGACAATACCAATGAGTCACTCAAGGCAATGGACTCATAATTGTAAACGCAGATCATCATCATCAATGTTACTATCAATATCATTGAATGCTATTATCACATAGCTGATTCCACAAACAGAACAATGCCTGGAATAGGTAGCAAAGATTATGCTACTGCCCTCAGTTCCTAGGTAGGAGCCTGAGTCTTCTCAGGTCACAATATACCAAGGGAAGGGAAGGGAAGGGAAGGGAAGGGAAGGGAAGGGAAGGGAAGGGAAACCCTGTAATAAAGGATCCACATAGCTCCTTTGGATGCCAACAGATAAGCCACATTGACTTCTTAGAGGACAAAGGATTGATAACCCCTAGGAGAGGGGAAGACATCATGATATGGCGTGTGTGTGTGTGTTTAAAAAAGAGTAATGGAAGTGATAGGAATTGGGCTGCAATACACATAATGTGTGTCTAATGTAACCCATGCCACAATTCTGCATACCCAGTGACTTGACCGTTCCTCCCAGCTGTTTTTCCCTGTCAGAGCAAAGCTGAGATTGACCACCCACTACTTTATATATCAGTGGGTTGGACACATGAAAGGTCAGGGGCATGAGTCTGCTCCCCATCACATCTGGTTTAGTCTTCAATGACTTCTGCCTTTTAAAATTTTTAGTCTTAATGCTCCAGTGCTTTGATCAAATAATACAGAAAAGTCTTTCTTCGGAACAAGCTGAAATAAGGCATGCTTTGTTGTTTAAGATCAAAGTGTTCCAAAGCCCAAGATACAATGTCCCAAATTCAATTAGGGAAATAATATGCCAGAGACTGAGGAAAAGCTCAGTTTATCAGGTAAATAGAAGAGGTAGCTACTGGTCGATTGATATGCAAAAAGTTGAGCTAAAGGTTGCTTTATCATTAGGTAAAGAGAAAGGGTAACTGTTGTATTGTGTACCTTCAAGTTGTTTCTAACTTACGGTGCTCCTAAGGCAAATCTATCACAGGGTTTTCTGGGGCTGGGAGTGTGTGACATGCCCGAAGTCACCCGGTGACTTTCCATGGCCAAGTGCAAAATCAAACCCTAACTACTATCCATGACTGGTCAATTAATGCAACTGCTTACTTTGCATCTGTGGCCATTTGCAAAGGTACTGCTTGCCAGCCCAGAATATATCTGAGAGCAATTAAATTATTGTGGAATGCTCCCACCTTTTAAAAATTTTAGTATGTGAAAGATACATCAAAATTCTCAGTAGAGAGAGAAGACAGAACAAAATGATAAACTATGCTGAAATTACCTGCACTTCCCACTAAGTTTCAACCTTGCCATTTAAAACTGAAAGAAAACAACAGCCCTTTCCCCCCACACACCTCTCAAGAAATGCAAAAGTCACAATCACAGTTTGTATCGACTAAGAATAAAAATACCCGTGGAGTCAAAATGTGGGTGTTACAGGAAGCATGGGTCAGTATGTCAGTGTGGCTGAATATAGGAAAGATGATGTAATTGCTGGGGGATGTCAGAGGTATTTTTGTATTAGTAAACAAAGCATTCAGCAACAGTGCCACAGCCTCACCACACACATATGAACCCTTCCCCCCACATGGAAAAATACTGATACCACAAATTCGGTCACACACAGAAAATGCCCTGAGTGTCTCTACAAATAATACCTACTATTTCCTTTATTTCAGCAGCCTTTTAAAGCCTAGTTCCTTTCAGACATGTTCAGACATGTTGGACCATAGTTTCCATTAACTGTGTGGGTGAGGATTATGGGAGTTGTAGTATGGCTACTAGGAGGCACCAAGCAGGAGGAGGCTGCTTTATTCTCTGTATTGTGTTTCACAGGAAAATTGTAGAGCTGGGGGAGGAGGAGGAATTATTTATTTAAGAAACTTATATATTAGCTCTCAACAAAAATCACCTGAGCTGTTTACAATAACAGTACATAACAATAATGTAATACTTTTGAAGAGATGTCAGTTAAATGGTGAAAGGCAGTAATAACAAAAAATAAAACCAAAATGGGTACTGAAATGTTAATCAATTCTCAAACAGCCAGGGGAAAGAAAAATAGTTGGTAGCAGGTAAAATATCTTTGGAAGGGGTGCCATCACAGAAAAGACCCTCCTCCTTCTTGCCCCCTTGCGCCTTCTTTTTCAGTGGGTTTGTCCTGATGAAAGCCTTTGAAGGAAATCACAACATGCAGGCAGGTCAGTAGTACTAGGAGTCAGTAGTATGGGCAGAAGAGAGACTGTTGATATGCTTGCAGTTGAAAGCAAAGTCTGAAGCTGTACAACACAGGAACATGGAATACGAGAAGCATGAATCAGGAAATCAGACATAATAAAATAAGATATGGAATGTATAAATACTGCAAGACTTGGGGTCAATCAGTTAATTATACAGATAATTACACAGTGTTTTACTCAGGAAATGAAAATCTAAGAAGAAGTGGGGTGGCATTTATAGTGAGAAGAGATATAGCAAAAGCAGACATGGATATAATGTAAAGTCTGATTAAATTATGTCAGTGAGACTTCAGGAGAAACCCATCGATATAATCATAATCCAACCTTAAGCTCCAGCTACAGAGGCAGAAGAAGATGAAATTGAATGATTCTGTGCTGGAATCCAAGAGAAAATTGATCACACCACCAAAACAGGACCTTGTTAATCATACCCAATTGGAATGCAAAAGTAGGAAACAGAACAGAATCAATGATTTTAGGAAAATTTGGCCTAGAATCAGGAAATGAAGCAGGAGAGCAAAGTGACTGAATTTTGTGCGGCCAACAGTTTGTTCATGACAAACATATTCTTCAAGCAACCAAAGAAGTTACTTACATAAACTACGACAGTGGAAACAGAAGATGGAGAAGCTGCATTGTCTCTGCAAAAACAAGAGCAGAAGCAGATTGTGGCAAAGACCATGAATGGCTAAGATCAAAAATCAGAGCAAGGTCAAAGAAGAACCAACCATCATGACAAAATACAACCTGAAAAACATCCTGTAGAATTTAATGATAATGTGAAAAATAGATGTGCACTATTAAACCTACTTGTCTGGTGATCATAAAACTCAGGATGGAAACCAGGGACATTGCAAGGAAAGAATGCAAAAAGACACTATCCTTAGCCAAAAGAAAGAGAAGCCTCCATGGATGACAGATGAAACTCTTCAACCACTTAATGACAGACAAGAAGCAAAACAAAAAAAGTGATAGAAATAGTGTCAGAACCCTGAGTGCAACTGTTCAGTGACTTGTATGCAGGGAGAACTACTATAATAATGAATGCAGACAAAAGGGGAAGAACAAGATACCTCTTCTACAAGATCCAAGATATCAAAGGGAAATTTAAACCAAGAGTAGGGATGAACTACCACTAGCAGAGGACCGCATTAAGTGACCATGTTGAAATAAAAAGACAATGGAAACAATATTCTGAAGAACTATATAAAAGAAATGAAAGGATAACAGATTCATTCAAGAAAGAACTATTTGAAGATGAACCTATACTTTCAGAAAGTGAAGTGGAAGCTACACTCAGAACACTGGGAAGAAATAAATCACCAGGAACAGATGGCGTACTAACAGAGCTGCTTCAGGCAGTGGAGACAGAAGCTACTCTAGTTCTTAGCTAACTCCTGTCAACAAATAGAGAAAACAAAACAATGGCTCACAGATTGGAAACATTAGATATGTATTCCAGTTCCCAAAAAAGAGACACCAGGGTTAGCAATTGTGACACTGTAGGTTTCTTTCCAGTCTCTTAAGTTGACTACCACCATGCAAGACTGGAAATTCCCTCCCAGCATTTTACTGGGGTTCTTGCCAGCCTCCCAAAGCTGACTCTAACGCTTGGAAAGACTGGCAATCTCCCCAGCTCTATCAGGTATGCTGCCCCCCCTGAAATATGAATCATTTGGACAGAACAGGAGGGACTCTGCCCAATCTCTAAGCATAAGGATCTTCCACCTCCCCTTTCCCTGAGTGGGAGGTCCTATGTAGCGTGTGCCAAACCTGGTGTGGAAATATCACACACTTGGGAGACTCCCCTCTCCCAGGTACACTTAGTTACAAGAATTTATAAAACAGATATAACAGCACAGATACATTCTTAAGATCAGCCAATTCCCAAAATAACAACATCCCTAAAGCGACTAACTACTGATTTCTAGTTACTCACAATTAGGTTATAGGCGTAGATGGTCTAAAGGAGAAGGGGGGGGGTTCCAGGAGACACGGCATGCCTGCCAGCTCGACTGGCCCAGCTCTCCTCTCTTTCTCTCTGTCTGTCTGTCTCTCTCTGGCCACATGGCCTCTCAGAAGTTTTATATTTTCCTCCTTGGAAGGATCTGGAAGCATCTCCAAGATGCCCACCTCTTTTCCTTTTGGTTGGTCAGTTCTCACCTTGTGACCTGTGATGCTGACCCTTTCCTTTTGGTTGGTCAACTCTCACCCTGTGACCCTTGATGTAATCCCAACACCTCATTAACCCTTGGTTTACCTGAAGAGGGAAGTATCTCCCTTTGATAAGCCTAGATAATGGGAAGCCCCATTATCACAGCAATAAGTACGGTAACTAGCAGTAACATCCCATGCAACCAAAGTGATACTCAAAATCTTACACCAAAGTCTTTGACTGTATATGGACTGAGAAATGGCAGATGTCCAAGCTGGGTTCAGGAAAGAAAAGATACATAATCTTTTGGAAAGACAGCCTTTAGATTATGAGCAACAACTGAGAAACAAAAGTGCTATTTTTTAACTGCACATTGAATTGATTGTGCCCTGTGAGTTATTCTTCTGTGCTGAAAAAGAGAATGGCCAAAACAAAACTAGCTAACACAAGTCAGGAATAGGACTAGACTGTTGCTTTAGGCATCCTTATGTTACAGACAATTTTCAGCTAAACTAATGCTACTGTATTAGTGTAATGCCTGTTAAAGTAAAGGCTCTATCAGCAAGACAGACGACAAATCTCCAAACAATTCTCCAGATTGTATCAGACCTCACTAAACTGACTCTTTAATAAAATATTTTCCTTGGGAGTAAGCCAATTAAATTTAATGACTCTAGTCTGGGTGAAATGGTTTGAGAGTTTCAAGTTAACACAGAAAATGCAGAAATGAGCAAGAAGCGTTTTTGGACCTTTGTACTAGAATAAATTGTTGAAAATGTTCCTTTATCCTCCATCACATTGCTTGGCTCCTGGAACATACCTATATACACATCCCTCTACAGCATTTTGTATTAATAATATTATCAGGAATAAATGTTTGTAATGGATTAGTCCAGCTGGGGCTTGCAATTATTTCCAATAAGGTCATGTAGTAGTCTTTTAGCTCTGTTAACAGTGTTAACATATAAAATGCAAAAATGAGCGGGAAGTATTTTTGCATCTTTGTACTAGAATAAATTGTTGAACTAGACACTCAAGGACTTTCATATGTGTCCACTATAAATAGCCTTAACAATGTATTTAAAAAGGCATGCATTTGGATAGTTTTACCATCTCCAAAAGAAGTCAAAATGATAAGCACTTGAAAATCACCCAACAACAAAGCAAGTGTGGGTGTAATTACAATAGTCTCTGGCCTGCGCAAATTGTTCAAACCACTACTGTTGACTGTTGTAAATGATCCACTAGAACAGCATAATCACCTGCTAAATCTAATTTCTGTACTGATCCTTTAGGAAATGTGTAAACCAGCCTTCAGCAACCTAGTGCCTTCCAGATGTGTTGGAGAATACACACACACACACACACACAAACGTATATATATGTGCTGGGTGTGAGCAATGGGAATTTTGCTTCAACAAATCTGAAGGGCAACTTGTTTAGGAAGACCAATATACATTAATGATGGCATGGTCAACACAGGTGACAAGATTTCCATTCATTTTTAATCATTAACCCCCTAATCTATCTCCTTCTAGATTGGTAGCAATCTTTGAATTTCAGTAGGTATTGCAACCAAAAAGGTTTACTCCGTTTTGAAGTAAGTAGGCTATTGCTGAATTTTATGTGAATAGAATGGGTTCTGCTGGTTTTGCTACTTAAAATTAAGAATAAAGAGGATAGGCGAGTACTCTCACACGAGAATGGTATAGCAGAAGAGCAGAGATTTAGGTCATTTCTGCACTACACTGTTACAGTGCTATTATTCCACTTTCAACAACCTTTGGAATTTTGGGGTTTATAGTTTACTAAGGCCAAAGAGCCTTCTGGCTGAGAAATCTAAATGCACCTCTCTAAACTGCAAACCCCAGTATTCCATAGGATGTTAAAGGTGGAATAGTAGCATTGTAACAGTGTAGTGTGGAAATGGCCTTATGGTCATTATGATGACACTCAGCAGCAATGGTGACAATGATGAAAATAAAACACAAGAGATGGTTATGGTAATTCAGCAATGATTGGATGAATCATGCCCAAAGTTCCCAGACTAGAAATATGGTTCAAAGAATGGTCAGCACCAACCCTTGAAAGTACCCATAATATTTGAAGAGACACAAATGACACTGGTGGAACAAATGCATTTTGGTATGTCCAAGATATTTCAGCTTCAGGGTTGGAGAATGGCAGTATTCCTACAAATAAAGCATAATCTTTCAGGACGGAAGCCTGCAGATGGCAAAGCACAAAGGAGATTCAAAGGTGCATTTATTACACATTGAACTGATTATGCCCTCTGAGCGATTCTTCTCTGTTGCAAGACAGGATGGCCAAAAGAAGAAATTAGCCGACACAACTATGATCAAATGACTCAAGGAAATGCCATTGTTTCCAAAGAATTGACTGGGGAAGCCCTTTACCTGCAGTGACATGGCAACTCTCCTCCTATCCAAAACAAACAACTTTGCTAAGATGAAGGCCACAGTTGCCTGTGTGTGAATAAGCCACTATGTATGCCCTTCCTACCAGAGCTGTATAGAATAACAAACATTTCTGAACAACAGGAAAGTAACAAAGGGAATAAGAAACTCAAAAGAACAAAACATTAACTGAGGGAAGAAAACTAAAGAAACTAGGGAAGGAAGGACACTGGTGTTATTTTAGGCTTTCACCATGTTCACCTCACATGCTAAATGGGTTCCTACAGATGTTTGTTCCTGAAACAGTAAATACGGTGCAATAATTTTCCTATCCCTGGAAGGTTACAACAAGAATGAACACCACCAACCTTAAAAGTTAAATATAACATAATATACTATTAAAATATGGATATTTTCAAAGTAGCAAGCCACTAAATACCAGTCAGGCCATAATATATCTAGTTGGTCATTTGTGGCTTAAAAGAAAAACAAACAAAAGGCTAACCTTTATAAAGTTTCCCCTCAGACTCACCTGGAGGCAATTCTTTCTTGCAGCAATTGTGAGCATCTATTGGTAACATCTCTCATCTCAGCCTCAATCAAAGACGTATGGCTTCATCTCTAGGAAGGGATGGGTAAAGAATATTGCCCACCAGGTGTTACTGGACTGCAGCTTGCATCAGTCCTAGCTAGTATAGCCAATGGTGGGGAATGCTGGGCATTGCAGTCCAAAAGCATTTGGAGAGCTACACTTTGTCAGCCCTTACTGTAGGAAAATGTGGCCAAGATCTAATTGGGAGAGTCTCCCACTCACCACTCCTCAGCAGATTTTTAGGGTGTAAAGGGGGCTGTAGGAAGGAAGGGGATCATTGATTCTGGTGAAACCACTAAGTTTCAGCTTCAGTATTCAGCTAGCCCTTGGCCTATATTGCCTTCCAGATTTTGTTAGAATACAATTGCCAGTATCCTTCATAATTGCCTATGGCTGGGTAGGAAACACAGGAAGTGAATCCAACATTTAGAGTGCCACAAGTTGCCCACTGAAGCTCTTTTCACATAGTAGCTCTCTACCTTACAGACTGTATATGTAATTTTTCTCAATGTGAGGCAACAGAATTGGAGAGGGGAGCAATTTTCATCTGAAAAATGGCAGAGGGGAAAGGTTTGAACTCTCTCAGCATGATGGGTTTAATTCATGTTGCCCTCAATCCACTGGCCACAGTAGCATCATAACAGCTGACAAAGATCAGGTGCCCCTTTGCATTACACATTTATAGTGCTATGATTCCATTTTAACTATTATGGCAAAATCATATGGTGCCCTGTGGTTTGTAGTATGGTGAAGCATGATTGTTTTCTGGCTGCCAAACAGCAACAGACCTGCAGTTCCCTAATAGAAAGAGACGGGGCTAGGAACCACAACCATTTTAATACCCATTCTTAAAGTGCAAATCCCTAGATTCCATAGGATGTTGCCATAGGCAGTTAAAGTGGAATCATAGTGCTGTACTTGTGAAATGTGAAGGGGTCCTTGCTATGGCACCATAGATTCTGTTTCACCTAGTTTGGCCCTAACAAAAGCCATCACTGGCCAGCTGATAGAGTAACGATTGTCTATATCAGTGGTTCTCAACCTGTGGGTCCCCAGATGTTCATGGACTTCAGCTCCCAGAAGCCCTGAGCATTGACCATTGTGGCTGGGGCTTCTGGGAGCTGAAGTCCACGAACATCTGGGGACCCACAGGTTGAGAACCACTGGTCTATATCCATTGAAAATATTATGGCATGCTTCAATGATGGCATAATTCAAACCACTTCCAAAGTTCTTATACAGATTTGTTCAATTCAAGAAAGAGTAATTCAGTTTCTTACATCTGCCATTTGCAGTAGCACATCAAAGCAGGATTGGGCTCAAAGGGATTCTGTATGTATGAAATGCAAGAGCCACCCACACATCCCAAGCACCCTTCACAGATATATTACTGAAAGCTGAACAGTGTACCATCCACCAAACCAAATGGTAGTATGCCAACAGTTGAGCATACTGTGGATCAAAGATATCAACAGCCACAATGCCTGGTGTCTACCCACTAATAAAATGTAATTACGTGCTTTTCAAGATCTTTGACAGTATCTTGTGAAAGCAAGTTCTGAATAGTCAAACTACCAGAATGTTCTTACTTCTTCTTTATGAGGGATCAAGGAAGGGTTTGCTAGCACAAGAGTAATTACAAGCACTGTGGGTGAATGTTTTGTCGTAGCTTCATGAATCATAGCATACTGTTAGATTCCCTGACTACAGGACTGTAACTGAAAGATCACTTAAAATATATGAATAATTGTGAAACCATTAAAAACTGCTGGCCCACACAGAAACAAATTATGTGACCCTTCGTGGGTTTGGTAGAAAATGTTGTCATGGTAATTGCAACCCATTGTTCACAACTGATTTCATCCTTCTTTGTTGCTCCCTGATTGAGGCTTTTGTTTCATATAAAGTATGGTTACTGAATGCCTGACTGCAACAAAGATGTATTTACACACAAGATCTGAATACTGAGGAGGTCTTTTAGATATTTGTCTATTTTAAGCACGAAAGGGAAGGTTCTTTTTAAGCAACTGCACACTGGACAATATTAAATATTCCAAAAGAAATAAAAATAAAAGCTGGTTCTTATAAAACTACTTTAATGACACCAGCAGAAATTATTATTGGAAAGAATCTTTGAGATATCTCAAAGCTTCCAAAATATTTGAAATGATGTCTGAATTCGCTAGCCTTGTGTACTAAAATGCAAGGGGGAAAAAGGCTAAAAATGTATTTGACTCAAAAATCAATGTGCAGTTGTGGATAAATGGGTTGCATCTACTTAAGCAAGAGCAATTGCATACTCCTACCATAAACTAATTGGGTCCAATTAAAGAAACTTTCTCTTCTGCTTAGAATCCTCTGCCTTTTCTGATTAACCCAGAAACCTCTGTCCATTGACCCTACCTGATCACTGTACTAGTTTAAGAACAACAGCTCATGTAATCCGCATATTATGTGATGGTTTAGAATTTGGTTTTCTCTGTAAACCAAAGACTTTGGTTTCATTTTGGCTACATACAAGCATGATTATTAAACCTGCTGTGTATAGCCTGAAATATGTTTACATGATGTAATTATCCCTATCGACACAGGGATTTTAGGTCCACTCCATGTCCACAAATGTACTTATACGTGCCCATGGATGGACAGTGCACATGTATTGCTGTTTCATATGCTAAATTACTCACTCATCTTATCATAGTGGCCACCCTGCTACCTACCCTGTTCAGTCTCCCTCCTATGAGGTACTAATGGCCCCTCCTTCCTGTTCGCCATTATTTACTCCTCAGTAATGGGCCTAAATACTCTAAAGACACCAGATCCCATCTGATCTTGGAAGATGCTTTGATGGAAGACCACCAACAAATGCTGTAAGTTTCAGATCACCCTTATTATATTTTATACAACTGGAGGGGGCAGAAGATGGATCTACTGGTAAATATTGAAGTGATTTGTGAATAACAAGGATTTCTGACTCTGGTTTGACTCCCTGTCCCTAACCTATACTGCTAAAATGAAGACAGCTTGGGGTAAACAATGCATTTTTGTACAGAAGTATTGTTGCCTCCATTTGGTACTCATATTCCTAGGCTCACTATTAGTCAATTTCTAAGTAATTGCATTTTGCAGCAGGTTCCATATGATGAATCTCAGTATTCCAAGAAAACATAAATAAACCTGCAAAGACTGGAGACTGACTGGCACTGTTATAGAGAGGATGTGATTAAAAAGGGTAGGATTCAAATTATTTTATCTCATAGTCCTATAATGGTAACCACAGCTGTATGAGTTGTTCTTTGTGTTTTGTTATGTTATATTTTTCCTACAGTTATACTTGGACAGAACTGCTTAAATACTAACAAACTAACAAATAAATAAATAAATAATAATACCACAGGTACCATCTTGGTGTCAACCCTTTATATTTTAAGTTTGCCAGAGAGAATACTGGAAACAGGTCTTATACCTTTAATGCTTGTGTAGAAGAAGACATTTCAGCAGATATTGTTTGTCACCTGGCTGCATGACAAGATAATTTCCTCTTCTACAAGGACTGTCTCCAGTTTTCAGCATCCCTACTTTCTACCTAGACAGTGTTCTCTTTTTTAAATACCATCTCTTTCACCTACAGCACACTATCTGCTCTAGGGTGAGGAAAATTTTATTTTAAACATTTTACTTTAATCTTAAATTCTCCTGATTAGAACGTTAAACACCAGCAACAGTCCTAACCACATCTGACACAGGTAGCAGTATTTTTGAAAAATATAATATACGGTATGTATGTATATGTATCGATATCTCTGTGTGTGTGTGTACATATACATCCCCTCCACCCTTACGGGGGCATTCAGTACGCAGCAGTTCTTTAGTCTGTCACCTAAGAAACGCCACAGAGAAATTAACGCGATATCGTTCTTAACACGAGAGCCCCGCATAGCATCCACTTGCTATAGCCCCTGTCGTTTCCGAAGGCAGAGGCATGGGGAATACAAATCCCGGCATGCAACGCCGTCCAAAGCGCTCGCGCGAAGAGGAGCGGGTAGAAGACTACATGTCCCAACACCCTTCTGGGCAGACACGCCGGTTTTCTCCTCTCCCTTCCTGCGCACACTCTTGGTGGGATATGTAGTTCCCTGGCCGTAACCCGGCTCTCCCTCTCAGTCTCGCTCGCCGCCGCGACGCGGAGCCTGGCGCATGCGCCTGGCTCGGAAGAGGCAGTTCCTGTAGTCGTACCGAGGCAATAAAGTTTCTCCTTTGAGGCGAAGGGAAGGGAAAGCGCGGGCGAGGAGTGCAGAGCCGGGGAGCGGCGAAGCGGCGGCTGGTCCAGCCTCGCCGGGTGGCTCTGCTCGGAGGGGGCTCCCTAGGAATTTCCCGGGACTTGAGTAAGTACCAGGGGAGCAGGGCCGGAGGAGACCTTCCCGCCCACCCTCCCTGTCGGAGCGGGGAGTGTCGCCCGCCCGCGCGCCCGCCCGCCCTGTTTGCCTGGGGAGGGGGCCGCGAGGGCGCGGCGGCGGCGGCGGCGGCGGCGGAAGGTGTGGAGCGGCGCGGGGGGGAAAAGGGGTGTGGCCGGCGGGGCGGAGGTCTCTCGGAGCAGGTCGCGGGGGCGAGTGGGAGGAGGGTCGTGTGAACGCGGCGGCAGGCGGCCCCGGGGGACGGGGGCGGGGGCGGCGCAGACGCCGTGGTTGGGAGCGTGGGGGGTGGTGAGGGGTCGAGGGCGGTGGGAAGAGGCGCCGGAGCTGCCGGTCTGAGGGAGCGAAGGGCATGGCAGGCGAGGCGGAAGGAGTGCGGTGTGGGGCGTGTGGGGCGAAGGTCCGCGCTCGGCTCGGGGAGAGGAGGACGAAGCAGCTCTCGCAAGCGTTCTCCGCGCGATGGTGGTGCGGCCAGGGGGTGCTGCTCGGCGAGGAGGCAAGTAAAGCCTTTGAACGCCGGGATGACGGTGGCTCTGCTGGAGGGGAGGCGCACAGATGACGGGCCAGGGCTGCTGGTGTTACTTTCCAGCCCCGCGTCCTGTAGGTATGCCCTGGGCGTGATTGGAGATGCAGTAATGATGGCTGCTGGCTTTAAGATACCTTCGGAGCGGGGATTTCTGGAGGGTGGGTCTGTTGCAGAACTTACTCTTTTTCGGACGACAACTCCCCAAATCCCCAGGCAGCTCTGTCGCCGATTAATGTTGGCAGGGGGTTCTGGAAGTACAAAAAGTAACCTTTCAAGGCTCCAGCCTGTCATGAAACCTTTCACCTTGCACAGTTTATAGTAATGCGATTCCGTTTTAGCTTTCATTGTACTCTCCTGTGAAATGCTGGGATATGCAGTATAGCGAGGGATGTTTAGAACTCTCAGCCAGAGTGCTCCACTGCCTGTAAAACCTTAAGAGTTCCGTGGGATGAAACCGTGGCAATTCAGGTGGAACCATAGTTTTGTAATTGTGTATTGTCAAAGGGCCCCTGGAACCAGTTTGCTCAGAGGCAGGATGCCACCGAGTACTAGTTTCTGCACAGGGTTTTCTTCCTTTCTTTCTCTGAAAGCATTGTGTCAGCCACTGCATGGATTATATGGATCTTTGCTCCAGCAGGGCTCTTCTTCAGTTTTAGAAGTGGAGAGGCGAGAAATTTGTTGGAATAGCCAAGATATCTCAGAAGCATAAAAAGTCTGAAAAAAGATGGTATAGGAGAGGGAATTCATATGCAGGATAGACACAAGATACATTGTATGGGATAGAGTAGTTGGTGTTGAGTGTAAAGAAGGTAAGAATGGAAGAGGAGGAGGAGGTGGTAAAAGTAAAGGACTGGTGTAATAAGGATGTTGGGGAGTACCAGTTTAATTAGCATTTTCATGAAAGGCTTTCCTCTGTTTTTGCTCAGCTTTGCATCTTGCAGCATTTTCTCTTAAAGGGCCACCTACTTTTTCACTTAGGTTTTCAATGAGAGTTTTTACCCAGGGGAAAACTTTGCAGCATATGGTATAATTAACCTGGTAAGTGTTTTAGACTATGCAACATCCCCAGCGGTCAGGAGCTGATCTTGTTACCAAGTAATTTTGGTTACTTCAGTGTTCTGAGTGTGACGCTGTGGAGACTCAGATCTTATCTTCCTGGAATCATAGAGTGATTTGAGCTGTGGTTGTATACAGTGCTTATGTAAATTATGGGTGGGGGCACAAATTACTCGCAGATGTTCTCAGTGAATTTTAAAAGCTGCGCATTTGTACATGTGCTGATATAAACTGAAATCCTGAAGCAACTGATCTGAGAAAGACACATAAAAATTAAAATTGGATTTCAGTATAATGCTTCCTTTATGAAGACATCTAAGCCCTTCTAATATTGGTCTTGCTTGGTTCATTAGCAACTGTAATATATGCAGAAAGTCCTTATCTATATGATTTTATAGAGTTTTGAAAAAGTTATGTTTTAGTTTATGACTCCCAGAATTTCTCAGGCCACTGGTGCCTCTGTCTGAGCGGTTCTCGGAGTTGTAATACAAAAAGTGGCCTTTTCCAAGCTCAGATTTTGTTTGTGAAACTTTATTTTGACTGTATCATCACAAATAACTAGTTTCTATCATTTTGTTGTATTCAAAGATAGGAAAATATAAAATTAGAAATGTGATTTTTTTCCCCTGAACAGTTACATGCTACGGTGTTGTAATATTACATGAGAAAGTTCATTCATATAATAGCTAAGAATTTTGAATTTTTTTAAGAAAAATATTTATGGAAAGTAGTCCTGGCCTCTCCTTGATATGCTAGAAGATGCAAAGCACCCAAATTAATTCTTATGCAAGTCTTGCACTTCAGAATTATGCCATTCTAGTCTGATCCCACAAAGAGCCTCTTGTTGGTTGCTGGGGAATTGACATTGATAGCATGTTCCGAGATAGCAGAGCTTAGTAAAAGTGAGATAATTATTTTAATAACATACTTTTAAGTTAAAATACTATCATTACTCTCATACATGACTTCTATATTCTGTAAGCAATTTTGCAGAAAAAGTACTGATTAAGGCATTATATGGCCTTGTGATAATTTATTATGAACATCTGGTAATTTTATGATAAAAATAATGTGAAACTGTAGTCCAGAGCTTTCCAAACTGTGTGTCACAGCACATTAGTCTGTCGGTTGCAGTGTGCGGGTGTGTCACATGAATGAGGTGGAAGGGCTTCCTCTCCTGTCACCATGGTGGGCCAGGCCTGGGTGAAGGGGCTGCCTCTCCTGTCACTGCCCTGGGCTGAGGAAGACCCTGGTGAGGGCAGCAGCAGACCGGGCTTGGGTGGAAGGGTTGCCTCCACTTACTGGATTACGGTGTCGCAAAATGATGCATGTCTAGAAAGTGTGTCACCAACATGAAAAGTTTGGAAAGCTCTGTTGTAGGCTCTGTCGAAACTGTGTCAACAGCATGCAATGGATTAACTTTTAAATATAGGTCAGGTGTCTTTATGTACACTTAGGAGTACATTTAATGTGGCAAATCAGTCAGTTATGAAATAAAATTTTGAACGTGATGTAGAGAACTACTAGAGGGAATACAACTTTTTTCTTGTATCAGCTGCTTCCATTTTAAAGTAGTGATGGTCCTATGATAGTATTTTGATAGTGGTACAATCCAGAAGTATAGGGCAGGGCCCAGATCTCCTTTACACAATAGCAAGCAGCTGGCTGAAGATGCAGAAATTATATGTCTGCTATCAGCTTGCTGTTGAGGATTTCAGTCTCTCTGACATTGGGACCTCTAGACAACTCACTGTTGAGTGTGGCAGAGGAAGGAATCCAGGGTTTCTGGAGTTTTGAGGGGTTACATCTTAAAATTGCTTATTAGTGAAGATGGTTTCTCGTTTTTCATCCTTCGTTTTGTCACTGTTGTTATTGTTAACTGCTGCCAAGTTGACTTTGACTTATGGTGATACTAGTAATGAGAGACGTGTAAGTCACTCCATTCATTAACAGCTCCTTTCAAGCTTTACAGACTTTGGGCTGTGGCTTCCTTGACTGAGTCTATCCATCTGTAATGTGGTCTTCCTCTTCTCCTGCTGCTTTCTACCTTCCCAAGCATTATTGTCTCTTCTAGTGAGTCATATCTTCTCATGATACATCCAAAATATGACAGTCTCTGTTTAGTCATTTTGGTATTTTCACTCTTACCCTTGTTCAAAAGTTAGTGTAGCTATTCTTGAACTTAATTGGTAATTATAAATTCAAGCACTCTCATAGGCAAATAGGACAAGCTTGTTTCTAGCTCATTTCCTTTTCAAGTGTTTCTTTACATAGAACTGCTATGCATTTGTTGTATCTACAATAGGACTAAAATATAAGATCATGTATGTAAAATTTAAGACCATGTCAGTTGCAGAGAATTACTTTGGCTCCATTTCTCTGAAAGAGTGTCCACTGCTGCGCTTCAGTTCTGTACAGTTGTTTTGACAGTTAGGATTACCCTTGGTGGCTATAGTAATTTTATATGGCTACCATTCTACTCTTGTGTGTGACATTTCGCATGAAATTTACTGCGTTAGCAAAAATAACGAGAACAGTTTATTTACATTTCAGCATGAACATGTTGCATGTTTCATGGGAATATTGGTGCAGTTGCATGACTTGTCTTGTCTTTGTGCTTAGTGACCCTGATATGTTTCCTTTCAATAAAATCATCTGAATGGTTCATACAGGAGGTTTACTCAGCCTCTTCTTGTGCAGAATGGCATATAGTAGCACCTGTAGCTATGGATTCTAATAGGTTGCAAGAAAAGGAGACTCTGTGGATCCTGTAGAGCAGTGGTTCTCAACCTGTGGGTCTCCAGATGTTTTTGGACTTCAGCTCCCAGAAGCCCTGAGCATTGACCATAGTGGCTGGGGCTTCTGGGAGCTGAAGTCCACAAACATCTGGGGACCCACAGGTTGAGAACCACTGCTGTAGAGGCACATACACTCACTCAATAAAACAGAGAAGATAATAAGTGTATAAATACTTAAAAGTATATAAATACTTAAGGTATATAAATACTTAAAAATAAAGTGGGTAACAGAGATTGTGGATGGAAACATACAACAGTGGTTATATAACTGTTGCTAGTTATTCCACTGTTTGTTGACTTGTCACTGAAAATTGCAGAAATGGATTTGGTATAATGGATTTGGTATAATAACTTCACAGTTATTGCACTCAGTTAAAAATTTGGTTCTCCATGAATGGACGCTTCACTTGACCATTTTAATGAGTGAACATTTCTGTTTTTGTGACTGTGTTTTGTGTAGTATAAATGTATTTAAGAACACTTACAGTTTTTGACAGTGGTTCTTAATCTTTCCTTTACCATCGCCCCCAAATGCAATTTGTTGGCAAGGACCCTAAAACTTTACACAAGATTTAAATATTTAAATTTAGATTTAAATATTCAAATATTTGTTTATAGTTGTTCATTAGGAGTCTTCAAATGAGGGAGCAGTTTGGGCACACTCACACTCCTGCCGCTGGGATGTGGTAGTGAGGGTGGGGAGTGTGGGTGCCGAAACTGCTTCTTTCTTTGCGAGAGAGAAAGCAGAAGCAGAAAGAAGACAGAAAGCCAGCACTCACTGGATGGTTCCTGTCTGTAGGTGATGAATCCAAGTGTCTCCTCTTAAACTCATTCACCTAGCCTGACACCTAGTGTGGAGTTTCTTCTTCCCTTCTTTTGGAGGAACAAGACCAAGCGAAGTGGGCAGTTTTTCTCTTCTTTCTGAGGACCCAGCCATTAGCAGGGAGCTGTTGCTGCTAGTGTTGGTATCCAGCAGCGGGGCTACACAGATCTTAGATTAAGAACCACTGATCTAAGGCAGTACTACTGAAGGGGGAGGTCTGTGGACCAGTACCAGACCATAGGTCACTGGCTGCTGTTCCTTTGTGAATGTTCAGGGAAGAACAAAACAGTTATAGCCAATGGACACAGTTAAGGTACCTGTTGCTGGCACATTGGAAAGTAAAAAATTGCTAGCCCCTCACGTCAAGTAGCTTGAGATGCACTTATCAGTACAGATGACTTGCTTGGAAAAAGTAGTCATTGGGTTCAAAGTCTGCTATTCATTTCTATAGAAATGTGTTCATCTGGTGTTGGATAAAGAATTATTCAATAAATACTGAATAAATATGAATTAATTTACTAAATTAGTTTGGATTTTGCAGGCCTGTGTTTTACTGTGCATTTCCTGTTCATGCAAGATACAACAGGGCTTCTTTTGTTCTAAAGGAAGGAAGCTAATGGTGTTGCTTTAAAAGCAGGCTCACTTCCTTGAGGAAGAAGCAAAAACATCAGGAATGTGTAGGTGTTTAATTTTGCAGAGGACAATATAATCAAGATGTTCATGACAAGAATAATAATTTACAGTGGTTGTGACAGTTTGGCATCCATGTGCTTTTGGAAGCTTTTCAGCTTGGTGCATTTCCCTAGGCATTGAAAGAGTGTTTAAATGTGGCTTATCTCTTCAGTTAGTAAGAACTATAGTTTGTAGGAAAGAATATATTATAACAAGAGTTCTTAATTATAACAGTTTCTGAAATTGCCACTTTCAGTGCTTCCTTCTGATCCTTGCTTCATTGTTTTTATTTTTATAAGATATTTTTGGTGTGATTTAAATGTTGTCATCTTTTGTGACACTGACTAGTTGGAGAATCTTTGTTGGGCAGAGAAATAGAATACAGATGTCTTCATGATTATGTGGTGAAGAGGGTTAAGATAGGTAGCATCATTCAAAGCATTTGGATGCTTGCGGTTCTGTCTGTGAACCAGATGAACTTGTTTTTTATTAAGTTGCAATATTTTTGCTGTACAGTGGTTACTGTTATTCAAACTGTTCAAACTAAACTGGTTTGTGACAAAAGGCATATCAAGGGTTCATCTTCACCCTGGAAAGAAGTAACTAGTGGGGTGCCATAGGGTTCTGTCCTGGATCCAGTGCTGTTCAACATCTTTATCAGTGACTTGGATGATGGAATAGAAGGCACACTCATCAAATTTGCAGATGACACCAAAGTAGGAGGGATACCTAATACCTCAGAGAACAGAATCAGAACTCAAAATGTTTTTGACAGATTGGAGAGCTGGGCCAAAACTAAATTCTAACAGAGAGAAATGTAAGGTACTTCACTTAGGAAGAAAGAATGAAATACACAGATATAGGATGGGTAACACCTGGCTTGAGAACAGTACTTGTGAAAGAGATCTAGGAATCTTAATGGACCACAAGGTGAACATGAGTCAACAGTGTTATGTGGCAGCTAAAAAAGGCAATGCGATTCTAGGGTGAATCAATAAGAGTATCGTGTTGAGATCAAGGGAAATAATAATATCACTCTATTCTGCCTTGGTTAAACCTCCCCTGGAATACTGTGTCCACCACAATTCAAGAAAGATATTGACAAGCTGGAACGTGTCTACAGGAGGGCAACCAAAATGGTGAAGGGTCAGGAAATCATGCTCTATGAGGAGCAGCTTAGGGAGCTAGATATGTTTAGCCTGATGAAAAGAAGGTTAAGAGGTGACATGATAGCCATGTTTAAATATTTGAAGAGATGCCATATTGAAGATGGAACAAATTTGTTTTCTGCTGCTCCAGAGACTAGGACAGGGAGCAGTGGATTCAAACTACAGGAAAAGAGATTTCACCTAAACATCAGGAAGAACTTCCTGATGGTAAGAGTCATTCAAAAGTGGAATATGCTACCTCAGAGTGTAGTGGAGTCATGTTCTTTGGAGGTTTTTAAACAGAGGCTGGATGGCCATTTGCTGGGAGTGCTTTGAGTGTGTGTTCCTGCATGATAGGGGGTTGAACTTAAGGACCATTGTGGTCCCTTCTAGCCCTATGAGATGAAAGAGTGAATATGTAATCTTGGTTACACTTCTGCCACCATTTCTAAAACACAAATAGTGAAGAAAAAAAGGCTCATTTGTTCTGTTTTTCAAGAAAGAAACTTGCATTTTATAAGTCATTAAATTTGTGGAGGACCTACAGAGTTCTGTTATTTAGAAGTATTAGTGCGATTTTTTTTAAAGGTACCAGAAGTAATAACAGTAGATTGTATAGCACATGTGTCAAATACAAGGCCCATGGGCCGAATCCAGCCCATCAGGCCATTTCATATGACTCTCACACCTGTCCTACAGTTGCAGAAGTCCCTCTACCTGGCGAGACCGATCCCCGCATTGTAGACCTCTAGCTGTGGGTATTCTGAAGACCGACCCACCAGCCAGCACTCATGATCTACTTCTACTTCTTACTGCTCCTCTGTTTAAGTCTCACTGTCAGAACATTGCTGGGGGTTACCATGGGCAGTGCTCCTTATGGCTTGCAAGAGTTGCAGTCAGAAGTAGGTTGCAAGTGCTGTCTGCTGGGCCCTTCTTCAGAGTACTGGCAGCCGGGTGCCAGTAATGTGGGGATCCGGCTCACCAGGTACAGAGAAGGGTAGAAGAGCCATGGGGGGAGGAGAAAGAGGCACAAAGAGGGTTGGGGGGGCTGAAAGAGGCACAGAGAGGGGCTGGGGGTAGAAAGAGGTACAGAGAAGGTCTCAACTGGGACCAAAAAGTTAAACAAAGTTAATGTAGTGAACAGTGCTTGGTAATATTTGTCTGATGATTAAAAATAACTTCCTGTTTTCAAAACTCATTTTCAATAAATTGTACAGTAGTTGTACACTTAAATATCTGCTTGCCATTATCTTTCCTAGACTTCTAGTTTCAGAGCTAGTTATTATTAAAATCAGTAATAATTGAATGCAGAGGCAATTATTTAATATAATAAAAGAGTAGATACATTTATATAGTCTTACAGATACAAACAGCCCTTTGAGGGCAACCATAATGCAGATGCTGCCCAGGATGAAATTGAGCTTGACACCCCTGTAGAGTTTAAGATAATTTCAGAGATGTGACCATCAAGCAACTTTTTTCAGTTACAGCATTTGTTGTGTCCCTCAGAAATGAAAATTAGGCACATCTTACCAGTGTTGCACTAACATTGCATTTAGAGGTGAATTAACTTGAATGCAACCTTGGATATCACTTAAATTAAGAGGTGGAGTTTGCAGCAGAACATTAATGTGAATTGGTCGCAACTTAAGATCCCAAACTGCTAACCTCTTCCACTATATTCCATTGCTCTTCCCCCACCCCAGTAGGCAGTTGGCATTCTGTGGCCACTGAACATGCTCAGTTCTATCTAGGCTGCTTTCCCCATTAGCTTTCCTCAAAGGATGTGCTGCTGCTCTTATTTTGCACTTTATACTTTACCAACCTTTTGTTGGTATCTTCTCATGTGCGAGTGTGCCTTCTATGGTGGGTTTTGTGTGGGTTGAACTGAGAAACATTGCTGCAACAACATTTCTGTGTTGTTTCATTTACCGATGGAAGACTTTAGTTAATAATTTACATTTCTAACTAGAACAAGCTAACAGCAAAATTTGTTGTACATTTTGTAAACAAGATGTAGTGTCTTTATATCTGCATAATACTTCCAGCCTACAGAACTTTTTATATGGTGTGTCAGCATCCTGGCATCTGTATCACAGGACAATTGACCTTCCATGTTTGTGGGTTTAACTTTCACAGACTTGATTATATGTGAGTTTCTTCAACCCTGCCCTCTGCTTCAGGCACTTCTTTTCTGAGGGAACCTTCCCTCTTGGCGGCTCCAGTCATGCCATACAGCCTTTTAAAAATCTACCTCTGTTTCTCTTTCTCCTCCTCTTCCACCAGCTGCTGCCTGGCCAGTTAAAAAATGGCTCATAGGCTGATTTCTCAGCACAGAAACCCTCTCTCAGTGCCCCTCATAGACCCAAAGAAGGAGATGGGCAAGAAAGAGGAAGTGTAGGGCCACCATGCTGACCCACCCCTCTTTCTCGCTCCTTTCCCTTACCACACCATACCTTGGCCCCCTTCCCACAGAAACACATATTTTGATATTTGCAGTTCCAGCAAATGTGGAGTGCCAGTTGTATTGTTGAGCCATGTTTGGTTTGTTATCTGTTGTGTACACTGGATTGTGAATTCTGCATCAAGCAAGATTGGATTGTGAATGGATTTTATCGGTAGAATTTGTGTGTTTGATTAGTATTTTAGTTTGCTGTAATTTAGTTTTCCAAATTGTTTGGAATGATTTGTAAAGTACTAGGTTATGCATGTTGAGAGAAAAGAGTTGAGAAAATGCTGAAACAGCATGTTTGGGGATAGATGGGGATGGGTTGTGGATAAACTTTAAAATCACTTAGCCTTCTGTCTATTTACTTGTGAAGCAAAAGGAGTGCCTGAGAGAGCAGTGATTAAAGATGTAATAGCACTGTGGTTTGAGGAATGTACAGCATTAATTTTTTTTCAGGCCTTTGAGCTTCTATCTGAAAGAAGGGCTACAGTGATATCGTACCTGCATAAAGTGTTCCAACGCTCAAAACGCGTGCCAAGAATGTAGTTTGTGAAAAAGTTTCTGGCTGGTGTTCCATATGTGATCTGTATTCAGCCATTGTGATAGCTGTCCTGCCTTTTAACAGCTAGAATGCCGATTTGCTCTTCATCTTCATTGTTGTTGTTGAGTTTCCAACTTATGGTGACCCTAAAGCAAACCTATCACAGGTTTTCTGAGGGCCGAGAGTATGTGATATGCCCAAAGTCACCCAGTGGCGGTTTCCCTGGTCTCCAGGGTTGTAGTCCAGTGCTCAGATTACTGCACCACACTGGCATCATCATTAGAAATGGCTAAGCTAACTCTTCATGAGAGTACTTGCTGACTCAATTACTAGTGGAGGAGCACAGAGAGAAGTTTTGCCTTTAACACTAAACCATTGTTTAGTGCTAAGTGCATAAGTAGAAAGATGTTCATGCAAAATCACAGGCTCTTATCCCTTCCATTTGTATAGCTGAGAGGAGTAATACACCTCCTTTTATTGATTTCTTGATCATTATTAAATGTGAACCAGGAGTTATAGTTTAATTGCTACTTGAACGCTACATAAACCTATTACAAACCTTGGTTTGGCTGACTTTTCCATCAGACTAGAGCAGTGGTTCCCAAACTATGATACTACAGATGTTTAGAACTTCAGCTCCCAGAATTCCTGACTGTTGGCCAAATGGGCTAGGGCTTCTGGCAGCTGAAGTCCAAAACACCTGGAGGACCAAAGTTTGGAAACCACTGAACGAGAGTTTCTTTTAAAGTTTGATTTCAGGATTGCAGTTGATGACAAGACAGTGATTGGGAGAAATAAAATTTGGTTGCTGGTTTATTCTTCTTTCCTGTTAGAAGGGCCTGATGCTTTATGTGGGCTTCTTTCTGTTCATGAAGGTAGCATAGTTGCTACTTTTTCTCAATGCTACTTTTTCTCAAGGGAGAATTGTTGGCTGTTTGTGTTGAATGAGGTAATTCTGGAATCTGCCGTGGTTCATGAAGGGAGTTTATCAAATTCAGACTGCAGAACTTAAATGTTTGAAAATGTGTCCATACTTGCTTTTATCTCAAGTGATCTGGAGCATGTAAGGTATTTGTTGGTTATCATAAGTTTTATGAACAGTGATCCTTCTACCATCTTGTACCCAAATACTCAGTGTCTGTTTGCATCTCCAAGGCATTGTGGTGAAATGTTCTAACTTGTCCTGAAAATTGTTGTAATTATACCTGTACAGCCCACTGCATTCAGGAACGAGTGGTGTTAAAATATCTGAAATGTATCAAATGTAGTTGAGCTGGATCTGTAAGATTATAGATCATCTTAGTTGTTTAATATAACCATTTTTATTAGCTCACTATCAGAAAAATTATATATTTTGCTTTTTAATAAGTGGTTTTATTTAAATGTGGCTGTCTCATATGGTAGAGTCTTCAAATGTTCTAAAAGCCTTAAAAGCAAGCGCGTTATTAGGCATATCCAGAGACTGGTTTTGTAAACCAGTTACTCGTACTTTTTGCATGTTTAGTGAGAGATCCAATCTTGAAATGAAACTATATGCAGTCATTCCCATTATATGTGCCCTACATGAATATAATGTATTATTGAAAATACCTTTTGCATCACTAGAGACATTACAGTACTTGATGCTTATACTTCCAGCTGTCTTTCTCCACCTGTTTGAGTCCTGATTGCTTGCTTCTGGGTCTTCAGAGCCAGGCTCTATGTGAGGGGCTACAGCAGAAGTGGGTGACTGTAGAAGGGTCCTGCAGGAGACCTTGGATAGCCATACCTACAACACATCCACCTTCTCTTTTCCCCAGAAGGCCCTCTGGAGGCATGGAGACCATTTTGCCATGTTTTGGGGCCATAAGAAGCCTCCTTTAAATAACAGGAAATGACTAGAAGTCACTTTGTGTTTCTTTTTTTGGATAACTTTAGGAAACAATGGGAATGTCTAATTGATTATTTTGGTAAGAACTGAGGTGAACCATTTGTAACTGCCTTTAAAGAATAAGTGTGATAACATTACTTTTTCCTTTTAAAGGAAGTAGAAAACAAATGAAAAGAAAAGAAGCTTTCTTCTGCCAAAACTTAACATAATATTTCAATATTACTGTCTGTTACTTGCCAATACATTTACATGCTAAATGACATTTCATTATAAGTGATGTTAATACTAAATACTACTTGCTGACTTAATTAGATAATATTTCCACTAGTTAAAACAATGGCTCTATTACATGTTATATAGCATCCCTAAATCCAGATATTTCTGTGCCATTTTATGTTATAAAATACTTTACAGCATTTTGTAACCCAATCCACTTTTCATTGCCTTGTGTTTGTAACCTGTTCATACTCTAATTTCAGCCAAAAGCTCTTTCATTTTGGGTTTCATTTTAGATTTAACTCCTCTGTTCCCTTGTAACCATCCTATCCATGGACTTTGCCCTCCTTGATTCCTCAAATTTTCATCCTTGCCTCTTACTACTATTTTGAGTTCCTTCCCACTTGGTATTTTAGAGTAATTGTCTTGGAATAACACCCTTTTTTCCATAATCTTTCTGTCTCTAATCCTCTTCAGTCATCCAGGCACAATCAATTTGAATTTGTTCAATAATCCAAGTAACTTGATTACAAATCAGTTTTGTAATGCCCTTGCCCCACCCCTTGGGCTGTCTTACCTCTTCAACCAGTTAAAGCTCCTTGGGCCAACACTCCTCCAATTCAAAGTTCCCTTCATTAGCACAACTTAAGTTTGTCTCTCTGTATGATTTTCATCCTCTTTTAATTCCATGTTGTTAACTTCCATATCCCCTCTTGTTTTGTATCTCTTGACAGCTCCTTGATCTTGCAAATCTCATCCCTCAGGGTCTCTATAATATTCCTCTTCAGATTTAGGAATTCCAAGGATAATTCCTCCATTGTCAATTGTAAAAAGTCCTTAAAATGTTTATGGAAAGGATCCATTTTTTATTCAGTCCATCAGTTTCAGAGTTAACTACTTGTGAATCTAGCCATATGCCAACAGTAACAAAATTTTATCAGCCTCAAATAGATGGTGTCTGCACTTTCTCATGTTGTAATTTCTTCTTGTTAAAATCAAATTCCATCTTACAAATAAAGAACAATTCAGCCCATTCAGAAAAGATATGAGCTTAGGTCCTTAATTCTCTTTTTTAAAAAAGCCAGGCTCAGATTTACTTCATCATTTATTTCAACATTGTGGTCTGAACATACTTCAACTCAGAAAGAAGGTAGCTGTAGAGGCTGATTATTCTATTTTAATCAGAAGGATTCTTCACTTTTCTAACTCTAAAGGTTTAATTAAGAGGTCTTTCTTTTTTTAAAAAAGGAGCTTGCTAGCAGATCCTGAGATCTAAACAGCTGTACTTCACATTACTCCTTTGGTCTTTCCCATAACAACATGTTTACTTGAAAGTAAATGCAAGTAATGAGACTCCCAGAACCTAATGTGTAATTCCCCTTTCCCCTTTTAATCTGGGGAATTTCTCCAGCCAGAGATTCTCCAGCCTCTCACCAAAACTATTACCATGAAAGCTCTCCTAGGTTTGGAGCTGCAGCCAAAGCATCTGCCTGGCCAGCCTGCCAGAGATTGAATCCCTCCAGTAAAAGAACATCTAAAAGTGTTTCTCCCTAGGTGCTACTTGAGTGATGATTTTCTGTTGAATGTTAGCACCAACCCAGGCCACAACAAGACACACTTTTGTTTTAGTTGGTGGATGAGTAGCTGAATATGCCCTATGAGCTGCACTTTCTGGAGCTAACTGTTCAGATATATACAGAATAACAGACAATACAGTACTTCCAAGCCCCAACCCAGATAACTTATCTGGAAGGGTAGCATCGCTGATGATATTGAAGGCCTCTGAGTAGTTGAAGCAAGTCAACAAGATCATACTGCTCCAATGTTCTTTTGGCCAAGGTATCACACAGGGCATCCAAGAAAATGCATGTTGCAAAATTGGACTTGAAGCCTGATTGTAATAGATCTGGAATGGGGTGAGGAAAGTAGCTGGAACCTCATTTTTTAAAAAGATGGGTGAAAATGCATCTCAAAATAGTAAACCACTGGAGCTAGAGGAGCATCTGAGTGATACAATGCAAACCAAATAGAGTTCAAGTCATTTCTGGGTTGCATTTTTTGAGTGATAAAATGTTAGAACAGACCCGTGTTTATCACAGTAGCCAAGAAGTCCTGAGATATGTTTGATCCAAATGCTTTGATATGTGTGTGTGTGTGTGTGTGTGTGTGTGTGTGTGTGGAGATCCCTGAGGACAATCATTCTACAATTCATTCCATATCCAAGACCATCTGTGTTAGCTCAGGCACGAATGGACTGCTGGAAGCAGGATCTAATCTATTTGTACAATATGAGATACAGACACTCTAGATTGGTACTCAGGTGATAGGAACTTGATGGCAAGATGGCATTTTGGTATGAGATCTTTCTCCTACAACTCTGAGCCTATGATGCTATGGCATCGTGCACAAAAGAAGGAGAGGCTAATCAGTTGTTCTTATACTTAGCACATGTTAATGCAAAACAAAATGGACTTTCTCATCCATGATGAAATGAAATAATTTTAATTTTGGACTGATCTGATATTCAGCAGCAGTACCAGTGCACCCAAAGGCAAACTGGTAAAGCAAGACAGTACTGTGCAGGTCAGGAACACTGAGAAGCAGGAATAGGTTGAAGAGGTTTAATTGCTTGTTTTTTAAACTGTCTTGCCTTTGATAGCTATACATCATATGAAGATGAAGAAGAGGGCTGTCTTGGCAGTGGTGCCCTGGTTACAGAATACCATTCTCCTGGGAAGCTGACTGGCAATGATGCTTACTTTATTTTGGTACCAAGTTAAAACCTGGTTATATACCTGACTATCTGTGACAACACTTAGGCTTGCCATCCCAGGCACATTCCAGTATTATTTTTATAAACTATGTTACCCCAAAAGATAGGGACCTTGAGGTCCTTCCATTCTTCCATGAAAAGGTGGGGAATTATAGCTCAGAAGGGAGGACTGTGAGAGGTGGGATAACCTTATGAAATCTTCTCACGTTTGTATACCAGTGCTAACTGTAGGGTACCAGATGGAAATCAAAAAGAGTGTTTTATTGGGGAATTCACAAATACACACAAACAATCAAAGTCTCATGAACCACACAAGGCTAGTGAAGGTTAAGGGAAGGAAAGATGGGTAGTAAGAGTTTGGGGTGAAGTAGGTGATAGTTCCTGAAGCAGCAGAGAATCGAAGTGAGATGTCTAGACTGGTGGGGTCTGAGGATGGTACAATGAACTGGAATTTGGGGGCCCTTGTCCAAAGTATTAGCAACTAGCCATGGGGCGAGCCAGGGTTTTCTGCCCTAAGGGGAGTGGGTTAATTGCTCTCTGGCAGAGCTGACAAAGAGGTCTGGAAGGTTCTGATTGTCTTTGCATCAGGGAACAAAGCATTGAGGGAAGTCACAATAGCCTCTTAATGGCTGAAAAGTTGAGGGAACAAAAGAACAGTTTCCATGGCAGAAGGTAACAGGATGACAACCTTTTGGTTGCTCCTTCTAGCAGCTTTGTTTGCTATTGTTTCCTAAGCTTGGGTACTTTAGAGGACCATCTGAAAGTCATCAGGTAGAGCTCTCTGACTGATCCTTCTGAACTTACGACCTGGCTGTGTTGAAGTCCTTTGTCCCAGCAATTAAACAGTATTTATAGTCAATCATGATGTATCACGGATTAGGGGTGTATGGCCTGGTAATAACTATAAAAAACTCCAGTCAACAATCAGAGCATGTAGCCAGTAGAACTATATCTCTAAAAAAATCAGAGTAATTTTTTTATTGATTTTTGTTTTTGAAGAGGGACGAGACGCACAACTAAGCATCCTTCTGTTCTCTTTTCTCTAGAGAGTCATTTGATTTCCAAAAAAAGAATTCAGGCAAAGCTCGAAAGTCCTGTTTTTTTCTTCGTCTTCTCACGAATGAATAATATGATGGCTATATTTCAGAGGAAGTAACTGGCAAAACCACCTTTGAGTATTCCTTGCCTGAGAAAATCCTATGAAATAAATTCATGGGATTGCCATAAGTTGACAGGTGACTTGAAGACAGGCAAGCACAGCCTGCCACTTGAGCCAGGGCTCAGAGAAATCTCTCACCCACCACAAGAGAATTCTAGGACTATGTATTGCAAAGTCCAGTGAATAGGCATTTCCTCACCCCATCTGGCTTAAGAAACATATATCTTCCGCCCTTTCCTCTGGTAAACTGCAACAGAATGTTGCTGATGACAGAAAATGAAGTATTTAGGGGATTTGTTCTACCAGTTATACTCTACTTAAGTCTTGAGCTGTTTGTTGACTGTTTGTAAATAGCAAGCTCTACAGAGAAAAATTATGATATTATGTGCAGTTGGAAGAACAGACCCTGTGGCTGTAGCAGTCCATTTTTTGTATGTGAAAAATAAGTTTCATGCATGTTATATGTATTTTGCTCTATTTATATGGGATGTTATCTATGATCATGCAAATTATTTCAATATGCTGTGATTTTCTTTTAATAAATATGGGTGCCCTGAAGCCCAGATTGGCCAAAAAGGTGAATACTGTAGCCCCAGATTTTTGCAGTGAGCAGATACAACATTTAATATCATGGCTGCTCCTTTGAATGTGCCCCCCTCAGAAAAGAAAAAAAAAAAAACCCTGCAGGAAATTTTGTGGATAACTTTCATAATTCTCAAAATGGGTAGCCACAAGATTAAACTTTGTAACTGCTTTTTTCTCCCATTTTGCTCCCTCACTTGCAGTAATTTAGGGCAGAAATCTTTTAGTTCCTATTTGAGAACATTTTTTTTAAAAAGGCTGTGTAATGTAATAATGTGTTACTTGACCCTACAACTGATGCATAAGTATTTCTGTCATTATTGAGAGCTATAAGTTTATTTGGCGCAAACCTGGATAGAACTACACTTAACATTGGTATGGCCATGGTTTTTGGTGTACTTGAACTTTGAGCTTTATTTCTCAGTACGTTATTAGAAACTGAATAGATGTTCCAGTTGTCATTGTAAATTACATTAAAGCATAGAGAAGAGGCGAGCAGTAACCTGAGATCTGGAGGCTGCACAAACCTCTCACCATATCTTGCAGAGCTGTACCACCCTCTGCATCCTGTGGTTTTGAAAAAAGATTTTTACTTGAAATGTCTATTCTAGCCCTCAACAACATGGGGACAGTTTTGTCATTTTTATTTTTTTTTTGCCCCTTCTGGGCTGTTTTAGGCCCAGAGAGGCATTTTTTAAAAGCAAGAAGTAGACCAGAAGTGATTTCCAGTTTTTTTTTAAGGCACAAACTAAGATGTCTGCTGGACCCATGTGGGTTCAGTAAAAATAGCTGAATGCACACCCCCTAGATGTAGAGGGTATAGGGACATTTTAAATAAGAACATCAACATGACTAAGGGGATTGATTTGTCGTTGGTCAGCCTTGCAGATGGCCCTACGGGCCCCTTGTGGACTTTTTTCCATTCCTGATGTAGAAAGGTCTATCATGACCTTGGCAAATCTTAAAACAGAAGATGTGCTATAAGTTTCCCTTAATCCATAGTCTTGAGCATTTATGCTTTGAAAGCAAATTGCTTTTGAAATCAGTGGGGCTTTTGGTTAAGTCCCAATGAGTTGGTGCTGCTATGCTGCTGGCCTATAGTATTCCCTGAATTCAGAGGTAACTTATTTCATGAAAAAAAAAACCTTACATCAGTGGCAGAATGGCTAGTTCTGTGTAATTATGCTTAAACAATGGCTTAGAGGATAATAGCCAAACAAATAATAGATTAGAAGCAATGAAAAATTGCTTAATTTCCTTGTCCCCAATTCTTCCTTCTTCCCCCAGTCTGTCTCCACTATGAGTGTTCATTTCTTTTTACTCAAGTCTGACAAGTACAAACGATGATAAACAGAAAAAAGAATTGAAACTTCTCACAGATCTCTGTTGTATTACATTTCTTATGTACTTGGTCTGTTATGTTCTATTATGGAAAAATGTTCAAGCTCAAGCAAAGTTTTTGAAAGTCTGGTTTACTGGGACTAACAAGTGACACATGAGCCTTGGTTAAAAATGTAACAGTAACACTTCAGACAACTAAGCAGACAATTATATACATGAATGTCACCAGATGGCCGATACAGAAATCAGATGGACCAGGAATACTCAGACCAGCAGTTTGTGAAAAGACACTGGTCCATGAGCTGTCAGCTGCAAGTCCACAGTCAGTTTCCAGGAGAGCAAGAAACAGTTGTAATCAGTGGACGGTACTGGTTCCTACTATGTGGGGGAAAATTACCAGTCCCTGATATCAGATATCCTGAGAAGTACTGAAGTATACTACACAACTGGAAGTGGAAGATGGTGAAGCTCCATTCTCCATGCAGAAACAAGACCAGAGCGGATCATGACACAGAGCATGAACTGCTAATATCATTAATAAACGTTAGCATAAAGCTACACTAAATCACTCATAGTGGCAAAATACAATCTAAATGATATCCCTACAGAATGGATAGAACAAAAGAACAAACTTGGGCTACTTGATTGGACACCCGAAGAATTCTGGGCTGAAATCAGGGGCATCATGTGAAATGCATGCAAAACAACATATAAAGCAACAGTAAATAAAGAAAAGCCTCACTGGATGTCTCATGAAATTTCAAATGGTTAAGAACAGGTGAGAAGGAAAGGTAAAAGATGGCAGAAATAGTGCCAGAATCCTGAACACAACTGTTCAGTGAATTGAGTGTAGGACAGAGAAAGTGATTCCAATAGTCATTGGAAAGAAATAAAAGAAAACAAAAGAGGAAGAACAAAAGCCCTCTTCCATAAGATCTAAGTAATCAAAGATCAGGCCTACATTCTGTCAAAATGACTGAATAGGTAAACTAATACTTTGAAATATCGTGAGGTAACCTGACCCACTGGAAAGTATGATAATACTCGGTAAAGTGGAAGACCGTAGGGCAGAGCTTTCCAAATTTTTCATGTTGGTGACACACTTTTTAGACATGCATAATTTTGCAACAGTAATTTCAGTTTTACCAGGAAACTGGAGGTTAAACTAACCCTTTAAAAGAGATACAGACACATACATAAATTGTTATAACAAAATGTATGGGGACACAACATATCTCATGAAAACTTTTCATATATTTTTAAAAATATATGATTTATAAATACTAACATACATTTCCAAGTTTGTAGGCAACACACCTACACACTTTAGGTGACCCACTAATGTGTCGCTGCACACTGTTTGGAAAGCCCTGTGGTAGGTAAAAGGGGGGGGGAACATATTATAGGTAGATTGATTCAGGAAGAATCAATTCAGATTGATTCAGGAAGCGAATCCGCAGGTGGAAGTTTCCAAGAGTTGAATCATGTTGCTGATGACTGGGAGTTTTGGTGAGCTCTCATTCCTAGGTTCACCATAAGTTGAAGGAAACTTGATGCCAGATAACAATGACAGCACTTGGAGGCCTGAATCCTATTAGTTGCCCCTAACCAGAGTAGACCCATTAAATCATTTGTACATTATTTGTGCAGTTTATGTAGGTAAATGAAATTTGTTCTGTGGATCTCTTCTAGCTAGAACTAACAGTAGGACTCAAGATGAAAATGTTGTTATAAGCATAGGGTGTTGATTAGCCTGTTCACTGTGATAATATATTATACATGTCATTAATATATGCAAATACCTTAAATGCAATAGCTATTCTAAATCTTTGCTGTAAGAATGAAATTTGTGCTGTTGTATGTCTTTCCTTTTCCTGAGAATGAACTACTGAAAAATGGATGTAGTAAATGAAACTAGTAGTGGAAAAGTTTTGATTCATACTTTTCTAATAAAGCAAACATTTTCTGCTTTTTTGTTTTTGTTTTTCAGTGTAATGTTCAAATTCAGAAATGCCTTATGTGGATCGTCAAAATCGTATTTGTGGTTTTCTAGACATTGAAGAAAATGAAAACAGTGGAAAGTTTCTGCGGAGGTATTTTATATTGGATACAAAAGAAGACAGTCTGGTATGGTACATGGATAATCCACAGGTAAACTAATGTGAGATCATTTATTTTTTTCCATTTAATGCAACACTTCTTGAGTTAAATTTAGCTTTTAAAACATTAGGCAGATTTTTACAAATATCGATGTGTAATCTTTGTTTCATGTTTGTCTTATATATTTTGTTAGAACTGTGGGACAAAGTGGGAATTTATCTTCATGGTTGAAGTGATTATCATTGGAAGCCTAGATACCCATAAGGTCCTGGACACATTTATTTAAAATAAGTCACCTCCAGATAAATTTATTAATAGTTCATTTTCACAATGGTTAAGTGATGGCAAGGTGAGGAAGTGGGTACTTTTGATCTAAATACTCTCTGAAGATGCGATCTAGTCATCAAGGTCCATTAAAGAGTCAAATACAAGGTGGCGTTACTGATTGATATAGCTAATATGGCAGGCCATTTTAGTGGTGACAGTTAAATGATTTATATTGTTGAAATACTTGGTGTGAAAAATTATGGGGGGGATGTATACAGATGTATATCAATTAACAAAGCCTCTGAAAAAGAAGCTTCTTTTTACAAAGTAAAAATGCCTGCTCAGACCCTTGTTTTCCTCCTTGTCCTCTGTCTAGCTGGAAGTTTTTCAGCAAAATATGCATTGGGAGGACTGAAAAGTAGGGCTAGAAAAGTACAGAGTTTTGGTGCCCAGTACAGCATTGCGGTAAATAGTGAAATAAAGCCTCGGCTGGGAAGGAATTGGATTCTTGTGTAGCTGATCCTATTGTCTCTCCCTGCTTACAATAGATGAGGTAAATGGCAGGTCCCATCAGAATCACTTGTTAAGCATGCATGCGCAGCAAAGTAAAAGAAAGAGAAAGGCAGGTAATTCTTCTTCACCAGCTGCCTCAGCATGATAAAACACATAGATCTATGGCTGTCAAAATAGAAATCATAAGAAAAATAGATGCCCATAAAAGAAAAATTCATTCTTGGATGGAATTTTAGAAGAAGTTTCAAGTTGTCTCTAAAAGATTCAGATCGTTTTTGTTTACTTATGCAAGACTTATGTAGCCTGGTTGTATCATTTCAAGATGTGCATATTGTTAGTTTTCAGTAAAACACTTGCTGACACTTATATTGAACAATTCTTCTGTCTGATGCTAAAACTTACCCCTATTTTTTCCGTGCTAGTTCTCTCTCTCCTACCAAATTTTCAATTAAAGAAGTAATGCAGTGCCCAGGAATGCAGCTGCTTCATTAACTGAGGTATATCTATAGTGTAGTAGCTTTCATTTTACATGCAGTTTTTGTTCTTTTGTTACAGAACCTTCCCTCTGGATCCCCGCCAGTTGGATCCATTAAACTTACCTATATTTCAAAGGTATATGCCCTCCTGGAAATATTGCTTTTTCAAATGCATTCTGATGATATTTGAATAATTTAAAGAAGTCTAAGCTTACGTATTTGGTCTATTGACTTAAGGCTGTGCTGGAAGGAAGTTGAACTGTGGATGTTTCTTTTGAAGATCTGATTGGTATGGTGTAAAGCCAGAATTCTGAAATCATTGTCAGTACAGTATGTGCACAGTGCTATTTGCATATTAAAAATATTTTTTATTTTATTTATTTATTCATTTTTATTTAATCTGTATCCTGTGTGTGTGTGAGTGTGTGTGTTGAGTCCAAATTAGGAACTACAGTTAATTTTAAGCATACTTGAAATTGTAGCCCTCCAATCTCAGCCTAAAAGTGAAGCCTGCAGGGGACAAAATCGTTTTAATACAGTTTTGACACTTTCTTTGTGCCTGAAGTTACCGTCTAGTCACTACTAATTTTGAAAAAGTTAGGTGAAGGTAAAATGCCTCTGGACCCTCTGCAGTTGGCTGTCCCTGGTTCCTTTGAACAAACCAGTGCCATAAACTATGTGCTGAAGTTGACTTCATTTGAAAAACATACATAGTTAAAACTAATTACAGCTTTTCTTAGTTTGGACATAATGGCTGCACGGAGATGATAAATTTTTGTTTAGTAAGCTACAGTAAGCATGAATTTCCTCACTAGTGTGAAACATCTTTGTTCCCACTTTACTCTTTCCTTTCCCTGATGAAGTTGAAGTAACCAAAAGAAAACAATCCCCTCCAGAAACCATAGCTTACCATTATGTCCAAATTAGAAAATTGTGATTAATTGGATTCCAAACAAGTCAGGATGTGGCCTCCACTTTTAATGTATGGCTTCATTAACATTTTTTTGTTTGAAAGCCATTGTCATAGTTTCCAGCTTTGGCTATAACAGAACTATGGTTAACTATGCCTTCCAGGCTTATTTTAGTGATTGAACAGACAGATGCGTGCAAGTGCAGGTAGTGCCTGGTTTGTTAACAGATTGTCTGAAGTGGGTCAGCTATTGCGGAAATAAATGCTTCTGATCTTCTTGAGGCCATACCAGAAGAACGAGAAGTGCGTGAGCCTGAAGCTCAGTAATGTAGCACTCGTTCACAGTTTAGTATTGCATCTGAAGACAGCTGCAGCCTCCTCCTTTGAAAGTATTTTAGGTGAGAGAAATCTAATTTATTTTGTGAAGTTTAATCAGAATGCAGTTAATGTGATGGGAAGAGCTTTCAACATACATGAATTATTGTTTGTGGAGTTCTGTCACAATAAAACTTGATGAAACTTATTTGCTTTGTGAGGAGCAATTAAAGATTTAATTTAGAACTCTTAGTCTATTAATCCATTGCAATATTACTCATTTGATTTTAATTTTATGATTACTATTTTGTGTTCTTAATCTGAGAATAAAACAGAAATCATATCTATGCTGGTTACTTTTATTGTTTTTATAGTTTTTAGTGTTATATATTTTAATATTTTTAGCTGCTTCATATGCCTTTAATAAAACATACCATAACAAATGGAAAAATGTTATATTGCTGCACATCTAGGATCTAGTACTTGAAGGCAGTAATATTCTTTGGTAGTATTTGTTCTGTGTTTATTTGTTTTACTAAAAGAAACGCCTTAAGGGCTGGGCATTTGGAAAACAGTTCCCAATGTTGCAAAATATGATATCTAGAAATACTTGGTGCAGAAATGCCAACTACGTTGCTTAGGTATCACGTTGTTAACTGTTATCAGGTTGACTTTGACCCCATGAATGAGAGACTTGCAGACTCAGAGATGTGGCTTCCTTGATTGAGTCTATCTGATTCAGTCTTCTTCTTTTCCTACTGCCTTCTACATTCCTAAGCATTATTGTCTTTTCTAGTGACCTCACATCATTGCAGGAGATGTCCAAAGCACAGCAGTCTCAGATTAGTCACCTTGGCTTCTAGGGCGAGTTCAGGCTTGATTTGCTCTAGTATGCGTTTGTCTGTCTTTTTAGCGGTCCATGGGATCCTAAGAACTAGATTTTTATTGAATGTGACCTTGGACTCCTCCTACTTTTTATTTGCTTCTGCATTTTCTGGCTTCAGTGTCAATGAACTGTTGAATGTTTGGAAATTTACATAATGAAGCAAAGTAATACGCTAAACAGTTGAAGAAATGTTAATTTGTAGAAATTTTTGGAAAGTTTTTTTTTGGAAGGTGATGGGTGCAGAATCAGAAACCCCTTTTAGAATCATACATTTTTTTTAAAAAGGTAGCTAATTGTCTATAATAATTATAGCATCTAATGTCAATGATAATAAAATAACTGAATTTCCAAATGTTAATTGAATACATAAAAAGACAATGGCATACTTATTTTTTAGATGTATTCTTTGAGCTTTTTGTTAAAAACAGATTTCTTATTCTCTGTGATAATTGAGATTTATGTATTGAGGTCAGTTAATGAAAACTTGCTTTGCTTACTACAGTGCTGATGGGCCTATATTGTTAACTCTTACCATTTTTTCAGTTTTTCCAGCTAGGTTTCTCTGAGACACATATTAAACTTACAGTACCATCTCATTATACTTAAAAAAAAAACTTTAAAAATCTGTTTAATTTCATTAATGTACAAAAAATACACTGTATATTCTAATAGAAGCATATTATTTTCTTAAAATAGTGGGCTAGTTTGCATGTCATGCTAACAACTAAGTTCACAAGTCTTTGGGCACAAGAGTAAAGCTTGTGCTTTGGATGCTCCGTCTCTCTATCTGTGTAGCCAGGTAGAATAAATCATGAATCCATTTGTTTTGATTCCTGATTGAGTACATTATGAACTAGTAATCATGGTTTAAAATAAGTTGTGTTTTGCTGAATAAATTAGATTTATCACTTGTTTAGCAGGTGTTTTAGCTTGCTTTAGCAGTTGACTAGAGCTTTTTTAGACAATGATTCCTGGTGTTTATGCAGTGATAGGTAAGAATTTGGGAAGGTGAAACCAGATCATGAAGAGCGGAGTGCTCTAGCCCAAGGTCTGCAGAGGTTGTTTGTGTAATGCTAAATAGTGGCTAGTTATTTTATAAAAACCAAATCAATAAAATTTTCTGAGTTTGAAAATTGCTGTTACTGCAGATCTCTTCAATATTTTCTGCCCTTCTCCTGAATAATATTTTACATCTCTACTTTTACCTACCCAAAGGAGTGTTTATATAGGTCCTATTACAGTGCTTTTCGGGACATACGTCACTAAACATGTTAGAATGTTGCTTCCTTCTGTTCAGGATTTATAAGCTGACACACAAAAGTCTGAGGGAGTTTCCTTCTGAAAGCATCTGTGAATCTATGCTGTGGGAAGACAAGCTGATATTATCTGAATAAGTACATGATTCATCTAGGACCTTTAGCCAAAATGCACAGGCAGCAAAAATGGGTTTAACTTTAAGATTGTAAGGTTGGCTACAGTTGTGTCCTTATGAGGTGCTTGGGAAACAAGCAAAATGGAAATCAGAGCTATTCCAGAAAGTTTGGTTTTGTTTAAAACAAGTGGGCAATTGTTGAGTTCAATTCTGAAGTTCTTAGAGTCTTTCTGGTGCACTATGCCAGTATAGCAGCTCCACAAGAACCAGAAAAAACAACAACAAAAGGCTGCAGGTGCAGCAAATGGGAAGGAAGCATTGTTAAACAGGCATAAGGATTTTGCCTTTTTGTCCTCATTACCATTTTGTCCCTGGGGAAGAAAATGTAACCTCTAGCACCAGCATGAAGAAAGTGAATCCCCCAGGGCCATTTTCAGTTCCTCCCCCTATGATTATGTTTACAGTCAGCCCTCCACATTTGTGGATTTCACATTTGCAGATTTGATTATTCACAGATTATTTGCTATCGCCCCTGCTGCCTCCCTATGGAGCCCTGGTGGTGCAGTGGTTACATGCCAGTACTGCAACTACAAGGCTGTGAGTTCGATCCTGCCAGGTTTCAAGGTTGACTCAACCTTCCATCCTTTCGTAGGTCGGTAAAATGAGTACCCAGCTTGTTGGGGGCAATTAGCTAAGAATACATTGTAAACCGCTTAGATAACACTTAGTTGATAGGCGGTATAGAAATAAATGCTGTTGATATATTGCTATGCCATTTTTAATAGGGACTGCAAGGCTTGCGAGACTGAGAAACTGTGACCAAAGCTTGTAGGTCCCTCTTAAAAATGGTGCGGTGCAGCAGTGGAAGTGGCAGTAATCCCCACCAGCCACCCACTTCTGCCTTGTGAAGGAACCCTGATGCCTCAAAGGAACCCATGGTGGATTGAATATGGTGATCATACTTTTTGTGTGTTAAATATGGTTTGGGAGGGTCTAGAGTTATTCATGTTTTTTTCACTTTCATGAGGGTCTTGTGCCCCTAACCCTAGCGAATGTGAGGGATGACTGTATTTATTTATCTGAGAAAGATCACTTCTGGCTTACCTGTTGAAAACAGGTTTCTTTCTGGATGAAAATAACCCAGAAAGGGCCAAAAACACTGCGAAATTGCCTGCACATGCTCCAGGGAACATTTTGCTACCAAAATGTAGCAGTAACAGTAGAGGTATGGGCTTACATGCTTTGCGGGGCCTGACCCCCAACAGTTGCCCATCCGTGGTCTAGTATAATATACTGGCACAATTCTAGCTGTTGTTTCCTAGGATTGCTAGATTTTTCACAGGAGTAGCAAAAAAAAAGCACAATATCTCTATTTAAAATATGAGTTTGAGTATTTACAACTTCTTGAGGTCTACTCCTGGCAAAATAGCCTTTGTGTGTGTCTGAAGAGGATTTTTTAGTAGGGAACTTAGACTAAATTTGCAGCCTAAATTGTCTTGTACTGCACAGTTTACCTTTTCAGCAAAATGAATCTTTTGGAGCCAAAATGCTGGGGAACACACAAAATCATAGTGGAAAGCTGCTGTTCTTGAGGATCTTTATATTGACACAGCTTGTGATTAATCTGCACTGATTTATATTTAAAGTGATTTTTATGTTGTGCCGTATGAGATCTGAAGTTTGTGATGCACATTTTGATATGCATTTGGTAAGATCTATGTCTCATAACATTCATTTTGTTATATTTCTTAGGTTAGTGATGCAACTAAACTGAGGCCAAAGGCAGAATTCTGTTTTGGTAAGTTTTAATAGACTGCTGTTAAGTTAGAATAACTTTGAAAAACTAAAACCAAGATGTGTTCTTTTTCCTTTTAAGACACAAATTTAAGTATCTGTTTGGCATATAAGTTTGTCTACATTCCATTTTCCTTCCAAATATAAAGGGGAAAAATCCATTTCTTTTAATAGTTGGAATGTTCACAGTATTTAAAATAGTAACATTGATGATCAGCAATGATGCTTTTTGAATGAACAATAAATGGCAGTTACTAGGGATGGGATGAATCCAGAATTTTCCAAATCCAGATCCGAATCCCTGGAAGGTTCTGGGAATCCACCAATCTTGAATGTTTTGAATCTTTTTTTAAAAAAGGGTTTAAAAAGCAAGGGAAAGAGAGCACTTACTGAAAAGTGTTTTTGAAGCAGAATTTGACAAGTCTCAAGTCTTGCAACAAGGAAGGCGCGCACACACACACACACACAAACCAACCTCTAGTCCAGTCTCAATTCTGCACCTTGCAGTCTCAAGTCAAGTCTCAAGTCCTGCAAAACACAAAAATAAAAAAACAAAAAGCAACCAACAGCCTCTAGTCCAGTCTTAATTCTCTACCCTCAAGTCCAGTCTCAAGTCCTGCAAAGGACTTTCAAGTCAAGTCTCTAGTCCAGTCTCAGTAATTTGCAATCCCTACCCTCCAGTCTCAGGTCAAAAGAATAGAGATTATTACCTTGCAGAGAGGGGCAGCTGCGGGGACAGGCAGTCCCCTTGGGCAGGCACAGGCAGCTGCCCCTGGTGGGCGCACATGGCTTCATGCCACAATTTTCGTGCACCCAGGGGCCCGCTGGCCAATCACGCCTTCGGCAGGCCCCGGAGGCGCCAATTTTTAAAATCAAACTGTTTGGTTGATTTGAAAGATTCGGTTCACCTATTTTGGCACAGGGATTCAGATTCATGAGTCTTGAATCCTTGTTGAGGATTTGAGGATCCAAGGATTCGCTTGGCCCATCCCTAGCAGTTACTGATGGAATATTTTTGAGTGAATTTCAGCCAGTAGCTATAAATTAAGTCTATATAAATTACAAAACATTTTGGAATTTCAGAAACAGCTTTGTTTTCCATCATGGGGAAAAAACAGGACTCACCTTTCTTGATTCACCTTTCACATTATGATTTATCATACAGTGAAGGATAATGTACCAATGACTTCTAATGCACACCAGTGACTTATGCCCTAAAATGCCTGCCAGATTATTTTTAAAAGTGGGTTTTAACTTACATTTACTGCTGTTAAAAGAAAGCTGGATGGCCAAGTTAGTACATGCAGCTACTGCTGCTTTACCTCTGTTTTAAACCTGCATATTATTAAGTCATTTGGTTTTAACTAGATGTGAGTAGTGTAGTGTATGCATAAAACAATGAAAAGATCCAGTGAGTGTGAAATAAAAAGAAATATATGTTCCAGGTGTCAAGAGCCTGGATTTTTTAAGTATTATTTGAAAGCGTGATAGTTTTAGAAATTAAAATTGATGTAGCTTTTTTTGCAAATGGTTGAATTCACAACTTCTTTTGAAAACAGCCCAGCAATGATGTATTCATCATTTTTGTTGCACAGTAGCTGGAAATTACATCTAATGGTATCCTTGTCATAAGTTCAGATTTATACTAGCTATGCAAGAGGTTTAAAGCAAATATTAATTGTAAATCTCTGCTAATAATTTGCACATAGCAAAATCCTGTTGCTTTTGAATATACAGGTATATGCTCATGTTTTTTTCCTATCTAGAAGAGGATTTGAGCATTCCAATAGGATTCTGTGTCTTATTGCTGCAACTATGGTTTGTGATGTTCATTTGCCTCTTTGTGCTGCTATGTATAAAACAAGGAATAGAAATGCATTATGACTTTCTAGGCGATAACTGGTGGAGACCAATAGCTCAAACTAAATATTTATGTATTTTTCTTTGGATTTCACATTCTTCATGGATTTTTTGATGACTTTAAAAATTGGTCCCTAAAAAACACTCCTGTGTTTACAGAACTAGCTGCTGGGAAGCAGCACGTGCTTTATCCATAAGTGTCTTGGTCAGATATGCGTTTGTTAAAATGTTCTCTGCCCAAGACTGCCTCCGTAAAGAGATTCACAAATGTTTGGACTGGCCCTATGCTTAGAACAGATTATAACTGCTGCCTTTTCTGAAGGGGTGCTGATTTTATTTATTTAGCCTTTGATTCTAAAGAACCTGAACCATGTGCAGAACAGCATTGGAGAATGAGTCATAATATGATGGGGATGCTTTTAAACATAGCTATAGATTGTGTTTTATCACCTGGTTGCCTTTTGTAGCCTTGCCACAGCTTGCATACAACAGTGTACGTCAAATCTGGTTATGCTTTGGCACTGTTTTTACCAGGCTTTCTGTTTACCTGTATTTATGATCAATTAAAGAAGCACACTAAACAGAATATCCTTGAATATTCGTGTGCTGACAGCAATTGGCTTTCCACTGTGTAACAGTTAAAGGAAGTGGTTTTGTTGACCGCAGCCACTGTATATGAATAGAGATTTTCACATTTTATTCTAATATGCAGTAATATGCAGTCTTTATGAACAGATGATTTCAGTTCATTCTTCCTGTATTGAATTTACGTACATAGCCTGTGAGAACATTGTGTTTAGGCTAAATAAATCCCTATGATTACCAGTCACTTATAAATTTAAATATGCTAGTAAAGCAAGAGTTTTATCTCGTGTTGCTTGAGACATTTAGGTTTTGAAACAAAATCATATGGATTCATATCAAGTTCTTGTGTGTACTTCTTTATGCTTTAAATATCTTATCTGTTTTCTTTTCCCCTAAAATACTGTTCATATTCTAATTTTAGATTTGAGGCCATTATATCCACTGTAGTGTTGGATATTATGAATTTTGTAATAATGTTTAGTGCATATTAAAGAAAAAGATAATTCTGATGTTCCCAGAACAAGGGTATTCTTTATTTCTTCAGGTTTGCAGGTGCATGAGTGGTAACAAAGCAATTCTGCAGCAAAGATGTGGGACTCAGTGCTTGTTTGGGAAGCTGAAAAAGTTGTTTGTGTCTCATTTTTTTTTCTTTTTCACATAACAAGCAAGCCAATCACACATGTGCAGCCCCCACTGAATTGCATAATGTCTGGAAACACAAAACAGTGCTCTGTAATTCTGAATGGAACTCTAAGAGATCTTTCATTCACGGGGGCGCTGTAAGTTAAAGCTGATTTCATGGCACATAGCAAAAAAAATATGTGCTACTAAAGTATTAAATGTGAGTTTGCTGCAAGTTTTGAGATAAGAAATAATCAGTAATAAGTTCTGGTCCACTTCCCTCTCTTTAAAGATTTTACAAAACCTAGACCAACAATGAGACTGTATCTTTTTACAATTAATGCTGTACATTCACTCTTCTGTTGTCTGTAATAGTCATGAATGCAGGGATGAGGAAATACTTTCTACAAGCCAATGATCAGCAAGACTTAGTTGAATGGGTAAATGTCCTGAACAAAGCTACCAAAATCACAGTAAGTAACTTTTAAGGGTGATGCTAGGGTCATTCCGCATGTATTCTTGTTATATTTGGAAAAATATAGCAAAATACCTTTCATATTCCAAGTTCACTTTTTAAACAGAGGAGATTATATAATTTAAGACTCTTTGCACTTATCAGTTGCTACCCAAAATCTCTTTAAGCATGGTTATCTTGTGACTTACGTGGATCCAGACTTTTTCCTCTTGTTCAGGGTCACATGAAAACCTCCACCTCAGATTGCAGAGATTGCAGTTTGATCATGGCAGTTTGACACAGCAAATTGGTGTGTGTCCTGTGTTAAAATGCAATTGATAGCTCTTTGGTAAACCTGACAAGCTTATTATTCTTGACCAGCTCAGCTCAGATACTACAAAATTGAAATTGTTTGATCAGCTGAATGGCAACAGTTTTGCGAGGAAGTTGTTTTCAGACAGTCACCACCAAGCATTAATTGTATCAATATATTCTGTAACCTTAAATGTGTGTGAGTATTTGGTAAGAAAAGGAATGATCAGATAGTAATTCCTAAGTCTTAGAACTTTAGATCTTCAGAAGGCTTTAGGTATCCCTGGAAAGTCCCTGAACACTGACTTTTTATCTTAGCAAATTTACTATGGTGATATTTCTTAACCTTTTCTTTACCGCAAACTCCCTTTAAATATCTATTGTTGCCACAGAACCCCTCAGAATTAACTCAGGATTTAAAACCATAAAATGCGTCAAATATCTATTTAAACTTACTCATCAAGGATCTTCAGATTTGGAGAGATGGGAGAAATAAGTAAATGCATACATTCCTATGATACAATAATATAATAAGAGCTCCCAAGGGGCTCATAATCGTGGTGCTGAAGGTACTGCAGTCCCTGGGATTATATGTCCCTTTTTGTTGTTGCTGCTGCAGAGCAGGCAGCTGGAAAGCGCTCAAGCTGTTGTGGATTGTGGCACTACTGATTTGGCAGGCTCATCCTGCAGCAGAAGCAGCCTTGGCCACTACAGTGCTGGCTTTGCTTTGTTTTCCACTATGCCGCCCATCCAGTGAGATGTTGGTGAGGAACAAAAGTGCTGCCTGCGTGTACTGGGGGTCCGTGGATGGCAGAAGCAGCAGTGATGGTAGCATCTCCCACTTCTAGGATTCCAGCTGCTGATAGAATGTGTTGCTTCTGCCACCACCACTATTGCCCATCCCAGGGCTGCTATTACTGCTACCACTGCTGGCAGCGATGGCTACAGGAGCAGTCACTGCTGCTGCCGTTGTCTGTCATGTCTGCCTGCCCTCAAAGGAGTGGGCAAGAATATGAGTGAGAATGGCAGGCGTGGACTTTCCCAGACAGAGGGTTAGCATTGGGCTGCAAAGCCAGGGAGCAGCAACCCCGTGAAGAAGCGGGTGACTTGGGGCTGGTGCGGCATATTTGCCTCTTCCTTCAGGGCTGCCTGCATTGTGAGCACATGCCCCTGTGATGGTACAATGGTGGTGGCAATGGAAGTCCCCTCCCCTTCCTCTCTCTTTCTTGCTCCTGTCTCTATGTCCCCTCTTCTGCCCTTCACCAAAGTTATTAGCATTTATAGGTGCACTTGCCCTGACAGGGACTTCGTGCAAGAACACAGTAATCATGTTTGGGAAACAAGAAAACTGTCAAGGGCAAATGCTCAGTTGCTCAGCCTGCCTGCTCCTCACAGTGAAGTGCCATGTGACAGACAATGCATACACCCAGCCAGCCAGCTAGCTAGATTACCATTACCTTGGCACCTGTTACGTAGCCATTTCATTGTAGGGAGGAGGTGGGCTGTGCATCTTTCACAAGCCTTCACAGACCCCTCCCATGAGACCATCATGGGACCCTGGTGATCTACAGACTGCGGGTTAAGAACCGCTATGCTGTGGTGTAATCCAATTCATAACTTCCTTACCGTCATACTGTCATCCTTTCTGGCCAAAGTGGATGTTGTCAATAATGAAATCTTCTGTTTTGCTTGAAAGTATTTTGATACCACGCGATACAACACCCACACACAACCTCTGCAGCATGAAATTTGATAATTTTAAGTCTGTCATGCTGAGTTTCAGGGAGTGCTTTTGGAAATGACAGGTTTAGCATAATGAGCCTGTACTTGCATTTCTTAATTTTTCAGAGGTTTGCCTGAACTTTTGCTCTTGGTAACCTTCCAATTTTTGTGACATGGCTGAAGCTGCATTGTAAGATTTAACCTCTTCTTTAAAAACCCACCAGAAATTACCAAAGTAAGCACAGTGGGATATTAAAAGTTGATAACTTCAAATTTGTAAATGTATAATGAATATTCATTGTTTCTTTTTTTTTTTAAAAAAAGACTCCTTCAGAGGGAATAATGATTTATGTTAAATAGCCCCCTTGTCAGAGGACACAAAAGTTAGCTGATTTAAGCCCTATTTTTAGAAATAGGTTCTGGAGAGACCTAGGAAATTTTAGGCATCTTCACCTAATTCTGTCGTTGGCTGATTGTTGAGGTTGCATGAGCAAACATGACTTGAACATGATATCTAATAAGCCTCTCCCCTCAAACATGAGTTTCTGTTGAACTTGACATCTTCAGTATAGGTGTCCCACCATCTGAAAGGTTAGGCTGGAAAGTATACCAAACAGGACATTTTTTTTGGTAGGAGATTCCCAGCTGTAGAACTGTAGCTCAGGAGAAATCAGTCTGAATCCAATCAGACTGAGCTTGCAAGAGTTAGTCAAAACTTTTATTTTATTATGTCTCTGCCTTTTAAAACTACTTTTAGACTATTCTTAAAATATTGTGTTGTTTCTGTTCTAATCTGTCTTCTGTACTGAGACATTGTTATTGCTTTGGGGCCCAGGTTGCAGAAAAGTGATTTATGAAAACTTTTTCTAAATAAAACAAATGGAATCATGAAAAATTTAGATGAAGATGAGAGAAAAATAAGCATGAAATTTGCAGAGGGTCTCACCTCATCAGTCTGTTTAAATTTTCAGAGTATTGCTTACTCCCTTGTTTATAGGGAATTATACAGTCAATTTAACGATGAATATGTTTTTCAGGTACCAAAGCAAGCTGATTCTCTGTCTCAGACTGATAATCCATCATGTCACACTGAAAACCTGGGGTTAAAGAAGCAAATGTCTTACAGAACAGAGATAGTTGGTGGTGTTCCTATAATAACCCCTACTCAGGTATGATTCATTTTTATAGTGTTAGTGAAAGTACCAAGTTAACAGAATGTTATCCCGCTAGGTGCATGATTTCTTGCAGTAGGAGGATTCACAAAAGTTGCCCCTTTTGTCTTAGTGAAATAAATGAATATGTGCATTGCTTTGTATACACAGTCCTGTACCCTCTGTTGAACTGGTAAGGCAAGAACCAGAGTGGTGCAGTGGTTTGAGCTTGGACTACAACTCTGGAGACTAGGGTTGAATCCCTGCTTGAAAACCTGGGAACCAACTGGTTCTGTTATGATACCTGTTAATAACGGTAGTGCTCCCTTTCCCTCCAAAAAAACCCCAAAAAACAAAAAATGGTATTATAAATTTAAAGGTTTAAGAATGCACAAACTTGAAACTCCTGCTTAGTATTTATAGCACAGTGCCTTTAATGAAATGGGAAAGCTGATTCTAATGGATACAGACTAGTCAGTGTGAAACTTGCATAGTAGCAGCCTGTGTTTGCTCGTGAACTTAATTGTAGAGCAGCTATAACAATTGTAATTGAAGATCTCAGATAGGTAACTCTGATATTGTTTATAAATTTTGTGATAAACTGAGGTCAAGGAATGTTAGCAGCTTGTTGATCTGACTTCCTGAATCTTTGATGCTAGTTTTTATGATTCTCAAATACTCCAGTTCTGTAATAGACCAGTATCCAAGAACTTAATGTTTGATCTTCATCAAAAAATCCCCCAAACATCTTGATTCTTACAAGCTTGATTATTAATTCTTGAAAATAGTTCAGAATTGTTTGAGTATATTTCCAAACCTTTGGAAGGGGCTATAAAATATTGGGATGTGTGAGTGTGCATATATATAGATATTGAACATGTAAATATACAAAAGACATTTCCTTGGACATGAAATAAGTCTGAGTTAAGCTACAAACATTTGCATAAATAGCTTTCATGTTTTCTGAAATGCTGGTTAAAGCAGACCTAAATTGGGAGTTATAATCTGGAATAATGCTAAGGAAAAGTAGCTTTTTGCTTAATTACTTAGTAGTGAATTTTAGACCTTGCCTCTAAGCCAACTTGTTTACTTTTCTCTAGAAAGAAGAGGTAATTGAATGTGGTGAAGGTGATAAAAACTACTTGAAACGGTCCCAGAGCCACCTTCCCTACTTTTCAGCCAAACATCCCCCAGATAATGCTGTGATCAAAGCTGGCTACTGTGTTAAACAAGGAGCAGTGGTAAGCAAGAAGGATGCATTTCTGAGATAAATAAGTTTTCACTCATGTGTTATGGTACAGAAAAGTTTTTTGCCAGACAGAACAGAACTGGCTAAAACTCTTGATGAAACTAAAGAAGTGAGGAAGAACAGGGCTATTTGAAAGTCTTCAGAATCTGGAATTTACGAATACTTCAATTATCTGATTCTACCTTCAGATAGAGTTAACTGAATGGTTGTGTTTGAGTAGTTATTAGAGGCAGCTTTTTTATGAGTTTTATGTATTTGTGTAGATGAGAAAGGTTTCAGGAAACAAATTATTTACTAAAGTCAGGATCTAATTGGTCAGACACGTGATTAGAAATATGTGTCTTATTTTGTGAGATAGGGCTTCTTCCCTCACTACATAGTATGTAATACATTATACATAACGTATAATGAAAATATGTCATCAAGCAGATTATGAAGAGAGCCAGTGTGGTGCTATGGTTTGACTGTTGCACTATTATCCTGGAGACCAAGGTTCAATTGCCCACTTGTTATGGAAACTCACTGGGTGACCTTGAGCACATCATATACTCTCAGCCCCTGAAAACCTGAGATAGGGCAGCTACACACCAGAAATGTCTTGAAGGCCCACAACAACAACAGCTTATTTGAAATCACTTTTGTGTAATGAACGTCTAGCATATGTCAGTTTTATTACGTGGACTGCATACATTCACCAATGGCTTATGGCAACATGGATGGGAGTAAAGTGTGGACTGATATACGTGAGATGAGCCAGACATAGTACAGGAATAAGGTCAGCCTGGGACAACTTGGCAATTTATATGATTATAAAATTATATAAAACTTATATAATTATAAAGTGAAATGTCTCCAAATTTATCTGTTTTTGGAATTGTCTTAATGGCAAATGGAGTGCCTGTAGTACTGCCAGTTGGACTGGATCCTTCAACTTGGAGAAACCAGGGAGGATAATTAGGATCTGTATCAATTTGGAGGCCAGATAGTATTCTTTTTGCTCTTACTAAAAACAATAGATTCAATTTATAATCATCTCTTTTGGCAAAAGATAATATGGAGAGAACATTCCATACTGACTTTCAGGCCTTTTATTTTCAGTTTTGTCTCTTTCTGTTTTTCTTCCCCCATTCAGAATCTTTACCAAGGAGGGTTTATTCCTAAACCATTACAGTAGGAAACCAAGCTATCCTGAAAGAAATTCAGTGTAGATAGGAACCCAAAGACTCCCATGAAGAAAATAACAGATATATTTGAATTAAGTTATAATTTTTGTTTGTTTGTTACGTAGATGAAAAACTGGAAAAGAAGGTACTTCCAGTTAGATGAAAACACAATAGGCTATTTTAAATCTGAACTGGTAAGTATCCTTTGACTTTTTTTTAGAGTAGTTTAAACTCTTGAACAAATTATTTTTCCTAGAATATTAAATGCACAACTGTTTCACTTCAGCTTTTCTGATGGAAAGCACAATCTCTTTGAAATTTAGTTTGGAGCATTAGCATTGTCTTTTCTTTCTTTTCTTTTTTTTTTACTAAACTGGGGCACTAACTGGATTCCACTGGAATGACACTGCTGATAGTTTCAGTAAGGAATTAGTAACTGGGCTATGCATTTTCCACCCCTTTAATACAATTTTTCTCCTGTTGCGTTGAGTAGGTACTAGTCCCTTATAAATAATTCAGGTGTCTCAGAGTAAAGCATATTCATAAATTTCTTCTGTCCTTCCTTGTTTTCTCATTGCTGCCCACTTTTGCTCTATTTCCAATAGAGAATTAAGGTTTTAGACACAAATCTCTTAATCCAGTGTTCCTGTAGTGCATCGTAATGTAAGTTTTGTAAAATGCAAGGGAACTTGTAACAGCCACTTGAATCTGAGGGGGAGTTGGTTCTCAGGTCTGAATAGGTTGATGAAAATCAAGGTGATTTAAACAGTGTTGCAGATCTGACCATAAACTGTGTGAATTTACAATTGAATTCTTCTCATATACGTTATTCCCATATGTATCCCCACCCATTCAAAGCTGAAACGCCCATGGCTAACAAAAGGAAGTAAGGCTTGATGATTACAAGGCAGACTAGAACAGTTTGTTTTTTTGAGTTGAAAAATTAATGCTTACAGATAATTTGATAAATAGATCATTTGAGATTGTAGGTGATGTGACATAATAATAGATAATTTCCTCTGAAATTGTGTATAACAATCATTATATGGATTGTTCTTCCTGCTCACTCTGGTAGGCAGATCTATATAGAACAGCTTTGTATTCCTGCATTTATAGGAGAGACTGCCTCTCCTAGTTGTCCTGCTGTGGTATTTTGTTGTTGTTATTGATAGTTGTGCTTCATCAAACACAAAAACACACACACACATTTATTTTTGGATTAAATGGTTAGAGGAAGGAAGACTAGGGACAACAACAAAAAAATGCATTTGAGTACTGCTTCAGACATGTGTCAGGTTCTCTGGCTAAGCAGGAGGTGGTACTTCTCTGGAAAGAATGTCTAGGACTGCAGCCCAAAAAGCTGAAAGAATGCTCAAGTTGAATATTTTTTGGTGGGAGTGGTAACTGAAATAAAAGATACTGTGGATACTTCATGGCTTCAGTTTTAAAAAGGAAGTGGTCTTCCACTGAAATAGGTACTTGTTAGTTGAAACACAGACTATGGAGGTTCCCTTCTGAATAGGGCACAAAAGATAGTATCTGAAATTAGATTACAAAAACAGTAGCATATACTCTTGACAATGTGAACCACTGTGATAAAAATAATTTTCAAAAACACTTGATTATACTCTTACTGTATATGTCACTACGATTGTTCTGCATTCCTATCAGTTGTAATATTTAAGACTCCAGAGAAACTTGTATGGCATAATATAAAGACAGCATGATATGTCCTTCTAATGGTATTTACTTTATTTGATGTAACAGCTCATGGAAGCACGGATTTTGCTCTCCTTCCAATAACCACATGATGGCGCATGAAAAAAGGGCAAAGAAATATGAAAATGCTTCTGGTTTTGGAGACAGAATATGCAATTCATACATGATATTGGTTGAAATGGAAGCAAACAGTATAAGCTTTCTAATATTCTAACTCTTTCAGCAATTAGATATTTACTGTTGGTATCATGTTGCTCTGTCCTTTTAGCAACATACTAATTATTACAATCTATACCAAAAGCAATTGGCATCACTGAATCTTACAATGTTTTAGTCAAGTATCTTCATAGAGCTGTCCTGGAACTCAACATGCATCAGTATGCTAAGTCAGTATAACCCCTGAGTTATAATGCCTCCCAATTCAGAAGAAATCAAACTGTGCTTCTTGTTTTATCAGCCCGTGTTCTTCATATGCAGGCGAATTTCAGATGATTTATTTGATTCTTTTTTACCAGTAAGAATTGTGTTCTGTTCCATTCCTCTTTCCCTTCCTTTTCTTGTTTGGTGTTTGTATTTCAAATCACAATTTAAATTGCTGATAAAAACCTGAAGATTTTTTTGTACTCCTTACATCTAAGGTCATTTATATGAAACAAATGTACCTAAAACTCTCTGGAAACACGGGTTGATAGTTGCTGATCAGAACAGCATTTCTATCAAGTTGTGGAAAGTTCATGTTGGATCAAAAGTCTGAAATTAATCATGGATAAACATGATTGCCAAAATTTTCTTCGTACACTACACCAGTGTAATGATGCGCTATGCTGATATAGTGCACTTTGTTCAGGGATACATATATTGTTATTGTCCATGTATAGCTCACCCATTCTTGCCAGTAGTAGCGCACAGGGCTGCTTAGAAAAATTAAAATAAATATAGGTAAAAAGCACATGCAAAGACATAAATAAAAACATGCAGAGAGTCTTAAAATGCAATTAAACTGTCCATATAGTGTTAACCATTTAAAACAAATCTATTAAAAATGTAAAAACCAAAAGTGAATGGGACAGCTTGCTGTTAAACACTCTTACAGATAATTCATAAAAACCTGTCCAAAAAGACACTGGCTAGTGGAAGGATAGCAAGGAGAAAATTATTTCATCTTCCCCAGGAAGCGAGTTCAAAAGCTTGGGAAGAGCCACTGAGAAGGCCCTCCCCCATCTTCCTACCAGAATACCTATCAAGGTCTTGGGACAAAGAGAAGAGCCTGTTAGAATATAGAAGTGGTAAGGGGAAGGCAGGAAAAAGCATTGTCATCATGAGAGAAAATGGCCCTGATAGCTCTAGACTAGCTCAGAATCCAGTGGGGGAGCTTTTTTTTTTTAAATAGCAGTATCTGCTTCCCTGACCCTTTTTCATTGTGCAAATTTACTACCATTCTATTCTGGTGGCTGTGTTGCCTTCACCATTCACCTGTAAAATTACACAAGTTCTTCGCCAGTGTATCATAATATTTGCCCATAAAATTATATTTTGCTCTGTCTTGTTCCGTGGAAGATAAAGCCCTTACCCTGTGGTATTGTTCAGGCTTAATACTAAAGTATGTTGCATGTTCAGTGTTCCGCAAACAAACCTTGGGTTCATGACTTATTTTTTTATGTGCCTAAGAGAAGATCACAAAGCCATGGTTCTTTTATCTAGGATTTCTCATTATGTCTTAACTCAAACAATGTTCAATCTTAGCTGTGGGTTAGGGAAGTGAGCCAGTTTCAAATCATCTTTGATATCACTTGCTTGTTTTCCTAAGCCATATTTGTGATTAACCAAAATTTGAGGTTTAGGTATAGTGGCAGGCCAACATTAATTGAAAACAGAAGCAACTACTTTAGATCTCCTCACAGTACAGCTGTGCTGGAAAAGCAGTGGAAGAAGCAGTATGTGTTCCTTAACTCTTGTGCATTTGATCAGATCTGATCCAGATTTATTTGGTTTATTTGGTAGGAGGATCACAGATATGAAGACATTTCATGACTTAAATATGTTTGTGTTACATCTGTATTTTGTAACCACTTTTTAAAACTCACTTAATGTAACTGGAGTGTTTTAAATATGATATATTAGTTATATTCATAATTTGAAAATAATTCTCAGTCTTACAGTTTGGTAAAATGGTATTTGAGAATTTTAGGAAGCTGATGTAAGACAGACTTTAACTATTAGACTTCCTGACAAATTGCACTGAGAGAAGAGTGAATAAGGCCTTGACTGATATTTTATTCTGCCCTGTTAACCATAGTTGATTGAAGGTCAACTGGTATTCTGATTTCTGGGATGTTTGTAGTGATACTGAGAACCAGAGATGGAGACAAATAGCAATGGACATTTTTAATTGTGTTCTACTTGTTGTAATCCAGTGGCCCCCAAACAGTCATCTAGCATATCGAGATTTGAATTGGGCAAGTGTTGGCCAAGGTTGTTCTCTGAAGTACTAGATGTGTCTAGAGTTTTGCTAGTTGCTGACCACAGATGTGGATGGTCCAACATATCTGAGTGAAAAAGGCAGTCTGTGTATGAATTGCTAAGTTTCTCTGTGGATTTGTGTATAAGATCAAAGTCCATTTCACGCAGGGTAGTTGTGAGGTAGCAGAGTGGGAGATGTAAGGCAAGCAGGCCATAGATTATATGAAATATGACAGGCAAGGTAATCAGATTATTATTGGTTACTCCTTATGGAATTCCTCACTGTCAGTCATGGGAAGTTGAAAGCGACAAACAGTTGTTGGTAAGTAATTTGTTTGCTGATTTGTTTTTTGTTTTGTTTTTTCCTATCTTTTCTTTCTGTCTGAACTCAAAATGAAAAGAAATTATCTGAATAGTCATCTTATTGAAGTCAGCTAGAAAAGATTGAATATTTGCCTTATGAATTTGTACATATTATATTTAGCAATATTCTCTGTTGGGCCTGCTGATCATAAAACTTTCATAGAGTATTTCCTTTTGGATGTTAGTAGTTCTGGTTACTTAAGAAAAATTAACCCAGTGAATCTTCTATTCCTCCCCACCCCCAGGATAAGGAGCCTCTTCGGATTATACCACTAAAAGAGGTTCATAAGGTCCAGGAATGTAAACAAAGGTGAGAAATGAAAGGTGGAAAAATGGTATATATTTCAGCTTCAGTAGGAAGAAGAAAGCACATCATTTCTTATTGTGATTTAGTGTTCTTTCTTTCTTCTTTCATGATACTAAAGCCAAATCATTTTAAGTGTAGGTTATCTTGACCAGAAGTGGTAGGATATTAAACTACTGGACTAAGCTAAAGTTCCACTATATCATACTCAAAGGAGAAGTGGGCCTTTGAAAGAACGAGTAAAATTAGAGTTGGGCGGTGGGAAGAATGTATTAACTATTTTGGGAGATGTCATGAAGGGAAATGCCATTTAGTTGAGGCATATATCCCTTTGCATTGAAAATTACATATCTTTGAGTGAAAAAACAGTTTGTATATGTATTGCTAAGTTTCTCTGTGGATGGGGGAATGGGGATTGGAGCTTGTAGAAAAATTTGCTGATTTCTGTTATGGCTGTGAGAAATGGGCTTTTTGGAATATTTTCTAAACAATTTGTATTCCCTTTTTGTCGTACTGAATTTGTGAAAGTAAGCCAGAGTTATTGGCCATATGCGTATGAGAAGAGAGTATGTGGATGTATAATGTATACATATATAATGTATATAATGTATAATAGGCAAGTGGCAGCAAAGGAATCTGACAGCGCGATGGCACCTTACTGGTATGTCAAGTTGGCTGTGCCTTTACCTACATGGCATTCCTGGCCAGCTGGGTGTGCCAAGTCGTGATTTCACTACATGAAATATGTAGGTTGTTTGTCTGTATAAAATTTAGAGTGGAAGGAGGAGTTGCAGTATCTTAACAATATGATGTAGATATTGTACACCAAAATTTGCTTTTCTCATGAATTCTACTTTAGTGGCCTAACTTAGTAGAGATCTGTATTTTCTCTCATGTTGGGAATAGCTGGTGAGGCAGGTTTATCTTTTCCTTTCTCCCTGTTGTGCTGTTTATCTACACTTAGTAAGTAATCCTAGAGGCTGCTGCTGTTTATCTTGCCTCTTGTAGGTAGGCACACATGCCTGTAGGAAGGTCAACTAGAGTAGACTCTTGCTTGTTCCCAGCTCAAGCTTTGGTGGTTGCAATGTTGACCATAGACATGTTGCTGCAACTCAACACTGAAAGTCTATGGTTCTCTAGTTTTCCTTCACCATCTTCTGCCAGTGCTAACAACCACCACCACCATTTCTTGGTTGACAGAGGCTATAGAGGAAAAGGAGGGGCTGGGCAGGTGTGAAAAGCTTTTGTAAAAAGGAGCTTCACTCTCAGAGGCTTTGTTAACTGAGATACAGCATGTAGTAATGTAATTTATTTTAAAAGATAACTTCCCTATATATGATGTTAATTTGAAAATGCAGAGATCTGTGTCAGTTACAATAAGTGTACAGTATTGATTTTAAAGATCTATAAATAAGTAAGTTCATTTTCTTTTGTTTTGTTTTTCAGTGATATAATGATGAGAGACAATCTTTTTGAAATTGTAACAACTTCTCGGACTTTTTATGTACAGGTAACTTTTCGTGGAAAACTTTTTCTGTAAGGAAGTAAATGACTTTTCTTTTGAATGCATGATAGGAAAGAATCTTATGCTTAAACAGAACATAAGCATTTAAAGCAAGATATATGAAAGGGCATGCCAGTTCAAGTGACTCTTCAGCTGATCCTGCTCCAGGGAGCAGTCTTTTCCAGTCCTCTGGTTTTTATTCTGTGAATATTTATTTGAAAATAAACCAAATGACACAGTCGGGTTTATTATGAGTGTTGGACCATGGCCCTGGAGACCTGGGATCGATTCCTTGCTTGACCATAGAAACCCACTGGGTGAACTTGGATGCATCACAAACTCTCAGTCCTAGAAAATCGCATGATAGGTTCACCTTAGGGTCACCATAAGTCAGAAGTGACTTGAAGGCACACAACAACTAATTTTTATAGGATTGTATTGATAGAAACCTGACTTGTACTTGATATAAATCTTTTCAGTTGCTATTATGTGTGGTTTGTCTTGACGATGGTAGCCTAGAAGGCAGAATTCTATCAGGATAGTCCTTCGTGATTTGTTATAATTGAGTCCAACTTCAATCTTCTTTTCTTCAAATGAAATGAATCTACTTATCTCATCTGTCTTTCTATTATATTGTCTAATAATTTTGGTTGCTTTTTAGAAGGTTTCTACCTTATTTTTCCTTTCTTGAATTATACTACCGCAGATGCCACACCAAATAGAACTGAATATATTTTATTGTGTTTTATGTAGTAGTGCATTTTATGGTGGCTGCTTTCTTGAGAAGGTCGGCACAGTTTGGCTCCTGATAAATTTCATCAGTTATGACAAACACATCATCTCTTACATCATCCTTGAGTATTTGTTCTTTCAAGTGATATTTGCAACCACGAACGAATCATATAAAAACTACATAAAATAAAGTTGCAAATTGAACCTAACTTGCTCTCAGTTCCATGTGTCCTTTGTGCTCTATCTCTGTATTTTTGTGTTGAGTCACTTCTTGGTACCTCTTTCCTCAGGCTGTGGCTTCTCTTTGGGTCACAAAGTTACTTTCCTTTCTGCTACCTCAATTCTTTTTAGAGATTTAGTTCCGTATTTGTTGTTACAGTCACAATGCCTTTGATGGTTCTTTTCTAAGTGCAATACCATGGTTCTTAGCAATACTAAGTTTAATTATTTATTTTTGCTAATTAATCCAGAGGATGAGAACTTTAAATTATGGGTCTGCCTTCAAAATGAAATGTTCATTAAGGTTAGATACATGGTGGGAGTTTGAGGAGTGTTATTTGTTGAACCATTTGTTACTGTGTTGACAACTAGCCTTTTCTAGGTGATACAGACGTTTTAAAGATCCACTTTCTCTTGAGATATGTGCAGTAGACTCTGCCTTTCAAGTTATGAAAACCTAGCATGAAAATAATCTGGAAATCAAATAGTTTCAGTCATTATCAATGCAAAAAGGAGAAAAGGACAAGGGGGTGCATGGTCAACCAGATTTTATCTCTTATTTAACCTATAGTGGACCGTGAAGACAAATTAGTACATAGTGGCTAAGAGGGGGGAAATTGTGCTCCCAACACCATTTGATAGCCCCCAGCATTCTTCCAGATGGCTTGGGAGAAAAATTGTTGTCTGCCCCCCCCGAAAAAAAATGATCTTCATGCTGTTTAGAGGACATAGGAGCAACTTTGCTGTATTTTTGCCTCCTGGGTATGTTAGGTCTAGGAGAGACCTTTTTAAAAGGAGGAACTTGCCTCTTTGCACAGGGGAAAGAAGTCCTCTCCTGTACCTAAAATGGCCCAGAGGAGCCCAAAACTTGGTGAAATTGCACCTGAAACCCTCTAGGGAGCATTGGGTGAATTTTGGTTAAAAATATGGGGGAGGTTATTGTTTTTGTTTTGAAGATGGTGCAAAGGGGGTAACCCCTACAAAGGGCTTTTGGAAGCCAGCACATCCCTCACCACCAATAGTTGAACATAGAATCATAGAGTTGGAAAAGACCACAGGGGCCATGGGATTCAACTGCCTGCCAGGCAGGAATATACCTACATCTCTGCTATAGCCAAACAGTAGGTTCATTAGTTTAAATTCATACAATTTTCTGTCACAGCCTCATTGCATTTTGGCTTTTGTTCTCCCCTTAGGATTACTAAATCACAGTCCTCAGCAGACATTAAAACCTAGAAGGTATTCCTGTGAAGATTTAGACCCTTTATCTTGTAGTCCTGTGTTTCTCTTGCTCTCTGGCATGTCCCACAACCTTCCAAACCTCTCTTGCCTGCCCTTTCCCTTCCTGCTGATACCACATAGTCTAACTACTCATTTTGCTGCTGTCTAATATGTGTAGTACCATTTGCCAAGGGCTAATTTTTCTGACTTGGGAAGCCTGTCCTCTTTTCTTCTCCAAATTACATTCCAAGTATTATATTGTATTTATACCCCACCTTTTCTCCAGAGCTGGGACTCAGGATGGTTTAAAAAATTAAAAAGTAGTACAAGTAAAACTACATATAGATAAAAATATAAAAATATATATTTAAAATGCAATTAACTTTCTAGAATTAAAAGAAACATTTTAAAGATAGCTATTAAAAATTGAAAGATAGAAAAACTCCATTAAGCCTCTTGCACTAATCAGCGGGCTCAAGGGAGAGGAGAAACAAAGTCTAAGAAACACCAGCTCTCTTTTATGTTTTGTTCAAACCCACACTGAAGGAGAATGTGGAATGTTGCTTTTGAAAATTAATCTGTTCTGCTGCTCATTGCAAGCTCCCCAGAGCAACTTACTAGGCTTGATATTCCATGACTCCCTGCAATCAGTGCATTGCCTTTCTGACTCTTGGAAGACAGGGGTGTTGTGCTTTGCTTACAAGGTGTTCAGAGGATTCTTTCTTTAATCTTGAAAACAAGAGTCCTTTGCTGTTCAGAGCCATGTAGGATCCTGTCAGCTGCTGGCTGTATCGTTCTTGGAATAGACTAGCTGCTGCCACTAAAATATTTCATTGTGCCATATAGGTGCTGCATGATGTATCAGTCTTTAGAATCTCCTTCTTCTCCTTGAGAAAATTTGCTTTTTGTCATTCAGCATCATAACATGTGATTTGTGACAGCATCTAGACAGATTTGAATTTTCTGATGTTGAAGAGGAGAAATCTCCTTTGCTTCTTCCAGTATAGTCACCTGCACATTTTGTGTGCCAATAACTTTTCCAGATAAGCCTTCTAAAGGGTTCTTCCTTATGTTCTTTGTGTAGCAGATGATAATTTTAAGAATATCTTTGTAATTTCAGTAATGGAGATTGGAGGAATTTTATTCTAGAGCAATGGGATAGTGGTAAAGAGCATTATTTCACTGCAGGATTTAAGTGCCAATAGGTAGCAGGGAATGAATGCAGAAAATTGTAATGAGCCTGTTGCGTACATAAATGCTTTTAGTGGAAAGAAAACTCTGAAAATGGCCATTATATTCTGAAAGCACTGTCCTTAAATTTAAAATTTAAGGTATATTGACTGGAATACTATTTGAGAAGTACAAATACATCAGGTACAGTGCTATGCAGTGACTCCCAGGCTGCCTCCCCCCAATCCCAATGGCTGAGGCGGCAGCAGCTGCAATCAACAGGGGTTTCTTCCTCTGTTGATCAGGAAGCGGTTGTTGTTCCGACAGTTCCCCCTCTGCTGGAGATTGCTTGCGCGAGGGAGCTGGAATGGCACTGTTAGCCAGTTGCTTCCTGAATGGCAAGGGAACAGATCCCCATAGATCACAGTAGCTGCTGCCTGGTAAGTGGGAACTGAGGGACTTTCATAGGCCCGGGGGCTACATAGAGATTGTGAATATGGAACAGTCACAAGTGTGTAACTCTAAGCTAGGCATTCCAAACTGCCAAACAGGATTCTGGCCAATATATATAGAGCTGTCAAACCCAGTCTTTTGGAAGAGCAACACAGAAGTAAATGAGAAAGTGTTTGAGCTGATATGAGAATGGATTTTTTTAAATCTATGTTTTCATTTTTGAGAAACATGGAAGGTATTTGATGTGTTTATAGTCTTGCAACCTGTACATCTCCAAATGGATGCAATATTATTATTTTGCATTCTTTTTTCAGGCAGATAGCCCAGAAGACATGCACAGCTGGATTAAAGCAATTTCTGGTGCAATAGTAGCACAGCGAGGACCTGGAAGATCAGCAGCTTCTGTATGTTTTTAGCAAAGTTTAAATCATAGTGTTTTGACAATGATGAGTTCTTTACACTTGATCTATTTTGTTCTATCTCCCTCTCTAGTCATTCCTAACTCTGGAGTAACATCTCTGTATACATTACAGGTTGTCCTGGACCTTGCATTTGTAACTTAGCTACTAATCTTAGCTGTAGCCATATGTGTTGCCAGTCTGCATTGCATTGTCCTAATATTCAGAAAGTACAGCTGATGGATTTGAGAATTATTTAAGTTTTTTCTTTATTAATCTGAACTACAGTGGAACCTGTTAAATTAATTTGACCACGTTGGCTAAATCTTGTACTTGAGAGATCCATCAAATTGATTTAAAATACCTTGCAGTACAACTGTTTCGGCTGTCCTTCCTCTTAGCAGAGATTCATAGTAAAGGTTTTAGTGCAGTACTCAGAGAACTGAATTCTAGGTGCTATTGTTGGTAGACAGCTAAGATCATAATTCTACTGTCACAAAATTGACATCTGAATCCAGTTGGTGGTCCCACCTTCAGAATACCCGTTGAATAGATGGTGCTTTTGTTATGTGTTGATTTAGTTTCCAGATTAATTCAATAACTCTGCTTCTGGTAGTTGGAACTGCCAGTAGGATATAGACCTGATTGTTTACTATAAGTATCAATAGCTCTGTAGATAGGAATGTCTAGCAGAAAGCAAATTTAGAATTTCTCAACATTGTACTGCATGCTATAATTTCTAGTACTGTAGTATTACATTTTCTAGCTGTGATATGTGACTCATATTTTGCAGTATATGGGGTTTGTTTCTTTGAAGTTAATTTTCGTTCTTCTGTGTTAAAGGCCTAGTCTTAATAGCACTGACTGTTAGCTAAAACAGCTTACTCGGTACTTCAGTTTCCAAGGACATCATAGCAATTTCACTAAGTTGCCACAATACAGCTGAGGTTCTGTTTAACAATAAATGTTTTCTGGGTAAGAGAGAAGGGATTTTCCTGTGTTTGTGTCTCTCTATGTGTATAATCTTTCTGATTACTCAGCTAGTGACTATCTGTAGTATTTCTTTTTCTCCCCCTCCTCTGTCTGTCTGTTTCTCTTTCCCCCATCTTTCAAGTTTAGGTTACTCTAATCTTAGCTTTGCACTGTGTTCCAGATGCGGCAGGCCAGAAGGCTGTCGAATCCTTGTATACAGAGGTATACATCAAGAACTGGTGAATGCAGCATGTATGTGGGCTCTCATGTAAACTTGCCATCTTAACAGAGGGCTGAAATTCCAAAACATTTACTAACACTGTGCAAGATAATGAGGTCAATCTTGTAGCTTCTCCTGTTGATTACAATCACTGTGGAATTACTAAATTCCAAGATAATTCTCATTGTCCATCAGGTTTGCTCTGTTTAAATTTTCCTCGTAAATAAGACACACTTAAGAATGGTAGCATTCTCATAGTGCTAAAATCTCTGTTCATATTTCCAGTGTGCTTATTTTACTGAATACAAAAGCTTTAGTAGTAAATACATATATATATATATATATAGAATCTAAACTTGGCCTAATTTTGCATGAGAGTTCATATTTCCATTATATCATTTTTGAAACACAGCTGACTAAAAGCCTGTGAGATCCTAATAGCTGTTATGTGTGTATGTAAAGTGTGCACACTAAGGAAAATGTCCTGGACTGATTTGCATGGCTTTTATAATAGATATGCATGGTATCATTAGACAAGATGTAGGGTCTGTTATAGCTTGCAATCTTTATGTTAATCAAAATAATTCAATGACTGTATGAAGTATTTTACTGTATTTCACTAGGCATAGCAAATATATACTTTGTCACACAGGTGTTATTCACAAAATGTACTATTTGTCTTATTGCTGGTCCCACTTGGGCTTGGATCAAAACTTTATAGAAATGTTTACCCTGTATTCACTTTAGAAAAGAAGCTTATTTATAGATTAAGTTTTTATATTTGGAACTGATTCACTTCTGTTTGGAATTCTTAGATTTAAGCTTATTTGTTTTTTGGCACTCCAAAATTAAGTTTACATGTTTCAGCTTCTTTCCCTCTTCTCTGAAATGAATCCATTGAATAGATATTTCTAGGGGTGTTCATTGTTTGTGGCATAGTTCCAAATATACTGCTGTTGGCTGTAGCATCTCATGAAAAGTCATAGTTGACAACAGCATAGATGGCATAGTTTGAAACAGTAGTTCCATGTTAATCATTTTGCATAGTAGAAAATGGCCATGTTATAGTGTCAGTCCTACCTCCCCAAACTCCCCAAACTGAAGGCCTCAAATCACTAAATTAGCTATATAGAAATTGCCACGGGGGTGCCTAATTTAACCCTGTAGCACAGGTAGATGTAATAAAATTGCTTCTCCCACAAGATAATTGACATCCTGTAATGATTTTTTTGGAACAGTCTGTGTGCGTTGGTGCTTGTACAAACATTGGAGCATAGTAGATGGAAACATCTTCAACACCAGCTTGTATTGTTGAGGTGATATTCTGGAAGAGGCATTCCACCATTTTCAAAGGAAGAGGGTAACATTTTGGGAATAAGAAATCAGAATGGGAGTATAATATGGTTATAGTCCACTGTATTTCCTTATTGGAGAGCTAGCGTGGTGTAGTGGTTTGCGTGTTGTACAAGGACTTTAGAAACTTTGCTTGGCCATGGAAACACACTAGGTGGCCTTGGGCACGTCATAGTCTCTCAGCCTCAGAGGAGGGCAAAGGCAAATCCCCTCTGAACAAATCTTGCCGAGAAAACCCTGTGATAGGTTTGCCTTAAGGTTGCCATAAGTTGGAAACAACTTGAAGGCATGGAATAACAGCAGTTCCATCATCAGAAGGGTCCCAGACATGTATCAGTGTGATGCACTAGTTGTATGGAGTGTGGGTAAGATTATTGCTACCTTGTCATGGTTCCTGATCCTGTTTTTCTGATCCACGTTTGATACTCAAGAGTAGTTAACTATTGAATCAGATAAACTGATAGATGCTATGAATAACCTAGCAAATTTAAGTTTTGATTATAGTAGATAAACTTTTGGTTAATTGTCTGTTGAGATGCCACCAATATACTTTCATAGATCTCTTAAAACAGGGCTAGAAGCCAGTTTTTAAACCCATTGTGAGCCAACCCTTGTGATTTTCAGCTAAAAACTCTATTGTTGGTTCACACTTCCAGGCTTTTAGACAAAACATGGCACTTCCAGGGAGCTTGGGATGGAATGGGGTCATTTAGAAAGGAAACAGAATTCCAAGTGGGATGCCTTTTGGTACTTAGAGGTGATTTCTTAATCTGACAATTTTTTAAAAAGAACTAAAGAAGTCTAAAAGGCTTGAAGAGGCTGGAAAAAAATGTTGTTGCAGCCACAGGTACAGTCTGGAGACTGTATTTTCCACTCCTATCTGAAAGAATACTTTTGAAACAGAATTCAGCTATGTGTTGATCATGTTGAGTAACGTGAATATTATTTATGCAATTTACAGTTTAGCATTTGAGGCATATTACCTCTATAGAAGATAATAAGCAAATTTACTTTATTTGATAAACCAAGGGTATATGGAACCCAGGCGCATTTTAGTAAAGCACATGATTGTGCACAGTGCAAGTGTAAGCAGCTAAACAAAGTAAAGAATTTTGCTTCTTGTTTTTTCTTTTAATTATGATATGTTGACCTGTATGTAGCTACCATTCTGAGTTGTTTCTCCTTTAGCTTACTACAGATGGTGTATACTGCAAGTATGAATGATCAAGCAGCATGCACAAGCAAGCTGTTTGCCCTTGATGGTGTTATGCAAATAGACCTATTAGCATTTTATCATATCAGTGGGGTAGTTAGGGAATAGTTAGCTATGTTAACGTAAAGGATGTAAATTTATTGTTATTTAAACTCAACAACAACACCTTTAAAATGTTGAAGCACAGACATTAGATCTCTTGTATTTGGAAAATACTGTTTAATGTAATTCAGTTATTCTTTGTGATACATTTTTGTTCAGTCTGCTAAAATAGCCAAGAAATAGATTATAATCAACAAAAATGAAAACTACATTAGCTCTGGAAATTATCCTCAGCAAATATTGAGGAATTCTACTGTGCTTCTTTTTTGAATGTGAATACATCTTACATGCACTTTTGGGACTAGTTTCTAGAATTATTTTTAAACAAAACAAACGTTTCTTTGCAAAGTTTAAAATTTTCAAAATATGTCTTTAGTAGTAGTGTTTTTCTATGAAATAAATGCACTTATTGTATCAAATCCCAGGTTGGGCTAATAAACTTCTAGCAATGCCATGCTAGACTTTAAGAATTATACTTGGCTGCTTCAGCTTGTGCTGTAAGCTCACAGTCTTAACACTGTGCTGTGGACAAGCATCTGCTTTATGCTGTTATGCTTTGCTTTCCCCTTTTGATTTTTTTTTAACTGTGATACAAGTCTGATATGAATTGTTAACGTGCAGTAAATGACCCATTACATCTGACAAGCGCTTCTCCTTTGCAGGAACATTCCAACTGTTCTTCAGAATCCAGCTATCTTACAGAAACAGCAACAGCCACCTCACATTCCACAACCACTCACAACTCCACTATGGTCCAGAACCTTAACAGCAAGCCCCACGTCATGGAGAAGCGAAGATTTCACGAATCTTTTACCAAGGCCAAGCCAGGGAGCTTCAAGATCCAGGCTGTCTCTTCAGGAGACGCAACTTCCAAAATGACTTCACAGGGCCTGTTGGAACCTCAAAATAAAAATGGCACTCAGGAACAGGATCCAGGCCCAGTGGATCTGGATGATGCAAGCCTTCCAGTCAGTGATGTGTAATAATGGAAGAATTTGAAAAAAATGATGCATTTGTTTTTGGTCCTTGAATTTCCTTGCTCAGACTTTAGCCAAAGATGACTATGGGATGAAAGAACAAAGAATGGAATGTTGTTTAAGTAGAACTGTATGTGTGTGCATACATTCAAATCTGTGTATGTTTAGATAGTCATATAATGCCTTCCACTGATCATCAGAGCAGGTTTTTTTCTTTCTCTGCAGGCTGAAGACAAATTTTTAACAGCGAGGGGCCAAACTTGTTTAAATGTAATGGTGATAAGCAAGGTGCCAACTGATCTTACTCAGATTGGTAGAACTGAGTAGCATCTTAGAGCTATAATAAAAGAAATGTCACCATATGACTTAATTATGTGTGATATGTAAATCAGGCTGACATTCAAGTTCATATTTTTTCCTAAAAATACTGGCACAGCCTTTCAGACATCTGAGTATGCGGATATAGAGTCTGTTCTTATAGGCTCAGGATTGCAGAAATGTATTGTATTTCTTGGTGACAAAATGCACTTTTCCTATGCAAAGAGAGTCTTCATATAAAGCAGACAAACGGTTGCTGCAGTGTCCAAAATGAGGAATGTTTTTCCTATAGTTAATACACAGATTTACGAGCCACTACATAATCTGTGTGTTTAGTTACAAAATGAAAAAGGTTTGTGTTGCATTTCAGACTTACATGAAGTACGTATCTCTGTGTGAGAAAAGAATCCTTAAAGATCTTGTAACACTGACATAAATGTGTTGATTTAATTGGGACTCCTTTGTAACTGCTCTGTAAATCACTGCCCTTCTTCCGAAGAGAATCCAACTTCTGTAGAATTCCTAGTGTTTGGTGCTGTGAAACTTATATAAGAGTAATACAGCTATTTTGAATATTAAGCCTATTTTTGATGCACTCCTAAAAATGAATTGTAACTTTTGCACATTTGGATATTAATGGACCATCAATAAATAAGGATGTTATATGGATTTTTTTTAAGTAGAGAGAAGGGAAACTGGACTACTAAATCTGCTAAAGGTTTATCTAAAAGTATTTTATATTAGGCTTTGAAAAAATTAAATGCTTAAAACTGTTGTCTAAGCTTTTTTTTTCTTTTGTGTGATCTTTTTTTCCAGCGTATTGTAAATGGTTTCCATTTTATATTTGAGTCATTAAAAAACTGAACAAAATTGATTCATTCTGTTAAATGGTACTGAACTGTTCAGTAATGCAATTGTGGCCTGTAACTTTTGCTGCACTAAATTTATTAAAAGTGCCTGTGGGTTCTTCCTTCATGATGTGCTAATTGTTTTGGAATTAGATGGATACTGGATTTGCTTCTGTGGTTTTCAACCTTGAGGTGAAATTACTTTGTATAGTATAGTTCAGCATGTTTATCAGATGATGTGCTAGGGTTTCCAGTACCTTGGTATCTTATCAGCTGTGCCCTGTGTTTTTTAAACTGGATATTTGTTCAGAAGTTTCAGTGATTAAAAAACAAAGGGTATATGAAGCTGATGCTTGATGTGTGATCAGAATGAGCATGCATTGTTTATAGTTAGGTTGTAAAAATGTTTGCTTTTAACGAGAAGCTCCAAAATGTCACATGATGCTGGTTAATGCAATTCAGATTTTTCAATTTTCAGTATTCCAGTTGTTGAAAATCTTATGTTTGTAATGCTTGACAAAACAGGCAAGAAAGTAAAAGATTGAGAGATTTGAGTAAAAAAAACAACAACCACCTCACTTCAGTAACACAGACGGCAGTTGGTTCATGTTTTATTGGTATTAATTGCATTTTCTAAAAAAAGATAATAGTTGAGAAAGGAAGTGTGTGGGATGTTATTTTAGCCTTACAGGGCTTGTGGCCTGCTGTCTTCTTCGTGGTATTCCCATAGTGATAAGAGAATTGTCCCACTTTGTTCCACCCTAATTGGGTGAGGTCTCTTTCCGCATACCCAGAATAAGTTGCTGTTGACATTCAGCCATCCCAGCCCTAAAACTTCATTGACAGAAGGCAGTAGTTCAAAAGCTAATAGGATTCCTTTGGTTTTATGGGCCTTGGGACTTGATGCCTCTAGCTTTCAAGTGTTAAAATAGATTGTACAGACTGTCACAACTTTTTAAAAAAGGATAGCATTATTTTCAAAATAAAAATAATTCAATCACTGCCTTCCTCATTGCTTAAACTGGCTCAGGACTGGCAGTCATAAAAATTTCCTAGAGCCAGCTCTGTGGGAAAGCTAGCTTATTATTCCATGCCATTTAATGGCTTCAGGGAAATTTTCTTTCACAACTATAATGACTGGTAGCTATTTCCTTTGGATGCCATGTATATAAAAAGAGGAAGTGTAGAGTAGCACTTGCAGCCCTGCTGTTGTCTTCATGCATAAGCTCTGCATTCATCTTACTCAAGGTTCTTATCACAATGAGCTTATTAGTTTGTTTCTTGAGGCTTGAAACATATGCAGCTTCTTAATTTGGTTCTGGTCTCTTCAACTGCCCAGCTAATTCAGAAGTGGAAAACATATAGCCTTCCAGCTATTGATAGACTTGAATTCCCATCAGCCCTAGGCAGCACAGCCAATTGTGATCAATGGTGGTTATGCAGTTTGACAGTATCTGGAGAGCCAGGCATTCCCCACACTGAATTAAATGATTTCTGGATTAGAAATTAATGTAACACCATGATATGCTTCCTGAAAAACTTTTCATCTAAGGCTATGTCTACACAGAGGTGCTTCTGACACTTGATAAGGGACTTGTGTGCTGAGCTTGTGGAGTATCACTTTCCATTCTTCATTTTTAAGTTTTACATACAGAACCATGACCAAAGTCCAGAAGTATTTTACCTTGGTACAGACTGGATCTTGCTTTTCCCTAGTCCATTTGTCTCTTCTTTTTTTACATTTTTGGGTTAATTTCCACCATTCATTTTGTCTTCGAGCATGGCAAGAGCTTGGATCATAGATTTCCACTATTGGCATTGTCAGCTTCTTATTTCATTAAAGTTACTGTTATCTTTTTTTTTTTACTTTTCAGCATAATATTTACTGAAAGGCACATGGATGCAAATTCATCTTGCTGGTTTGAGGGCAAAGCATTTGTAAAGAAACATAAATAAAATTTTGGTCTCTCAAGTCTCAGAATTGAAATCAGAAAAGAATGATAACATGGACAAAACCTAAAGATGGAGCAGAAGCAATGCCAAACTGTTGTGATCCTGTTTAAGATTGATTCAGTATAGCAGCACCTTTGCATTTCTTAACCATAAGCTAAACATGTACAAGCAGTGTTTGTAAATTACACTTATTTGCCTTTTCAGTTTGTGATCTAATAAGTTGAATGTTATAATAAGTCTAATTTAGTACCATTTCTTTTAACTTGTAACAAACTTAGCCAATAGGTATATGAAACCTTATTTTTCACAAACATGTACTTTGTGGGAGACTCTGATTTGGAATGTTTGTACTGCCATACTTTGATGTAGTATTAGATTTCTTAGTTCTGGTACAGTTTCCACACACAGCATGTTAGTCTTGTTTTAATAATGCCAGTTTTCAACAATGAAGCAGAAACAAAGCAGTACCCTTTATGGGGTTCTTTTAAAATCACATTTTCTTAGCTAGTTGAATAGTGTGGGGTAATGTTTGTGGTTGATAAAATGTCAGGGTCTTTTATTTATCCGTACTTTTTTATATAAAATTGATGGAAATTGTTAAATTATTTTAGAACCTGTGGTGTTTTCTGTAAATGTCACAATTGTTAATAAATTGACTTCTATGATAAAACATAACAATCCTATCAGACTACTACATTTAGCGCACTTCAGAAGATAAACTGTTAACAGTGAAAACTATTTTTGCATACTATCTCTTGTTCTTCCTCTTGGAGTCACAGAAGACTAAATGAAGTTTTTTTAAAAAAATAATAAACAGTTCTGTAAAAACTTTGTTGTCTATAGTACAGAGGTCCTTTGGTACCATCATTCTTTTAGAAGACAGTGGTCCCACAGTTGACATAGATATGGAAAAATGCACAGGTTTGCATACATGTACAACATGCAAGCCTGGCACATAGAGATTTTCTGATGTTGAGAACTTAGTGCTCTTAAGATGACACTTGAAGTCCTAAATGGCTTGGAACCTCAATACTTGGGGGAGTGCCTCTCCCCCTATGTGCCTGCCTGCTCGGGGGACCCTCCTCTGCGTCTCCAAGTGAGATCAATACATTATATTGGGACATGGGAGAGGGCCTTCTCAACCGTGATGCCCCAACTGTGGAATGCCCTCTCCTTGGAGGCCTGACTGATGCAGACACTCATATCATTTAGGGACCAGGTTAAAACTTGGCTGGTCATCAAAGCCTTTGGGCCTCATTAATTCATCTCAAATATAGTAATGCAGCATTTTTAAAAGTTTTAAATCTTTACAGTATGTTTTTAACTTATTAATCAATCTACTTTTACTGTATTGTTTTAAATGGTTTGTTTTAATGCTAATTGTAAGCCAGCCCGAGATCTTTGCTATACGGCAGGGAATAATAATAACAACAACAACAACACTAATAATGTAACGACAATAAAACTGTATCTGTTTCCCTGTATCTGAGTTAAAGAAAGTTGAAAATCAGACAATTGCTTAACTAAGGATTTAATTAAAAATTATTGCATCTCTTGTTGGATTCAAAAGCAGTATTAGTAGGCTTTTATAGTAATAACATTGATCTATACAGCTAATAATGAAGGCAGGTATGTTCAAACAGCAATGTGTTGTTCACCATTCTGTACATCTGGTGTGGAATGTCATGAAATGGAGAAAAGAGGGAGGGAGATTGAGGCTGAGATAGACATATTGGGGATCCAATGATGGAAAAGGGAGGGAGAGTTGTAATATGGGAACTGAAGAATCTGGGCTGTACTTAAATTCAGATGGTGGATGCGGGGGGGGTATCTTGAAGCCAGTGATTAATGTTCAGAACGTAAAGAAGAACAATAAAGTTGTGATACCTTATAGATTAACAGGCTTTATTTGGCATGAGCTTTTGTGAACTACAATCTACTTCATCAGGTACAGGGAGTGTTGCCTCATTTGGCGTATTTTTTATACACATGAGTGGGGGATATGATGCAAAGGGGAACTGATAATGCAGAATCTACAAGCCATAATCATAACATTGTTTATGACCAATATCAATTGGTTGATTGCACACATCCTTGCTTTGATGAGTTGATTAATTCATGGAATAAGATTTTTTTTTTAAAGAAAAAAAACCCTTTGTTTTTGCTCAAGTCACACTAGAGAAGAGTTAGTAAAGTGATTTCTGAGACAGGAAGAATGGCTTTAGAAAGAATGGTTTGGTGATGCACGACAAGCGGAAGGCTGAGGAAATAAATGAAATCCAGCAAGCGGGGAGGGAAACTGAACTGTTAAGTGTAAGGAGGCAGAAAGTCTGAAGCCATTTCCACACTAACCTGTTAAAGTGCCAACAAAGGGGCCCTGCCCTAAACTGCAAACCCCAGGATTCCATAGGGTGTTGAAAGTGGAATAATGGCACTTTAACAGGCTAGTGTGGAAATGGCCTCCGTCAGCCTTCTGAATTCAGAAGTCACAAGGTTTGAATGTTTAGAAGGTGGGAATTGTGGAAGAAAAGAATTCCCTGGGGCAACGGTGCAGATTTAGTTGAGAAGAGAGAACAAGCAGGAAAGCAAGCATGGAACTAGAGGTCAAAGACGAAGTTTGACTTTGCTACTGACAGGATGTGGTAGCAGAGTTCAGAGCAATATTTCAGGGTGTAAAGAAAGATTGCACAATTTGAGGCCCTTCACATGTTGCTGGAGCACAGCTCCCAGAAGTAACTGAGGGCTGTAAATTGCTAACTCTTGATATAAAGAGAACAGATTGGGCTGGAGGAAAAGTTTTGTAGAAGAGGAAGAGAAAATTTCTGGTAGATGAGAGATAAGGACCAAAGAATCAAAACCAGATTTAGCTGGAGATATATTGAAATGGTTAGACCTTGCTGTTTTAGGCAAACTCATTTCTACGTGAAAACTAAGGAAGAAAAAGAAGCAGTGCATTAAAACTGAACAGTTGCCTCATTATTTTTCTGTGAAGCCTAGGTATGAAGCAGAGGTACCTCTTGACATTACTTGGGCAAGAGAATGAGAGAAAGTTTCACAAAAATTCTCTTTGTTCCTTTAGGTCAAGAGTCACAGTTTCTGGAGACCAAGTTTTCATGCCCCACAGCCCTGGTTTAAAAACTGAAATTCAAATGACGAGTAATAAGATTGTGTCTCCGATGGCTCATCAAAACTAAATTTTGGCTGCTGATGGGATTAAGATGTGCTAGACTGTTTGTTAATCTCCCTTTGTAAGGAAGAAGGTTAAAATTTGCATACGGCTGAAAGCATGTGCTTGGTGGCCCACACTGTGGCCAGCCCATGAGGTAATGGATTTAGTAGTTGAAGTGTTGAATAGGTCTGGGGAGATGCAGGCTCAGTTCCTCACTCAGCCATAAAATTCACTGTTTTGCCTCATATTTTAACAAATAGATTGGAAAAATGTTTCCCCTTGTGGCATTTGTGGAGTCAGCTAATGAGTTCACAAAGGGAGGACTCTAGCTAGTCTTTCCAGGTGTTCTATTTCTCTGCCATCAAAATGATTTGCAAATAAACATAAGCCCCCACTTGTAATTTGAAAAAGTAGGCTTGGATGTCAGGAAATCTCTTCATCTAGTCTGATAAAAGGAAGCTAGTTTAGTTGTTGCCCTTTTCTTCTGTGATGACTGCAAATTTATTAAGAACGGCAGAAGGAGGTATTTTTAGGACAAAAGGATTGCTTTTCTTCATCCCAGAAACTTGAGACTTGCCAGAAAATCAGTGTTTAGGACAGAATGCGCTGACTTCACTGCCAGCACAGCAGTGACCTTATGCTGCACGAATGTTTCAATTTGGGAAAGCAAGACCAATTTATGGCAACAAATGCAAAGATTTTGCAAAAGTTAACACTTTGCTCAGGCATAGTTTTAACAAGGCAACCCCAAGCTATGGCCCTATAATAAAAGTATTTTGCCCTCTTATAATGGATGTAACTTTTGTGAGGAGTAGGTGTTTGGTGGTGGGTACTTGTGAATGGAATGCCAGCCAAAGTACTACCCATATCTGGCTCTGGTTATGCTTGCAGACATTTGACACCTGGGATCTGGGATCAAAGCGTTGCCAATTCCTCCTGTATAATGTTGGCACTGAGGCAAATATACTTACTTTCAGGGATATACAATATTTCCTCCCATGGTCTTTGTTTTAAATCAAGGACAGACAATTTCTAGAAGCCTCAAAGACTCATCTAGCTTCCAGAACCTTGGATCCCCTCACATACTTGTTACTTGTGCCCTCTGTGGACACAGAAAGACATTCTGTCCCATTTGGGGCCTGTTTTAAGCCAGTGGGAATCATTTTCTCAGATCTGGACATGGCAGGATATGAGGCACACTTTGCCTTGCTCGGTAAATGTCCTGAAATTGGGACAAAATCAAATCCCATTGGCTTTTGTGGGCTTGCTCTAAATGGGACTAAATCTAGACCCAATTCTCAGCTTTTAGTTTGTGCCAGTGAATCGATCAACTCTTTTTTCTTGAGAACATACAGCTCAAGGGCACTAGCCTACTGAGAAAGGAGATCTCAATTAATACACACCCATGATGGGTTTCGTTTTTTAAAAAAGCAGCTTACACCAGTTCTTGTTTCATTCCAGCAGCAACCTCTTCATGTAAGAGAGCTCTTCAGCTGCTTTTTAAGGCAAGAACTGAACCTGTAGGTTGGGGCCCTCCAGATATTGTTGGTGTAAAAGTCCCATAATCCCTCACCAGGGGTTATCATAGGAGTTGTAGAGCCTCCAAACATCTGAAATAAGTGATGTTTCCAAGTAATCGTTCCAGAGGTACAGCCACCACTCAGGTCTGTTCACTTGCCTGCTCTCACCAGACAGTGTGGAGGACTAAGTTAGTCCTCACCACTGTGCTGCTCAGTATGCAGAGATGTATCAATGAGAAGATGAGGTGGCTCCTCCTGCAATGACCTATGCTGCATTGCTTAGAAGAGAGGGGAAACTGGTGGCCAAAGGCAGCTCTCCCCAGTCCCCTTCTTTGTTGCTGTATGGCTTCAGCCCTGCTGTGCTGCCCTGAAAAAGGAAATAATAAAAAAAAAGGAATAGGAGCAACCATTGCTATTTTTTGGCTTGTGCATTTTCTTGCTTGTCCACTAAAGTGCCAAAATTCAAAGACAGTGCTATGGGGCTGGAGGCTTAGGGTCTTTCTAGCTGGGGAGTCCCTCCTCCATCTTTTCCAGGAGAGAGCCAGTATGGTGTAGCGGTCTGAGTGTTGGACTATGACCCTGGAGACTAGGGTTGATTCCCTGCTTGGCCAGGGAAACCCGCTGGGTAATGTGTGGCGCATCAGACACTCTCAGCCCTAGAAAACCCTGTGATAGGTTCACCTTAAGGTTGCTGTAAGTCAGAAGTGACTTGAAGGCACACAACAACAAATGTAGAAGGGTAGGGACAAGGAGTTTTCTCTTCATCTGTAAGAGTAAATGATGTTGAGTGCCTGCAAGGGGAGTCTTGACAAGATTTGTTCAGAGGGATGGCTTGCCTTTGTCTCCCTCTGAGGCTGACAGAGTGTGACTTGGTCTCCGGAGTCCAACACTCAAACCACTACACCAGGTTGGCTATACAGCATTGTGTAATGGTTTGAACAAGCTGTTTACAGAGTAAATAGCAAGGAGCCAAGCAAATCGATCTTTTAAACAACCTTTTAGACAGGCATTTAACATCCTTCGTACTCATGCTTGCAGAGCTACAATCACTTATACTTCTTATGTCTGTGGCTCTAAAGGAACCCTATTTTCAGTGTTCTGTAGTCTGCCTTAACTTGAAGATTTGTAAAATCCATCCCTTAGGTTTTTTAACGCTTCAGCGGTGGGTGTCATTTGTAAGATTTAAGAATTCTGACATATTTTGTAGGCATGGGCTGAATTATGTACAGACTGATCCACTGTAAAAATGACAAGGATTAACGAACATCCATTCCTAGGATAATTTTTGAGATTGCCCAACCATGGTATGTTGATTCCATGGCTGCCAGGCTGGAAGGCTTCCACATGGGCCATGGATGTGAGTTGCCATTGTGCAGTGGTTTTCATCTGCTTCCTTGTAGAAACCAACAAATCAGCAGGGTTTCCAACTGAGAATTATGCTTTTGTGACACAAGGTGGATCTGTACGCTTTGCAATGCAATCTGTAGGCAAAAATGGGAACTGTAGTTAGTGGGTTTTTATGTTTCACTTACAACTCTACTGCAGAAATTTGCGCCAGGCAAACCTGAGGACAACACCTAATTTTTATAGAATCATAATGTTGGAAGATACCCCAGAGGCCATGGAGTCCAACCCCCTGCTATCAAAGCATTCCCAACAGATGGCCTCTGCTTAAAAACCTCCAAAGAAGGAGACTCTACCACACTCCGAGGCAGCATATTCCACATGGGCAAGTTCAACTGGTGCATGCAAGGTAGGTAGCAGGGGCTATGATCTGGTGCCCGCTGATAAAAACCCATCTCTCTGGATCCACATTGTGGTGCCATGGGGCCATGCCACGAAGTGTTCATGAAGTCGTCTGGAGCAGTCTTTCCAAGAGCCAGCATGGTGTCCTGGTCTGTATATTGGACTAGAACTCCAGGCGACCAGGATCTCTAATCCTACTCAGCCACTGAAAACCCTTGAGCAATCCTGGGCAGGTCACACTTTCTCTCAGCCTCAGACGAAGGCATCTGCACCCTTTCCCTCCGCCCCGAAGAAATCTTCCCAATTTGCCTTTCATCCACCCCGATCTCTATTTGTATCAACTTTATTTGCACTGCTGTATGGACGGGTAAACAAATTCCCATTTAGAATTCGAGCTTTTGCTGCCAACTGATTCAAGGGGGAAAAAAACCCTCCGGCTTAAAAAGGACTAGTCCCCGGCGTGCCAAGTCTGGACAGCGAACGTTCGCCGCCTGAAGGGCCAAATCGGAACTCGGAAAACGAAACGGGTCACCTCCCGGCTTCTCCGGGAACGTGTGAAGCGCGTCTGGCCCCGCCCGCTTTCGAGCATTAAGGGCTTGCCGCCCAAGCAGCTTAGCGTGCCCTCCCGCTCTGCCCTGGTACGAAGGGGGGAGGGAGGGGAAAAGCGGGCACCGGGCGTAACCCTCTGGCGGCTCGCGGCGGTTCCGTGCCCCACGTGGCGCCGAGGCGCTCCCGCTCGCTTCGCCTGCCCGCGATTGTATAACCCGGCCAAGTCCCCTCCCAGGCGCAAAGCGGCCGGCCGCTCCACACGCGCGCCGCGGCTCTGCTTCCCTCCCCAGGCTCCGTTTAAAAGCGGCTCCCTTCCCAGCGCCAGGTCTGTGCGGGCGGCGCGGCGAGCCAGGCCCCGTCGGCGGCCGCCTTCTCCTCCTCCTCCTCCTCCTCCCTCTCCGCACTTTCTCCAGCAACCCTCCTGCAGCCCCTTTTCTTCCCTCAGCTTTCGCCTGCCGCGCAACGGCACCTCCCTGCGCGCGGTCGTTTTGTGTTTTTGCCCTCCCCGCCGCCCGCTCTCTTCCTCAGGGAAAACAACATGAGGGTCTTTCTGCGGCCTTGGGGACTGAGCTGCTCCTGCCTGCTTCTCCTGGCGGCGGCCCTGCGGCTCCCCGGCGGCGGCTTGGCTCAGCTCTACGGGCGGCGCTTCGAGGACCGCGTCTGTCCCGAGCGCTGCGAGCGGTCGCGGTGCTCGGAGCTGCCGGCCGAGTGCGCGGGGAGCGAGGCGCTCGACTCCTGCGGCTGCTGCCCGGTGTGTCCCGCCCAGGAGGGCGAGCCTTGCGGGGCGCCCCCGGCGGGGGAGCCGTCGTGCGCCGAGGGGCTCCTGTGCGTCCTCTCCGCGGGCGGGCCCGGCGTCGCCGCCTCGGCCACCGTGCGCAAGCGGGCCAAGGCCGGCCGCTGCGTCTGCGCCAGCGGTGAGCCCGTCTGCGGCAACGACGGCAAGACCTACGGCAACCTGTGCCAGCTGCGGGCCGCCAGCCGGCGCTCCGAGGGCCAGCGCCAGCCGGCCGTCATCGCCATCCAGCGAGGCGCCTGCAGTCACGGTAAGCCGCCCGAGGGGGCCGGGGGGCTGCTGCCGCTTCGGCTCTTCTGGCCGGGGAAGCTGGGGGAGAAGGCGGGCCGAATGACCCGGCCGGGCCCCGTCCTCCTGGGAACGGGGCGCGCTGGGCAGAGGAAGGGCGGGTTGAGCGCCGGAGGCTGCCCGGCGCCGAGCGGGACCCCGGGCGGGGCTCGTCCGTCGCGCCCGGCATTGTCCGCCAGGCGACCTGCTGGTCCCGGCGCGAGACGGGCGTTCTTCAGCCCTTTCTGCACTGCGCTGCTGCAGCGCTATTATTCCACTTTCAACCTCCTGTGGAATCCCGGGCTTCGCACTCTAGGGAGGGGCCTCTAGAATTCTCAGCCTCAGTAAACCACAAACTCCATAATTCCACAGGAGGTTGAACGTGGAATAATAGCACTATGAGAGTGTAGGGCAGAAACGGCCCTAATCTCGGTCCTGCGTGGAGAATCCGTGGTTGAGCCCAAGAGCTGCTTTATCCTTGACATTTTGGCCTCGTTCCCACGCCGTTTTTTCTTATTCGTGAAGTAAAACTTTTTTGCTCGTGAGGGGAGTTCTCCTTCGCTAGAAAATTTTAAACAAAAGTTAGATTGTCACCTTACAGGAACGCTATTGCTGTGGAGTTCCCACACTGTCAAGGGTTGGACTAGATGACTTTTGGGGATACCTTCCAACTTTATGATTCTTTCAGAAATACATTTTTTTTTTTAAAAAAAAAGGACTCACAAATCATTTCGTAAGAATAAGTTTGGGTACAGTAAACCAAGTCTAATGATAAATCCACCCTCCGCCCCATTTTTGCTCCCTTTGAAAGTACAAAATCTCATTTGGTTTTGCATACCTTTGCTCAATCATTTTGGAGCTACAAACCCAATATTTCAGCATCCAGCTGTTTTGTGGTCTGAGCCTTGATGATAGTTGGGGGTGGGGGTGTGCATTTACAAGCCAGACGAACTTTTAAGATTAGGACTGAGCAGACTGCTGCTCAAGCGATTATGAAATTTAATTCCTTGGGCAGTACTGAGGAGGGGTGTTGTCCTCCCCCCCTTTCCCAAACGTAAATAAAAGTGGGCCATCATGACAAGATGGAGAAGAGGAGAAAATTAGTCAATCCTTGGGAACTGGAGGGAGGGCTAACTGGAAAGTGGAGACAGGAAGAAACAGACTGGGGTGGAGGAGAATGTGGGTTGTATTGCTTCGGAAGTTAGCAAGTGGAAAGTCTGCAGAAAGTGCTCTCATCGCTGCTGGTAGGGGAACATCTCAGGTCATACTAGGTACAGAGAAGAAGTGGGAATGTGGCGAGAGGAAAATGGAACATTTCCTCCCTTGAGAAAGAAGGTTTGTGCTGAGTTCCAGATTGAGATGGGGAGCCTGGTATTAAGGGGAAAAGATTCTTATTCCTCTTGCTTCCCCCCGCCCCCCCAAAACAAATCAGCAGTGCTATAGACGTTCTTTCCAGTTGTTTTTAATGCAGTGCAAATGCATAACTAGAAGGCATTGCATAATAAATAGTCCGATTTCAGAATTTTGATACTGCTGATAAAGCAGCTAAACGAGACATGTCTGTGTGATGGTTTTACGTTAGCAATCACTGGTAACAGTCACAAGAATCTTCACAGTATATTCCAGAGCATGTCTACTTAGAAGTAAGTCTAACTGAATTCAGTGGAACTTACTTCTAAATGTGTACAGGATCACAGCCTTAACCATGGACAATGTTGCCTTAACTCCGTGTGTTTATTTTTTGTTTTTTAACCCAAATTCTGTCCAATTAAGAGTCATGTAAGTGCTCAGCTACCTGGCAATCTCATGTCACACTATTTAAAAAAATATCAGAAACAGCCACTGGAATCTTTAGGCATGAACAGCGAAGAGGCAGAGGAGAGACTGCTTTACCCATACTTCTCTAATTTCCTGACTCAGGTTCCTCCCCACCAGCAGTTTTTCCATGTGCAGGAAAGATAAAAGTGCTAATATATTTCTTCAAGGAGAAGGAAGCAAATTGGGGAAGTCACATTGAATGGAATAGCAGCTAAAAGGGAAAAGGGTGTTAGACAGTCCTTTTTCCTTTGCTCAAACTTGCAAAAACTTATGACTACTCTTCATTAAGCAAAACAAGTTGGGAGACTGTTACTTGTCTGGTGTGCAGCATCTGGTTTGGCCCTAGCTAGTATTTTCCTAGAGATAAATATTTTCTTTTCTAAGAGCATGACTGAAGAATCAACAACAGTTCTATTTTTGTTAGTCTCCTACCTGAAGACCGCTTAAGGCTGCATTCTAAAACTGATTTACCTTGGAATAAGGTCTCACTGAGCACAGAGTTTTACTTTTGAGTATAGAATGTATAAGATCAGAGTATAAGGCTATATACATGGCAGAACTACAGACAGAATTGGGCTTCTTGCAATATTCTAATAAAATGATTGGGTGAAGTGAGGTTGATGGTTTTTAATCCAAAATAGGAAGAGTTTAATCCTGGCCCCAATATGTTTTCCCAGCAGAAGTTCACATTTTTAATTTGTCTTTCTCCTGGTGATGCTCTCCTACCATCAGAGAGAGGAAATGGGAAAAAGTGTGGCAAGCAGGAAGGATCCATCTGTACCTGTCCTTGCCACACTTTAGATTAATGACACTCTCCCTGTTTCGTAGGGAATCATGAAGCTTCTCTCAGTCATGTTTAACTATATCTAAAATTCTGTACAGCTTATCTCTTAGTAAATGTGCATGCTGTTACTGACTCAGTAACTGTTGGATCAACCTGCAGTGCATGCAATGAATAGCTTATTGGACAGACTTGAGAAGTTTAAGTCTGGAAGTCTAGAACTAAACTGTGTGGTCTGGAATGCCTCTGTGTCTTTTGAAGAATAAGAATGTGTCTGAAAGGTCATCCAAACATCTGGTAGATATTGGGATAGTGGATATGGCAGCAAACACCTCCTTTTGAAAAACTACGCTTTATTGAGGAAGGGCAAAGCACATTAAGATATTTTCTGTCTGTTCTTTACACCTCAAGACTGTAAGGCTTTAGTGATGTTTCTTGATATTATTTCTAGGATTCTGCATGCTTTCCCCTGCCCCCCCCCAATTCATTTCAAAGCCCAATTTGGTGATTCAGATCTGGGTCTGATTCATCCTGGATCAGTTTGGTTTTGATCCCAATCATGAATCTCAATTGGAGATCTAGATTGCCAGTGCTGTTGACTTGCACTGGGAGTGGCTTTATCTTTTGTTTTTCTATATCTGCATAAATTCCTGCCAGAGAATTCAGCATTGTTTGTGCCTGACTTGTGAGTCCTCTCCCTGCATTCTGGGTGCTGAGACTTTTCTTCTTCTGTCCTAAGCAAGATCACTTGGTGCTGCCTTTGAAGTTGCTGTAGTAAGCTGCTGGTACTGTAATTCCCTGACTTCTTAACCTCTCCTCATTTGCTGCTTATATTGAAGACAGAGAGAAATCCTAGGTTTTGCTCTCGCCTTTTCTTTGATGACTCAGACTGCCTGACTTCTACCATAAATGATAAGTAGGCTTAACTAATGAGGAGATGTAATGGAAATTAAATGTAATGGTTTGCTTACTCAGCAATATAGGCAATAAAACCATCATGTTTGGTTTGTTTCACAAAATTAATTAAGCATGCAGTATAATGATAATAATAATATATGTGCTTTGTGAATTAAGTAAATGTGTTTGTTGGCAGGCCAAAAGCTGCATACGGATAGACATGAGCCCTTGAGTGATGATATTGCAAAATGACTCTCACTGAAAAGGCCAATTACCAAACAACAGTTAAAGACACTCTTGGGTTGAGTACGCGTTAAGAGAAAAGGGAGTAACAAATCAACAAGAAGACAACCAGAAGGTTAAGTGTGGTTTTATTCAACAACACAGAAATTTGGCAAATAAAAGAGGATTCAGATGAGAATCAACAACTTCCTAAATGTTCACCACAGCCCTTTCAGTGACCAGCCCTTTCACCACAGCCTTCAAGTTGCCTGTCAATTTATGGCAACCTCATGAATTTCATAGGATTTTCTTAGGCATGGAATGCTCAGAGGTGTTTCTGCCAGTTCCTTCCTCTGAAAAATAGCCTACAGCGCATGGTATTTGTTGGCGGTCTCCCATCCAAGTACTTACCAGACTGACCCTGCTTTGGTGCCTTTAGGGTATTTAGGCAGGCTTAGTGAACTGCTACCAATAGCTAAATCTTGAAAGAGAAGAAATGTAGGAGACAATTGACTATACAGTGGGCCCTCCACATTTGCTAGTTGCACTTTCACAGATTTGATTATTTGTGAGTTTCCCCAACCCCTGCTCCCCTACCTCAGGCACTCCTTTGACAGGAGAACCTTTCCTCCTGATGGCTCTGATCAAGCCACACAACCTTTTAGAAACCCACCTCTGCTTCTCCTCCACCAACTGCTGCCTGGGTGGCTAAGGATCGCTCATAGCCCAGTTTCTCAGCACCACAAACCCTCTCTTAATGAGTGAGAGATAGGAAGTTTAGGGCCACCATGCCAACTCACCCACTCCATCCCCTCTCCTTTCCCTGACTTATTTTGGCCCCTGGGTGCCTGTTCTCCCCACCATGCCTCAGCCCCTTTCCCACTGACACACATTCACACATTTTGATACTTGCGATTTTCCCACTTTTGTGAAGGTCCTGTGCCCCTAACCCTAGCAAATGTGGAGGGCCAACTTTATAACTTAATCTCACCATCTCTCCCAGTGAGCATTTTGATTTGACAGTCATCTCATCTCATGATGCAACCTAAATAGAAACTTAGAGAGAAATTTTAAATCTTTATTTGTGTAGCCAAGGCCATTACAAAGTATTTCAGATAAAAACAGCATTAAAACAATACAAAAAGTGTTGTACTTTATGGCCCCATCCATCATCTCTAGTCTCTATTTATCCTTACTACTAAGTTCCCTTCTCAAAATTGATGCTTTGAAAGCAAAACAAACAACTTTATTGGAAATGTGTGGAACTGAATCCTCCAGAAGAAATTTAATTAGAAATGAGCTGGGCTTATTGGGTGTAAGGTCAAGTTCTTTAAACAAGGCCTTTCTTAAGTCTGTGTAAATTGGGCATACCAATAGATAATGTACTAGATCTTCAACTATGTTGGTCCTACATGGGCAGACTTTGTCCTCCCTAGGGATATGATGGTACCTTCCATGAACTACTGCTGAGTCCATTAAGTTACAATGGAGAGCTGTGAGAGCATATCTCCACTTAAAATTTGTTATACTATTTAAGTGTTGAGGATGAGGCATTTGTATGGGTAATTTAGTATACCAAGGAGCATGCTTTGACAGACATGTGGAAGCATGATCAGCTTGGAAGCAATCTAAATATGATAGCCTCAGTTTGCTCATTTTGGTTTCTAGTGAAGGTTCAGGCTCACTTTGCTTCATGACTCATTTATTAGTCATTTTGGCAGTCCATGGTATCTGTAGAACTGTCCTCCAGCATAAGCATTTCCAATGAGTTGATTCTCTTCCTGTAAAGTTTCTTCTCTGTCCAGCTTTCACATACATAGATATCAGAAATACAGTGTCATGGAGCTGCTCCAGAGCTGGGCCAAATTGGCTTTGCTTTCTTCAAGATTCTCCCATGCAATCATAATTATGTCTCCAGCATATACAGGAAAACACAATTCTCAAAGTGAATTTTGAGTGGTGGGTAGAACTTAAAATATCTAGCCATGGTTTCTCATTATAGTTTTGAGCTTTACTTTGGTGTTGGATTTATATTCTTTTAACTTTAAAAATAACCAGGGATTTGTATGTCCATCAGAGCAGATGTAACTGAAATGCTTAATCTAAATCTCTCTATAGCTAAATGCCCTTGAGTCAAGTGATGTCATGGAAAATGAAATCAGAAAAGCAAAGTCAGCAAATCTCAGCAGAGTGAAATATTTCTGAATGGATGCTGCAAGCTCATGCAACCGTTCTTGGTGATGCTAAAATCCATCCCATCAGAATCTGCAGTTTGTACATATTGCTTGAGGCTGGATAAATATTTGCAAGCCTAATAAATTCCATGATGCCATATTTATAAGCTTCTGTAACAGTCAAGCTGATCACTGCTAGAAAAAGGTAGAGGAAACCACCATGATGCACTGGCCAGGGAAATTTGGGTTCAGAACTTGGTCAGCTGCCTGGATGACCTTAGACTAGTTTCCTTGTACACACTTATTTTATCTGGCAGTAAACTGTAGTGAATCCAGTGAACTCTGCTTTGACTAGACTTGTATTAAATTCCAGTTATCTTTACACCTGGAGATAAATCAATTATTAGGCCAACCAAAAGGGAAGTAGTGCTATTATAAAGCATAACTTCAGAGTGCTGCTGAGTAAACGCAATTTGTAAGGTCCTTTCTTTGAAATTCATTTCCTTCTTTGAATTTACAACAGATAACCATGGAAATGAACTGTAGCATGAAGATCTCTATCAGTTTGTCTCATTCTTTTGTCTCATTCTTTTCAATCAGTCTCCTTGGTGACCCCATTATAATTCGATTTCATTTGAGTGTTGATATTACAATGACCTTTTTCACCCAACAGTTGAAAACAGATGTATTTTTCCTGTATAAAACAAAAACGTAGTGATACTGGACTCAGTTCAATATAGAGAAATGATGTGCAACTTGTGATTAGATTCACATACAAAGCTAGCATGGAGTAGTGTTTTGATTGGGTTTGAAATCCTGCTTATCCATGGAAACCAGTGGGTGATGTTGGACAAGTCACGCTCTCTCAGCCTTAGAGGAAGGCAAAGGCAAACCCCCTCTGAACAAATCTTGTCAAGAAAACCATGTGATAGGATTGCCTTAGGGTTCACATAAGTTGGAAAGGCTTAAAGTCACACAACAACAACAGATTCACATATAGCTAATGCTTTTCCAGGCATGGTGAGGTTTTTGCAAAACATACAGACTATGTATAAAGGGAGAATTCATAGCAGAGGTGCTTAAGTTATTAAAGTTCAGGACTTAATGCTTATGCTCACCATTCGCACAAATCCCATCTCTTTCAGGCTTAACTCATGCAGATTTATTGAGAGCAGAGCCCACTGAATTATAAGTAAACATGCATTAAATATGAGTGTCTTTGTCGAACAGCCTTGTAGCATTTGGGAAGATGAGGCTGTCCAAGGATCTATACCAGCTGGATTGTGGCTTGGTCTTCTAAAATATTAGGTGGATATTAATTCAGTTGATTATGCTTCTGATATTTGTTTGATTTAAAAATAATGCTAATAGTTTCAAAGTGGATGCAGCTGAATCTTTTTAAATAATTTACCATCACTTCTGTTGTTTGTTATTAAATCCATATCTGTAGCAACTAAAAATAAATTACCATAAATAAAATTTATGTCATGTTACTCTTGAGGAAGAGGTATTGCAACACATTGTTTGCACACCTTGATTGATTCAGAAGCATTTCCTTTGTCTTCAAAAATTGCACCATGACCTTCAGGGAAGAATGTCTCTATCAGTTTGTATCAGCAAACAACAGACAAATTCATTGCTACATTGTCCTAATCTCCCATGTTTATAAACATTCAGAATTCTGTTCGTTCTATTAGCAGTGGTGTGATCTGAACATCATTATTTCAGGTAAGTTCACTATGTTTAAGCATTGGAGTGGTAAACAGGTTTTGCTCTTAGAGGTCTGTTTTGGCACCACTAAATTTGTATTTACCAAATTGTTGAAGGAAAACTAAAACTTGTTTTTCTGTCTTGTAAAGGGATTACTGGGGGAAAATTCAGTCTCACCATCCAGTTCAGATGCATGTTTAAAAGACTTTTATATGTATGACCCATATAATGATATAAAATTTTAAAAACACACACTTAAAAAATAGGAACAATCAGGAAAAAACAGGCAGCTAAGAAACCGTTAAAAAACAGCAAGTTGCTCAGTATCCTTATCAAAAAATGTTCCAGAAGCTTAAATGTACACCTGTTGAAGCTTATTGAAAAGGCTATAAAAATACTTTGCTCCAGGTGCCTAGTAAAATTTCTTCAGGCGTAAACCTTTTGGTCGACTTCCTGAGAAGACGTGAATGAAATATAAACAGGTAATACTCTAGTAACTCTGTAATTCTGTTCCTTTTACTATTTCATATTTATTTGTTATATTTGTATTCCATCTCGCATCCAGTGACCAAAGACAGAGTACTACTGGAAACTCCCTAGAGCTTACTTTTGGGTGGTGCATAGGACTACTGGAGGCAGAAAGGAGAGAAGGAGAACATCTTGTTCTGGCTGCTGTGTAGGAGGAGTGGAATCACCTCTTCATCTATCTGCTGATGGAGTTTCTTCCATCAGCAGATGTCCCCAGTTGGATCCTGCCCAGAATTCACAGCACAGAACTTTCCCTTCATTCTCTTCCCTCTGAAGCCTTCTGTCTTTTCTGAAAATCTGTTTCCATAGGTTTGGACGACCTTTGGAAATGGTGTGAAATAAGGTTTGAGAAAAGGAAGATAGAAGGGAGCCAATGATGGTCTGCCTCTTTCTTAATGTGAAGGAAAAGCAACCTGAGATCCAAGTCAGAGATTTTAAATTAGTTGTGCAGATAGTGTAAGTATCAGACTCTTTCAGATTTTACCACGCAATTCCTGATCTCTCACATTATAATCAATTCTTAAACCACCTACTTGACAAAATTCAATTGTGCTGGCTGCCTAGTTTTTGACCTGGTTACCCAGTTTCTAGGTTTCCAGACTGGTTCTCAGACGTCCTTGTGTGTGTGTGTTTTCACTGTTTTCCTCCCTTGACTCTAACAAGTGTGTTTTGACTGTAATGTGTGCGTTAGGAGTTTCTGGAGAATCAACATAGCTGTCTGCATTTCCTCTAGCTGGTGCTTTTGTCTGCACGGGAGGAAGAAGAGGAGGGTGCGACTGGAAAAGCCAGTCTCATTCCAGATGCAGCAAAACCAATTCTGCAGATAAAAATGTTGGAATGGTTGCATTTAAACCAGTAATTTTGATGACGATTGCCAAATGCTTGAATTTGCTTGATTTTTACAAAAGAAGGGTCACTGAATAATTCTGGGAGTACTGTGGTCTGGATCTAAACTTACCCATACTTAACTAATTGAAGTCCCACTGAATTTAGTCAATCTGCTCTGACTGACTGTGGATCCAACTCAAAGTGTACTTTCTGTAGCCATTTTAAAAATGGACTTTTTAATATAGTTTCATTGTAATTCCCAGTATAAATATAGTTTAATTTTTTTTAAAAAAAATAAGTATAGTCATGTGTTGTAGTGCATGAACTTCTCCCTCTTCTATTTGGGTTTTGCACATTGCTCATTTGCTCTTACTGAGTCCATCACAGGCTGCTGTATGAGTAATGTGTGTCCTTTACTAAGTAGGGACTACTTGATAAGTAGTACCTAGGCCCAGTGGGATGGTTATCAATATTGTGGGCTGGAAAAATTACCCCCACGAAGACTCTGAGTTTATCAGCCAATTCAATCCAATTGTCAGCCTTAACTAGAATAGACACAAATTACTGAACAATTAGCCTGTGGTAAATTCTGTGGCTTCAATAGGTTCAGTATTGTGGGGACTATCAATTGCATTTAGGCTAGTATGTCCCTATTTTCTGTCCATGTTTTCCCAGACAGTTTATCTGAGACCCATTATAGTAACTGGAGAAAGAATTTCTAGTGTGCTACAGAGAACTGAAAACATCAAAATCACACTTTCACTTTTGTACATAACTGTAAAATGCTGGCCTAGAAATAGATCCCCTCTTCCCTGAAACTACCCTGAATTTTGGCAAGACTCCAGTGGAGGAATGTTAAGAATGATTCTTTACATACCGTTGTTGTATGAACAGTGGAATAATCAGAAGAACATTTTTCCTGCAGAATGTGCACCCTCCTGTCCTAATTAAAAAAAAAAAGTCTAGGAAGGAGAACATCTGTTAGCAACCTTGAATCCAGTCCAAGTTTTGTTTGATAAAACTTTTGTTGTGGTGTGACTTCAAGTCATTTCTGACTTAGTCCAACCCAAAGGCGCACAAGGGTTTCTTGGCAAAATTTGTTCAGAGGGGTTTTGTCCTTGCTTCCTAACTATTACCTTGAAATGTGCTCAAGTGACTTTGGAAAGCAACTGAATCTCTGTACCATATCTCTGTTGGAAAGTAGATGCCACATACTGCAGCCTTGAAGCAGTAATTCAGATGATATTTGTTTAGCCTAATAAAATTGGAGAGACATTCATACAAAGAGGCACACTGTTATTTACAAACAGGGTGCTGAAACAGAGATGTGGGGTAAAATATAATGACACCACACTGCTAGCAGAAGATAGCATTGATTTGAAATGACTACTGAAGAAGGTCAAGAAAGAAAGTGCAAAGGCAGGTTTGTAGTTGAACATTAGCAGAACAAAAATAATGACCAAAGATAACAAGCAGACAATGAAGACATTGAGATAGTAAAATATTTCCTATATCTTGGCTCAGTCATTAATCAACATAGGGACTGCAGTCAAGAAGTCAAAAGACTAGGAATGTCAGCTATGACGGAATTAGGCAAGATCCTCAAGTGTAAAGATACATCATGGAATAGTGAAGTTAGGATTGTCCATGCCATTGTAGTTCTAATTTCTGTGTATGGTTGTGAAAGCTGGAAAGCTGATAGAAAGAGAACCAACTCGTTGGAAATGTCGTGCTGGAGGAGAGTTCTGTGAATACCCCAAAAAGAGAAATAAATATATTCTAGAACAAATTAAATCTGAACTTTCCCTAGAAGCTAAGGTTGACTAATCTGAGACTGTTGTACTTTGGACATGTCATGAGAAGATGTTGATTCACTAGAAAAAAAATAATGCTTGGTAAGATAGAAGACAGTAGGAAAAGGGGAAGACTGTATTACAGATGGGTAGACTCAATCAGGGAAGCCATGCTTCTGAGTTTGTAAGACCTGAGCGTGCTGTTGTTGACCGGGTGATTGGGAGGTCTCTCACCCATGGGGTCACAATAAGTCAAAGTCAAATTGATGACAGTTAACAACAAGAACAATAATAATATGACACAATAAATAGGTAGAATACCAGTCATGCTGGACTGTTTCAAAGTTGTAGTCAGCTTTTTTCATCTGACTGTAACTTGGATCTAGAGGTGCAGTTGGGCAGTTAAAGGGATATCAGCTGCTACTTTTCCTTCTCTATCCCTCTGTGCTCCTCCAGCAAAATTTTAATATTTAGGATTTTGGCAGGTAGGGTAGTCCAGGGGTCTGCAAAGGGAAGGAATGACTGAGGGAAACCTGTTAGGTAAAAATTAAGTAAACCATTTTCAGTAGTTTCAATTTTCCCTGTTTACACATACATCCAATCAAAAATATATTTTCATAGCATAAAATGTGGATAGATTTGAATTTGTTGAATATAACATTCAAACCACATTGCATGCCCTTTCTAAACCCCTTCCCCCATTAACAAGATCTGTTAGAAATGGCTAATGGGGAAGAATATTTCACGTATTCATACTACATATGACATTAATATGGCATGTTCTTTTAGTTTTGGTTACTAAACATAGGTTGAAAAAACATGATAAACCATATCTCAGTTGATTTTAGGGCCTGAGAAAACTTTTTAGAAGAAAATTCTGTTTCAGAATTTTGTTTCAGAATTCTGTTTCAGAATTTTCTGTACCATTGTATCAAGGCTTTAAAAAAACTCCATATTGATCCTGTTAACACAGCAACCTGCCCGCAGAAACAGCACCATTCTGCATTAGCTATGTTGTAGAGCATTATCAAGGAAGAAGGAGAATGTGTTTCTTGCCAGCATTTTGTAACCTGCATGGCACAGCAGGTTAGATGTTAGATGGCTACAGTTCTGGTAGATGTTAGATGGCTACAGTTATGAAGTATCTCTAAAATCAGATTATTGCTTTTATAGATATAATAGCCCCAGAAGGATGTGAGCCCTATGAGCTTGACGAGGCAACTCTGAAATTTGCATGTGTAGGTAGTAGATAGTGTGAGATATGAGATCTGCAAGAATGGAAAAGGATGTTTCTTAAAGTTGGGGAGAGTCCCACTAGCCAAACTTTGCGAATGCTGGCTGACTGCATAGTGAATTTCATTCCTTCCCTCTTTGCCCTGCGTGGGAACAAAACAGGAGGGTTTGCAAGAGTTGAGCAGTGCTGGTTGTTGACTGGGTGAATGGAGGTCTCTCATCCATAGGGTCACCATAGTGGTTGAAGGTGAGTAATAAGTGATCAGAGATACAAAGAGCCCCTAGCACTAACTTCTAGGGATGGAGCAAGGAAAGGGGAGATTTTCATGGAGACCCCTGCAGATCAGATAGAGAACCTTTGCAGACCACATTAAGTCTGGAACTTTGAGATTCTCTTTCCTTGAGCCTGTTCTCTTGTTCTGTATGAGTGTACCACCCCATTGACTTGGAATGCATTATTCTAATGGCAGATGTTATACTCAGGAAAACTGTTGTGAGATTATGGTTGTCCTTCCATTCCATATTCAGGAGACAAGAGTGTGGTAAGTGTTGAGAACAGAGGATAGTTTCAGTAACGTGCTTCTTCTCTTGTCCCTTATAAATCAGCTGAGGAAATGTAATCCATTGACTTATATAGGAAAAGAGTAAAGAGTTGACAGGTCACATGAAAGGTCCTTAATTATGACAGGCATCCGCCATAGCCACGTGTGAGAAACCACTTTTCTTCCTAGGATAGAAAGCAATCTGAAGATGGAATGTAAAACATTTACCAATCATTTTGAAAGCAAGAGAGAGGAAAGTATGAAACTGCTGCAGGAAATAAGAGAAAATAGTAGTAATTCAGGCTCCTCTTTGTATGGCATTGCTTTTGACAATGGAATACTTTCAGTAATGAAAAGTCAGGGCAGGAAGGAAATTCCACTGACAGATTTGGGAAGATCAGGAAGTTAGCCAGATACTTATCAAGGAAAAAAATAGAATTGTGAGTTAGGTTTGCAGTTGCTTCCAGTATGATTCTAGAAAAACTTGTTACAAAGCCTACATTAATGCATCAACAAACTGCCACATATGAGGACGTGTATTGTTTTGAATTATCGTCTTGGGTCTATATGATCACTTGCTGTTTTGTTTTTTAAAATAATTGTTTTTCATCTCTCAAGCCTCACACATTTATATCCTTTAAAATCAGTGGTACAGTTTGAAACACACTCAAGTCCCATTGCGTTGTTGTTGTTGTTATTGTTGTTGTGTGCCTTCAAGTTGCTGCTGACTTACGGTAACCATAAGATGATTTCTACTGAAACACAAATCAGATAGTTATGTTGTATGTATTCTTGCAGATATGTGGGCAATCATTAGTCATTCGGATGCAGAATTAAAAGTGCTGTTTTGATTGAATATTTGATGTTCCTTTCTGATATAAGGAGTTAATGAATTAATACCAAAAGCCAAATTCAGGAGGAAAAACATGTCTAGAAATAAGTTTTATACGTAGGAGTTCATTTTCAGGAATAACTTGTTTTAACAGAGCTTTTGGATTTTAAGCAGGTATCTAAATTACCACAAATCTGTAGCCAGTTCTTTGGAAATAAACTTTAGGTGATCTAATTAATATAGATTTATGTTAGTTCGCAGAGAACTGTTGCTTGAAAAGTGATTCTCTAAAATTTACAGTTTCAATGTGTCACAGGAACTGTTCCTTCCTTTATACTTTGTTAATATCTTAGGCTTCTAGTTTAGCAGACTTATTAACTATTTTGTTTGAGATTTTCCATGGAGACAATTGGCTCTTTGTCTTTACAGCAAGAATCTTTGGTGTACTGAATATAAACGCTCAAATGTCTTCTTGTACTAGGACATCTTATTAAATGCAGTAGTTGCATCCTGTTTTCCAAGAGATAAATGTCAAAAATTTAAATAAAAACCCAAACACAGGTGCATATTTTCACTAATTGTACTGAGTTCTATTTTCTTCTGCTCCTGATATTCCCATGTAGCTGTGTATCTCAACTATCTACAGTGGTTATATTTAAAAAAAATTAAGTTTGTATCTCTTAAGTTTTCAGTTTAATTAGTAGAGGCATGTGAGAAGCCCGTCTTTTCAATCTGAACATGTAAGTATGGAAAATAAGCCAATATTAATTTTTAATAGTTCCAGTGGCTTTGTTTAGACCGAATGCTAAATAGTGACTTGGTGCCTTGCAGATATGCCTTGGATTCATATAGTCTTCCTCCTCTTACATTGCCTCCTTTCCTATTTGTTTTTGTCAACTAACCAGCATTATTACATGTGAACTGAACACACTGTGATTCATCAACATTCAGGATTAGAGAAAAGGAATCACAATAGATTAGGTATGGCAGGGGCATGAGCCTATGGCTGGTGTGTGTGTTGCCAACCATGATTTGGTATTATATCTGAACACATCTCACATCCTTTTATAATATTAATATTTTACTTTGGGAGCAATGCATACATTTATATTAAGATTTATTTACTTTGCAGTGCTGTTAAATCTATAAAATTCAGGGTTATTTTCCTCTGGGAAAATATTTTATACCTGCAGTAAGTCCAAAATATAGAATTGCATCAGTCCAGGTTTGCGTTGTCTTCAACCCTCACAACAGGGGTTATGAGGATTTGAAAGAGATTGGGGTAGTGCAGATGTTCACAGGCCTAATCAGTGAGGATAGGGAATGAGTCTTCAAACTGTGCACTTTTTTCTCATCTCATCCCTCTTGAAGAAAAAGTTAAGCCTCAGCTTGGCACTGCTAACAATGATTAGCACTAACCAGAGCCTATTATTGATTAGAAGTTGAAGCAGCTTTTTACTGCTGGTTCAAAGAAGAACTCAGTCATAGTTAATGATATTAAAGCCAGCATATAACATTAAGACTGCTGAAAGGAGGGGATTGGTGCTGAGGAAAGGAGAAGTAAACAGTTGTGGCTTGTTTCTGACCCCTTACACACTCTTGAGTAGGGGATGCATTATGTCTACATCAGCTTGGATTGCTTTCTGAACATTTCCACCTTCTTCCCTTAGGTACCTTCTGTGGAATGCAGAATTCTTCCTATGATGGCTCTTAATTTTGACCATTTCATTGTTTGTACAAATCACCTTACTGGCTTTTCAAGAGAATCCCGTATTTCTGACATTTGAGAAGAATCCTTTGTAGGTTTGATTAGGATAGTGCAGGTCTGAGCAAGTTGCAGTGCTCCAGATGATGTTGGACTGGAACTCTTAACATTGCAAATGGTGAGGGATTATACAGTTGCAGTCCAACAATATCTGGAGGGCCACAGGTTGCCCACACCTGGAGTAGAAAAAGGCTGGCCTCTTGATGCTGGAGCTCATTTGCTACAGAGTGGGCCAAGTTCTCATTTTTCATCTAGTGAGTAACTGTCAGCCCTGAGTTATTTTCCTTTTGGCAGTGGGCTGCCTGGCTTATTTCCCTTCCTGTCTCGTCAGAAGCTTTCTCCCTCATTGATTTTGAAGATCAATAAATGCCTCTCAAATGTTTCCACTGACATAACTTTTAGACAGCTTTGACAGAGTGAATGTAAAAAGCAGTGAAGAAATTTTGGCAGCCAGTCGGTAGTATTTGGTAATTTAAAAGGCTGGTTCATCTGTGTTTTCATAAGGTTTAATTAAATTTCATGACCAGCCATGTTTGGTAAAATGTTATAATAGTTTTAAAAGTAGGCTTGAGAAATTGTGGTTAGATACCACTCTCAGCTGAGAATAGGACCTAAAACCCCTGAATTGTCAACGCCTACTCCAACCTCTAGATTCACTTTCCTTAGCCAGTAATGTTCTATTTCTTGATGGTCTGTTGTAACAGCAGCAATAGCAATATAATGATGAAGTGGGCTGGCTGATTCATACGCCACTGTCTGTGGTTTTAACTCGGTAGGGAAAGACTTCCTGTTTAAAACCAAGGTGTTCCTGCCTGAAAATTTAAGGGACCAATATCATTCATGACTTCATTCTTTATTTTTGTTATTAAATTATTAAGAAAAGCCAGTCTAGTCAGAAAATGGAGTAGGGACTATACATTTCAGGTTCAGATTCCAGCTCGGGGCTTTTAAAAATCCATGACAGTTTCCTACATGGAATTGTAGTATAGGAGAAAACGTGTTAATGTCTTCAAGTTTGAAGTACAATGTTGTTTTTTAGCAGCTGGGAGTAAAACATGAACCATACTTTAAAAGAGTGTAGTTTTTAAACTGTACAATCATTTACCCTATATAGATATCAAAGAAATAGCTATTCTGTAGTCACCTAACAGTTTTATTCAAGACTTTGCAAACAATGTCAGTATTTATGAGACTACAGATAAACCATGTTGGGTGATTTCTATTTTGGTTTTGTTTAGCAGTAAGCACTTTTACCACTAAACAGGTGAAGTAGCATTAATGCTCATGGAAAGAAAATTAAATCTATTTAGGTTATGTATGGGTGAACAAAGTGTGGTCCTTGGGGTTACATGCCAACCTGAATGTTTTTGCAGCCCTCAGTCTCTCCAAACTCACTATATATTTCTTTTTCCTGGCCCAAAAAGAAGATGAATTGTCTCTCCAAAATTGTTCTTTCACCCTTTAACATACTTTTAAATATTTTGCTTCTTAGGTCCCATATTGAGAGAAATTGTGGGAAATGAACAAATGAATGAAGAGATTTCCTGCATGGCTCAGTATCCAAATTACCCATAGGGAACATTTTGGCCCATCTGTACAGCTCCTGGAGGGTCCCAGAGGCAGAAATTGACCTCTGTTTCTGCTATAGTTGCTGATTTAAATAAACATATAAGAGGTCGTGCTAGCCTTATCCCTCTGGTCTTGCTCCTTGTTGATATTAGATCCTTTAACCACATGTTATCAAATTGCACTGAGGCATAGCTCCTATCTTTTTTTATTGAAACAGTGCTTGGGAAATAGTAGTAATTACTTTATTTTATACCTGTTGACATGGTTTCTTCTAACCGTGATGTAAACATTAATTGAAGAGGCCTCCTGAAGAATGAATTCATTCTGAGAGGAATGAAATGATACATCTGCATGCTTCAGAAGAAATAAACTATGTAGTGCAAAATAATAATAACAACATCTGTAAATTGTATGAGAGTGTACTGATGTTGCAAATTGTATTTAAGTAAGACAGGAAGCATGTTATTATAATCCTATAATCCTGCTCTCACTACATTGCAGCAGGCATTTTCCTAAGTGAAGAGTACATTATGTGGATCTTCCCAACTGCAACTTTAAAAATTCAGGTGAACAAGGGTTGTCTAACATTACTTTCTGTAGTTTTTAGCCTTGCAGAAATAAAATAGCAGTACATGGTGCTGTTCATGTGCTTTGAGCACCTCCAGCTGCCTTCTCCCCTGCCACCCAAGGTCCTAAAAGATACAGAGGCATCTCTGCCTTTTCAAATGAACAGCTGAGCACTGACTGTAAGAGGTGGGATGAGACTGAACCAGTTACTGAATAAGCCTGTGTGGAAAAGTTGCCACATGGGGGACATGTGAGATTCATCTCAGTTGAGCATAGGTGGGGAACTTTTGGCCTTCCAGATGTTTTGATGTATTAATTCCCTAATCCATTTCTTTTGGCCATGCTGTGTAGGGCTGGTAGAAATTACAGGCCAAAAACAGACTGTAGAAATTTTACTCTTCTGTTACTGCCCCCAGAATGCCCCAGAATCCCCCCTGCTAGTTGCAGTCCAAAAATAACTTTCTAAACCGTATCCAGAACTTCTGGAGGGTTATAGTTCCCATCCCTGCTGCAGATTTTCTGATGACTGCATGTTTTCTCTGATTAGCCTTATAAAATGTGAATTCTTTTCTCACTTATGTGGACATAAAAAGGTGGTAGTAATGTAACACCCAGATATTGCTGCACTATAACTCTCTGCATTTCCAATACTTGTTGCATAGTGAGAGAATTGCTTATCTGTTGTTCAGGCTACTGGGACTTGGAGTCCAACAACATCTGCAGGACATTTGATTTCTACAGTATACTTCTGTCTACTTTCCTCTTTTTTTATTTGTTGTACGCCTTCAAGTTCTTTCCAACATAGGGTGACCCTAAGGAGAAACTGTAACAGGGGGATTTCTTGGCAAGATTTGTTCAGAGGGGTTTGCCTTTGCCTTTCTCTGAGGCTGAGAGAGTGTGACTTGCTCAGAGACACCCGGTGAGTTTCTGTGACTGAACAGAGATTCAAACCCTGGTCTCCCAGAGTTGTAGCGGAACACTCACAACCACACCAGAATGGATTGGTAAAACTGCCCAGTAGTTCTGCTATGTGCACAGTTTGTTCCTTGAATAAATCTTTCACTCAGTTTCCCTGAAGGAGACAGTTCACTTTCCTTGCACATCTTCAAGGCCTTGGTGAATTATCCAGTTTAGCATTTAAATAATAGATTGCCACGATTTCTCTTCACCATATTTCCTCTCTTTCAGAAGCCTTACCTGAAATGTGCTCTTTCATGAAAATTTTAATGAATAAGCACTAAAAGAGAAATGAGTGCCAGTGTTAGCTTTTCCTTTTCAGCGGTGCAGCAAATCCCTGGCAGTCTTTTCACACTGAAGTCATACATAAAAGTACATTCTCCCTTCATTTCCTGGCCTTTGGCTTCAGAACGTTTTAATGTGGTTGTTGTGCATTGGGAGATGCCCTACTTTGAAGTGTTGCCATTCCTACTCATCATAACTGGTCCTACGTTGCAGCAGTTAATGCCTTTCAGCCTTTTTCTCTGCAGCTATGGGAACTAGCGTCCAGTGAAACTCCTGACTTGTTCTTATGTTACCCTGATTTCTGGGGTCCCTTGGGGATACCTCAATGCGCTCCACATGATGGGGAATGGAAACTAGCCAGAGCATGAGGAATAGCAATGCAAGAGGCAGGGTGACCTAGCGGTGTCTTTTTACCCAGTTTTTATGGGGTCAGGCCAAGCCAAAAACCAAACAAAAATGTCTAATAAATGATTTTATTGAATGAAGGTCTCACGCATCAACGCAATCACACACTCACTCAAGACCTATTAAGAAGCAAAAGAGAGGAAACTGGATAGGGAGAATATTGAAGGGATTGTAGCTGGGGTAATACTGCACCTTTTCATGAAGTCCTTGGTCTGGGAAAGACAGTGAAGGAGTAGAGCTCAGCACAGAGAAGGCTGAGGGGATTACTCAATGGACGGACAAACGGTCTACTGGGATGACCGGGAGTGATCCAAAGAACCGCTCAAAAACAGGGACTATTTTGTAAGGGAAAAGTACCTGGAGGGTTAATCCTTTCCCAGGGAGAACAATGGATGTTGCAATGAGAAAGAAGCTCCACAATGGCAACTTCCTTTGTATGATGAGATTACAAGGTGTTGCCAAAGTCTCAGGATCTTCGGCTGCATTGGGTTGTGGTGTGACTTTATGTAAATGGTCCTTGCCTGATAGGATTTTGTTCAACTTGGGGCAAATACGCTAATCCCCTCAAGTGAGCTTCTCAGGGGCTGAGGACCCTTTGTCTTCTGTGGGTTTGCACAGCTTGAGGTCTCCTGGGGCTATGTGATGGGGGATTTTACTGGCCTGACCTGGTTTTCGACCGTTCGACCGTTGCTGCCTACGTGCCCATCCGGGTGACCTCTAAGGCACATTGAATCATATTTTAATATCAAAATTGTAGACCCCAGGACAGGGTTTTCCAGTGGGGTAACAGTCCATATATTAAGCCATTACTGAAATTGAGGGGTGTCTCAATAGTAAGTTTTTCATGATGGCATACATGTGCACATTTTAAAATTTAAAATGCTAACTCAAAATCCTGCTAGTTGATGCAGACACATTTCAGCACTATCAGATAGGATTATTTATGAGTGAATTTGGAATGCCCTATATTAAAAATGGGTTAGGTCTACAATGCAAAATGCAGCTTCATTTGTGTCATCATCCATACACAAACATATGGACATAGGTTGTGTCTTCAGATTGCCTGACATGAAGGTACTCTGGGGACTTTCCACCTCAGAAAATGCAAAGTATCCAGTAACAATGGATCTCATAAAATCATTTCCTATTAATATTTAGTGAATGTATAGGGTATATCACTGATTTCCTTAATATCATCAGCTTTAAACATCCTACTATCTGTAGAATTCTGTTTGTAGAAAAAAGCATTCTTAAGATGAATGAATGCTCTGTGAGGATGGAAGGGCCACTGGATTCATGCACCCATCTGGAGAAGAGCTCTGGAATGCCAGTAAAGCACTGGGGGTGCTTGCCAACTATAACACATCCATAGAAATGTAGCATGTTGTGGTATGTACCTTAAAAACACAAATTTCTTATGATGCTGGCCTTTATTGGGAATCCAATTCCAATCCTAAAGACCATGTTCTAAATATCTGACTTTGAATAGTGCAGTTTCAAGTATTGCTGGTGATGGTATCCATCAAATGCTGTCATTGCATTTCTCTAATACAGGTTATATTAGTGAAGATAGAGAGCTTATTTTACTAACTTCCAACCTTTTCCAAATTCAGACTCAAGCGAAGGCTCTTAACTGTGTGCTGGCCAGAAAAGAAGAACCATCAAAAGCTGTCTTAAAGGCTGAAAGACAGCAGGAGATTTCATGTTCAGACATTTTCTTTATCATAAATTCATTCTCATCTTGGGCAAGTGACTGCCTTGTCAGTCTGAACCTAGCAACCTGCAACCCTAACATTGGCCCACCTTCTGTGATTGTTGACCCAGCTTCCAGGGTTTTTGTAAGAACTTTACTGAAATAGAATATGTGGAATGCTTTGAATTTATTGGATGCCTTCAAGTAATTTCTGAATCATGGCTACTCTAAGCAATGCTATCATGAAGTTTTCTTGGCAAGATTTGTTCAGATGTGTTTTGCGTTTGTCTTTCTCTGAGTCTGAGAGAGTATAACTTCTCCAAGATCACCCAGAAGGTTTCCATGGCCGAGTGTGGATTTGAACTCTGGTTTTCAGAGTCATAGTTCAAGGCTTAAACCATTACACTGTGCTGCCTCTCCAGTGCTTTGAATGCTATCATTATTAAGTACGAATCGGCCTGACATCCCTTTAAATATTTCAGAATTATAGCCTTCTTAATTTTTTGTAGCAACAATAGCACAGTGTTTTGTCTTCTCTTATAAATTGAAAAGCTAGTGTCGTAATACGCTAAATCTGTTCATCTTTTAAGGAGTCCTAGAGTTCACTTGAAGCATGTGTGCATACGTGGAAGAAAGTCTGAAGGGTTGTTCTGGTTAAATCTTGCTAATGAGACAAGCCCAGGAATCAAGGCTGATCTCTGATGAAGCTGATTTTATCTGACTTTTTATCCATAGGTTATCAGAAGGTCTTAGAATGTCAAAATTGGTTGGGCAGAATTGCTGTGGGTAACTGGTAAAAAGTGTCCTTGTTATTATGCCAGTCTGTCATTCTCCCTTCTTCCACTTCTCAGTTCTAGAATGACAAAGACCAAGAGGTGGTACTAGGAGAAGGGAAGCAGTGATATGCAGCCATAATCTCTTAATCTGGGGAATCCTTCTCCAACTGCTGTTGCCAAAAATTCAGCGGCAGCAAAAATAGTTTGAAAGGCTTTGTGATTCTCTAATTTGTCTTTACTGAGGAACTCTTTGGGCTTTTTAAGCATTCAGACTGCTCATGAAATTCTGACATAAAAGTAACTGTTTGCACAGAAGGTGATTTCCATTACAGCAGTTTTTCAACATCAGTTGCAATATCATGTTATACAACAACAGCAGTTTATGTGAGCACAGATGTTAACGTAAATATGCAAGAAAGTACCTGTAGGATCAAGCCAAATTCCTTTCTAGTCCAACATCACGTTTCTAACAGTGGCCAACCAAATGCTTCTAGGAAGTTCTGTGACCTTCCATTGTTTCAAGTTTTTGATATGCCAATTGTATCTGTGTACCCATTTAGGACTGAGAACTCATGTTCTCCCATTTTTATTTTGTGGCTTCACGAATTAGCTATCCTAGATTGTATGCTCTCCAGGTCCTGCTGTTTTATCAGCCTTTCTGACATTTCACCATAAGCTGTCAGTATGTGAGCAGGACCCCCTGACGTCTGCACACCACTCTGTCACTCAGCTTTTCCAGGTCAGCCATTGGCACCTGTATCATGTCTACACAATAGGTAGACATGAACCAAGGTATGGTTGTAACACTGGATAGCTCTTGCTGGCTTCTGGCATCCTGTTGTTGTTGTTGCTGTTATGGTTATTATTTGGTCTTCCTTGTTTTATGTCTTAGTTCTGTTGTTGTTGTTTTAAATTAAGTTATGCCTTGTGCTGAGCAGTAAGGTAGTTTTTGAGCTGATAAAATTATTGGAATTATTCATCTGAGCACATTATAGCTTAGTTTGAATTACATAATACTGTCAAAAGCAGCTTTTTAGTTAGGCATGCAGTAATGAATAGATTGTCACATAGCAGGGTAGTAATCAGCACTGAACCAGCTTGGTTTTAAAGATCAAACACTATTAGCAAGCAGAAAGGGCATCCTGGAAAAGAGATTTAGAGCTTTAAACTTGCAGTCCCCCAGGAAAATTGCTGCTGCCACCACCGCCATAAAACATAGGCAGCAGCAAAGAAAAATTAAAGAGAGAAAATGATACCATACATATACATGCACTATACTTCAGGATAACAATTCAGATTCTTTAAACTTTCAACCCTGGTGTAGATATGTTATTTGTCTGTATTAATACTTCTATCACTGAAACTATTGATAGATGCTTTGATAGCAAGATCACATAATCCTTTTAAAACAAAAGCAGAAACCAGCTATGTTGTAACTGATAAGAAACACAAACAAAGAATGTAATTTCTGCTAATAGTAAAGCTCAAACTACATGTGAGACTTAATTAGATGAAAAACAACCATGGAGGCAGTGACTGGGAACTGTGGTGATACTAATAGTGAGAAGGAGATCTCTGAGCCCCTCTTTGTTGTTATCACTCATGATTGCTGCCTCTGGGGCTCCTTTTCATTTAAGCAAAATGACACGGGGTGGGGGAAGGACCATGTAATGAAATGTATAGTTCAGTCTTAAGTAAATATATTGTACTGTTTATTAAGCAACTGTGTTTGTTAAGCTCATCAATGATAAGAGGCAGTTGGGTGTTTTTTGCTGATTTACATCTGATGGAAAACTGTTGCACTTCTTACTACTTAGAAAAGAGCCAGCATGGGATAGCAGTCGGAGTATTTGACTACAACTCTGGAGACCAGCCACTCAAGCCATGGAAATCCACTGGGTGATTTTGAGCAAATCACACTCTCTCAGCCGCAGGGGAAGGCAAAGGCACACTCCCTCTGCCAAGAAAATCTGTGGTAGCTTTGCCTTGGAGACACCATAAGTCAGATATGACTTGAAGGCACACATCAACAAGCTACTTAGCAAAGGGAAGGGAAACAGTCCTTCTTATTTGTAGCCAACACATCTGGTTAACTAAACTTTCTGAAAGGCACGTGGGCAATATAACTAGCAAAAGAATGTTATATATAACGGTATTTCATCCAGTCTGCTTTTGTGTGTGGATGAATTCTCAACTGAACTGTTTGCTTGAATGGCTGCCCAGACTGTGGTTTAAGAACGTCTCATATTTTAGTAAAGCATAGAGCAAGTGTGGGCAAAGTGTGGCCCATGGGCTTCATACAGGCTCCAGAGCCCCCAGGGCTCAAATTTTAAAAAACATTTTCCCCCAAATGCCTCCTGGTGGCATGCTCCCAGGTAGCCTGGGGGCACTTCTGCCCTATTTTTGGGCATCCCTGGCCATTTTTTAGGCCTGGGAGAGGCCTTTCTTAAAAAAAATACGAAGTGACTCAAAGTCACACTTCCTTTTGAATTTGAGGTACAGGGTGAGAATCTCCTACGTGAGAATGGTAACCTCATTTGTTTATTTATTTATTGAATTTATATCCAGTCTTTCTTCCAAGATGCGATTCATTTATTCACCATGGGATTCATTCAATATCCCCAGGTAGTGATTCATTTAACAGTCTGAGGCAAGGGGTGTCTGGGGAGAATAAAGTTGGAAACTCCTCTTAAAAAGGCAGTGCTCTTCAGTATTTGTTATTGGGTTAACTTTTCTCCCTTACAATTCCGGTGATGAATTTCTTCCCCCAAAAAGGGAATTCTTGGACTCTGTTGCAAAATTTGATAGGCTGCAAGCTTCTGTTTTTAATACAACTGTTTTGCAACATTTTATACAACTCCTTATGTCATGTTAATAAATTATGACAAGTGTTTTCTGTTTTACTCCTCAGGCCAGGAAGATCCCAATAGCTTGCGGCACAAATACAACTTTATTGCAGATGTGGTGGAGAAGATTGCCCCGGCTGTTGTTCATATTGAATTATTTCGCAAGTAATCGAAAGATCTAACTTTTATAATTTCCCTGGTGACTGTCTGTATTTTGTGTACCTCTGTGAAAAATATTGTATGCAGAAGCTCTTTTAAAGGATAATGTTATGTTTAACATAGAAAACTAAAAGCAATTGTTAGTCCCAACTAGAGTAGACCCATTCAAGTGAATAGGACTTCTTATGTCAATTCTTATGCAAGTCCCAAGATTTACTGGCTCTCCTCTAGTTAGGACTAACAATTGGTTTTATGCCATGAATAATTTTGCATGTCACAATTTCTTAAATACTTGCCAGAGCGAAAATAAAATTAATGTAGTACTGACTTTGTTGTGGAAGCTATATATAATATCTGAGGTTTTACAAAACCTAAGTACACCTTTGCAGTACATACAAAAGTAAGAAGCAGATTGTCTTTACTATCTTTTAATATTGTTTTCAGATACATTTTTTTTTCCATCTTGAAATTCTCCGTTTTATAGGCTGCCTTTTTCAAAGAGGGAAGTTCCCGTTGCTAGTGGCTCCGGCTTCATTGTTTCAGAAGATGGATTGATAGTTACTAATGCCCATGTGGTTACCAACAAGAACAAAGTAAAAGTGGAACTGAAGAATGGTGTAACATATGATGCTAAAATTAAAGATATTGATGAGAAAGCAGATATTGCACTAATAAAAATAGACACTCAGGTGAGTCGGTGATATGTAAGTACAGATGCATCTTCTATCTGACCAATACTCAAATATTGTTCTTTGTAAGAAGTATTTATACATTGAAAAACAGTGCATGTGAAAATGAGAACCAGTACTTCCTTCCCAACTATATAGTTGAACTAAGTTCCATTGATTTTATTAAAAGTTTCTTTTTGTTTTATTAAAACTCCATATAAATACATTTAGGATTTTGGTATGGGGATGAATCTGATGCATTTTGACTTGTAGTATTTTGTATGCCTTCCTCCTGCAAAGTAGACTAAGAACCTCTGTTTTGTGCTTCTGCTAGTGTACAGTGGCTCCTAACCTATAATGTGAGTTTACTTGCATGTACATTCCAGAATACAAAAAACAGCTTTCGCTATTTGGATCTTTCCCATCAGATTATTGCCCAATTAGGAAAGGAAGCAGTGGAACAGAAACATAAATATTTGGCACACTAACATGGGATACGTATGGGCATGCATGTTTTCAGAAGAGCTCAATAAAAGAATGTATCTCTATACATTTTAAATATCTAACTCCAAAGTCTCCTGCTCTTAAGCATATTAAACCTACACTGAATGCTGATTTCCTAGCATTTAAAATTGCACAAAGGACCTCCATGGGGAGAGGAAGCTGTCCTGTTCAAAACTGAGATGAAGGGGGAAGAGGTAGCATGCTCTCTCCATATCTGTATTTTACTCACGATTGTGTTTTGAACAGGACTATCATGTTTTAGAAAAAAAACCAATGTACATTTGACAAATTGTTACAAGGTTACTCCACTAAAAGGTAATTACAGCTGTATATCTTGATAGTACCCCTACATAGCTGTTGTTCAAGTGGATCCATGGCAAATATGTCATATAGGAACTAGGCCTAAGTCTAAGGGCCTTTTTGGAACTTTCTTGTTTCAGCAGCTGACGACACTCCTGTAACGCAGTCTTCAACGCACTTGTAAGAGAAGACTTCCAGCAAATTGTCAGTATGATTGGAAAATTGTTTTTGAGGGAGCAACTCTGCCTGCCCGCTTTCTTAACATAGGGTTACTCCCAGGCAGAAGAGACTTATCTTTTCCATGGAGAAGCTCCTTTCTGTTCCGTCTGGCCAGGAAAACAGGCTGTCGCTGTGCAGATGTGCCCTAATTCACCAACAGTGTGGATTTGGAAGCAGAGTGCACAACTATGACATAACTCAACTTCTTAGGAATACATCTTCTAGCAGGTGTTTCATATCTGTTCCAAAATGTAGCAAGGATAATGTCTGTTTATGCCCTGGAGTTCTTTCTGGTTTTCATGTGGTGAGCTTGCCTTGCCACTGTATTTATGTTATTTTAGAAACTTCCTTTAATGAGATGCAGGTGTGCATGTTGTGTTATATAGTTTGGCATATTTAACGGGAGAAATGCTGAGTCATTTTCTCTTGCAAAGCGTTCTGGGAAATTGAAACACACACATACACACATACTTTTCTACCTTTGAGGTTAACTGATTTATTTTAGCATGGGGTTTCATAGATTACAGTCCATTTGCTCAGATGCACTAATTGAGTACAATGCTTATGCCTCAGGTTTAAATACGCAGTTACATAGTTGCCAGGATGAGATCAGAGTGAAATGGGACAAGACTCGTAATGGTCATAAACCTTCAAGGAGCTTAACACAAACCTTTTGGCATCTGAAGGCTGATGTACAGGCGTGGTGGCTGCTGGGTCATTATCTGAATGTAAAAGCAGTGCATTTCAGGAATCTTGACTCTGTTGAAGGCAGAATCCTTTCTTGAGGAGCATTTTATTGTTTTTGTCATAGCTACTCTATAATGAAAACTGCTAGTAATGTATGTCACAGGTAGGGAAATGCAGCCAACCCCACGGCCCACATGAAGTGCTAAAACTGTCCCTAAAATCTAAAAAAACAAAAAAGGAAGTGGCAAAAGGTCAACTTATGGTTTTGATAAATGGGTAGTTTGGATGTCAAATAGCTCAGGATGTACATGCAACCTCTTTAAAAGGTGAATTGCTAATCCCAGATATTTCCAAAAGGGGCAGTTCCCCTTCTTTTTGGGCCAGAAAAGGGACAGTCTGGCAAGTCTGGTGGAACTAAGGGCCATGAAACAGCTTTGATGACTGCATGCAGCCCCAGTGATATACTTTTCTGTACTTTTTAGTGCTAAGGAGCCCTTCCCTCTGTTCAGATCTCTGCTAATAAATAGAGTAGAATTTGTGAATGCGTCCCTATTCAGCTATCTCCTTTTCTACTTTTGGAATTCCTTAGTTATGCAACAGTATTGTTGAAGTCAGCAATTTATTGTCCTGAGAGATTGAATTGTTCTATTACTGTCTTCTGAGTATTGCTATTTTTAATGTCATATTTGTATCCTCTGAAATAACGCTGAAGGGCTGTTCGGAAGCTTTATGACTGCTTAGTCATTATCACACCACCCTCTCCCACCCCACCTACCGCATCATAGCGGATGCCTTTTTGCCTGTGTGCTATAAACCTATTGACGAAATATGCAAGGGAACCTAATGAGGAACTGTATAAGGCTTCGCAATTACTGATCAAATGTCTGTGACACCAGCATTTATGTTTTTGCTATCATTAGCTATTTTTATTTTTAGGAAAGGAAGCTCCAGAAGGGGTAAGAAAAAGAGTTGGTCAGATGTTCTTTCAGGCTTCTTGCTTCAGTTGGCAGGATGTCACCAAGATCTAACGTGGAGTAGCTTTTCATCCCATTACTGGCAATGTGATTGGTTTGGGGACTGAACCTGGGACAACATGTACTGTCACTTCTGTTGGGTCCTCCCTCCTTTTTAATATCTCTTTTGTCAAACATATGATGTACCAAGTAAGAATGCTACAAGCTGAAAAGCCATTAAAAAGATCAGACTGACTCCCCAGCTGTATGCAGAAGGCCGTGGCTGGGCTCTTAGGTGGTCACGTTCAAGGTATTTAGTTCATTAGTACATGTTGTCAGAATGGTTCTGGCATGCCGCCACTGATCTTAACAATTAATAGGGCCAAGTATGGCCTGTATACATGTATGACCCAAATGTGGCAGGTGCACATTCACAGCAGCTCAAAATATAAGTGTTTAAAACCGTAATTAGTTGACAAACATGGACTGGCATCTTGTTAGTGGCCAGCTTATGCAACAGCCTTAAGCCCGTGTATGTCATTTGTCTGCTGTCTGCAATAACCATGGCCTCTCCCTCAGACTTACCATAGAGCCACTGAAGCCTCTCCCTCATGGTTATTCCATGCTGTGGGGTGGAATTGGATAAACATCTGGCTATGTCATCGTAGCCAGACACAAAATGATTTCATCATCCACTGAGACTTCTGGAGGACCCAGTAGATGATGTCATTGTTTCATGTCTTGATATGGGGACAGCCAGATGCTTCTCCAATATACACACACTCCATTCTCCATGAGGCATGGAATGATTCAACAATAAATCTTCAGGTCAGTCTGTCTGGAAATACTATGCTGTACTGAACCATACAGAATTCTGACCTCATAAGACTATTGGTATAGATGAAAGAAACAGGTATGTTTGGAGAATGTTTTTTTTTTTAAAGTCCATTTTCCTGAAGGTGAATGCAACAGACAGTTTAGTGAAAGAATGATGAACAGCAGGGGTATGTTGAAAAGAGAAGTGAAATCAGGATTAATGGGTGAATAGTAGCAAATGAGACAAAGGAAATATCAGATAGAGCCATTAGTATTATCTTTTATCATGGTTACTTGTTATGTCCCTCCTTCCACATCCAGTAAATAAATATGCAGTATTTACTAATTTAAACTTGTGTGTGTTGTGATCTAGGGGATAACCTATTTCATTCCTCACAGTCAAGTATATAAAGGGGAAGTTTTGATTTTCTCCATTACTCACCTCATGGTGCTGGTGACATCAACTTATTTTGTGGGAAGTCTGGATTCAGTGGACAAGCAGGCAGATTTAGAGGAGCAAGGCTGTGTATGGGGCTTAGAATGTAAAAGTTGGACTGGTGGAGTTCTGTCCAGAGCTTTCCAACATTACAGTGGCCATGTGGGCTTTGGAATTTGAGGAGTTGTAGTACAAAAAAGTAACTTTTCCAAGCTGTGTTTGTAACTGTATAGGGAAGACAAAACAGTTATTTTACTGACTAGTGGATACCATTGAGAGTCTCTTTATTGGCAAAGATGAACAGAAGTATGCAGATGAACACACACAGTAGCAGCCAAGTCCAACAGTTTCCTTTTCAGCATTGCTTCCTGGATTATTTTATATACTGTATTGTTTCTGGGAAGAGTAAAATAATATGTAGTAGGAAACATTCCTATTAAACCCTTTTCTTTTAGTTTCTGTAATATGAATTCAGCATAGTTGTAGAAATATTTTACCTGAATATGTAATGTCCTATAAATGATTGTTGAACATGCCCTTCACGTAATTCTGTTTCTGAAAGTGAAATGAAACATTTCTTCCTTTGGCTGATAATGCAAAGAGGACTAAGTTCTATCATGAGATATGAAATGTCTGTGGTAAAAGAAAATGCACAATGTTTTGCTCTAAGATTCCACTCTGCTGACATTTCTAAAACAGTTCTGTTCTTGCGTTTCCATGCACACAATTTTCCTTTAAGTGATGTACTTCTGGCTTAGGACAGGCTGCTTTTTTAAACAGGAAAAGAAATTAAATAAAGTATTGAATTACAGGCACCAGTAGAATGAACTGGTTTCCACTGACTAACCTACTTTCCATGGAAAAGAATTCACTGTAAATGAAAAACAGATCTCTTAAGACTTCCTCATGCTCTTTCCATAAGGTTGTGCTGACAAAGCCTACAAGGATGTACATAGTCATATGGGATAGTTTTAATAAAAGACCTTGGAGAATTAAGCTTCTTTAATAATTGCTCTAATGATTATCCCCTCTTTTTCTTTTTTTCTTTTCTTTTCTGTTTTGTTAGAGAGTGAGGGGAAAAAAGTTGTTTCTAGAAAAAGCAACTACAGGGGCTGCTTTGTGGTGAGTCAGATGCTTAGTCCATCCAATGATCTGCCCTAATTGGTGGTGGCATCACATCACCAGGCCTAAATAATTTTCCAGCCTTTTACTGGTAGTTACCAGAAACTAAGCCTGGAACAACCCATGCTTGGACAGTGTACTTTAGATGTGATCTCTCAGTAGAGTATGTAGTAATGAGAATAACAAATGCATTTTGACTTACAGAAATATCTGAGGAGTAGAGAGTACTCCTTTAAATACTGATACTGATAAATACTGATGAAATTGCACCCAAACTAATAGCTCTCTTAGCACAGTCTAAATTTACTAAGGGATCATTGTAGACCTCTTGGAAGTCAGGAGGCAGTTTATTACTGTTTTCCATTTTTCACAATACATTTTTGTGATAAGAAGAAGGAAATGAAACAGTTCCAAAATGGTGTGACTCACTGTGAATTCAAGTATTTTCATGTCTTAGCTTTTCTTCAGAGGAATAACTTTAAGCACTTCTCTGTATTTTCCAGAACACAGTACTTTTGAACACTCTTGACTTTTATACAAAATGTTTGTAAATGTAGTTATTGTTTTTATATAATATGCATGTTTGGATCAAATAGGGCAATTAAAAGAATATTTTCCAGAGGAAAAGATCAAGTTCATGTGCCAAGAAATAGCTGAGCCACACCAGTATCTCTCCCTCCCTCCCTCTCTCTTTTTAAGCATTCCCACCACGTTCCTGCTTCTCTCCTCTGCACAGAATTTCCAATAAACACTTTCAGGCACCAGATATTGCAGTGCACAGACTGTGCTGTTGGGCTTTGTTGTACAGTAGTGAGAACAGTAAGAGGTAGAGCAGCAGGAAGATGACAAGGTATCCTCTCTAAGTGCAGAATATTTAAATCCCTGATTGTAGGGCAGGGAGAACTGTATGTACAAGCTGAGTAAAAATGTATAGGAGGAGGGAGAAGAACTGAATTATGTATCTTCATTTTTAAATTATACAGTATAATTGAACCAGTGTGCACTTTAGGTACTTCAGGGTGAGGTTTTCACTGGAATTCTGTTTTGTGTATAGAAATCTATGCTAGCTCCAGATACTGATGTTTTCAATTTGCATTCCTCCTATTGTTTTTCCCATTGTTTCTTCCAACTTTTTTCTTCCTAGCTAGAATGTGCTAAGGAGAATAGAAGGAATAACTTCACAATACCTTTTAATTATGAGGCTCAAGAACCTTCTGTGTGGAGCTCTTTTGGAACATTAGCTAGTTGATACCATAATCGCTCCCCTTCTCCCTCCCATTGCATGTAAGAAATATTTTCATCTACTGATTGCCTACAACTTTCTTTCATGGGTTTTCAAGTTGAAAACAACAGCCCAGGTCCTACATTGCACTGATGGAGCATAAGTCCTCCGGGATACTTACAGGAAATGGCTAATGTGGCAAAGGTTGCTCTCTCTGCCCTGTTGCTTCTACTGATATAGAGCAACAGCTGGCAGGAAGCTGCTGGGTCCAGCTCCATTTCGTTGGCCAATGATCAGCTGTATGGGTGTTTCTGGTTTTGTTCCAGGTGCTCTTGAGTGCAAAGAGAAAAAGGAGCAGTCTCCAGTCCCAGCATATGGCTGCTCTTTCCTTGGAACTCAAGAAGAAACAGAGGAAACCTGGGCACACCATTGCAACCAATCAATGGCTGGGGAGATAGAGTGATTACACTGTGGCTGATTGAAGGCCAAAATAAATGGAAGTTAGCAGACCTCCCACATGGAGGTTGCTACAGAAGAAAGTCGTACACAAAGATTCAGGAGGTTTATCTTGGAGGCCAAGAAGTCATCTTATTCTAATTCTAGTAAGAGCTATATTCAGGTGGTCATCTCAACAGAGAGAGACTGAGGCCATTTCCGCACTACATTGTTACAGTGCTATTATTCCACTTTCAACATCTTATGGAATCTTGGGGTTTGCAGTTTAGGGAAGGGCATTTAGAATTCTCATCCAGAGAACTCTTTTGCCTCGGTAAAGGACAAATCCCAGAATTCTATAAGATGTTGAAAGTGGAATAATAGCACTGTAACAGTGTTGTGGAGAAATGGCCAAGAGTCAAGATAGTACTGTTTTCCATTCAAAGTGTTAATAACATAGGTAGCAGCAACCCGGGGTGACAGTTGCTTGCTTGCAGATTGTGAATGGAAACATATATATGACTATTTGCAGTGTGATCTGGTATATTGTGAAATATATCCTAGGTGATTCTGTGCCAGAAAATCTCATTGCCTTTTTACTTCTTCTGAATTCACTTAGTTTTACTTTGATGTACTTTGATGGAGGTCTTCTGTCTTCTGATGTGTTTGTAGAATAACAATTGACTATTACCGCAATTTGAAGATAATGAAAAGAAAATACCTTCTCAGCTATTGGAATAAAAAAGCATTTATATTTTGTTTTTTGAAGCCTGTCTAGATTAGATCTCTTAAAATCACTGTGAAGTAAACATGTGAGAAGCTTTCTGAGGTCTGGTTATATCTTTTACGGTCACGATCACTTCCACATGTTTTATAAGAGGCACCTCTGAAATTCAACCAATTTTTTTTATTTCAAAACTGTTGGCATTAGCATACTTATGAATAAACACACAGTTTGCTTTACTGCTTTCCACAGCCTGTGTACACAGAAAAAAAAGTCAAATTCCCTCTGGCCACACAAATTCAGTAACCACAGTGTTACAGAGGGCAAGAAAACCCCATGAACTGATCAGACAAATAGAAAGGCAGACAGTGGGTGAGAGAGAAATTAGAAGGGCAAAAGTTCGCATTTGCTTCCTAGAGCTGAATGGAATAGGCCTGAAACACTGCATTGAGAGAAATAGCTTTTCAGCTTGACTGCTGAGAATTTTGTTTGTGGACACTGAAATAGAGGTAAATAACCTCCCTGTAATCTCTCTGGAGAAGGCAGGGTCAGTATAAGGCTTTGGGGACATATTTTGCACTATAGCCAGGCACATAATTTGATTCTCCTTCTCAGTAGTTGATCATACTATTGATGTTGCTCCATCCCACTTATGTACCCAATCTTGATGGGAATGTTGAGTCTCTAAGGGCACCTGCTTGCTTCTGGTGTCTCTGGCAGGATCAGTCCCTACCTTTAGGAAGAGTGGAGTGGCAGACTGAGGTGGTAACCTCAGCTTCCCAACCATTCCTGTTTAGTCTCTTGGTCATTTCCCTCTTCTCAGGACAAAACTGTTTGTGCTGCACAGCTTGTCCTGCTTCCCACCTCCAAAACAGCCTGCTGTCATCAAGGAAGATGGCTGATACTATCTCATGGATAGTATTGTAAGATTCAACTTACAGTCCAATTTGTTTCTAAACATAGGATTAGAAGGACTCCATGATGACTTGGCCCTAAAATGGCTTGGGCCAGCTCTACATCCTGGATGTTAGTCCTGGGCTGAAGTGTTCTGCTTTGCCTCTATTTGAGCACTCACCAAAGTTTGGAAATAATTAGTTACAAATAATGTGTTACTTGTTCTTAATTCCTTGTAATAACTAAGGCATAGCTACGTTGTATTGCAATTATAATACACTCAGAGATAATTTCATTCCTTTAGTGGTATAGTTTTAGTTTCTTTTATATTTATAGAAGCTGTGTGATCTCATTGCTTAAATTAGGCAATGTAAGTTAATTAGTGTATCATAGGCTAGTGGCTTGTAGCAGTTTTAAGAAAGAAGCTCGAAAGTACCTTGTCTGGTTATTTTTCAGTAATAAGAAGGGTTATTTTTAATAAATTGCAACTGATTACTTGATTTGAATGGTAGCTTCAGCTAATTACTTTTAAAAGCAGCTTTGCAAGCTCTTTTTACTATGTCTGTTTAATAGAGCATGAATGAATAGTCTCCTTTCCCTATTTGCTTATATTAAAAGGTTTTAGTTGCAAAGATTGTTTATTTTTCCAGTTCTGAAGTAATATATAGATGTGTTTCTTGCATGCTTCGCTTAACACTTTCAGGTCTAGGAGCATAATAAAATCCTTTACATCTTTTACATTCAGTATTGCTTTAGTAAAAAGGTTCCAACACAGAGTTTAAAAAGCTATAGAGAGCACATATTAAGCATTATATAGCTTCCTGCATAGCCTAAAGAAAATTCCCAGTTGAGCAATTTTTTAGTATTATGGTTTTCCTCTGTGTGTGTTTGTGTATGTATGTGTATATTTTAAATCTAGTAAGCAGTGAGATAAAAATACGGTTTTCCCTCAAACCTCTGTGTCATTGTCTGTACTCTGTAAATTTGTTGTCCTTTATTTTATCTTATGTTTTTATCAGTACTGCTTTCCTTTAGCTATTTCTTAGTCTTCTGTTTTCACTTCTAAGCATAATGTTTCTTTCACTGTTTCACAGCACTTTTGCTCCGTTTGTAAAGGATAGCGCATAGGTATTTGTTTTAGTGGGCATTGGAATAGTTCAGTTCTTCTGTTAGAATAATTGAACTTAATATTATATATTTGAGGGCACAGTCATTATATTATGTTTATTGTTTTATATTTATTTGTATTTTGCCTTTCTTCCAAAATTGGGACTCAGGGTGGCTTACAATTTAAAAAGAACGATACAGCTAAAAACATACAAAAAGTGGACATTAAAATCGAATCAAACTAATTACAATATTGAAACAGTTCAGATCTACATTTAAAAGGATAAAATGCAATTAAAAAGGTAAAATATTTAATTGGATGAATCACACTGTGACTTCACTGCAGAAAGTTATTTTTTTTCTAGTGTGTTTTTACCAGTATATTCACTGATAACATTAAGAATCTAGCAGACCGTGTGAATGTACTGTAGGCCTGTGAACATATTGAAGTTGGAAGTATACTGTTTTTCTTGGCATTGTGTTAACCAATAAAATGGCATTCCTTTCTTAATATAGTATGTCTAAATTTTGATATCGCTTATTCTCCCAGATCACTGCTATTCAGTTAAGGCATTTCCCAGCGTTGCTGCTGCTACATGTTTTCTCATTCAGTGGCATTGGGGTGTCTGAATGCAGAAGGAAGCAGAACAGCTGGAGATGGGGATAGATCGTTATTCTTAAAAAAAAAAGAATTGAGTTATTCAGATACTGAGATCTGAATTCTTTTTTTCTTATTTATGAGTCTCCGGACCATTTTCTGCAATGTTATTATGTGCCTACCACAAGCATTTTTGGTTGCACAGTGCAAAAAGGTTAATGCCACCTGCTTGTCTTTTCTGGTACAGAGCCTTCATTCTTTTTTAATTTATTGCAGAAAAGCCATGTGTTTTAACAATGTCCACTGTAAAATCTTATCTGAAATTTAATGGCAACAAAGCAGAGCAAATCCCAGCAAAACCGAGATGCTTGTATTTGTAGTTCAGTAAGATCTCCCATAGATGCCTGTGGGAAAAAATACACGTCAAATGCATTTGTACAGTAAATATCATGTCTGCTTTGGTTTGGACCTAAAACTGCTGAAGTAAGTATTACTAGAGTATATTTGTATGACACACTCTAAAAATGTCACCTTAGATCTGGCAGAGTGGTTATAAAAAACTAAACTTGTAGGTGTATGTTTTACTTCTGCTCCATGTACTATGCTTTCTACAAAAAAACTAGCTTATGGAACAAAGCATATTCCATTCCATTCTTTTCTTTGCTAATTTTCCAGCTAGTGAAACAGTAGAGTCTGTTCCACAAACTCTTTCTGCTGAAGATGAGGCATCAGTAAGGTGGCAGTTTCTGAACTGGAAGCGAGAAGAGGTTGGATACTGGTTTTTAGATGTCTCGGTCCTTCCAGAACATGTTGTAGGAACCCTGCTCACTACCACCGTTCAAAATTCTGGAATAGGCAGCTCTTAGCCATATATCCAGAGTCCAGGGCTGCCATGTGAATTGAATAATAGAAGCTGTGTTTTTGTGATTTCTTGCATTCTTGAATGTAATTGCAAGCAGGTATTGCAGTGTCTGGAACCTGAAGCTGTTCTGTAGTTTTTCCCATAAGCCCGTTCTACCACCACTTTGGCAAGTCAGGAGAAGATAGGAACAAGCATTCCAAGAACTGCTGAAAGAATTATCCCTGGGCTTAAGGCCATTCTGGACTATCTGGAATATAAATTAATTTGCAAATATCTGATAAATGTTCAACAAAATCTCTTTTCCCCTGTTATTTGCAGAGTGTATTGGAAATGTCTGCCACCTCCTCCCCATTCTAACATAGCTGTGAAGCAAGCAAGTTCTCACATGTAACTTAGTAGTAAATTGATTGTCACTGTCTAAGTCACTGGAAGAGAGAAACAAGAGAGAGAACTTGGTAATCACTTCTCCTTGATGTGATGAGGATTAGATGGGGGAGGAGGGCACTGTTCACTGTTGCTCAAATTTTCATCATACTAAAGACAAGTAATTGCACGTTTAGGTTCCTAGATGCTTCCTTTGTCATCCAGGTAACCCAGACTCCTTTGTGCTGGGAGTAGGAAGATGGTATGTGAGTCTGCAAATGCAGTGTTAGCTTGTGGGAACTTGTGACACAAATGATTTTAAACTCAATCTTGGCTTTCAGAATCTGAAAGAAGACCTGCTAGACTTTGTTGTATGAACCTTGTAGGAGACCATGTGATAATGAGAGGATTAAATAAAAGGAGAGGGCACAAAAAGACAAGCAAATGGTTATGGTTTCCCCTAGGCTATATAATGAGTTAGTGACTCAGCACTGTGGGGGAAGGAGGGAAGGGCACATAGATTTAAATCAATGGCATGCCCAGGCTTCCACTCTTTTATTATATGCTGGAAGGCATATAATATCATGCTAGGTTTTTATAATGCTCTGTATTTTAATTATAAAGTAATTAGATTTGATAGATATCACTTGCAAAAATAACTCCTCCCTCCCTCCCACCTGCCTATTTGGCGGTATAAAGATAAATTAACAAACCCAGGTTAAAACCACTAAGTATAGTGACTAATGCTTTCTTTCTCACAGAGAGAGAAAGGGAGAGAAAAGTGCTTTTTTTAAAAAAAATGTTTTGAAAAGTTTTCTTCTTTCTTTGGACATTTCTGCAGCCATGGTCTGTCCTCTTCTGCTTGTAAAAGACAATGCATAAGTGATGACCTTACGTTATGGATGTGGGAACATGTGGCATTCCAGATGGTTTCAACTACAACACCCATCATCCAACCCCACTGACTATGCTGACTAGTACTGATGGCAGTACCGGCCCAGTAACATCTGAAGGGCCACATCTTCCCATCCCTGTTCTGCAAAACTAAATTAAATAGATATATTCAAGCTGAAAAGACAATTCATTCTTTAAATGTTCACTGTGCCAGTTAATGGACAACAAGCTGGCAATTGAAATAGGAAGTAGACTTCAAGCAGTACTTCAGAATTTCTGACAGAGGATGGAAACATGCCCTTGGATATGTTTTATTCTGGTTTGCTTTTCAAAAACAAGTTACCTTGATCTAGCAGCAGGGTTCACCATGTTGGATTAGGCAAAAGGATGCTGTGGATATTTATCCATATAGAGAACTTGGTACTTAAATGGGAACTGTGAGGGCAACACCAAACAGATGGGTCATTTCTACCAACATTGGCAGTACCAGTCACCACTAAATCAGGAATACTCTCCTCATCAAAGAAAATGATAGCTGAGAGTACCAGTAATTTCTTAGCCAATCAAGCATGCTTCAAAACCTTGTTGCTATATCTGCATATCCCTGGATCATATTCATAACATATTTAAAGGAAAAACACAGAGTCTTCCTTTTAATACTGGGAGAATTAAATTTTGTAAGCACTTCTGGCCTTTTGTTGTAGAGTGTAACCCCTAAGGTTCATATATATGACTTTCAGCACATCCCACTTTCTCTTGATGCTGATGTCTGATTATAGTTAACGCAGAAGAGTGATAATAATGCGAAAAACATTTTGGCCCAAGTTGGTTTTATGTTCACGTTACAAGCTGGCTGAACCCCTTTAAATTTTATTGTGTTCTAATTTCCTGATATAGAAATATTTGTGTGGTTTGGCTCAACATTTGAGCTCAACTGGAGCTCTACAAAGGAAAAAGGAAGCGATCTCAGCATACGTAAATGGATAATGGTTGCCACGTTGAATGGTAGTCTTATCCCAAGAGCAAACTTTTTTAAAAAATGCACGTTGCACATACAATCATTTGTTTATTTCTGCTTACAAATGTCTTTTTTAAGCAGAAAAAGGGTAAGAGGACAGTCTCTTCTGGAAACTTTGTGTATGTTACCCATTTTGTTTTGCAAACCATGTTTTATAACATCTGCTGAGGAAGGGATTTCGCAACTGATTTTGTTTTAACCCCATAAAGAGAAGGCTAACTCTTTCCAGAAGGCATGTTGAATCGCATAGATGATCCTGAGCCAACTCATACAGTATTTGACTTTGAACTAAGATTTCACCCAATATTGGCCCAGGCTTGAAGACTCAGCACAACTGCAAATAATTGCATTAGTCACCAACTATTTGTTATATAGCTCCTTTCTCTTGCCAGAAATAACCCCAGGCTATGAAAATGTGTGTCTCTCTCAGGAGATTTATTACTCTTTATCGGGGACTGAGCTGATAGATGTACTGTTTTGGGGTTATAGAACACATTCTGTTGCTTCAATGTTTTTCTGTCTTCTGGTCCCTTTAATTTTCACTTTAGAGAGTATGTGTAAGTGGTATGTTTCAGAGTGTTTCAGTTAAGGCAAATGTAAAGAAAGCTGATTTATGTCTCTAAAAGGTAATAATTTCTTTAGATGAAAGAAGTCTTTGTGCAACTACATTACTTTACAATTATGATATTAATAAAGCATGTCTACCTGTATTTAGTTTACTTTTTATATATTTAGCATTGTTGAATGGATTGATGGAATGAGTGTTAAGGGGTAGGGCCATTGGTAGTGTACACGACACCAAGAAGAGTGCATCTTCACTGATAAAGCACCATACATGAGACTTTCAGTTGGACTTGACTACTGGTGAAATCAGCAAATGGGCCTTTTCTTGGTTGTTTTCTTGACTTTTCCTTTAACTGCTACATCTGACACAGAGTTTCCACCACCATACCCACTTTGTCCTTCATTTGTTCCTTTTCTCTAGTTCCCCGCCCCCTAGCATTTCTGTTTTACAGGACTCTGTTCCATGTAGCATACAGAGCAAAATTAAAAGGACATGTTAAAAATGTCTTTCACATCCTTAAAATTGTAATTGTTTAAATTTCAGTGGTTAAAATGCGCCATTATAAATGTGAATGCAACACATGTTGTGTCTCTTTCTACTTCATTACTTAAACCAGCTAATTCAGTTTTGTCCATCAGGTGTGTTTTCTAACTGTCTGAATTGACAGCAGAACATGGGAATGTCCACTCCATGTCTTTTGCTTTGTGGGGTTGGTAGATTGGTTAAAACATTACACTCATGAAAATCAAAGCCCAGCTAGATGAAGAGACTTTATTGATTTTCCTTTTGTTTTCTTGACATTTTCATCTTAGCGGAAGCTACAGCTTTTGGAGAACATGAATACTGATAATTCATTTGTACCTCTACAGTTAGCAGATGCACTACTTATGTATAAAGTCTGTATCACACGTACATTTATATCATTTGGAATTTTCTGTGGCAGCTACATATGCATAACCTAGAGTTGTGCATTTGTGAATGTTATGCATTCATGATCCCTATGTATGCGGGGACCATGAAAGTCCCCCAGTCCCTACGTACTGGGCTGCAGCAATCGAGGGAGGGAATCTGTTCCCCTCTCAATCTGGAAGCAGCTAACTGATTCCCCCCCCCCCCGAACACACGCACACTCACATAAGCAGTCTCCAGTGCAAGGAGGTGTTGTGACAGGGGTCCTGCTACTCCCTGCTTCACTGGAGATAGCTTGCTGGAGATGGCAGTCAGCTGCTTCCTGAGGAACAGGGGAACAAGCCTTCATTAGTAGCAAACACTGCTTCCCAGTAAGTGGGGATTGGCAGGGTCAGGCTGGGATTCACTACATAGTTCTGTAGTTGCTGTGCCAAATACGCATCTCTCATACAGGATTCTGGACATTCTCTATTGCTTGTAGCTGAATAGTCAATGAAACACACATATAACAGGGCCATTGTGATAATCTAGTGATGACACACTCCAGCTGTTCTTCATGAAGCTCAACATTATACACAAAGCTTCGATGTGGTGTCACATCTTGGCACATATCATCTTAATTTCAAGAGGTTTTTTGCACCAGACATTACAGTTGCATGTGCATAGGCTTGTAAAGATGGAGTTGCTTTTAAGAACAGTTTTGTTTCCTCCATATAGTGATTCCAGGTAGATTCCAACTAAGAATCACAGAGCTACCATATTATGTTCATTTTGAGAAGTTCTGGCCAGTACCATCTTACAAAAGTGGTCAGGTGTATGAATGAGAGGTAACAGTCACTATCACACAAAGTGATATAATACATTCTTTATATGAATTTTGAAATTATCCAGAAAAGCTGTTTCTCTGTATAAGCCAAAGTTGAGGCAGATGATTGTGATGGGATCCTTAGTCAACCTCCTTTGTTGGTTGATAAATCGTGGACTGTTTATAAGGTGACTGAGAAAGTGTAAGTCAGTGAAAGAAGACAACTTTGACTGCTTGTAGGATTACCTCACTTAGCTAAGTGAAGGTATCTATAAACAGTATTTGCTTTGTTACTGGCATTTGGTGGAATTGCCACATGGTTGAGGAAGGGCTGTAATCTGACATCTTGTGTTCAGGGTTTAGAAAAATTAATTTTTAGACTACAGCTCCCAGAATCTTCTAGCCAACATGGCCAATTGGTCTTCCAACCTCTGCTTTTTCTTCTAAATCTTACATACTTGCCCCACTATGTTTCTAAACTTCTCTTATTACGCACAGTTTTGTGTTTCATCTCTTGTCGCACTAAATTATTTAAGGAAACTATTAGAAACAAATCCAGCCCTAGAACCATATAATGTGGGGTGCCGTACAATGTCATTTTTATTTTTGTAATGATGGCTTCTAAGGATTATACAGTTTTATTTGTAGTTTTTTTCCTGGGCGCATGGGAGAACAATTTCCATTGCACCTGTAGAGAAACTAAACTCACTCATTTCTTGATGCCTTTGTTTAATTTATCATTCGAATGTTTGAATTGTGATTGATTTACATTTAATTAATTAATTAATTTTCTGTTTTTGCAGGGGAAACTACCAGTCCTACTGCTTGGGCGTTCAGCAGAGTTACGCCCTGGTGAATTTGTGGTGGCCATTGGAAGTCCATTTTCTCTTCAGAATACAGTGACTACTGGAATTGTTAGCACAACTCAACGGGGAGGCAAAGAACTGGGACTCAGAAACTCTGATATGGACTATATCCAAACAGATGCAATTATTAATGTAAGGCACTTTTCACAGAGATCTTTGCCTGAATTGATAGTTCTGACCTTAAAATATATTCTATCAGTAGATTCTGTTGCTACTCCCTTACTTCTGCTTCCACCTAATGATGTAATTGCAATAGCATTTGTTCAGTTCTTTCCTTTTTTGTCCCTTGGAATGGATAACCAAGGTTTACTATAAAATTTACTGTACTCTTTAAAAAGCACTATCAAGTATTTGATCATAAACCACTATACTCTTTTAAAATTGTTAATTGCAGGCTCTGCTCTTCAACTGTCTTTAAATTTTCATCATGGATTTCCCAAACTTCTTCTTTTGTCTTGTTTTTTTAAGAAGTAAACTACTGGTATGTCTAGGAGTAGGATAAAGAAATGCCAACTTTCAGTGCTTCTTCTACTAGATTTAAAGGAACAGCTTACTTACCAACTCTAATTGTCCAAGAGCTATGCTAACTTCCTGTAATTTAGGAGTCTACAAAATTGAGAAAACAGCCATATTTTCCTAAGCTTCAGTAGCAAGTTTAGGAAATAAAGGAATCAGTGTCTAGTAGGTTTAGAGTAAAAGAGGTACAAAAAAAAAACTGAAAAAAAGTATAAAAAAGTTTTTTAAAAAGAGTTATAAAGAAAGGCATCAAAGTTGTACTGCAAATACACTGAGCTTTGAATAAGGTACAAAAGCTCACTATCTTGTAGATCCTTTCGATGACAGACAGAGTTTCCTTAAGTACCTTCACACAGGAGAACTTTATTTTGGCTACTGTAATGTTTTATTTGGTTGTCAGTGTGTTCGGGCCAACTTTCCAGTTCAGTCCCTTTTGAATATTCTTCTTGCTCTTCCTAGCAGTTTAACTGCATGCTTTGGGACCTTTCTTTCATGAAATTCTGAACACTGCAATTCAGGATTGTGAGCCTCTCATGAAATGGTGAATATTTTGCTTTGCTGTGGAAAGCAGCTAGCATGGCGAAATGGTCTGAATGTTGCAATATGACCCTGGAGATTGGGGTTTAATTCCCTGCTCAGAAACCCACTGAATGACCTTGGGTGCATCACACACTCTCAGCCCCAGAAAACTTTGTGGTAGGTTTGCCTTAGGTCGCCATAAGTCAGAAATGACTTGAAGGCACACAATGACAATGGGAAGTGGGTGTTTTCAGATGATGCTTTTTTTTTTAACTTTAATCTGTTCATTTAATGAACAAAATTAATAGGACATTTGAGAATACATAATCTGTTTTTACATATCTGGAAAGAAGACCTTAATACTGTTGTTATACATAGTGTTGGCTAGTTCTAATGGATCTTCACGTACTGCTGCTAGTATTTCCAATATCTGGATAATATGGCAAGGTTCATTTCTGTCCTTCAAACAGTGTCCTGCTTCTCACTTTTTTTTGGTAGGGAAAGTAGTTTTTACATATTTTGATCCAGCATGGATATTTTTCACTCCACACCACTGAGATGATGCTTTTATCATGCAGTTCTTCTGCCTCATTCATAGACTTTACAGAGGGTTCCGATGACAGTATTTCCCACTTGTATCCCTCCCGTGCTTTCCCAACACTTCTGACATCTTTTTCTCACCATCAGAAAATCTATTAAGGAGTAAATGAGAGAATAGTAGCATAATACCTTTTGACTGGTCTTTTGGTGAGGAGCTGCTAGTCTGGAAGCACCCTTTATTAGCTTAATTCCACCCAGGTTTGAATAGTTGCCACTGCACAAGAGAACGCTGTGGATAGGTGAACATGAATTCCCTTTCTATAGTGTACCAGAATTGCTCAGAAAAGCTAATTTTTGGGACCATAATTCTCAGATTCCTCAGTGGCCAAGGCCATTATAGGATGATAGGAATTCTGGTCCCAAAAATTACTTTTTCCAAGCTGTAGGCAACAACGTTGTTTCCTAATGTAAAGAAACGTAGTAAATAAATGCAAGTCAAAATTATTATTTTTTTAATTTATAGTATGGAAACTCTGGAGGACCTCTAGTAAATCTGGTAAGACATCCTTTTCAGTAATTATAATTTATGTTTAGGATTTTATAATAATGATCACTAGTTGCTAGTTCAATTTTAATGTTTGCTCAGTGTTTCCTTTTATCATTGTGGTAGCAACTAAATCAACTGTATATGTCAGAATTAAGCAGCTAAGGATTGCTAATGGAGTGCTAGTATTTCGTTCTTGTATTTTTGTACCACTTTTGATCATGGCCAAGGTATTGTGAGTCAGCAAATCAAAATCCAGTTTGCGACGAGAACGCTTGAAACCTGAATTATAATGTCTACAACAAGCTATTGTCTATTGCCATTGCTTTCTTGCGGTAAAATAGAAATAGTTTTACAAAATCACTGATTTATTATTAAAATTATTAAAATATTTGAATTTCAGGGTGGTCTTTATAACGCATGGCTTTAACGGATGAATGGTGTAGAAATGGTCTAGGATTAGCCTGTATCAGCACTTGTTGTCTTGAGATACTAGCCATATTCAGGTTTTTAGGAGATGTGTTGATCAAACACGTGAACAGTGGAGCATATTCGCTTTGGCTCCCTTTGTCCACTTCCTTGCTCTCTTGACCTCTGTAAATGACTGAACAGGATTGCTTCAATTACACATGATGTTTATATATGAGAACTTTCATATATAGCAGAGACTCCAATAGAGCAATGGAAAGAAAGACACTTAGTGAGGTGCAGCTAATATACTACCCTCTTCAGGTGCTGAGACAGCACATTCCCCAAATTCCTCAATAGCACTATAAAGCTCCTATCTTCTTCTGACATTTTATATCTCTTCTCCTGAAGTTGTATGATTTGTTACAATGGAGAGAAAAATGGAAAGATAATTTCACACTAAACTACAATCTTTCCAAAATGGAATAGGAACTTACTCAGCTCCATTTTGTTCTGCTCATGCTCCCTCTTGCTTACTTTCTGCTAATAATTGCTTTGTCTGAAACCAGCTGTTTGAAATATCTGTTATGTTCTAAATTTTTTAAAAAAGAAAACACACTTGTCCAGCTATGATTTTATATTGCTTTTGAGAAACACAGTAGGTCCCCTTAAAATATTCTGTTCTGCTTGAAAAAAATAAATACTGAAATCAGTTGAAAGAGAATTTTTGGATAGCTAAAATAAAAATATTGCAGAGCATGATTCTATAGCTAGAAAAGAACCGTGTGGTGCCTAATTCCATCCATAATCAGTTTGCCCATTGAGTAATGACATCTGACTGAAGTTTGTTCTCTTAAGTTGACTTAGGATTGAACATTCTGGTTCTGCTGCCAAAGTTTGGCAGTGGTGGGAACTGAACTTGGAACACTGTATGTGCAAAGCAGAACTCAGAGAAATCATTTTATGAATTACAGGGCCCAGGATTCTGCGGCCTGTAATTCCAGGGGCCACAGTGGCTGAAGAATTCTGGGCTCTGTAATCCATAAAGACTGAATTCTGGGCTCTGTAGTCCATAAAGACTGATACAAAGTAGACTTTATACCACTGAGCTTTTGAGCCAGCTTGCCTCTAATACCAATGACTAGTGGTTCAATGTAATGAGCTCTCAGATTAGAATATAATGGACTTTACAGTGAACAAGATCTGCTTTCTGGCAGAATAGCTGTCCTAACTAAATTACAATAGGAATTGCAGTCTTTATTTAGGTGACTCATGTTCATTCTGTTATTCACGTTACTACAGGATGGTGAAGTGATTGGCATTAACACTCTGAAAGTCACTGCTGGGATCTCCTTTGCAATACCATCTGACAAAATTAAAAAATTCCTCACTGAGTCACACGACCGGCAAGCTAAAGGTACTATGCTGTATTGCATGACAGGTATAGCATAGCCAGTAATGGATTATGGGAATTCTACTCCCCGAAACATCTGGAGTGTCAGAGTTGCCCATCCTTGCTGCACACAGTTACTTGAGGTCAAGCCCCAGAGAACACAGGGGGACTTAGTTCTAATGCACAAGATGATGCTTTAAGAGCATTCTGCATGGAACAGAGTAGTAGAATGGGATGATAGCCTTCTATACTAGTTAGAACTGCAGTTGGGCAATATTTTAAAATTTTTCTCCCATCGAGCAAGATAATTTATCTATAAAGGGACTTATCAACATCTTTTCCTTGATGTACTAGTTTACTCTTTTGTTTTTGGTGTGGACAGTACTCAAAATATTACCACTCACTTGTTTTTTGAAGTGGCTCAGTGTGGAGGTCTGTCTGCTTAGGTTACCCTATCGTTATACACAATATATGCAGTACTTCCAGTCCAATGAAAAAAGATTTTATCAAGATAAATGTTGCTTTCTTTAAAATAGGAAAAGCTGTAACAAAGAAGAAGTACATTGGCATACGAATGATGTCTCTCACTCCCAGGTAAATTTTACAATTACTGTATTTCCTCTACCAATATCTATTTTCTAGTTTTTTGAGAACCGCATTTTGGAAATTTCATGGAGTTGTTCTATATATTCAGGAGCCAGCATGGCATTGCGGTTTGATTGTTAGACTAAGGCCATTTCCGCACTAGCCTGTTATAGCGCTATGATTCCACTTGCAACATCCTATGGAATCCTGGGGTTTGCAGTTTTGAGAGGGGCCAAGTGGCCCCTCCCCAAACTGCAAACCCCCTTGGAACAAATCTTGCCAAGAAAACCCCATGATAGGTTCATTAGCAGCCCCATATGACTGCTTTCTAGATGGGAGAAGTGCAATAAATAAGGCTGTTTATATATTTCTTGAATCAAGTCTCTGCTCTTTTCTGAAGTTGTTTTTAGTTGAGAGGGAAGTATTTCTGTCTTAAATATTTAATATATGTTTAGTTAAACTTTGAGCTTTATCTTTCAGTGAATTGCACTGTATATTGTGAGTGATTTATCATTCATTTTCTAGTCTTAAGTTCATTTACATTTACTGGGGTGCAGGTTGACCTATGATTTTTCTATTTATCACAGTTGGGTCACTTCTGTTTATTTTTTATATGCTGTAGAGAATAAATAAGAATAAGGGACAGATGGTTTTCTGCTTCTTTCTCCTGGAAATTCTAAGAAGTCCTGCTAAGAGCTGTTTGTCAATCATTGTGTTCTAGATCACCAGATTCTATCTGGAGTATCCAAACAGCATTTGATATACAGAGATGTATTGAGCACTGTAAAATCTGACAAAAACTTAATGACGCAGTCTGTATGTGTCAAGTGCTCTCCTTAACTCAAAGCTTCTGGGCTTTCAGTTTTTTGAAGTAAAAATTGTGTTTTTCAAAAATAAACAGATCAAATTTCAAAATGAACAAATAACTAGAATAAACTTTAATATGCATTTCATGCAAAATTACTTTCCGTGCTAGTAGCAGAATTATTTTTTCTTTCTTTGGAATTTGGGAATATGAACTGTGGGGTAAGTTTTTTTTTTAAGGCTTCTGTGTTTTGTTTTTGCTTTTCTGGAAACCTGTTTTTTATTGCTAAATGTTTTAACATAAAGGTTAATTCAGATTTAATATGATTGGTTTTGTTTTTTTAGTAAAGCTAAAGAACTGAAGGAGCGCCATAAAGACTTCCCTGATGTTTTTTCTGGAGCTTATATTATTGAAGTAATTCCAGACACACCAGCTGAGGTGTAAGTTAAAGAGCCCTATTTTTGCTCAAAACTTGCAACCATAAGCTTGAAAGATCAACACCTCGTAGGCCTTTGACCATGCTGTTTAATGAGAAGAACATTAACTAAACTGTTTCCCTCATCTGACTTTGGTGTATTATTTCAGGAAATATGTTGATTTCCAAATGCCACAGGAGCTTTGGTGCTTGATCCATCTAAAGCTGAGCAATGAGCAATGTGGAAGATGGGGAAGGGCTAGCGTAATGAACTGATCCTCTCATCTGCTGTGCTGATGGAGTTACACAAACAATCAGACTGTAGGTTCCTAGAAGGAAATGAAACCCACAGTTGTGCCAGATTTGGGACCACTGAACCATTTTCATTATTTTCATTACATCCACACAGCCATGCTGTGATTGGGTCATTCTGGGACTCTGTCACTACCAGAGAATAGAGAAGGAGCCAAAGTTCTCATCTAATAGAAAACAATAAACATTTGTGTGGAGCTTTTCAGTGGTCAAGGAATGTAATGTGCATTTCCTGGTTCTAATCTTTACAATAACCATGCAAGCCAAGCTAGTATCCTTATCCAGCGTCTCAGGTCCGAGAGTTAGGCTGGGAGAAAGAGATTGTGGCTTGGCTTAAGGCCACCTCTTGTAGTCATGCCATTGATATTAGAGGCTTCCTGTTTATTAGCTTTCTAGACTATATAAACTCTTACATGGCACTTAGAAACTTTCAGAGCATTGCTGTATGAGTACAGCGCCACAGCTCTGTTTAATATAAACAATAGGGTTAAAGGAGAAGTGTGGCTGTCCAGGTGTTGTTGGCTTGCAACTCATATGAGACCTAGTCAAAAGAGCCAACGGTGAGAGATGGTAGGAATTGCACTCAAGTAATATCTTCTCACCCATTTCTTGTGTGAAAGCTTCTAAAAAAAGCAAATGGTGGATGAGCTGGATGCAAACATATGGCAGGAGTACCTGGAACTGGGAACATCTCAAATGTGAAAATAATGTTTTGGGGTTTTTTTTTAACCACAATATGCAGTGTATTCTAGTCACAGATATTGAAAGGTATACTGCATATGGCAATATATTCATGTAATACTCATCTGTTGATTTGTACACACATTAGAATCCTTACAAACATGATCATGATTTGCAGTAGTAGTTTGTTATATTTATTGTAATTTTGCTGTATTGTACAGCTCATTATATTTATTCTTCTAGTGATAGTATATATAGAGGGGAGAGAAACTTCTGTTCAGATTGGTGTTCACTCTGAGAAGGGCAGGCTCTCTAAGGAATTCATCAAGTCTGAAAAATATCCATTCTGAAAGAAGTGCTTGTGTAAAGCATTTCTCTTTGCTTGTGACTGCTTTGTGGCTATATAAAGTGATTATGTTTAGGCGCTGAATCATGTCTCATCCCGTTAGCTGGGTTAATGTTTCCATAACTCAGAGCCAGAGTTTGTCTACAAGATGAGACAAGATGATACAGGGGGATAGCTGCTGTATCCCTCCCGTTTACCTCAGTGCCAGCAGTGATCCCCACTACTGCTTTTGAAAGAGCATCATTTGTCCTAGATTCTCTGTAGCAAAGGATGTGAGTGATGTGGGAAAGAAATTAAGGCTGCACCCCTTAGAAATCATGCGAGGTTACATGATGGAGATGCAAAAACTCTAGAAAGGCAGGATTGCACGCAGTCTTTCAGAACTCCTCTGTCTGGTAACTCTTGAGTAGGACACTACTAGTGAAGGGCACATATGCAGGGATTTGTTAAAAAAGTTTAGAAGAAAATTATCTTCCTCTAGTGGATTCATGCAGTGCTAGCCCTACTGCACAGACTTTCTGTCCCTGGGTGGGAATTATCCAGTCTTCCAAACACTGTTGTACTATGGCTCCCAACAGCCCTAGGAAACCAGTGGTGAGGAATACTGGGAACTGCAAATCACTGGCCTCTGGAAGGCCCACCGTTCCCATCCTTGCGATACACCACACAACATGGACCTCAAAATCCTTTCAGATTGCTTTTATTGAGGAAACTTCACTACTCAATATTCTTCTGCCTTTTGTTTGTTTCTTTACCTTTCTATAGTAGGCAAATCTTGGAAAAGTTCTCTTTTGGATTATATAGCCCCTGGAATCTCCTAGCCATGCTATCTAGGGGATTCTGGGGATTGCAGTCCAAAAGAGGAATTTTTCAAAGCTCTTTTAGTAGGAACTGCATTGAACAGCTAAAAAGGAATATAGTGCACATGCTTTTTCAAAGAGTTGTTGTTTTCTTGCTGAAGATTTCTGGATCACATGTCTTAAAAGTTCTGATTGCAGAAGACAGGCTTGATTCTTTTCTTAAGGTAACGTTTTCAACCTCTCTTTGTATTTCAGTGGAGGCCTGAAAGAAAACGATGTGATTATAAGTATCAACGGACAACCAATACTCTCAGCCAATGACGTCAGTGACATTATCAAAAAGGACAATACACTCAGCATGGTAGTACGTAGAGGCAATGAAGATATTATTCTAACAGTGATACCTGAGGAAATTGATCCTTAAGTAGAAACATGAGCTGGATTTCATGTTCTCTGTTAAGAGCAAGGAGTGGACTGTTTATATTATCTCTGTGCTGGTACAGGAAACAGTAGACTTTTGACCAACAATCCACATGTTCAGTGGAACTGTATTGGCCAATAAAGTAATTTTCATATAGTTTGGAGGCAGAAAGCCTATGCAATGTTCAAGATGATACTTCTCCTGTTCTTAATATATGCTATGTATTATCTACTGGCTCCATCTGTCACTATACCTTCAGTGGTCAACATCTGATCCCTCTGTGCTGCATTTTATTTCTACTATGAACTTCCTGGAAGTAGAATGATCGCTAAACCATACAATTCAGTCTTCAGTCTTTCTATAGCTTAATTCCTCCTGAAAATACAATTGTTAAAAGAAAGGTAGATAGCTAACATGTGTGGAAAGAAATGCTGACTCGTGTACATACACAATCCCAAAGAACTTTCCTTACTGACTCCATGCGGATTTTTTAAAAAATACTGTATTTCCCTAGTTGAATTAAAGTAATTCTAACAGTGTTTTTGTGTTTTTCCTGGTGAAAAGTCATTTCTTGAAGAACTTTGTTTTCCCCACCTCATGTATTTGTTGCATCCTTTGACCCACAACCAAAACCCTTTTTAAAAATCCAAGAAATACAAATGGCTTATGTACAATCATCCATATCTTCCTTATAATGATAGGTGTGTACTTTGAAACTACATTTTTTGTGCTGAGGGGCAGTTTGTGAAAATGCAGGATTGCCATACACACTTAGGAAATATAGTTGGTACCTAGTAAAGGCTTCAGTTTTCTCTGTCACAGACAGGTTTTTGCTCTAGATTTTATCAAAGGCAACCACTGATTGTGATTTTTACATAATATCATAAGAGCACTGAGTTATTTGCTGTATATGCATAGATTGACCTTTGTAGTTAAAAGAGAACTGCACTTGACTGGTGATTCATTCCAGACCTAGCAGGCCATTCATGTGATGATTCAGTCAATGCATATTAACATAAGCTTCCAAAGTCAATGTACTGAACTGCAGGCACTGCATTTTTGCTCTAACAATGCGCAGCTAACAATGACAGTCCTTCACATCCAGCGCCCTACAACTGCAATGAAAGACAATGATGTTGAAGAATGATTTGTACACTGTGGCTATGCAAACAGGGAAACTTCCTACCCTTCCATTATAGTGTATGAGACTGCTGAATACTGTGTCCCTAGCACGTTCCTATGCTGTAATAGGTTGGTACTTCTCCAGTTCAGTCAACATATGCCAAATAACTGGAAGAGGGATTCTATTGCTACAGGCATCTCTTTCTGTCTGAGAGCAGTATATACACGTTAGTCTGGATTTAATTTCATTGACAAGTGGTAGGACAAAACCAGAGACCCCTAATTTTGCTATGTGAGAAGTATGCCTTTTGACGTCTAATTATTTCTTGTTTCAAAATCTCAGTCACTGACATGACTCAGAGGTATGACTAATATGATAACAATCTTCCTTAATAATTTGCCATTCCAGGGGCAAAATATGTTGAGGTGTTTGACACTGAAGGATGAAGAAGGATTTAAGATGTCTGATACACTGCTTTCTCTTCTTTGCTGCATGATTGTACATGCCTAGTAACATATAATGCATTTCATTTATTTAGAAATGCCAAAAAAGTAGATCAGAATTCCACCAAGAAGTCCACTCTGTAAAGTATTTAAACATTTTCACACATTTCCTTCAGTTTCTTTCCTCTGCTGACTGGGAAGTTCTAACTGCCCGCAAAAGGTATGGTAACTTTTTTCACTCTCTGAATAGTTTGAGGATTCATTACCTTGGCCCAGATCCATTTAGTTTATATATATGCAATATGATTTTGGTTTCAATATTTCTGTATTCTGCTTTCTGAGGAATCTCAGTTCCTCTTCTTTTTAACACATTTCAGTGGGTAATGGCATCTATGTATATATTTTAATAGGAACTGGAAGGATAGAGAAACAGAAGAAAATAGCAGTCATAGGAATTGCTTATGGAGTGTAACTTATATTGCCACCTAGTGGACAGTACATCATTTTTCAATAGCTGGGCATGATATCTTTATTGGCAATATAAGTTCATGGTTTCTGTGGCAGAGAGCAGTAACCTATTAATCCTAACTGCAGGAATGAATATTTTATTACGTATATTTCTTTAATTAATGTGCAAGTGAAAGACTCTCTAGAAGAATATTTCTATAGGTCTGTTGCCTCAAGAATAATTAAGAAACCTGTGGAACCTCAAGTCTGAATCCAGTGCTAGTGCTATTGAATAAATGGAAATTTAGTAAGTCAATACTTAGGTAAGTTCCATTGATTCACTAGATTTGACTCTAATTGAGAACTAACAATTGGATTTACGTCTTAAAAGCTAATATTTATCATGGAAATATTATGATATTTCATAATATTGCACACCTTTATTTAGGACCAACTGGAAAGGCTTAAAGTTATGAATTCTAACTTTCAATTTTCTAGGATTCTTAAACAGCATGTTATACAGTGTGTGCATGTGTGTACGAGGGGGAATAGGAAGCTTTCTTGGCGCTGAAGGCATGAAGTTTGCATTGATAAATCTTGTGTGCCGCTTAGAGCTGCTTCCCACTTATGGTGACCCTAAGGAAAAACTGTTGTGGGATTTCCTTGTTCAGATTTGTTCAGCCACTGCCATTGTGTCCCTTCGAGGCTGACAGAGTGTGACTTTCTGAAGGTCCGCCAGTGGGTTTCCACTGAATTCTGGTCTCCAAGAGTTGTAGGCAACATTCATACCGTTACACCACCATGGCTCTTTGTGAGTCTTACAACAGTCTAGAGAGAACTGAAGATTTCAGTGAAATATGGTCTACTCAGTGTTACACAAGTTTTCATTATACCCAGGTCTGTTGGGTTGAAGAAGCAGTAAAAACAGATTCTCCTATTTTTAAAAATATAAAATCCAGTTATTCAGATACTTACAAAGTAAAGGGAAGGGCAATCATTTTCTAGTTTAAAATATTTATTTTTATTTTTGTTCTCTGCTTACCAAGAATCCTGTGCATTTCATTTAAGAAGACACAACACAAATCTTAGATTTTGTATTTTCAGAAATGGGAGCCATTATTGGGCCAGTTGTGTTTGGTGTATTGTGAGTCGTGCTTAGCAACTAGTAGAGCCTAATCCACTGAACTCTCGCCTCGCCTCGCTTCGCCTCACCTCTCTCCTACCTGACCCCACCCCATCACTTTGTGTAGTATCTTGCCTTGTGAAGAGATATTGAAACCTTGCACTCACACTTCTAAGAATATTTGGTTGATTCTAATCCTAATAATAGAGTTCTCTCACTGAAATTTGGTTAGTTTTAACATTTTGACAGGTAACAATCTCCTTCCTCAGATGCCACAGCTCATCACACTGCAGATGAAGAAGACTTTCAGCTATGAAAGTTCATGACCAAATAAAGTAATTAGCCCTTAAGGTGCAAAGCCTTTATATGTCTATTAAATAGCAATGCTAGGTAGGCACGTGTGTATGTGCCTTCAAGTGACTTGTTGATGTATGGTGACCACAGGATTTCATAGGAATATTCAGAGGTAACTTTTTTTACCAGTTCCTTCCTCTGAAATATAGTCTACAGGACGTGGTATTTGTTGGTGGTCTCCCATTCAACAAATTCCAGGTAGACTGATCCTGCTTAGCTTCCAAGATCAGATGGGATCTGTTCCCTTTAAGGTATATTTCACTAAAACTGTACTCCATCCTCTTGTGATAACCAGTCTTCTGTGTCACTGTTTTTCCTGGGTGCTTCCAGTCCCAGAGCATCACTGAGAGAGAAACTGAGTTGGGGCAGGAATGCTTCTGGGAAAATGATTCAGCACTTTCTTCCACCTCTCTTGCATTTTAAATTGTGTTTTCACCCCTTTACTTTGTAAAATAATACCAAGAATTCTAATGCTAATAGAAAAAGAGTAACTGTGGTCACATCCAAGCTCTTGGGTCAGCTGCTGCCACAGGCAGCTTGTTTGTTCCAAAGGTAATTAGACTCATTGGTTGCATTCTAGTACTGGACCAAGCAAGTGCTTTAAAGAAACAACAACTTAATTTTGTCACTTAATGAGTTAATGGAAAAGTGGTGAAAAGATAAATTATAAAAAGCCCTGAGATACGAAAATCCAAAGTTACCTGTGCAGATGACACTGGCATCTTCTTCGGGGTGGCAGCCGTGGATGCCCCAGCCCAAGTGTCTGCACTGCCACAGGTGGGATTCAGTGCCTTCACACTGAAGGTTAGAAAGCCAGGTATTTCCATTGCCTTTGCCAAAGTGAGCATCCCTCAGAGCTGAAACAGCATCTCCACATCCAAGCTCTTGGCAAACCACTTGTGCATCATTGAGATCCCAATCATCATCGCAAACCGTTCCCCATGTGCCCTGGTAATAAACCTCAACACGCCCTTCACAAGGGTTAGAAGAACTGACCAGTCGTAGCTTAAAATCTGTAATGAAGCAGAGTTAGTTTTAGTTTGAGGCTGCGTGATGATCACATGCATAAAAGTGCAAGAGATCTGAACATACATACATGAAACAGAAGGAATAATATAATTTGGTTTCTGAGGTGTGCGTGCGCGCGCATACACACACACTATAGCTCTTTAGATGGTTAACAGTACAATCCTGTGTATGGCTATTGTGGCTATTGTGCAGTAATCTCCGTTGAGTTCAAGTGCATATTCTCAGGCAACTGTGTACAGTACTACAGCCAAATTTGAGTTAACTTTTAGATGACTGAAGTAGACCCAGATAAGCCTAGTGATTATTGATAGCATAACTAGAGCCATTTCCGCACTAGACTGTAATAGCGCTATTATTCCACTTTCAACATCGTATGGAATCCTGGGGTTTGCAGTTTCAGGAGGGGCCGCCTGGCCCCTTCCAAAACTGCAAACCCCAGGATTCCATATAATGTTGAAAGTGGAATAATAGTGCTATAACAGTCTAGTGTGGAAATGGCCTAAGTGTTTAAGCAGGCCCATTGCAAGTGCAGTCATAAAATCATAGAGCTGGAAGAGACCACAAAGGCCATCAAGTCCAAATCCCTGCCATGCAGGAATAAACAAAGCATTCTCAGCATGGCCCCCACATTTATGGGTTTAACTTTCATAGATTTAATTATCTGCAAGTGTCTTTAACTCTAGTCCCTCCTAACTCAAGCACTTCTTTTCTGGGAGAACTTTCCCTCTTGGCAGCTCTAATCAGACCATGCAGCTCTTAAAAAGCCCACTCTTGGTCCTCTTCGTCCACCAGCCATCGCCTGACCAGCTAAGAAAAGATTGCAGCCCAATTTCTCAGCACCACAAATCCTCTTCCGATGACCGCTTACCCTCAAGGAAGGAGATGGTCAAGAGAGACAAAGTATAGGGCTGCCATGCCAACCTATCCCTTTTCTTCTTCTTTCCATGACCTGATTTGGACCATGGGTGCCCACTCTTCCCACCATACCTTATCCCCTTTCCCAGAGAGATACACACACATTTTAATATTTGTTGTTTTTCCACTTTTGCTGGGGTCCTGCGCTCCTAACCCTAGCAAATATGGAGGGCTGACTATATCAGCCTCAGGATGAAGTGAGTTTGGCAGCCTCCCACAATAGTGCTGATGTCTGATGTGAAATTCCAGACCAGTCCAGATTTAGTAATAGTCATCTGCCTTATCACATGAACACACATCACCATTACCAACATCACTGTGTCATGCAAAGTGCTGAGTAGCCAATCCTTCTATTGCCTAAAAAGAACTGCTTGTACCATATGTGTAATTGGTTTCAAAGCTTTAATGAATTCTATTGGTAGCCTAACAATACTACTCTGTATAGTAACTTCATCTAATTTACAGTGCTCCCCACATCAAGAAACTCATTTATACCCATTTTTAAAATATTTTATAATATTCTCTCTACCTATAGAGTGCCACCATGTTTTTGATCATACAAAATAGTCAGCAATCTGGGTTTCATATCTGATGTATAATAGTTACAGTGAACAAAGGAAGAGTGTTTATAATAGACAATAACAACAACAAAACAATCAACCCATCCTGATGTCCTCAAAAATTGTGATAAAGCATGAATTTTAACTTACCTTCCAGCTCAGGTGGTGTCATTCTAGACTCTGTGAATAGAAACAAAAAAGATGCTCAAATACTTCATAAAATTGCTTGACTATCTGTGAAGGTAGGAGACCGGAGGATTCATTTGCAAAAAGAGAGGAAGCTATGCTGTGCAAATGGCTCAGTGGCAAAGCCAATAGTTTATGTGTAGAAACTTCCATATTCAATCTCAAATGTCTCCAGTTAAAAGGATCAGAGAGCAGGTGATGAGACAGACCTTTGCTTCATACCTTGCAGATGGTTTCATAAGATGGATGAAATCAGCCACAGGAAGCATAGCTGGAAAGCTGTGCTCAATCTTGATGTTACTGAATTGACGTTTCCATCAGTCTTAGCCAGTCTGGCCAGTGGTCAGGGACAAGGGGATCACTAGTTCATTAACTTCTGGAGGGCCACAAGTTCTCATCAGAAATGTAAATGCATTTTTATAAATAAGACATTTACACTGAGGCAGGGAGGGAGCATGGAGGGGTAGTTCCCACAAAAAGGCTAATGAGGATGTTCATAATGCCAAAGAGAACAACAACTACCTGAGCATATAACACCAGCGTGCTTGTAGTTCCCACAGGTAGCAGGCCGATACTCATAAGGACAAGATAATAAATCAAAGTAATCGCTGGAGCAATCTACTTTTGTCATCAAAGGGCCACCTTCTCCTTCTCCAAAATGGCCATTGGTCAGGGCAGCAAGAGCGTAGCCACAACCGAGCTGCTGGCACACAACCTCAGCATCGTTTATATCCCATCCTTCACTGCAAACCACAGTTCGCCAGCTTGCAAAGTAAGTGACTTCAACACGACCAGCACATCGATCTGGGCCATTCTCCAGCTGTAAAGATAGGACTTTTTGGGGATGGGGTGTTAAAAACATTTTTGATAAATAGCATTGCAAACATCTATATTGCCATGTTAACACTTTTGTTTTTTGAAAAAGCACAATTTACAGACAATGGCTGTCATCCTCTTAGTCAGTTACAATGTCTAAGTGCTTTGAATTCTCATTTGCAACCGTGGCAGTATTATCTTCACCGCAGGTGTCTCTGAAACCCCCTTTAAAAGCCAATCAGCCATCCAGAGCAACAGAGATGCTGCTTCTGAATAGCAGACTGCAGAATGCTGTGTTCAGCCTCCTCCTTCCTGAGCCAATGCTATGGGGAGCAGAGGCAAGGACCACTTTGGAAACCTGTCGCAACAGTGCATCACAGCGTTGCCCATTGACAGGAGGGGACTGCACATGGGCAGGTCCCCATTGGCAACAGCACAGCACAGACCTTCATCCTTCTGGATGGCTGACTGGCTTTTAAGATGGGTTACAGGGTCTGGATGAGGAATCAAAATGTAGCTACAACATCATGGCTATGTGTTTGATGCAGGATCTCACCCATAGTGGCCAGGATCCTCTCAAACACTGGGAGAGAATAAAATTCTACAAAAATATTTATATGGAGTTTCAGGAGGTGATAGCTACAGCCAAGCAATGGCCTTGGAGGGACATTTTGCAGCACCTCTTGTGGCTAATCCATGGCCATTAGGATCTGGGGACAGAACTATGCCAAAATGCCATCCATCTGCTATGTGCAATTCAGGAAAAACCACTGCCAAAGAGGTACTTGATAGCTCTTGGTACAAGAGGGTAAGGTGTACTTATGGCAGTGTAGTCCCTGGTAGTGCAAGCCCAAGGCCATTTCTGCACTGGCCTGTTATAGCACTATGATTCCACTTTCAACATCCTATGGAATTCTGGGCTTTGCAGTTTTGGGAGGGGCTGATTGGCCATCCCTAAACTGCAAACTCCAGGGTTCCATAGGATGTTGAAAGTGGAATCATGAAATATAAGTCACCAAGAGGATTGTGGCCAGTGCCTCTGAGTGTGAAAAACTCTTTATACCGTCAGATCTGAAACCTGATGCTTTGATTGACTGCTTGAATTTGAAAATTTTCAAAAACAACCATGGCTTGGAATAATTTGATCACATTGCAACATTTAGAGACAAGCCCATGATTTAAAAATTTGAGGTTTAAAACGAAAACTTTGTAATGCGCATCAGAGGAAAATGCATTGATTTGAACAACTGAAGAAATTTTTAAATAAGCTATCAAGACCAAGGCTGAATTAAATTGTAAGTCCCTAATGGAGGAGAGCCACTAAATTAATGCAATTCACATAAATGTTGACTTACTTTTCATCAGTCAGTTTAATGGGTCTACTCTAGTTGGGAAAATTGCATTTAAACCTTCTTGTATACATTCCCATCTTTATGGTACACATTTTTATAGTTATTACAGTGGCCCCTCAACTTTTGTGAGGGTTCAGCTGCAGAACCCTCATGAATGTCAAAAAACTGCAAATAACTCCCCCTCCCAAGTGACTGCTCCTCCTCTCATTCCCTTCAAGGCCTCACCCTCAGGGTAGTAGGCAAACGAATGGGAGGGAGCAGCATCATGCGAGAGCTACCCTCTTCACATGCATTTTGCCCAGGCACACTTCCTTCCAAGTGTCCAGGCAATAGGCAAAGAAATGGGAGGGGGCAGCCACAAGCCCAGAGAATGTGCGCGCGCTTGGCTTCCCCCATGTGGCTTCACTTGCGTTTCACCTGGGTGCTCTGTCTTCCACGTGCCCAGACAAAAGATGAGTGAATGGGACCGAGTAATCATGTACTTGGAGAGGATGTGTGCCTTCACCTTTCTCTGTTCACTTATATTTTGGCTGGGCGCTCTACCTTCCAGGTGCCTGGGAGATAGGCAAATGAATGGGAGGGGAACAGCAACATGACTGGAGAAGGAATATGTCCACCTTCTACACATGCAGGGCTGCCCCTGCCATTCACTTGCTTTTTGCCTGATTCTGTGGAAGGAAGACACGACTGCCTAAGCAAAAGGCAGGGGAATGGAAGGTGGACGGGGGAGGCAAGCGAGTGCCTTGCAAATAATCAAGTTTGTGAAGGTCAAACCCATGAACGTAGAGGGAGGATTGTATTTTGAATGTCTCTCTCTAGAATAGATTTTTGTGACTGCAGTTGACTAGGCTGCATTCTAGATAGGGCTGAAAAACAAAAGTATTTAGTATTCAATAATGGCTTAATTTTTCTCTTTCCCAGAGTCTGGAAAAGTTTTTTTTTTCTTTTTCATGCTGGTTGGAGGTCCCAAGAGCCCTAGTCCAAAAAAAATATCTTCTCAAAGCAATTCTCTTTGGAAAGCAAAGAGAATTTAATCTTTGCCTTGGGTGCATCAAGGCAACATGCCATAATTAAAACATTTGGTTTGTAGGATTGTCTGAAATGTTATAGCTCAGTCACCCTGTATTCCATAGCACAGAGCAGCAATGGCTAAGATGACTGTGCTGACATTGGTAGGTTGTAGCTCTCACCACCACTGGCTATATTAACTAAGGCTGATGGGTGCTCCAGTCCAACAATATATATGGAAGGCCACAAATTCTCCAGCCTTGGCACAGAATGAAGTTATTAAAATGAATAAAGTTAAAAAAAAAGAAAAGAAAAAAAAGCAGAGAAGAGTTTGCAGACTTCTCACAACTTGTCATTAGTGGTACATTTAAAGCAAAACAGAAAGTTCATTATATTCAAACAGTTTCATGCCAAACACTTTATTCAGATTGCCTTAGAAGTTTACATGGCTACTTTGTGTTAAATTAAATTAAGGGCTATTTATCATTTTTTCAAAAACCCAAAAAACATGAGAAAGACTCACCATCTCCTACAGTTCCAGCTGGAAGAAATTTTAAAAAGGTGACAGTTAACCATCTTGTAATCTATGTTTATACAAAACAATTCTTCTCTTCACATTGTTAGGAAATATCAACAGCCAAGTTACATAAAATGAAAGTGATTGTCCAATACTGACAAAAGCCAGCTGGAGAAAGAAACAATGCAAACCCAGAAATTGGTAGGATGTTCAGATTTTAGAAGCTTGGCTTTGTACATTGGGTTTTTGCATAATAAAATTAATTGAAGTGGATTTGGGCAGCAATGCAAAGTCCTTGCAGAGCTGTCCTGATATGACCTGACTATAATCTCTGGATTACCCAAACCATAACAACTCTTTTTAAAAACAATAACCTGACATGTCATTAGCAACAGCAGTTTCTTCTCCCCTATAGAACTGGGCAGAATTTCTCCTCCCTACGAACACTGCAATCAGCTGAATAAAGAATCCTTTTCCTTTTGCATAGGGAAAACATGCCAGATTTTTCTTCTTCCAGTAAAATTATTAAACGATTTCATGACACGGATCCTTTTAGAGCAGGAGTGGGCAGCATCCTGTGGTAATGGGGCCTGACTGGTCCTCTGCCAGTCCTGGAAGGGGTTCATCTCTCTCCATGCCCCCAACATCCCAAATTAAACTTACTTCCAGTTTGACTCTACCCTGAGGGATACCTAAAACAGCTCTGTGGCCTTTCTGCACTAGACTGTTACAGCACTATTATTCCACTTTCAACATCCTATGGAATCCTGGAGTTTGCAGTTTAGGGAGGGGCATTTGGAATTCTTAGCCAGAGAGCTCCTTGGCCTCAGTAAACTACAAATCCCAGAATTCCACAGGAGGTTGAAAGTGGCCCTGATGAAATCGCCCGCCATGACTTCAAGAGGGCATGGGAGGCCATTTTAAAATGGTGTGTGTGAAGGGGTAGAGACAGCATAGATATGGCAGGCTGCAGTGAGACCCCTGAAAGAGGGCAGCAAACAGCTTGTGGGGTGCACTTTTCCCCACATTTCCTTTTGTTTTAATTCTCAAGTTCTTTCTATTCCAACTATGAAAAAAAATCACAAATGTAGATAAACTCTCATCAAAAATATAATGTAATTTCTTCCTCCGACGTTGGCATTTGTAGTTGGTATGTAACATCCATTGGTATGAATGACAATTTCCTTCTTCATATGAACAGCAGCATCTCTGAGGGCATGTGGAGGCAACTTTCATCAGAATCACAGCACAGAGAGGAGTGATTAAATCTACCCTTTTTAAATATAACTCTCAGAATTTACCAGCTAGCATTGATCATCTTGGCAGGAACAGCCTGAGAGCAATAGTCCAAAGAAGTATCCTTTACAGCCGTGATGCTCCTCGGCTTCCCCAAAGCTGCTATTTATATAACAATATTGACACACTAGGGTTACCATACGTCGTCGTCCTCCTGGACATGCCTTTTTTTCTCAGAGCGAAAATATATGGTAAGGGTATTTAAAAGTATTTAAAGTAAGAGTCATCCTAGTGACTGGTGGTTAGAATTAATCAGTAAATGTGTCCTCTTTTTTTTTTTTTGCTTTTCAAAATATTGTAACCCTATGACACATATTCATTTCATGCATGTTGTGAAAGCCACGTTGAGGCCATTTCTGCACTAGACTGTTCGAGCACTATTATTCCACTTGCAACATCCTATGGAATCCTGGGGTTTGCAGTTTAGGGAGGGGCCTCAAAGGCAAACTGCAAACCCCAGGATTCCATAGGATGTTGAAAGTGGAATAATAGCACTATAACAGTCTAGTGCAGAAATGGCCTGAGTCACAAGTTCAATCATTTGCTGAGCTCCAGAACTCCCAGGCTTGCCACCCTATGAACATGAACATGACATTGCCATGTGGGGAGAAAGGCAGGAAAGAAATAAATAAATAAATAAATAAATAAATAAATAAATAAGCAAGCAAGCAAGCAAGCAAGCAAGCAAGCAAGCAAGCTTCTACACATTCTGGCATCTCCTTTCGTATCCACCTTACACACTGTCCCTTTCTAAGTCTAGAACTGTTGCCTGCATTTTAGCATATGAGGAAAACCTCAGGCTTTTTGGAAAAGAGATAAAAATACACATGAATAAAGAACAGATTCATAGATATGTAAAGAAAGACTTACTTGGTCTATAGATTTCAGCTGTCAGGAAAGAAATGACAATAACAAAAGGTAAGAATATGGCAACTGTGACGGACAACAAGCCTATACCTTTTTGAGGGTAATATGTTGTTTTGCTTTTCTAATAACAATCTCATGTGCTCTAGCATTTCATAGATGAAAACTGGGACACGTGGTCAAGCGATATCAAACTGTGGTTAAGATGGCAAAAGTTGTTAATGAGGAAGAATGTACAAACTAGGAGAGACTGCAGATACTTGCTTTTGCCGGGGCCTACTGGGATGTGGCAACATTCTGCTCCCTCCAGTCCTGTCCTCGCTGCTGAATTAATTGAATTCAAACTACTATGCCACTTTGAACTCAGTTTACAGCAATTGAAGTAGTTGAGGAGGGAGGAGAGAGAAACTGGACCTTTTTAAAACAGCTGCACAAGTGGGATGACAGACGATTAATCAGGAATCTCCTTATGAAATTGGGATACTTGGAGGGTATGAATCTTAGATTTCAGAGTAACATTTTAATCTTTTATTGAAACAGGTTCTTTAGACTGTTATAGCACTATGATTCCACTTTCAACATCCTATGGAATCCTGGCGTTTGCAGTTTTAATTGTCTGCTTTATAACAAACATAAAACTGGAGTCAAGGTATGAATGCTATTGGTAGTCCCAGCTAAAGCAGACTCATTGAATTAATTGTTGAACACTGAATGAATACTTATATACATCCCAGTGATTCAGTGAATTGATTGTAGGCTAGGCTATAAGAGGTTTCAGACCAAAGAAAGGAATAACAAGTAAGATAAAAAGTCATTCTGTTGCTGGGTCCAGTTTTAGTTCTTCTTTCTCTTTGAATGACCTACTGCCTACAATACTGACCTTGGAGCTTTGCTGAAATTGCAACTCTCCTCTAGCCTCAGCACGTCATAATTGTTCTTTGCATTCTGAGCATTTGGAGTCAAAGTGACTGGAATTTTAAGAAGAATGCAAAATAATATTTATGCCAAAAATGCCCAATAGCCAGCATAGACTTCTTGAGCGAGAAAGAAATTAATCTTTGATGATACTTTACGAACTCTTCACTCAAGTGTTACACTGCAAAGCAACTTCACTGACAACATGAAGGAAATGTTTTTCCATGAAAGATAAAGTATGGTTATTTTCCCTCTTCACAAAAGTTTGATCTACTTCAGTCACCAAGGAATTCAGACCATGTGCACATCACAGGAAATCTGCTTTTCCCTGAGGACTGGCAGACTAACTGTAGAAACTTCCCATGTGAATCTCCTCTCCTACACATTTGTAGTTATCCAAATAAGTACCAAAATGGCATGGGAATGAGCTACTGGGGCAAGGCACAGGTCAACCACCATAAGGCTAAATGCTGGCTAATGGGTAATAGAAAACATGTGAACCAGCTATAAGATGTTGAACTGTAATGGCTTCTTCTGGTTTTTTCCCCCTTTCTGGCCATCCTGTCATTGCATGATTCATCCTGTATACAAAGCAAACTGAATCTGTACATAAAAAGACTGCAGAATAATCCAGGGGTGGATGCAGCTCATAATCAACCATGTGTCTGAACCACTCGTCAAAATGATACAGATGGTTGATCAAACTAACAAAGGTAGTGGCTTGATCACTTGTGTCATTCTGTCAAATTCATAAGAAGAATTTCACCACACACACCAGGTGCAGAAGTGTGATGAAATTGTTGTCACCATCCAAATACCTTATCAAGTTGGTTCATCTCTGATGTGGTAATCAGAGTTTTGCAAAGTTACTTTTTGGACTATAACTCCCAGAATACTAGTATCCATGCCATTTATTGTCAGAGGCCATGTTGTCTGAGGGATTCTGGGAATGTCATTCAGAAAGCAACTTTGCCAAACTTTTGCAATAAATTGCTCAATGGCAGCTGGTGAGTCCTTATCCATAGGAAGTGAATCTACACTAAGTTTTAGTCAGATGTTTAAAAGAGCCATTTGAGGTGTTAAACCTATTTGTAGGAAGGGTCCTGCATCATAGGCCCTTTTTGCACCTTACCTCGTTCCAGTGTTGTTGTGAGGGGATCATGCGAGAAGCCTCTTGCAAGAGGCACTCGTGTCCCCTCTGCTTCCCCTCTGCACCAGCTCCATGCTGGATGGAAGGAAGCGTGAGGGCTCCTCCCCTTCCTTCTGCAGTGCAGCTGGGTACTTGCACTGGGGGAGGAAATGCGATGGCTGCGTGTCAGGAGGCTCCGCACTTAAGGTAAGTGCGGGTGGGGCATGGGAGGGACACACGATTGCGCATCATTTTCGGCAACAAGCTGAAAACGATATACTGCACGATCGCTACCTAATGGCCTCAGGAGCATTGCGCAATTGTGAGGACATCTTGTGGAATGGTTCTTGCAATCCCGCAGTGCACCCAAGGCCATTTCACAACAGGACTGGCATGCGAAAAGGGCCATAGATAACTCCTTTAAAGTTCATACTAAAAGCCAGAAGAGATTCACTGCCTCACTGACATGAAAGTAATGAGTCATCATTGAAGTAACCACTTGGTCAGTGATCATCTTGGCCTATCTGCAGGTGAGACGAATTCCAAAGTAACTGCAGTCCTTGAGAAAATCAGTGCATACCTTGGCAGAGAATAGTGGCATCCTGCTGATGATTGCAGTTATGTACACCCCATCCAGAGTTCTTGCAATCCCACAGGTAGGTTTCATCCCCCTCGCACTGGACATCATCTAGGAGGATTCTACCTGAGCCCTCACCAAATCGAGGCCAAGGCACTACTGCGACAGCATTTCCGCATCCAAGCTGCCTGCAGACAACCTGGGCATCCTTCATGTCCCAGTTGTTGTTACAAACAGTTCCCCAGGCACCTTCATAATAAACTTCAACACGCCCCTCGCAGTAGTTGTAGGTATCAGCCAGTCTCAGGGACAGTACTATGAAAGACCAAAAGTGAACAAATCAATGTGATGTTAACTTGACTAGGCCCAAGAATGATCTTCTATGTTCTACCCCATTATTTCATAGAACGTGTGAAGTCTTCCAAGACCAAACATTCCTTGACAATTATTTAAGGCAAGACAAGTTTTAAATCAAGGAAGGCCAATGCATAGCTCTCTAGATTGTGAACTGCAATTCCCACCAGCAGTAGCTTTCAGAGACAATGGTGAACAAGAATGAGAGCAGCAGTTTAGCAACAGCTGGAAACCATAAATTAGAAAGAGATGGTTGGGGATAATTCTGAAAGCTGACTGAAGGGGGAAAGGACTAGGCAGCCTCTCTCCAATGCTATTGGCACCTACTTAACTAAATCAGGCACATCTGTGTATTATATTTAATTTAGAGCTGATTTCTCCTTCTCTATGACTTGGAAATGTTACTTATGGACTGTACTAACAGGGACTTCCCAACTAGCATGGCCATGCTGGATTGGGGATCAAGGATATTATAATGCACAGAAAGAATTCTTCCAAGCTTTTCTCTGTTTCATCTGTCTCTGTCTTCCCCCTTCCCTGCTCACCCACATAATCACATAATTTGTTTTGTATCCATCACCCATTTGCCAGTTGAGGTTTCCTGTTACGATTAATCACATTTGGCTTTGGGTGTCATTTTTTCTCCTCCTTTTCTAGAAAGTGGAATGTGCCTCAGGAAGCATTGTTTCACACAGAGTCACACAAGCAGGCTAGTTTCCTCTGTATCCCAGACATGCCTCAATGAAGGTCAAGAGAGCAAAGTGAAAAAGAATTTCTCGTTTTCTCTGGTACCTTGAAATATCTTTTCTTTTCTTTTCTTTTCTTTTCTTTTCTTTTCTTTTCTTTTCTTTTCTTTTCTTTTCTTTTCTTTTCTTTTCTTTTCTTTTCTGGATTGCACACCAGGTTAAAAAAAAGGAAAGGGAAAAAGCCCACCATGTAAAAATTCAGAAAGTGCCATAAAATTTTCTGTAGTATTAGTACTGAGCCTTTGTCAGTATCAAATTTCCTGCTCATGCTACAGAAAATATGCATAGAAACGCCATACTCTCCAAAATTTCACAGGTCAAAATTGGGATGTGTGTACCCAAACATCAGAGCATGGTCAAGACAGCAAAAATTGTCAATGAGGAAGAGCACACAAGGTAGGAGAGGTTGTATCCATTTGGTTTTGCCTGAACCTATTGAAACGGGGAAGATTTCACCTGGTCCTCTCCTCTCCCCTTTGCTGAGTTAATTGACAGCAAATGACATTTGCACTTTGAAGTCAGTTTGCAGCTACTGAAGTCAGTTGAGGACAACGAAGGGAAGCAGGAAAAGCAGAGAGGAAATGGGACATTTTAAAATCGGCTGGGGAAAAAAAGCCAAGATGACAGAGGATTAGTTGGGACTGTTCCTGCCAAATCAGGCAGTTGGGGAGTATTAAATTCTGATTAATTAAACTGAGGTCTGGTTATTTTTTGGGGGTGGGAGGGGAAGAGGAAGTGATACCCACTCATTTGTTTGTTCTTGTTTTTAGCCATTTCCGCACTAGACTGTTATAGCACTATGATTCTACTTTCAACATCCTATGGAATCCTGGGGTTTGCAGTTTCGGGAGGGACGCTTACAGCAGCCCAGCATAAGCGTCCCGCACCCTCAGAGCTGGAGAAGGAGAAGAAGAAGAAGAGGAAGAAGGAGAAGTGTGGGTCTCCGGCTAGACCGGCTCCTCCCACTCCTCCTCCTACTCAACACCTCGACGAACCTGGAGATAAAGAGGTTCTCGAGCCCCTCCCGAAACTGCAAACCCCAGGATTCCATAGGATGTTGAAAGTGGAATCATAGTGCTATAACAGTCTAGTGCGGAAATGGCCTTTCTCTCTGCCTGGTTGTATTCCCCACTACAGGCACAATACAAGAAAGTGGAGAACATTCTGAAGGAAATTATTTTAAAATGTAGTGAAATTTTGTATGCTATGACAGCATAAGGCTCTAAACTCACACTTATTTACTAAGGGGTAGGCCCCATCGAATTCAATGGGACTTTATTTTACATAGACCAATGTAGGAATATATTGTTAAGTTCCCAGCACATGGCCCAGAATGACTTACCTGGTCTTGTAGGTGTCACTGTGAGTGATGATGATGGCACTATAATAGAATGATAATACTTTAGAAAAACAAAAAACAAAAAATCACTTAGGAGTATTCAAGCATGTTTAATATAAAGATCCCCTAACTCAGGGTGGATAAAAATAAATAACATTAAGCACAAGCACATTTTTAAAAATTTTAAATATCAAATTTCTCTAAATAACAAGATAAATATTATATAATCTGGGTAGTAACTCTTTAAAAATAAATTTCCCAACTGCATCAATGTTTCTATCAGATACATACTATTAAAGGAAGCTTTTCCATGTCGAACCAATCTGATTCTTTCCCAAATATGCTTACAGTAGAGTCCCGTTTATCCGATGCTCGGTTATCCGACCATCCGGATAAACCGATGTTGCGACGGCCTGGGGGGCGTGGCTGTGGGCATTTCTGTGCCCCCCGACATGCTCCGACATGCCCGACATGCCCCCAGGCCCGCCCCGACACACCCCCAACACGCCCCCAAAATGGCAGCCGCCACGGGCGTCCGGGTAATCCGACCCTTTCGGTTATCCGATCCTGCGGCCGCCTGTTTGGGTCAGATAACTGAGACTCTATTGTATTTACAACTTTCCAAATGTGGACATTTAATTTTCACCGGGTAAAAAATCATGCTTAGATCCTACCCAACAGATGTAATTACACCTCCCAACCTGACTCCCTCAATCTGCCTGAACAACTGAATGGCAGAAATCTGTTCTGCTAGCCATTGGGGAATACCAGGATGATTTCCAGCCTAATCCTGGCAGCAATCTCTGGTGCAACAGTCAGAAGCAGGACCCTGTCACATAGCTTCTCTTGCAGCACAGACTGCTGGTGGGAGCAGGATGGAAATGTCATCCTGCTTCATCCTGAATGTTAGCAAAACAGTGTTCCATTGCTTGATGTAGCTGTTGGCCATTTATGATTATAACAGTAGTGCCATAACAACAACAACGATGATAATGATAACAATAAAAAAATATTTCTATCCTGTCTCTCTACATGGATCGAGCTGGCGAACAACATGAAATACATTATATATTAAAAGACATTAAAAACATACTCAATGCTCCCCACCCACCAGCCCACCTAAACCAACCCCTTAAAACACACAGCAATTAACAGTCCATCAATTACTATTAGCAAAGCAGCAAGACAATTGATGGGAGGCGATGGAAATGCTAGTCTTGGAAGGCCTGTTGGAAGAGATCAGTCTTGACTGCTTTTTTAAAGCAGTCAAGGCTGGTAATATGCCAGGTCTCCTCTGGCAGGCCATTCCATAACTTGGGAACAATAGAAGAAAAGGTCCTCCGGGTAACCGCAGCCAACCTAGTTCTGACCGGCTGCAGTAAATTCCTCCCAGAGGACCTTAATGTGCGGGGCGGATTATATGGGAGAAGGCGATCCCGCAGGTAGGCTGGTCCCAAGTCATGAAGGGCTTTAAAGGTAATAACCAACACCTTGTAATGTGCCCGGAAACTAATAGGCAGCCAATGTAAAGACTTCAGAATTGGTGTTATATGGTCAGTTTTAGGTCTACCAGTGACCAACCTATCATGAACACCAATCATGAATACAGAGCATGGGCGAATATGAAGCAGTTACAGATGTGTGATTCTAAATTACAAATCCATAACCACAATGTAATTACTTTAGTTTGCCCAGTAACTATAAAACTTTCTTGTGACAGGGCCTGCTTCTTTCTCTCAGATTGACATGGAAGCTTCTGAGCCTGATAAAGTGCTCTGGCACTTCACACATAGACTCTTTCTGCATCTTACTTTTTCACAGAGGTGAGGGGTGGCATTCGCGCGAGCAGCCTCTTGTGCGAGGCACTCTCTTTGCTGCTCCTTCATCCCGCAGCTGGCTTGCCGGGCGCAAGAGTGCCACGCGAATGCCCTGCCGTTCCTACCACAGCGCAACCTGGGAATTGCAGGCTAGCGCTGCGGCAGGAAGCGCGACTGGCCCGGCTCCCTACGTACCGCAGCGCAGACCCCGGGAGCCTTGCGTGACCGCGTACCATTTTCAGCTTGAAGCCGAAAATGAAAAGGTGCATGCGTGGTTTGTGTTAGGCTCGTGAGCGTTGCGTAAATAGGAGTGTGTCGTACAGATTGCCGCTCCCATTTACGTGACGCTCAAGGGGCCCTCTTGCAAAAGAAACTGTGTGCAAAAAGGGCCACAGCTTTCTGCTTTCCCCTTTAAACACCATTTCTGAGTAAAGAGTCAGGCATTTTAATGGTCATTTAGAATTTTATAGTTTTATGGAAGCATGTTTCCTGTTCGTTTTAAAATCTATATAACACCCAGCTGAGTCAATGATTATAAAAATAAACTATAATACTTATAAAAAATAACATACAGAACAAAGTGTTGGAGTTCATATGCAGATCGAAGCTAATGCAGTTCTTCAGAGTTCTTTTAGACAGTTTCCTTATATCATGAAACCCTTATATAACTACAAGTATCACGAACAGCCCTTTGGCTACACTTTCACCAAAGACTCAACACCCAAGTCTAGGTCACACTTTGTGACCAGATTCTCTAATGGTTTAATTAGTCTTCTGCCTCTTTTCTAGGCTTTCTCTGAGAAGTAAACCATATCCACTCAGATCACCTCCCTGGCTGACTCAGGGTCTTTACTTCAGCTCTTTCTCATTGAAAGACTCCAAATGTGACTCAGTGCTTGCCATTTTATATATTCTCCTCTCAAGCCTCCAGCCCCTCCCTCACACTAACAGAGTAGGGCCTTTTCCGCACCTTACCTTTTCGCAGCTCTCGGGTGTGGGGATCGTGCTAGCAGCCTCTTGCGAGAGGTTCTCACATCCCCACTGCTTGAGCTCTGCAGCCGCTGCCTGCTAGCGAGGGCTCCTCCTCTTCCTTCCGCAGCGCAGCCTGAGATTTTCCCAGGCTGTGCTGGGGCAGGAAGCGCAGGTGTTACAGCTCTGGAGGTTCTGCATGCACGGTAAGTGTGTGCGGGACCCTGAAGTGATGCATGATTGTGCACCATTTTTGGCTAGAAGCCAAAAATGAAATAGTGTGCGATCAGTGCCTGCCAACCCCAGCAGCATCATCCAATTGTGAGGACATCATGTGGACGGCTCCTTGCAATTGCACGATGCTCCAGAGGCCCTCTTGCATGGCAAATGCCATGTGAAAAGGGCCTAGGTTTCTCTCTTGAGTAGTTATTCTGGTTTCCTGGCAACCTGTTGCTAGGCTGCTCTGGCACTCAGGATAGCAACATTCCCAGAACTCTTTCACACTTATTTTAATCACTTAGTCATGGGCATTTCATTTTTGTTTGCTTCTGAGTCTTGTTAAGGACCACACGGGAAAGACCATCTCTGGAAAGAAAAAGTGTGTTCCATACTTAATTGTCTGTATCTCCATACTTAATTTTATAAACCATCATATGTCTCTGTTCTAGGGGAAAAAAGAATGTAGAAAGGGAATAGTTTAACGGCTTTTCATTTATAGTCAGAAAAAAAAAGTGTGGAACACATATTTAGTGTACAAAACAATATAAACTCTGTAAGAGTAAAGCAGAAGCGTAGAATACTCCATTTACAATGAAATAATATAGATATCTGCTCAGAAGCTCTACTGCAGTGGTTCTCAGCCTGTGGGTCCCCAGATGTTTTTGGACTTCAGCTCCCAGAAGCCCTGAGCATTGACCATAGTGGCTGGGGCTTCTGGGAGCTGAAGTCCACGAACATCTGGGGACCCACAGGTTGAGAACCACTGCTCTACTGCATTTGATGAGATCTAGGCCTTTTCTGTTGCATCCTCCCAACCCGCCATTGGGATGGGAGGAGGATGGGACCATGATGATGCTTATGCATGATGTCATTGTGGTCCTGTTCTTCTCCCGTCCTCAGGCGGCATGATAGCACCACTGTGATCACACTGACATCCTGCCATGTGGCCGACTTACTTTAGCTGCAGAGGCCCTAGGAAGCACAATGGCTGCATTTCCTGCCCCAGGGTAGCCTGGGACAGTACCCGGCTGCACTGCAGCAGGGAGAGGTGGGCCATTGTGCTTCCTTCTGCAGCAAGCGAGCTGGTGTGGAGGGGAGTATTGGCATCCAGGCTCCTCTCCTGGCAAAGCTGCTACTGGGATGACTCCGGACCCAGGTAAGCTGTAGAAAGGGCACTACTCCCAGGATTCAATTCCTCACTCAGCTGGGGAAACCCACTGGGTGACCTTGGGTTACTATAAGTTGGAAATGACTTGAAAGCACACAACAACAACAACAACGAGTGTATAACAGGTATGGGCTGATTCCATTCTATGGACCTTATACAGACCCTGAACACCTCTTTTATGACCCTGAATCCCCTCATCAGTCCCCAAACCTCCCAATCCCCCATTTTAAAAAAAAATAAAAAAAATAAAATTAAAATGTTGGCACAATTTTAAAGCAATTTATGCCCAGAAATCACATAAAGCCCCCCTACAAATCAGTCAAAAATACTACAGTCCTACTGCTATAATCATCCCAGAATGTTGTTGCTGTTGTTCTTATTGTGTGCCTTCAAGTAATTTCTGACTTATGGCAATCTCAACACCGGGGAAACCCATAGGTTTTCTGAGGCTGAGAGTGTGTGACGTGCCCAAGGTCATGCAGTGGGTTTCCATGGCTGAGCGGAGAACTGAACACTCGTCTCCAGTGTTGAAGTCCAACACTCAAACATTCAATACAGAATCCTGTACTACTCCCAATACATCTATTTTCCTCTTCAGTCCCTTTCAAGATGCCAACAGGAAATGATCAGATGTCACCTTCTGTTTCCATTTTGAGACGAACTGCTGGGCAGATGGAGATATTTGGGCCTGCAGGAGAGTCTGGGGGTGAATTTGGCCACTGGTCATCACACAGTTGCCTGCCCCAGCATGTATAAGAATGCAACTTAATCACAAATTAATATGATTTATAATACGATCTGATAATATGTATTAAAATGTTAAGTTCCACAGAGTTTCAAAGGCTTACTTCAATATAGGATTGTAGTGTTAGTTCTGCACCATTGTTTGCCTAATACACAAAAGTGTATCCATGGGAAACTTGACTTAAATTGCCTTTCTTCTTACTGTTTTAAATAATTGGTTTAAACTGCTTTAGTTTTAATTAATCCAAATACCAAATATAGTGTTGTGAGATATTTGGTTTTATCAGTCTCTCCCTCCTCCAAAATCCAAGCATTAAAAGAAGAAAAATTTGTCTGGCTTTGAAAGTGAAGTATTTTGAATATGCTTCTAAATTTTAAAATATAGCTCCACAAGAGGGAGCCAAATCTCTGACTCTATCAGAATTTTGGTTACTTCTTCAACAAGCAGATCACATCACAAGCTGAAGTAAAGTAACCACCAACTGGAATTCTACCACCATTTTATATTTTCTGAACATTTGCCAATGTCCTACTTATTTACTAATGTGTAGCTAAGTAATGTCTTCTGGCCTGAGCCTCCAAAACCTAATTTAACAGCTGGTGGCATCACTGAGAGACTGAAGGTCCTTTCAGCTGCCAGTGTGGGCTAAGGAGGATGAATTTTCCAGACCCCTCCACAAGCAAGCGAGGTCACAAGGAAGAATTGCAGCACAGGTCCTGCTTCTGATGGTTTCGGGCTGACTTGCTGGTGGGAGACAGCTGGAAATATCATTCCGCCCCCTCCCTCATTAAGTTGTAGTTGTTTTTGTATACCTTCAAATTGTTTCCAACCTATTGTGGCCTTAAGGTGAATGTATCACAGAGTTTTCTCACCAAGATTTGTTCAGAGGGGGTTTGCCTTTGCCTTTGCCTTCTTCTGAGGGTGAAAGAGTGTGACCTGCCCAAGGTCACCCCATGGATTTTACTGGCCAAGCAGGGATTCGAACCCTGTTCACCAGTGTCATTGTCCAATACTCAACCACTACACTATGCTGGCTCTCCAAAATTAAGTGCTGGATTAACAAATGCTTGGTTGGTCAAATATGGAAAGCATGATGGCTGATGTCCTCAAACACTTAAAGTGAGTTTTCCATTTACCTCTTGTACTTGCCTGATCCAAGTAAGGTAAGGAGCCTATGTGGGGGGCACATTTAGTAGCACTTAGTGACTCCCATGTCACTAGAATGGTGAATTCACTTGGGGTTAGTTATCCAAGGTGCAGAATCTTCTTTTGGGGACAGAGTTCAGCACCTTGATATTTAGACTAAAATACAGAGCAGGTTCAAGGCCCTACTTAGCATCCACAGGAAAAATTACTGCATCTACATGCCAGGACATCCACACCCACACCCCTATCTGAAAAGCAAACTAACAGTTCATTTAATGAGTCATTCTTCTGAGTACCAGTGAAGAAGTACAGGAAGACAGGTGTGTAGTTTTACATGTTTACAATTTAAACATTATGGCCATATAATATTTACCGGAATTAGGCTGATGTTCTATGGCTGCTTGCTGTGGATCACATTCCACTGACTTAGTGGAAATAATTTCTGAACTGCTAGGCTACTTTCCTATGCCAATTTACTGGGGAGTTTGTCCCACTGAAGCTTACTTGTGCTTATAATGTACCATTTTATATGTGCCTATACAGTTTGGACAGCTCCTTTGACATCTGAACTAAAATGTGGAATGGATTCACTGACCCACCAATATGGCAACTACCCGTTCTCACTGGCCTCTTCAGACTGTGGCCCTTTCCTCCCTATGCTGTTATAGGGCTGCTATTCCACTTTCAACATCATGTGGAATTCTGGGGTTTGTCGTTTACTGAGGCCAAAGAGCTCTCTGGCTGAGAATTCTAAGTACCCCTCCCTAAATTGCAAACCCCAGGATCCCACAGGCAGTTGAAAGTGGCTGTGGTGCTGCTTCTTAATACACGCCCTGCAGAAGGAGAGAAGGTCCACATATGTGTTCCCTCACTTACTCAGGTGATAAGAGGATAGGAGGGGAAGCATGAGGAAAGAAGGTTTGAGCAGGAGGCAGGAAGATATTTGCAGTTTTTCCACTTTTGTGGGGGTCCTTTGCTTAGAAAACCAGAAAGTAGGGACAACAATTCTAGCATAGCCTTCTTCCCTAGTATGTCAATTTTCTATGTGGAAGGATTTGGGGGAAGGGGAATGAAGAAGTGGTACGTCATGTGAGCCTCCACCTCTTGTCTGAAATGGTACAGCAGAGAAACAAATGTCTGCCAACACATTTCCCTTTCATAACAACTAGATCTGAGAGCAGGGATAGGAGTGCACATACATAAATTGTGGAGGCTTCTTTTATAAGGGGAAGTAGGTTTAGGAGACTCCATTTTGAGTGGAGAGCAGGTGGGCAGGGACGCTTATTTTCCCTCAGAGTTTTCTCATCTTCAGCCAGGATTGTGCCAATTCTGAGTCTTACCTTTGCCACCTTTTCATCCAAATTCCACCCACATTCTCATTCCACCTATCTATCTATCTATCTATCTATCTATCTATCTATCTATCTATCTATCTATCTATCTATTCACACACACACACACACACACACACAATAATCTCTCCACATTTGCTAAGGTTAGGAGCACAGGACCCCCATAAACATGGAAAAAACACAAATAACTAGGCCCTCCCAAACCATATTTGACACACACAAAAAAGGATGATCACCATATTCAACCCACCATGGATTCCTTTGAAGCATCAGAGTTCTTTTGCAAGGTAGAAGTGGGGGGCTGGTGGGGCTTACTGCCGCCTCCACAGCTGCCTCACATCATTTTTAACAGGGACTTACAAGCCTTGTTCGCAGTTTCTCAATCTCACGAGGTTTGCAGTCCCTATTAAAAATGGCATAGGGAGGCAGCAGAGTTGGCAGCAAATAATCAATGAATAATCAAATCTGCGAAAGTGAAACCTGCAAATGTGAAGGCCTGACTGTATGTATATCAGGCAGTTAGCAGAAATGTACACATTTCTCCCATTGATGAAGGCATGTTTGCATATATTTTCTCATACATTTTGCCATTTATTTTTTTCAAAAAAACTATGCAAGTTTTCATGCGTGCACAATGTACTGTGAGCCCTGAAATGTGCAGATTTCTGAGGCAAGGTATACTTTATCTCACAGCAAATCTTTGGAGATGACAAGGGCCATACTTTCATTAGAACTCTTGAATTTACATACAACAATCCATTTCTGTCTTCACTTGCTTTCCACCTGGGAAACATGCATGCATGCATAAGTATGAGAAAGGTGGAAGATGAATTAGATTGCAGTCCTCAACACTCTTAGTAACCATTAAGGCTCCAATCTCAACACAACTGTATTTACATCTTAGCAAATTCAGATAGGCTTTTATGGCATGAGTGGAGAAATGGCAATGGAACCAAAGGCTGAGCAACCCTCCCTTTTCCTGCCACACCTTTTTAAAACCTCAACATCCCCAAAATGCACCAGCTTACTACACTGCACAGTCCACATTACTATCTAACCCCACCTCAAGACTATGAAGTCCTAAAATTACTCAGAGCTTTGAGAGCACTGGAATTCCTAGAGTCTTCCAGCCACCATGACCTCTGCCCAGAACTGGGGATTCTAGATGTAATCCAATGAAGCAGCTTTTCACAAGTTCTGAAATTACCTAATTGCACCATTGCAGTTGATGTCACTGGAGTAAATGCCTCAAGATTATCCCCAGCAATTAAGCTTCTTCGACTCCGCTTCTACTTTCACCCTCATTTAATCTTTAATCTTGAAAAAGTTCTCGATTTACAGAGATAGATATAGGAAGATCTTAGGCACGTTACCTGAGCCAACTCCATGAAGTATTTCTGTCAGTAACATGAAGAGCAGTGTAGGGGCCATGGTAGCAGACATTGTCCTGGGTTGTCTTTTAAAAAACAGAATGTATATCTGAGTTTTTATAAGGGTTGTCTCTGGAGAGGTGTGGCTTTCTGTTTGTTTTGCCACATGTTATTTGTAAAATATTTAAGTTAATCATCTCTAAATTGGAAAGAAGATTTAGCCTGTGTTACTGCAAGAAATAATTCAGCCAGTGTCCTACTTCAGGTCATTAGATTTGGAAAGATTAAGCTTGCAAATGCCTTATTGAGTATGAGAAATCAAAACTAACTTTTGCTTCTCTAGGGATACATTTAGTTTAGGTGTATTAAAACTGAATCTGAAAAATTATAGATATGCACACACAGACAGATGTTTATCTGTATGTGTGGTAAATTCTTAAAACTGAGGGACAAGGGTACTGGGAATAAGGCCACTTAACTTGTTCATCATGACTTTTCATTAAGGCTCAATAGTGAAGTGACCACATTTGCTGATGACACCATAAATTACTAAGTAAGTGACATGTTGGGAACAAAAATAGGTGGTGAAGGTGGATCTCTTCAAACTGGTGGAATGAACACTAAAACAGCACATGAGATTTAATGTGAACATGTGTAATGTGGTGCACATGGGCACAGAAATTCACTACTTTCTCTCTCTTTCTTTGTATATGTGGATACTGATGGATCTGAGCTTGCTAGAACTTTGAAAAATTACCAGTAGGTATGCAAGCAGGAGGGATTTGTTCATAAAAGTAACACATCCAAACTCTAGAGTTGACAGCAAATGACCAAAGAGATCTCGGGATTATGGTAGATACAGTTGGCACTCCATATATGTGGATTCTGCACCGATGGATTCAACCAACTACAGGTTGAAAATATTCAATAAATAAATAAATAAATAAGTACATAAATAAGTAAATGTTTTAAAAGCAAGGTTTGATTTTACCATCTTATATACGGGACACCATTTTACTACACCATTGCACATAATGGGATTTGAGCATCCAGAAATGTTGGTGTCTATGGGAGTCCTGGAACCAAACTCTAGGGGCTACTGAGGGCCCATTTTACCTTGATGAAAATGTCAAGCAGTGTGCAGCTACTATTAAAAAAAAAGGACAAATTTCATGTTGGGAATAATTAGAAAAGCAATCAGAATAAAACTGCCAATATTATACTGCTCTTATACAAATCCATAGCATGGTTATATTTGGAACACTTCTGGGGCACAGTTTTGGGGTGTATCCATAATTATAGTTTATAGCTTTGTAAATAAAATGAGAGCACTTTGATATGACTTTAATGACTATTGCTGAGACATATTCATACTACACAATTATAGCACTATGATTCCACTTTAACTCTCATGGTTCCATCCTGTGGAAACCTGAGACTTGCATGTTTGAAATCAGGTGCCTCACGAAACTAGAAATCCCAGGATTAGGGATTAATCCCAGGATTAGGATGCAACCTTGGCAACTCAAGAGCTATCAAATGGCCATATGTATGTATGTGTATGTGTGTGTGTGTGTGTGTGTGTGTGTGCGCGCGTGTACTCTATTCATTGCGCCTGAAAAAAGGTTGCTCTAGCGTTAGAAAGGGTGCAGATAAGGATAATCAAAATGAAGAGTTTGGAGAAACTTGCTTACCATGAAAGAAAAATTTTCTCCACCACCATCTCTTAAGGTGCTTAGTACCCCAGATGTGTCAAGCTATTTTGGCATCTGAAGCATAAATTATCTCTTTTGGACAAGAAAGATAATAACAACACCATATTAAATAACCATCCCTGTGGTACCATTTCATGGCACCTAAAACTGGCAACCTCAGGTGGCCATCCTCCACTTCCTAATGGAAGAACAGCTAATGTGAAGAAGGCGCCTCAGATGGCAGATTTGGGTTGTCATGAAAGAACAGAAAATTGTCCTTTGCTTTGTTCTTTATTGTATTGTTACTGCCAGGGAAGAAGAGAGATTCTTCAGGGATTTTCCTGTCCCATGTTCCAGAATTAACTTGACATATTTTGAGTATTTCATATATCCTTCAAGCATTAAGGAAATCCTTGGATATAGGGTGGAATATACATATTTCAATATTTCAATAAATAATTAAATGCCATGCACATTGCCTAGAGATACCCTTTGCTATTCTGCCTCAAGTAGCAACATATTTTGGGCTAATCCTCTGGAAAAGATGCTTGCCTTAAAAGCATGGGCACAGAATATTGGAGAAGATCAAATTAGCTGAGAGAGCTTCTCTGAGTTGAAGCATCCCCTTCCTTACAGTGCCTTCTCTCAGGTGAATCCATGTCCCAGTTCTCAAGGAGATGGGGGCATAAGGTCCTCTTCGTTTGTGGCTGTTAAGTAATATCTAGTATGCCGGTGTTTTAGTTCCTTCTCATTGCTACTGTAACATCTTGCTTCTGTAACCAAAGCACTATACCGTTCTTTGCCTGAATGTGTTTCATAAACGTTTTGGATGTTTGCCAGACTCTTATGAATTTACACAGAAAATGGCACTCTACTGTAACATGAAACTTATATAAAAAACATCCTTTGACATTCTGGGGTCAAGCATATTACAGTGTACAAGGAAATAACTCCTGCCAGGGTGTTTTCCTGTTCTTATCTCTTTCATTTATTAACAGTCTTTCATGTTGTGAAACTGTACAAGTAAATATAAGTCACAAAGATTTCTTTATGGGAATAGTCCTTAAGAAAAGATCATTAGCACAGCAGGAAATGCAGCTTGACTAAATGTGCTGGGGAGATAATAAGACCTGGCTCTCTTTCTTTTCTCTTTTAAATTCTTGAAAAAAATGCCCTTTATCTGGATTGGTTTGGCCTTGCCATTCAATTTTGTACCTTGGCAGATCTGCTTTCTTGGTTGGTCGCTATAAAATTCATTTTCCGCCTATTGCTATGTAAAGAGAAGCACCACGTACTGCAAGTCTGTTTGTTGCCAAAATGAGTTGGCAAAATGAGTTCAGTTCATGAGACAAAACATAGCCATGAACAGAAGTACCAAAAAGAAATAATGAAATAGCTGGGAATATCTGTGTGTTGAGTGTTGACTGAAATTGTGTGTGCAAGGAATGGAGCGCATCTGGAGACTCATGGCTTATCAAAAGAGAGTTGTCTACTGGGGTATGCAGCTCATTCACTCCCACTTACCTTCTCCTTTGAGACTGGAAATAATTAATTACAAATAATGGCTGGCTTCTTATTAATCAGCCATGATGTCGCAAGCCAGGCATAACTGTTCATATTTATGATCATGATACTATTAACCATGTTCATAAATGCCCCTAAAACCCACCTTAAAAGTCAGTTATCTATCCCATATGATCAAGTTCTGTGGTGCTGGCAAGTGGAATGTTGCAAGATAACACAAACAACTTGCTCTGGCTAATGAATGACAGTGAAAGAAGTAGACGCAGAGAGTCCTCTGGGGTTCTATTACTATTCTTCAATGCTTTGTCACTTGGTGGTGGGAAGGGGCTGGTCATATCATCCAGCAGTGCCCCGCTTGCCAACACTGTGGAACTCCATTGCTCAGGGTGGCTGACTGGCTTTTATAGTGGGTTTTCATGGTCAAATCAGGAGATGGAGTGTAACTATGATATTGCAGCTATGCTTCTGATGCAGAATCTTGGCCAATAATGAAGCTATCACTATGTTAAAACTGTTACTTAATGAAATAGAACTTCACTCTTTTTGCACTATAACTAACTTTTTGGTTGTTTTCAAAATTGAGTTATGCGCTTCCGGTCACATGGCGTGCATGAGTGGCAGCTTGGAATGAAGCTGTGCAATTGCTCAGCCCCAAGCTGCCACCCACTGTATCCCAGCCGCTTTTTTTAAACATCTAAAAGTGGCTAAACAACCTCTCGGTAAGGAGGGTGTGTCCGAAGGGGACCCCGTAACTGGTGTGTGGCTCCACCCGGAGGGGGAGAGTGGGAAGCACCAAGGGATCGCAGGACCATGACGGAGCCAGCGGGATTGTCACGAGAGCGGCACAAGCGCTGCCAACGACTTTTAAAAGAAGAAGCTTTTTAAAACTACAGTAAGCTACCTGATCTAGATTTTGATTTTAAAGATATCACATCTGGATTTGACTTGCAACGCTGTGCAGGAGCGGAGAAATGAAAGATCCCAGACGCTCTGTGAGTACATATGGCTGTGAGCTTGTCTTAAAGGGGTGGCTGTTCTCTTTGAAGAGACTGCCTTTTCTGCTTCCTATTAACGATTGATACTTAATAGACTGGAATGGACTAAGAATAGTCAGATTTGAGACTGCAGAAGCTGATTAAAGCAGTGGTTCTCAACCTGTGGGTCCCCAGATGTTCGTGGACTTCAGCTCCCAGAAGCCCCAACCACTATGGTCAATGCTCAGGGCTTCTGGGAGCTGAAGTCCACGAACATCTGGGGACCCACAGGTTGAGAACCACTGGATTAAAGGAAAAGATTTTTTGGCTTTTTTAATGAATCTTCCCTGTGTTCTGGAATTATTTTTGAAGGGCAAGGACTTGGAAGAGATATGAATTTTGGGATTATAGTTTTCTGTCTATGGTTTTTTCCTGATTGGTGATGGACTAAATTCATTGCAACACTGAGCTTTGTTTCTTTTCTTCCTTATTCTCTTTTGCTTTTCTTATTTTGTGCTTTGGACTCTGTGGATTAAAGGAAAAGACTTTTCTGGATATTTTAAGGAGTTTTCCCTGTGTTTTGGAATTACTTTTAAAGGGCAAGGTGGAACTTTGAGGCAAGAGATGAACTTTGTTTGGGATTATAGTGTGTTTTTTGTTCATGGATTTTTCCCCTTTGGTGAGGGACTAAATGTATGGGAACATTGAACTGGAACATTGAATTTAATTCCTTTTTTCTTCGATATTCTTTTACCCTGGATTTATTTTGGATATATTTTTGAATATCTGGAATTCGAAAAGATCGGCAAGCTGCTTGGATTTTAGAGATTTAAGGACACTGAGAAGTGCTTTTTTTAGTTCCGGACTCTTGAGAACTGTTTTTGAGCTTTGACAGTTGAGACTAGAGAGCCTGTGCTGGAAGGACACTGTAAGCTGAACACCCTCACTCCCACAAGATGGAATCGCTCGGAATGTAAACGACGGCTGAGACATTGAGAGAGCTTCAAGCAGGCCAGAGGAAGGATGTACCGTGAGCTGCAGTTGGGAGGGGGGAGTGAGAAGTGGGCCTAGGCACAGGGCACTGAAATAGAGAATGTGATTTAATCTTATCTTATAGTAACGTGTATATATGCTATCTGTAAGCAATTATACAGTCATATTAATAAGTCTTATACATAGTAGTTTATATATTAACAATATTAGGGACTAATTAGGATATTGATTTTGTATACTTATATATGTTACCACCGTGTACTGGCCTGGCCTTTGGTGAACCAAAGATATCATTTTGATACTCTGCCACCAGCCGAGTATTTGTGAGGCCCGCCGAACAAGCGCGAAGCTAGGCATGGCTATTGCTTGCTGCTCTCACCAAAACAAGCCAGATATCGCCAGTTCATTACATATGTGTGCTACCACAAAGGGATCCTCTGCCCTGAGAGGACATCCTGGTGAGCTAGATACTTAACTGTCAAGCTAGCCGCATTTACATACCGGCTATACTATTGTCAATTCGGACTTTAACTTAATCATGCAAATTCTGACCTTTCAAAGGCTTTGTCTCCAACCCAAAATCTATTGTTTTTGCCCCAGACCAGACTAGCCTGCGGTTGTTCTTTCCCTTATAAAAATCCCCCACTCAGAGAGCTCTTTGGAACTCTCACTGGAACTTCTCCGGAACTCTTGCTGGATCACCCGAACTTCACTCTGCCTTACTGCCGCTCGGTTCAGCAGATTCCCCTCGGCTGCCATGCCGAGTTTCCACTTCTTCAGTCAGGCTTCTCCAGGACTGCAGGACAGGTGGCATATCACCCATTCCCCTCAAATTCTATTTTCTTTTCTAGTTAGGAGTGTGTCTGTGCTTTTCTTTAATAACTGTTTAATAAACCTTAATTGTTGTTTGAACCATTTGCCTCCTCACTGACCTGACGCTGTATACATTGGGTAAAAGATCCTGCTGCATTGCCCTGCCTCTCGTTAGCCAAGAGAGTGCTCCAGCTAATTTCCCCATCTTTGCTTAGTTTGTTTTAGTTGTTTGGGCGCCTCTCCCAGGACCCCCAAGTCACAGGGTAACATATGCATTGATTTCAATAAGTATTATTTAGAGGGATTTTATATCATTAAGCGTATCTGTATAGTGTGCACATTGTCATTCATATAAGTACTTTAACAATAATATACTGTTGCAGTTTATTGAATGTGAAAAAAAGACATAAGTTTTAACAGAAGTTATTTGACAAGGAAAAGGTAACCAGGGAATAAGATATTGACAACAGGATGGAATCCAGGTCAAAGAGAGAAGCAGCTGCTGCAGTAACAACAACTCAAACAGCCAGACATACATCAACTGATGTACCTCAGAAACCAGACTTTGTGCAAATGATGGAGGAGATAAAGAATATCAGAGAAGATATCAGAAAAGACCTAAAAGAGACACGGAAGGAAATGAGAACTGATATGAAACATGAAATGGACAAGTGGGGAAAAAAATTAGAAAACTTGAATAAAGAAGTAACTACATTGAAAAAAGACACCAAAGAATTAAAACAGCAAGTTAAACAGTTGGAAGTAGAGGCTAAGGAGTTGAAAGATAAACATCAAGTAGAAGAAATTCAAATTTCCACACAGGAATTGAGATACCGTGAAAGATGTCTTCGTTTTAGGGGAGTTCCTGAGGAAACTGGGGAAGACCTGTATACGAAGATGGTACCAGTATTGGCAGAATTTATTGATATCGAAGAGGAGAAATTGGAAATGTGCATCGATAGAATGTTCAGAGTAACTTCTAGAGTCGCCAGAGAGAGGAAACTCCCAAGAGATATTATTATAACATTCACCCAAACTGTAATGAGAGATAAAATATTACAAAGAAGCTACGATGGACAGTTGAAGATTGAAGACAAAGATGTGAGAATATTTAAAGATATACCGTTTCAAATCCTAAAGAGGAGGCAAGACTACAAGCCATTGGCGAACCTCCTGGTAAAATATCAGATCAATTATCGATGGGAGAAAATTGAGAGCATTTCTTTTACTTACAAACAACAGAGACATAGAATCAATTCAATACATAAGGCGAAGGAAATGATAGAAAGATTGAAGAAAGAATTTCAGAGGACGAATTTGGAGGAAGAGAAAGAAGAGAAACAACCTGCAGGAGAAGAAGAGGAGAAATCACAAGAAGAAGACGATGACGGTGAAGCACAACAAGAAGAAACCCAGCAGGAAGAAGGCGAATTAGCAGGAGATCAAATAAAAAATTAAGTCAATTGTAAAACTATGAACAATAAACATTATTAATAAAAGGGACTTTAGGATATACTCTTAGAATATTAAAGGATTTAACTCAGAATATAAAAGAAGACAAATATTTAATCATTTGGAAAAACAAAACTTGGATGTAATATGTTTACAAGAAGCTCGAATATGGACTCAAGATTTGAGATACCTTCGAACCCGAAATTAGGCAGCTGTTACGCAGCTATAATCAATAAAAAGAAACGGGGAGTGATAATATATGTGAATGCAAAATATGGAGCTCATCAGGTCTTTCAGGATCGCAATACTCGATACCTAGACGTGGAAGTTACAACTAAACAAGACAAAATACTGATAGTTGGAATCTATGCTCCAAATGGGGCGAAGGGAGAATTTTTTCCTAAAGTACATGAGGAAATCCAGAAATATATGAGTGATACTGGAAACTCGAACATTGCTGTGCTGGGGGACTTTAATGGAGTTATCTATCCAAAATTAGATAGATTGGTGCAGAAACTGATCCCCCAAAACAATGGAAAACTACCTAAGAGCTTCTTTAACATGATGGATGATTTGAACCTTTTTGATGTATGGAGGTATAAAAATGGACAATTAGAAGGATATACTTTTTTTCAGATAGACATAAATCAATGTCCAGAATTGATATGATGCTGGTAGCTAAATTGTTATTGTTGAAGGTTACCGATATAGACATCTTGCCGAATCTATGTTCAAATCACAACCCGCTGTTTCTTAAGATGAAGAATACGGATAGGGAAAGGACATGGAGACTAAATGATGAGGTCTTTAATAAAGAAAAATACATAAAAGAAGCAAAGAAGGAGTTGATCAACTATTTCAGTGAAAATATGACACCGGACTTGACGATGAAAACTATATGGGATGCTAGTAAAGCAGTGATGCGAGGCAATTTTATCAGATGGACTTCCGAAATTAGGAAAGAGAGGAGAAATGCCGAACAGCAAATATTGGATAAGATGAAGGAAGTGGAGAAACGGATGAGGAAATCCCCTTTTGATGAGAAAGTCAAATTACAGATGAAAGTATACCAAGCAGAACTGAATCAATTGAACCTAAAAGAAATAGAACAGCAAGTACGGAGAACAAGATATAACTACTTTGAGCAAGCAAATAAACCTTCAAAACTTCTCTCCAATTTGTCACAGAGAAGACGGACTAAGAATATTATATCAGAGATAAAAAGTGGAGAAGAGAGAATTACTAAACAAGAAGGAATAAAACAGGCATTTTACAAGTACTATGAGAAACTGATGAGTAAGATTTCTAAAGTCAAAAAACAGCAGGAATTTGGAAGAATATTTGGACAGAACAAATAAATTAAGATTTACTGAAGATCATAGATTGATTCTGAATAAATCAGTTTCTATGATGGAAGTAATGGAAGCGATCAGGAATTTGAAGAACGATAAAGCTCTGGGACCGGATGGCTTCACGGCAAGATACTATAAGATTTTACAACATGAGATTTCAATTCCATTGCAAAGTACAATAAATGAGACTATAAAAGAAGGAGTACTAGACACCTGGAGAGAGGCAAATGTGGTGCTAATTCCTAAAGAAGGCAGAGACCTGACAGATGTCAAAAATTATAGACCAATCTCACTTTTGAACATAGACTGTAGGATTTTTGCTTCAATCCTTGCAACGAGACTTAAAAAGACTTTGTCTGAACTTATTCACAAAGACCAGAATGGGTTTATACCAAAAGATATTTAAGAAATAATATAACAACAATATTGAATATAATTGAATATTATGAAAAGCATAATGAAAAGAAAATGGCCATGATATTTGTGGACATGGAGAAGGCTTTTGATATGATTAGCTGGCCGTTTATGAAGACAGTAATGAAACAAATGCAAGCTGGAGATACGTTTCTTTCATGGATTGAAGCAATATATAATTGACAAAGCGCTCGATTGGTTATCAATGGAGACAGAACAAAGCAGATTGAATTGAACAGAGGGACAAGACAGGGATGTCCCTTGTCCTCTCTGCTATTTATAATGACAATGGAGATATTAAATAATAATATAAGAGAAGACAAAGTGATAAGAGGAGTTCAAATTAAGAAATACCAATTCAAACTTAAAGCTTTTGCTGATGACTTGGTACTGTTTCTCGAAGACCCTAAGAGAAGCATACTAAATCTTATGGGAATAATACAGGAATATGGAGAATTTTCAGGATTTAAGGTAAATAAAGAAAAAACAACTTTTCTAATGAAGAACATGACAGATAAGGAGGAGAAGGAAATAGCATCTGCAACTGGATTTAATAAAGTACAAAAAGCAAAATATCTAGGTGTCTGGATAGTAAAAAGAAACAATGAGCTATTTCAAAATAATTATGAGAAAAAATGGAAAGAGATAAAGATTTGGAAAGGTGGACTTCCATGAAATTGTCAATGGTGGGGAGAACAGTGGCTATAACAATGAATGTACTTCCTAAGATGAACTTCTTGTTTCAAAATCTCCCCATAATAACAAACAGTAAACCTTTCATGCAGTGGAAGAAAGACCTGACCAAATTCATATGGCAAGGGAAAAAACCAAGGATTACATGGAACGTTATGACGGATCAAATATCTAGAGGAGGAATGGGAGTACCAGACTTTCAACTATACTATAAAGCTGCAGCATTCATATGGTTAAAAGATTGGATTGATCTACAAGACACAAGAATGCTTGCACTGGAAGGAGCGGACTTGAGGATGCGATGGCATGCCTATATGTTTTGTGATAAAGCAAAAATTGATAAAAGTATTGCATCACTATATCAGAAAATCACTTCTTAAAATATGGAATGAGTATAAGAGTAAAAACATAAGGCAGCTACCCATGTGGGCATCCCGTAAGAAACTTTCTTTGGAAGATGGGTGGAATCAGAGAAATGGCTGAGATATGAAGATATATTAGAGAAATTGTTGACAAATGTTTATAAGATCAAATCAAGAGAAAAATTGGAACAAGAAGGATTAACATTAAGCTGGTTTCCGTACAGGCAGCTAAATGAGAGATTACAGATGGACTTGAAAACTTATGGAATAGAATAAAAAAAAAAGACAGGAGTGACTAAATGGATCTTTGATAATCCACCTCATTTATTAGCTCATATATATCAAGAAACTTTAATACAGGAGAGACAGGAGGAGACTGTGAAATCTGCAGTGATTTTGTGGGTGCAGAATATTGGACGTTCAATTCAATTAGACGAATGGGAGCAGAGCTGGAGAAGGACACAGAAATTTACAATAGCTCAGAACCTCAAAGAGAACTATTTTAAACTGCTTCACAGATGGTATATGACACCAGATAAATTAAAAAAGATTTATAATTCAGGTACGGGAATGTGTTGGAAATGTCAGAAAGAAGTGGGAACAATATTCCATATGTGGTGGTCATGTCCCAAGGCAAAGAAATACTGGAGTGAGATACATAAAAAGATGTGTGAAATATTGAAGGTTCAATTTGTAAAAAAACCTGAATTTTATCTGTTAAACATGACAAATGTTCTTGAGAATACTAGCATTAAGAAATACTGGAGATTAATATTGTATATGATAACGACAGCTCGAATAGAATATGCCACAATGTGGAAGTCTCAGCAAATACTCACAATTGAACAATGGTGGGGGACGTTTATTGAAAATAGAAATGCAGATATCGTTTCTCAGAGATTAAAGGGGAAATTGGATGAGCAGATAAAAACAGAATGGCAAATTGTAATGGGTAATTACTGGGAGCTGCCAAGTGAAAGTGTCTGAATTTTGTTGGAATAAAAGAGGGATAACTGTGACATAACACGAGCGGATGAGGGAAATGCAAGATCAAACATGTAAGATGATCATAGAAATGTGACGCTTAAATTTAATAAGTGAATAGAAATTGGGAAAATGAAAACTAGATCAGAGTGGAAGAACAAAAACATTTCATGTAAAAGTACAATCTAAGATGATGTTTTTTATTTGTGAAAGTTAATAAAATTATTTAAAAAAAAATGAGTTATGCAGGCTCACTCTATGGTAGACAAGGAATACATAGTTCATTTTTAATATTTATTTTTATTAATATTTTCCCCAAAACATTAAAATATTACAAAAACTTAAATGAATATGTAAAAGAAGGAGAAAGAAGCAGTATCTAAACAAACATAACAATCATATGAGTTCAAAGTTAAAGAGTAAAAGAAAGAAAAAGAGAGAATGAAAGGAAAGAAAGGAGGAAAGAAAAAGAAAAAAAAAGAAAAGCAAACAGAAAAGAACTGACCTCCCATTCATTTCAGATGGAATACAGCCTATCTCTTGATTCACGACTGTAAAGAAAGAATATCTAGCCTTCTCGTCTTCCCTCTCCCCCAATTCATACTTTCTAAAAGAGAACGCATATAAACTTTTTTCTTTTTAATGTAGGAAACACAATATTTCTTCTTTTACAACTTATTACAACATATGAAAGTATGATGCAGGATCTTGGCCAATAATGAAGCTATCACTATGTTAAAATTGTTACTTAATGAACTACAACTTCACTCCTTTTGCACGATAACTAACTTTTTGGTTGATTTTAAAACTGAGTTATGCAGCATAACCTTAATGTTACCAATTTTTCTAAAAACTGCTTTCTGACATAATTGCTTATGATTTTCATTAGTTAATAGTGTGAATATATTGTATATATAATACCATCCCTATCTCCAAATATAACCAAATCCTTATAAGCACAATTCATTATCTTTATCTAAAATCTGAAACTACATATTCACTAGTTAAAACTGTGAAACTATTATGTTTTCTAGCACCACTAGCTTCCAAATATATCCATACCATTTTACGTTCTGAAAACCATTACAGAATTCATATACAGAACACAATTATCATCCTAAATCTGTAACCATGTTAACCTAATTTGGCCAAATCTTCATCTTGAATTTAACACCCTATTCCCACAAAAGATATTTTCCCTGATTGCTTCTCACATAACATTTTGAAAGCACTATCTTAAGACAGCACTCTTAGTTTAGACATTTTTCCATCTCCTTCAATTTCACAGAATAAATCAGCCTTCACATATGGCTTCATAAAATCACAGTCTTGGAACAACTGTTACCCTGATTTCTGGGGTCTCGTGGGGGACGCCTCAATGTACTCCAAACAATGGGGAGTGGGAATTAGCCAGAGCACAAGCTGTAGCACTGCAAGAGGCAGGGTAACCTAGCGAGATCTTTTAAACCCAATTTTTACAGGGTCAGGCCGAGTCAAAAACCAAGCAAAAGTAAATTATGATGGAGTTCTTTATTTAAAAGACAGTCACTATGCACATACGCATTCACTCACACAGACCTAAGAAAGTAAAGGGAGGAGATTTGATAGGACATTTTGAGAAGGATTTTTCAGGGGGAATACTACACCTGATCCTGTAGCCTGGGTAGCCAGAAGAAAGTCAGTTGGACCGGAGATTCGCAGCACATGGAAGCTGAGGGGAAGGCTCGACAAACGTAGCGGCAGCGAGGTGGGATGGAAGCCAAGAGAGATCCAAAGAAGCGATCAAAACCAGGGGTTCTTATAGGGGAAAATGTGCTTGTAGGGTAGTCCATTCCTGGGGAAAACAATGGGTTTTGAATTGGAGACAAAGCCTCCGAAAGGTCAGCACTTTGAATGATTGGATTTTGACGGAGTTGTCAATAGCGCAGATAGTGTGCAAATGGGGAGTGCTTGACAGTTGAGTAGTCGGAAGCGCTAATCTCATCAAGCTGCCTGTTCGGGGCAGAGAATCTTTTGTATGCTTGGTGCATACTTAATTTAGGTTTAAAGTGTACTTGCCTGGAGGTCTCCTGAAGCTGCGTGCCAGAGAATTACTGACCTGGCTGGGATTTTTTGTGTATTTTCCAGCCGTTCGGCCGTGTCCGTGTGTGTGCTTATCCGGAGGCCTCACAATCATGTGTAGAGGAACAGTTTGGAATGGCCAATCTTTTTATATCAAATTATATTTGGCAAGCCCTGAGCCCAGACTATAGACCACAGTAACACAACATCCTTGTTTTTGACATCCTTCTCACTCCTCCTTCAGTCATGCAGACAGGTTTAACTTGGTTTTGTCTAGTTTTCTAGCAGGGTCCATTAAAGTCACCCCCCCTACACTTTGAGGTGTAATCTTCCTTTCACAGACTAAAAATTCCTGATCATAGATCTCCTCTAAAGTGGAATCTCTCTCAATGGACTCAGTTTGTGCTTGTCTTGTCATCTGGTTTTCATCTTGTTTCACTTGCATGTACAGTGTGTGTGTGTGTGTGTGTGTGTGTGTGTCTGTGTGTGTGTATTTCATCCTTCATAGTCCCTTGTAGAACATCCTCAAACAACTGTTTCAGGGAAGATTCCATTTCTCACTTAATCCAGCAGTTATAGAGTTAACAGTTCACTTCTCTGGAGCCTAGCTAGTGGCAGCAAAGAAAACAACACCAACTGAAAACATCTGTACAATCTATTCACATAGTATATGCACTTAAATTCTTAGTTTTTCTCTTTTAAAAAACACCAACTCCCAGTTTTTAAATTCAGCTATCCCAGTCTTATGAGTTAAAGAGACTAGGGGCCTTTCTGCACTACAATTTTCAACATCTTGTGGAATTCTGGGGTTTGTAGTTTACTGAGGCCAAAGAGCTCTCTGGCTGGGAGTTGGTGTTTTTTAAAAGAGAAGTACTAAGAGTTTAAGTGCATATACTATGTGAATAAACTGCAAACTCCAGGATTCCATACGGTGTTGAAAGTGGAATGATAGCACTATAACAGTGTAGTGTGGAAAGGCCCATTCTCTGCTCTTGACCGTAGAAAGAAGACAGCTACAAAGGCTTCTCTGATCTGTCCTAATCTGTCCCAGTCCTCGCTTTTGTGACTTCCAGGTTTAGTTAACAATTCTTCTTTTTTAAAAAGTGGGTTGTCAGCATAGGGACATCAGATCTTCAAAATCTAAACAGGTGTGTTTCATGGCAAGGGCAAGGTGCTACTCCCTTGGTTTTTTTCATTCAGAGAACATTTACTAAAAAGTGCATACAATGGGAATTCTGGACCCAGATCTATAATTCTCTAATCCCCCTTTGTCTGGGTGGTGGGATAAATCTCCAGCCAGAAATCCTTCTGGTTGGCACTTTACCATCAAATTTCTCCTCATTGCAGGACTGCAGCAAGGAGCATTTCTCAAGCTGGCCCATCAGAAGTCAAATCAGATACATCATGGTTCATGAGGTTGCTCGTGCTGTGCCTCGTATTGCTGTCAGATATTTTTTCAAAACAACTAAAAGTAACCATTTTATTTATTTTTGAGAAACAAGAAAGAAAGAGTTTTTTAAAATGAAATTATAGTTGTAAGTAACACTTTTGGGGCTTATAAGTGTAACTGGTTGCTTTATAAAAGTCATCATCCAAGTTCTGCTCTACCCACTAGCAAGTGCAAGAAACAGAATACTTAATATGTTGTGATTGCATGGAAATGGTCAAGACCATGGAGGAAAGCCTCAGTGCTATGTTACCTTCCTGGGAATCCTGGGTTGTCATCCATAAGAAGCAAGTTTGTAAACTAAGAACACACCTAGAGTTGTGATTCTGATTCATGAAAAGTGCAACGAACTAGGAATTGTAGTTTAGGCAACATGCCACACATTCTGTTTCTAGATAATTATTTGCTTCAGCTAGTGCAAGAAGGCAAGAAATAGCAGTCATACCGCATAAACCAGCTTGTAGCTTTTTTTCCAGTAAGCCAGGATTCTCTGGAATTCTGACTTCTTGTTGCATCTGAACATAGTTAATGAAAGAAACATCGCAGTGCAATTAGTGTTACACAGTAAATATTTCCTAACAGCAAGGAAACAGAATATTTTTTGACATTAGATATAATATAATTTAACAATGGTAAGTGGCTTCTTTACAGATGGCAAAGTAGTTAACTATAATCACATGAAATGAAAATGCAGTTCTATTACTCTATTATTACTCAGTATTTAAAAATTAGAAGCCAATTACAGAAAAAGGTTAAGAAATTTAAGAGTATTCAGGAGCCTTCATAGTATCTCAAATGGTTCTTATTCAAGATAAATTGGGAACGGGAGATTTGTGACTGAACTGAGAGCACATTTACAAAGGAAAATGGTCAAGGGATGAATAATTGCTAATTTCAGACTCACAGCAGATGAGTAATTACAAAGATGATCTAATTATTTGAATAACTGTCAGCTCAAGACACCACTTTCAATGTGTTCTCCATCAGTGACATTATAGATAATTTAGACTGGGAAAATATATAGAGTGCTACAGAGTGATTGAGTTACTATGGGCCTCAGGAATGTACAGAAGAAAAGTAGTCATGTGAGTTGGAAGAATATTACTATAAAGTTTAAGGATATAATTAGATGTAAGTTAGCATGAAGATAACTCACAATCCTTCTGAGTTAGTTATAGTCCAGTCCTATACATTTCTTTGTTGTTATGTGCCTTCATACCAACTTTGAGTTATAGTGATCCTATCCTAGGGTTTTCTTGGCAAGATTTATTCAGAGAATGTTTGCCATTGCCTTCCTCTTAGGTTGAGAGAGCATGACTTGGGCCCTTTCCACATGGCATTTTCCATGTGAAAGGGCACCTGGAACGTTGTGTGATTGTAAGGAGCGATCCGCATGATGCACTCACAATCGTGTGACACTCCAGGGGCCAGCAGGCACCAATCATGCACCTTTCCATTTTCGGCTAGAAGCTGAAAATGGTGTGCGATCGCGCATTGCTCCTGGGCCCTGTGTGCACTTACCTGGCATGTGGAGTCTCCAGAGCCACACCGGTTGTGCTTCCTGCCCCAATGCAGCCTGGGAAGGTCTCGGGCTGCACTGCGGAAGGAAGAGGCGGGGCTCTCGTGAGAGCAGGCAGCTCGTGTTGAGCCGAAGGACCCCCGACACAAGAGCTTCTGGCCAGAGGCTGCTCGTGAGATCCCCGCACCCCAGCTCTGGAAGAAGGTAAGGTGAGGAAAGGGCGTTGCCCAGGGCCACCTAATACATTCCCATGCTGATTGGGGATTTGAACCATGTTTTAAATCTCCTAGAGTCCTAGTCCAACATACAAACACTATACCACACTGGGTCTGCTACTGAGTCCACCAAGTAGAGATGGAAAAGAATATTCAAAAATATTTCCAAAAAGTATTGAAAACGTTACTATTTAACTTTGAGAAACTGTGATGAAAAGAATCCTGGACTGAAGACAATCTTTGTAGTTCAGAAATGATTCTGTGCAAAATTCAATTATGGTTGCTTTGTATAGAAAACAGCATTTTCTGCACAGACATATTATTTCTAACAAGTTGTTTCAAGTACAGAAAATGCTGCAGTTGAAGATTTACAGAGAAAATGGCATTTCCTTTTTTGCGGGAAACATCTTTTTCTGCACAAAAATATTATTTCTTGCACAGAAAAAAGATCTGTTTTCTATGTGAAACAACCACATGTGAATTTTGTGCAGAAAAAATCCTGAATTGCAAAAGGCTTTCTTGTACCAGGAAGAAATTTGCTAAAATTACTTGAGAAGAAACTTAGGCCATTTCCACATGGCTTGTCCACCCACCACAGTGACAAGTGATTGCAGTTCTAGGAACAGTGCTTCTGCATGATGTCATGGGCAACCTGTCGCTATCACACCACCAACTACCCCTAACCCACTTATATCATACCTTATGTCAATAATGGAAGAAGCCTGTTATTGACCCCCTAAAGCGCGACTGTTCCATTACCTGACGGTGTGCAGTTCTTCCATTGCACCAGTTCCCATTGTCAATCTGGGACCCCTGACGCATGGGTGTACAGATATGTCCAATGCCACCCAATAGGAAAAAAGGCCCCAGAAAAAGGTGACCAATCAGGTGCCACAGGGTGGGGAAAAGGTGGAGAGAAGGCATTGCTATGGACGCTGTAATGCAGAAGGAGCAGTGGTGTTAATGCCGCTACTTTACCGCTGAGGGACTCATGCGGAAAGATATGGTGGAAAACCACTCCTGTCCTGGGACTAGTGATGCTGGCATGTCCACGGTGACGGCAACGAGGTGAGGTGCAGAAAGGGCCTTAGTGAAGAATAACATCCTTACTACTAAGAAGTCAGTCTAATTATTTTCAATGACTCTTACATGTAGCCAAAGGCATGTAGGATAGCAGCCTACGAAAGCAGCACCTAGCACAATGAAATCCCAATGTATTTTAAATCAGGAAGGAATCAAAATACTAGTGTTGATTTTAATGTAAGGATGTAACAGGATTTCTGCAAACAGTAGAAACGTTTCACTAGCAGAATGACAACGGATCTAACCCACTGTAAACATATAAAACTCCAGTGAGTAATTTGTTGACCCCAACGGCATCCCTTTAGCAAAGTACTGGAAAATGTAGGAACTAAACAGGGGAATAGTAGTTTATGTTAATGAATAACCTGAACTTTCTAAACCTTTACGGGAAGTGACAAACTGCACAAGAGTCTTCCAGTTTTCATCATGTATTAGAAAGTGACCAGCCCTACTAAGAATATTTAACAAGTATTTTTCAATGAGATACTACTGTTGTCCAAACATTCTCATTATTTTGTTATCTGTCATGTGGCATTTTGCAATTGTTAAAATATTTTCAACTGTATATTATTATTATTTTAAAAAAGAATTGTCTCTGAATGAAACTGAACACTTTATTTGATCTAGCGACATCATACTTCACAGATGGCTGATTTAGATTTGTTGAAGTTGCATATTCTTAAATGGGAGGTGTGTAAACAGTGCTTATCTATCCTGTCTGATTGTAAGTCTCCCTGAGCTTAAGAAAAGGAAGCACAAGAGATGGAATCAACAGGATTAACAGGACTTTGGAATCATCACATAAATTACTAGACTCTTCCTTCTTCCTTCTCTTACTCACATTATCTTGTGTGAGTTCCTTCTGAGCTGAAGGCCAAAGGAAGGTTTTTAAAGTAAATGTCAGGCCAACCCTGTGTCCTCATTGTGCAACAGCTGTTACTACCGCCACTGTAATGTTCACAGCCTCTTATGCTTCCTCTTCATCAAAAGGAAATCACTACAAACAAAAACAAAACCATATTCGAAGTTCAGACAGTTCCTTCGGCCGCTATGGATCCTATTTCTGATTCCACAAAGAAAGCGTCTTGAGTGTTTGACCAGCAACTGAAAATGACAGTGAAGTTTTGATAGCCAACAGGGAGTCACTTTTTGCATATCTATGCATATGCGTTCATCAAAGGACACTGCTCCAGCAAATTAGAGTTCTTTAACCATCTTGTTTCTTCATAGTCAGGGCCTAGTATCTGCCTATCTTGCATTTAGATGGACAAGTGAAAAGTGTATTCAGAAATCCAGCTCTGAGATGTGAACTCTTCCTTCCTAATCAGTTCTCCCTTGGTTATTTGCCCAAGACATTTTGCTATCTGAGGCAAAGGCCAAGACGTTGCCCTTATTACATTCCATGTGCAAAAGGTTACTAGAATGGCAGCTGAATCTTCCTTCAACACTGGAGACCAGACAACATCCACCAGTGCCCTTGTGGGCTTTAGAGCAAAATATATGGCACACACATCACTGTCCTTAAGTATCTTACCATGGTTTCCATCTGCTGCTTGAGGCAGTTGCTTCTTTCTACCAAATGGAGGGATTGGCTCTGCTTGGATTGGTAGGGTGTTTTGTTTTTACTGGCCCTGGATTTGAGTTTCCTGGTGGGTTTTGGTAGTGTTTGGGGTCTTGATGAAAAACAACAACAACAACTAAGTAGAGAATTCAAGCATCACTTGAACCAGTAGACCAACCTGACAACTTTCTCATTGTCCCCTGTCCCAGTTCATTCTTTCTGGCTGAAGCAACTGAGCCTAGAGTAAAGGAAGGAAACTCTGAAAGACTAAGTCCTTTGTTGTTTTATTATTTGTGAAGGAACAGCTACTTATTTAAAAACATCCTATTTTCGCAACATTTGCCTTGGAAAGACAAAGGTGGATATGTGAAATAGTAATAGACATACAGGAAACAGGAAGTTAATGATAACAGTAAAATATGGGCTTGTATACTGCAATAAAATTGAAAACAACACCCAAAGAAATGAAATATTAGTCCTTATTCAAACAGAACCATTACACCATGGCAGTACAAATACGATAGGTAGAGAAAATCTCATATTTTTGATGCCAGCACCTCTGCCACTGGTGAAGATTAACTGGAGATTCATGTTTATTGCTCCACTTGAACTTGACAACTACTATGCAATTTCACAAGAGACCTCAGAAGTGTCCCAGCTTCCGTTGCCTTACTGATGCAAATAATTGATGAGGCTAAAAGTCACAGCACACAAAGAGCGGCAAGATTTTTCTTTCTTGACAATAGTTTCTCCTTTCTCATGGTTCAACAAAACATGGGATGTGAACTTGTACCATTCCACTATGACTCTTGAGAAAGCTCAGTCTTGTGACCAGATTTATCAGGGCTTTTGGAAGAGTTTGGTCAGTAAGCATTAGCTCTATAAAATTACACACATTCATAGCTTACCAGTTTCCACTGTGATTGTTGTTGATCTCAGAGTGCTTACTGCAAATTACTTCTGGCTTACAGCACAGTACTCAGTTTTGCCACTGTGTAACATTTTGCTGCCAAGATGGAAAAGAAGGGAGAAGTAGATTCCAAAGTAATGCAACTAATCATAGGTACATTGAAAAGTGATCAGCATATGAAAGGGGACTAGGAATGGAGCTTTTCTTTGGAAGTAAGCATTGTAGTCTTTGGTGTCACTATGGTAATTGGAAAAAATAGGATTAATAGTGGAGGAATTTCAGGAACATCTCTGACTCCCAAGATGGTTTCAGCTTCAACCATCACCAATGGTGCAGGAAGTCCAGCAACTGCCACATTACTGATACTCCAATCCACTGGTGTAGTAGCAATTTCCTCCACCAAGACAGGCAGTTGGTGAGGCAGCCATTATTGCCTCCAACAAGCAAGATTGCTCTCATACTGAGGCCCTTTCCTCAGGATGCTCTTGTCCCAGCATGGGGATGGGAAAGGAACATGACTGCGATGATGCTTCTGCTTGACGTCATCGCAGTTCCGTTCTTCTCTTGCTGCCAGGAGGTGCAATTGTGGATTAAATCATTGAGAGGTTTTCCCTGTCAATGACATGCAATTGCACCACCTTCCCACACTTACCTGACCTGTGGAATCCCTGAAAGTTCAATGCAGGTGCTCCTGCCCTACCACAGCCTAAGAAAGTGACTGGTTGCGCTGCAGAAGGAAGAGGTACGTCTATCACACTTCCTTTGGCAGAGAGCAGCTGGTGCAGAAGGGAGCCCTCCCATCACGATCCCTTCCCAGCAGAGCTGCTGCTGGGAATGCCACCAGAGCACGATGGGATAAGGAATGGTGCGGAAAGAGCCTTAAGGTCTGATGACGACACCTTGCTCCAGATTCCACATATGCAAGCGTGGGATGAGTTATTCACCTTTACAACAAGATGGGTATTTCTATAGCAACTCCCTTATAATTTAAATTAAACAGACACTTCTGTGCTTTTTGCAGGGAAGTTAAATCACTTGTCTGAATAAAACTTCTCTGAATTGACATCTGGGATACTTCAACACAGATGAAACATTGCAGTTTCATGTTCATATTATAAACCTTATTGCTGTTGTATGTCTATTTGAATTGTTGGAAACCACAATGGTATTTTTGTATTTTTGTATTGTAGCACAGCAACACTAGAATGGAAATATTTTTTAACATTTGAACTGGTTTAGCTAGTTAGCTTGGATATCTCTTTCCCTCTTTCCTGTAGCACATAGCAGAATCGGGCATAGGGTGTCCCTGGGGTGGTGTGTGCCACCCAAGGTTATTTTTGTGGTCTTCAGACCTGAAGTCCTGAATTATCCCTTTTCTGTCTCTCTCCAGGTGAATTGTCTCTCCTGGAAGCCTCCAGCAGCAACAAGCTCCCTATGAACTATTTAAAATAAAAAATACCCATTTTTTTTTCAAAGCAGAAGTGGATTTCCAGCAACTTGTAGGTTTCTTTTTCTTTTTGGCAGCTCATGCAACCTTTGAAGAATGCCTGGCAAAGACAATTGGCTGAAGCTTGTGGTGTATGGCTTGTCTCCTTTGATTCATAGGTAGGAATTTCTCCATTGACAGCACAATGAATACTTTGCCAAGCCAGTTACTACCAGCTTTTAGAGCTTCATTTTTGCTCTGAAACTTGACTTGACACTTGGAATGTGGTTATGTATGACTGAGTACATGTGTATGACTAAGCATGCATTGATACTTTCAAGAAGATCTTCAACCCTTAAGATCTGTTTAAGAAAATCCTGCTACAACACAATGCATCTTAATTTATTCACGTATAACTGTATCTGTTAGTAATGCTTCTTCATCAGATTACTGCTGCTTGAGAATGGCAAGGGAATTGTTCCCAGCTAATATCAAATCCAGGGTGGTGATGCCCTTTCATTCATATCTATCCATATGCTCCTAAAATATACACATCATAAAATGTTTAAAATTCAAGCACGACTATTGCCTTGGTTGCTTCAGCAAAAGGATCAGTTCTTCTACTGACAAAGGATTGCGTGTTTTGCAACAATTTCACATTCCCTATGTTGAGAAAATGAGAAAAATTGCCAAGAGGGTTTAATTTTTGCAGAGAAAATGTTACCTTTGTCAATAAATAAATAAATAAATAAATAAATAAATAAATAAATAAATGTTATCAATAAAGATTCTATTTCTCCTGGATTTGGCAATTTTGTGCTCGTTCCTTTGAAAGGAAAGCCTTTGTGTTCAAAGGTGAGAATTTTTTGGCTGGCAAAGGTAATGTCAGAATGTGAGGTGGAGTCACATAAAAGTTAATAAATCCCAGCCCACACAGTGTCATGAAACAAACTCTCACACAACTGGGGAACAGTTTGTTTCCTCCTTTGAGTAATTTTCTACAAAGACTATTGCAACACCAGCCATTTTTTTTTTACTAGTGCCCTCTAGATTAGATAGCGTAAACTGATATTTGTTCCTTAGAGGGGGACAGAACTGGATGTTGTCAGCCTACAATGACACCTTCCTCTGGATCTCTGAATAACTTTTCCCAATGGTTTCACAGAAAAGTTCAAAAATATAGAGAACTAAAGTTGAACTCTGTATGAGCAATAGTTTTCCAACAGCACCTTTTTAGAATTGGTCATCAAGACAGGAATGAAATGAAGAATATGGAAAATGTTTGGGCACCAACTCTAGACCTGATCTGCTTCTTCTCTGGCCACCTAGTCCTTGGTTTCTCATTATCTTCTTTGTGTTACATGGCTAAACTACTTTCCAACCCTGTTTTGGGATTTTTTTCTCACTTCATACAGATCCTGAGGACCTAGACTTTGGATGGCCTTCACTTGCTTTTTAGAACCTGTGCTTGAAAAAGGATATAAATCTAGGGAATCTGAGGAATATAGCAAACCTAGGCCTTTTCCGCACGTTACCTTCTTCTGGTGCTGGGTTGCGGGGATCGCGCAAGCAGCCTCCGGCGAGAGGCTCTCACGTCTGGGATCCTTCAGCTCCACATGAGCTGCCTGCTCTTGCAAAAGCCACTCCTCTTCTTTCTGCAGCGCAGCCTGGGACTTTCCCAGGCTGCACCGGGGCAGGAAGCACGACTGGCGCGGCTCCAGAGGCTCTGCACTCCAGGTAAGTGCGCGCGGGGCCCAGGAGCAATGCGTGATCGCGCACCATTTCCGGCTTCTAGCCGAAAATGAAAAGGTGCGCGATCGGTGCCTGCTGGCCCCTGGAGCATTACGTGATTCTGAGTGCGTCATGCAGATAGCTCCTCACAATCGTGCGACGCTGCAGATCCTCTTTCGTATGGAAAATGCCATGCAAAAAGGGCCGAATGTGGCAGCACTTGTACCTCTACGGACTTTACAGTTTTGACACCTGGAAAGAATTTCCTCCAATGCATTTGCTATCCCTCACAACTGTAAGGCAGTGACCTCATATGACAATATTCTAGCCTCTCTAAAAGTCCCAACCTGCTCACCTTATACCTGCAGCCACAGCAGCCATTTATCATCCATCTGTTGCAGGCACAGGCATTGCTTCATCTGTCCAAGATGTGATGGGCCAGCCAATGACCTAAGATTGACAACAGAAGCCTGGCCGTGGCTTACTCACAGCAGTGATTTGCTGCACAGCTGGGCCACCAGACCCCCCCCCGGCCAATGATTGGTCTAGCAGGAACAGTAAAGGGATGTGTTGAGCTGATGCTTCAGGTGCATCTAACACCTAGAAGTGGCATTGCTATTTAGTCACATTTCATGGCTTCTCTTTGGTTGTTCCTGTATTCAGGCGCACTTGTCTGTCCATGGACACAAGACCAAAGATGATAATGAACAGCAGCAAAGGGCACTTCCTGGTGTCCCTAGACAGATCTCTGCTACTAAATGGAATGAGATTTTCTGCTGCTAAACAGCACATTGCCCCTGAAGAAGGCCATTGAAATATATGCTTAGGCTGAAATGTGTTGGGCTTCTTCTAAAATAATAAAATAAAATACTATCCACTGATTACTTGGAGATGTTGTTGCTGTGGTGGTGGTGGTGGTGGTGTGCCTTAAAGTTGTTTCTTAGGCTATTTCCACACAGGGTTTTTAACACGGGGCAGAGCATCCTCCAGGGAGGACGTCTGCACCTGGGAGCGGACTGGGCCGGACCTACTTAACATAGATCCGCACCCCAGCCCATTCCAGAACACCAGTATGCTTTTGAAAGACCGCTAAAAACAGGTCTTTCAAAAGCACAGAGTGCGCCACTGCGGACCTGCTCCCTTATGCAGATTTGCAGGCTTCAATTGGTGCGAGCCTGTGATCTGTCGGGGGCGGGCTTTAGGCTGGTGAGCTTCAGCGGTTGGTCGAGATCCTCAACCAACCGGAAGCCGCCATTTTTGTCCCCAGAGCAGTGCGGAGCGGCAGTCACGCACTGCACCGGAGGAGCGTGGACCGGACTGGGGAGCCCAAAAGTCCAGTGAGTAGCGTCATGGGGCGATTCCCTCGCCCCGTGCAGAAATGGCCATTCTTATGGCAACCCCACCCTTTTCCCTCAGAGTCTGTTGGATGTTCTCTAGTATTTGCCTTTTCTGACGCTTAGCTTCTAACAAGAAGTGAAGCTTCTAAAAAGAAGTTAAGCACATGAACAACTAATTTGACTGTTTTGATGCATTCTATCGGAGACCTGATGTGGGCAAAATATCAATTTTATTTTGCAAACTCCCACACTGGTGGCAATATTTGCACATATTCCTAAATGTCCTTATCTTGAAGTGTTTGGTAAGCAAGCAGTATAAAATGGCATACAGTTTACCAGGATGGTTATTGCAGCTCTAGGTCATTCAAATGACACACATTTTAGATCATGTTGGAATCATACAATTTGCATTATTCCTATTTGAAAGTAAGGCTGAGATCCCATTGTTCCCAAGGACCATACATTTTGTTCAAACCCACCTCCTCCAATATTCTGCCACTCTGAACTCCCTGGGTAGGTAAAAGAGGGTTCGACAGGGCAAAAGGAGGTTGGTAGAGGCTTTGAATTCACCAGATGCAAAGCTTCCCAGCCTTTAAACATGCCCCCAACACAGAGGGAAATTTACATCAGCCCAGGAGCTGATGTAAATGATTGTGCTCTGATCATTTACAGTGAAAGGGAAAGAGTTCAGAATGGAGGAAGAAAAGGAAAAGGAAGTTTAAACAAATTATACTGTCCAACAATGGACACATCTGCTGTCATCTGGTTTAAGAAAGGAAGCAGGGTTAGGCTTGGTTAATACATGGATAGTAGACCACCAGAAAATACCAGGGCTCCCCAGGTAGGTTATTGTTCAGGTCATTTCCAACTTATGGCAACCCTAAGGTGAACCTGTCACAGAGTTTTCTTTGCAAGATTTGTTCAGATGGGTTTTTGCCCTTGCTTTCCTCTGAGGCTGAGAGACTGTGACTTGCCCAAGGCCACCCAGTGGGTCTCCATGGCTGAGCAGGGATCTGAACCCTCATCTCTAGTGTTTTAGTTCAGTGCTCAGATCACTATACCACACTAGCTCCAGGTAAGGCTAGGAAAGAAACCTGCCTAAAACCTTTGAGAACCACTGCAAGTTGGAGTTAACCATACTGGGCCAGATAGACTATTGATCTGACTTGATATAACACAGCTTTCTATCACAAGCTGAACATGAGTCAGCAGTGTGATGCAGCAGCCAAGAAAGCCAATGCAGTTCTCGGTTGCATCAATAAGAGTATGGTGTCTAGATCGAGGGAGGTACTGGTACCACTCTACTCTGCTTTGGTTGGACCTCATCTTGAATACTGTGCCCAATTCAAGAAGGGCATGGTCAAACTGGAGCAAGTCCAGAGGAGGGCAACCAAAATGGTGAAGGGCCTGGAAGCCATGCCCTATGAGGATAGACTTAGAGAGCTGGGTATGTTCAGTCTGCAGAAGAGAAGGTTAAGAGGGGACATGATAGCCATGTTTAAATATCTGAAGGGATGCCATATAGAGGAGGGAGAGGGCTTGTTTACCGCTGCTCCAGAGACCAGGACAAGGAGCAATGGATTCAAGCTGCGGGAAAGGAGATTCTACCTGAACCTCAGGAAGAACTTCCTGACGTTCAGGGCTGTCCAGCAGTGGAATATGCTGCCTCGGAGTGTGGTGGAGTCTCCTTCTTTGGAGGTTTTTAAGCAGAGGCTGGATGGCTATCTGTTGGGGGTGCTTTGAGGGTGTTCCTGCATGGCAGGGGGTTGGACTGGATGGCCCGTGTGGTCTCTTCCAACTCTACATGTCTATGATTCTATGATTCTATGTTCTGCTGTCACTCTTCTCTGCCTTCCCTCGCCAATGTAAGCACATTTGAAGTGGGGGTCCATACACCTTCAGAACTGCTGCCCGTGCTCCATTTGATCGTTCTGGAAAACATATTAGGTAAAGTAACCTTTGTGAATATGCTGAACTGTCCTGAAATCAGTTCTCTGGGGCAAAACTCACATAGATTTTTTTGTTTTGTTTCTCAGATCTTTGTCAAGCTTGTTCAGGGAAGGAGAATTCAGCAATTTGGCTTTGAAATGAATGCTCTTTCTCCCTCTTCTCCTGGCATCAAAGAAGAGAGGAGCCTCACCTCTTCTCATTCTGCTTCACTGCCCATGTTCCTAGTCCTTGTAGCTTCTTCTACAACTAGTTACCTTTCTGGACAGCCAGTCAAGTGCTGATTACTCGAATCCTAAATGCATAATGTTCCTTTGTGTTATTAAAGCCGTCATGTGGTAAATCTGTCCCTTTACATATTTCCTCTTCTGACTGTGACCTTTCCTTTACTTCCTGTTCATGACAGACAAACCCATGGAAGATTTTATACAATAGAAAGTTACAATATGAGCTGCATGATTTTTTTTTTCTTAAGTAGGCATTTCTCCAGTAAGGGAAATGCATGTGCAGACACTGATTTCAGTGTGAGGTAAATGTGACTCCTGATACACACGCTGCAGACCCATAGCAGGTTCAGGATGCTCTTATGGATGGCATTTGACTTACCAGTTGTATCTTCTGATTAGAGATATGAAGAATTTTTAAAAATTATTCTTTCTTGATGAGAAAAGCTATCTCCTTGTCCCACTGAAACAACCTGTTGAAGAATTGCTGGCTTCCTTCAGATTCCTGTTTCCAGTGAAAGAATGGCCATTTCCTCACTACACTCTTACAGTGTGATTATTCCACTTTCAACATCCTATGGAATCATGGAGTTTGCAGTTTAGAGAGGGGCCAGCAAACCCCAGGATTCCATAGGATGTTGAAAATGGAACAATCGCGCTATAAGAGTGTAGTGCGGAAATGGCCAATATGTCAAGAAGCCTTTTTTTTTTTTTTTGAGAGAGGGATAACCTTTCTGTAACTTGTAAAAACATTGAAAGACAGGTTGATTGACATAAAGATTCCAGAAGATTCAAGCAACTTGTGCTAATGCTTCCTTAACAAAACAGAACAAAGGCAGCACTGGGGGTGGTTATAAGGAACATCCAACTCCCTTGCCAACAGCTCTGCTGCTGCCAGTCTGTTGCCGGCACAGCTCAAAGTGCTGGTTATGACCTACAGCCCCAGACGGCTCAGGTCCAGGCTATCTGAAATTGTATCTATTGTATGAGGCTGTCTGAGCCCCAAAAACATCAGGAGAGACCTTCCTTTCGCTGTTACCACCGCTGTAGGCTTGGCAAGAGGAGACGTGAGAAAGAGCTTTTTCCATAGCTGCTCTAGGCTCTAGAGCTCCCTTCCTAGGAAGGATCAATGGTCCATTCGTTGCTGTACTTCATCCCGCAGTTCCCCCTCCTCCTCCTCCTTCTTCCTTCTGACAGGCTTTTAGAACAGATTTTTTTTTAAAGAAAGTGCTTTTAAGAAGATGCTATATTGTTTATATTCTACTGTTTTTAAATTGCTTTTTTTTATCTTTTTTTAAGTGCATGTTTTAATTTGGTTTAACATTTTATCAGTTTATTTCTACTTTAATGCTGAAATTTTCACAATATTCTAATCATTTTAATATCTAAGCTGCCTTGAGGTCCAGTTACGGGGAAAAGAAGAAGATGGTGATGATAGTGGTGGTAGTGGTGGTGGTGATGATGATGATGATGGCAGAAGCTATTATAATTTAACACAGTATGTACTATTACGCACTTTGTACAAGAATGATCTACGCAAATGTGAGAGCTCTTGTTGTCTCACAGGTGAGAACTATTTTGGGGGTAGTTTCTCATTCCTGATTTACTTCCAGATACCTCCTACCATTCACAACAGAAAGGCATTGTACAGCTATTCCATCTTTTTTTTCTCTTAGATAGGAAAGGGGAAGAAAGGGCAGAAGAAACAATGCGAAAGCCCAGGAAAGCTACAAATGGGGAAAAACAACACAATAGCAAAAAGGGACACTACTTGGAATATACCTCGTTATCCACAAAATCACATTGATTACTAGGTTCTGGGATAGAATCAAAATCGTTACTGGCTCTAAAACTCCTACCAGAAAGCATCAATATCAAGGGTGAAGTACTATCCCTGAGGTAGAGGATTCCAAATTGCCCCTTTCAATCCTCAGCTAATTCACAGTGCAAAGGTATGAGGGGGGAGGCAATTACGAACCCTCACCGGTAGGCCTGACAGATTAGCATTATCCCAGGCTATAGAACTGCAATAATAAAAGCAAATGTTTTGCCAAGACTTTTATTTTACTCCCAAACAATCCCTGTCATAAGAAATGGAACACCCTTTGTACAATGGCAGAAACAAATGTCAGATTTGTCTGGCAGGCAAAGAAACCCAGAATACAAATTTCAAACATTTTATGATGCTAAAGAAAGGGGTGGACTGGGAATTCTTAACATTAATTATATTATGAAGCCTGTTGTTTTGTATGGTTGAAGGAATGGATATTGCTTAGAGATGAGAGACTCTTGGAACTTGAAGGTCATGACTTGAGATTTGTGTGGCATGCTGATCTTTTTTGTATGGTAAAGTCAAGGCAAATGCTGAATTTAAAAATCATCAAGGCTTGTCTATGAGTTTGTGTAAATATAAATATAAGCAGATTTTTTTTCTAAGATAATATTAGCTACTTCCATACAGGAAGCCTTTTTGGGAAAGAATGGGTTAAAAATCATAAATAGTTGTTCTATGATGATATTTTGTATTTTCAACAAGATATCTGGGAGTTTACTTCAAGTAAGTTGTTTATTAGGGAAGGCAAAGATCTTAATTTATTTGCTTATATGCAATTTAAGGGCAGATTTAATCAGGATAAGAAAAATCTAGCCATAGTGGTTGGAGAAAATAAATTTTATTTAGAATTGTGTAAAGGTGACAACAATGTGATTAAAAAAGTATATCACTCTCTTTTGAAACTAGACACAAAAGATGAATCTGTAAAACAGTATTTAACAAGGTGGGCGCAAAGTTTTGGGCAGAATGTTTAAATGGATGTGTGGGAAAAATGTCATTTAAAGATGTAAAATTTACCTCATGTAGTAATTTATAAGAAAACATGTATAAGATGATGTACATAGTCTAACCCCAGGTAACCTGTCAAAAACATCTAAGAGTGTTTCAAATCAATGTTGGGGACGTCAAGATAAGGAGGGCTCCTTTTTCTATATATGGTAGATGTGTAAGAAAGCAAAAACTGGTTGGCCCAAAGTTTGCATGTTAATCTAAAAAACGTTAAAAGTGGATTTTGTTATGTCACCATAAATGTTTTTGCTGGGTACTATGGATAACGAATTGGATAGTAAATAAGGATAATCTCTTCAGTATATGATAGTAACAAGAACATTGTTTGCTCAAACCAGGAAATGGACTGAAGCACCTACAACAGAATAATGAAATGGTAAAGTTGCTGAATTAGCCCAAATTGCCAGACTAACATGGGTTTTGAAGGATAAGCCCGCTGAAGATTTTTTGAAAGATTGGAAAGGGTTTATGGAATTTTTAAATGATAAGAAATCTAATGATACAATAATCTGAGGCTATGGGTATTAGTAATTCTAGTAATTCTAGTTGGATCTGTAATGGGGGAATAATTAGTTTTGCTTTTAATTTTCTTCATTACAGTTTGGGTTGGGGACTCTTTTGTGTTTTAGTAAATAAGTGTTTAGTGTTTTAGTTTAGTGTTTCAGGATTGTGTTTTAGCTTTAATTTTGGTTTGTGTTAATTTTGTTTGTGTGTCTGTGAATCTGCCACAAACATTACACACCCCTGTGTTCCTGCATGAACATCTTCATGATTAGTTTAGAAGAGAAACACATGGACTCCTCATGCAGAAAGAAATTGGGCATCTTTCCCAGAGAGTGGCCAGTTCTGCTACATCTTTATATATGGAAGGATTAGGTGACATAAGCGTAGAGGGATCACAAAACTACCTGCCCCCAACAGAGACTCCAATGGTAAATCACAGAGTTGTAACAGAAAACCATCCTGGTGGGTGGGTGCTTTGTGCTTTTATTTATTTATTTCCCCCCCTTGCATTCTGTTTAGGAATGAGAGTTATGGTCGGTCAAGTTCATTTGGCCTTTATGCTGAAAAGCTCTTCTAATAGGGTGGCTCACATAGCCCCCAAACCACATGTTCAGGGAGAGGACAGATGAGTTGTGAGACCACAGAGACTAGCTCTGCTCCAGCATATGTAGTTGCCATTTCCCTCCATGTCTGCACTAATTTGGAATGTGAGAAGCTTCCCTCATGATCTCTTTTAGTATGAAGTAGTGCATATACAGCTCTGCTATGAGCCTATTAAACATGAGAGCCATGTGGCATGCATACTGCATGCATTGCTCGCTGCGGTGGACTAGCCTTTGTATGTCTGACAACTTCTTGTATAATTTATTCAATGTGGTGGGGCCAGAATTTGGAAAAGTTGTGCCTTGGACTATATTTTTGCTCTCAGAATCCCTGAACTAGCCTTTGAGGAATTATTGTAGCCCTTCGAAAGTAATTGTTCTAGGCTCTGGGATGGGCATCTGAATGCCCTTGTCATAAACATATGACAAATAAGTGATCTAATCCTACAGTGTAAAAATATATCTTCCTTGAATACCAAGGTCAGGATTGTTCATGTGTTTCCAGTTTCTATATATGGTTATGAAAGCTGGTCAGTGAAGAAAGCTGATAAGAAGAAAATCAACTCATTTGAAGCAAGGTGCTGAAGGAAGGTTCTATACATATCATGGCCCTCTGAAAAGACAAAAGAATAAGTCTTAGAACAAATCAAGCCTGAACTCTCCCTACAAGCCAGAATGGCTAAACTGAGACTATTATATTTTGGACATATCAAGAGAAGACATGACTCATTAAAATTAATAAGAAAATAATGCTTGTTAAGGTGGGAGACAGTAGGGGGAAAAAAAGAGGATTGCACTACAGGTGGATAGACCCAGTCAAGGAAGCCATTGTTCTGAATTTCCAAGACCTGAACAGTGTTTTTGATAACATGGTGATTTGGAGGTCTCTCATTTTTAGGGTTGCCATGAGTTGAAGTCTCCTTAATGGCAATTAACAACAACAATTTTAAAAACTGAGTTAATTTTCCAGGCCTCTGTTCATTAAAGAAAAGTTTGAGCAAGTGAGCTGCTTTTCTGTCTCACTTACTTAGCTACATAACCACTTGACCTCCCTAGTTCCCAGTTACTGGGCAGCAGCCATTGTGAACAACAATGGCCTGTTCCCTTGTTGTTCATGAAGCAGCTGACGGGGTTTGTACCCCTTCTATGATTTATTTCTGGTAGAACAATCAGAAGCAGGCTCCCTGTCCTTGTCACAAGGTGGAATGGGAACATCAGTCAGCTGTTGCCACTGTGCCTGCTTACATGGGGATTATGGGACTTTCACAGGCCCTATGTAGTCTCTAAACTAGTGAATACATCAGGCCAATCGTGAATGCATAACTCTAGGTGACCCATTCATAACTGCCTTAGTGAGTTCCAGTCATTACTTTTTGGGATTACAACTCACAGAACAGTCAGTAACGCCCCTCCCAAAAGTAACATTTTCAAGCTCAGCAAAAAGTATATGATGGGGGCTTGCTTCCTTCCTTTACTTTGGAGTTCTTGTGGAAAATTCTCCCCAGAACAGGAAATGACTCCTAGTCGAGGAACATAATCATTTATACATACATACAGACACACACACAATCATGTGCCCAAATTCACTTTCTTGCTGAATGCCCTTCAGCAAGAATGCTGTTAAAAGGCAAATTTATTATTAAATTAAGCATCATGTTAAAAGGCAAATTTATTATTAATGCTGCTAGTTTCCTCCTTTCACTTCATGCTTAATGCTGCATTGGAATTTCCCTCCTATGTCTCTTTGACGTACTAATTTTGGCATTCTGGTTAAAAAGTTTTCCTCTATATCACAGTGGGACACATATGGCCTTCCAGATATAGCTGGACTACAATCTGCATGACCCCTCACCTTTTACTATGCTTATGGTATGGATGGTAGCTGTAGCTCCACAGTATTTGGAGAACCACAAGATTCCTTCCCCACATCTACCAACAGAGGTATTGCATGTGATCTTTTTCTAACCAACCATGGAATCATGAGACCAGACACAGAGAATTGGGTTGAAAAGGGCCATTTCAGTTTAACCTAGAACCTATTTAAACCAAATTGAACCTGGAAAGGTGCAAGGGAGGAGACCTAATGCAAGATCAGCTGATGCCAGGAGCCACTCTGACTTCCTCCTCAGACTTTCCATGGCTGAACAATCTGAACTCTGTAGACAGGCTAATAGTTGGGTTGCTCCCTGGCTGGCCATCTGATGGAAGGCAGACCCAAGGAACCCCGCTCTCAAGTTGCAGGCCTTAAGTGAGGGCAAAGTTCCCAGGCCAACCCCAAGGGTGTTCACGTTCTCTACCCTGGCATCTCAGGACCTAAAAAGGCAGTTCCAGAACCCTCCCTTTCATGAAAAGAGTGCCAAAGTGTTCACCATAACTCTTATTTCTCCCCCATGACTTGTCACAGACAAGGGACGAGTGTCTGATTAGTCCCTTTCCACACCAGGCTGGCCAAAAGAGCTTTCAACTCTTGTTGCAAGACCTCAGGAGCAACCTATTACCCTTCTTGGACAACCTATTACCATCCTTCGTCTGCATTGTGGTACTCAGGGTACTGAAATACTGTACCTGGGATGCAGGAGGAAGTGGTCAAACCCCCTGTGTAAGGCATTACAGATTTCCTTGTTTACCTTTCTGTGGGCTCTATCAATGCACTGGGGATCACCCTCACCCTGCCAGACTTGGCGAGGCAAAATGGTCAACCACATCAATATTATTCCTGGCCATCTATTCTGTATGACATGAAAGTCATGCAGAGCCTGAAGGATAAAGGACTTCCCTTTCAACAAACCCAGATCATTTTCTCCCAGATAGGTGGACAAAATATGAGAAGGAGGCCCCTTTTATTCCCTAGACAATAGAGGCAAGCCACTCCACTGTGGCCTAGTCATTCAGCTCAATAGCCATTCTGGTCCCAGAGCACTGCTCAGTAAACCATACTATGGCCACAGATCAGGACCCACCAACAATAGAAAACAGAACCATACAATTCATGAACTGAGAGTCAGATATACCTCTTGCAAGCATGGGATCTCCAATGCCCCAAACCTTGGATTGCTTCCACATCCAGATCATGGCAAAAGCTGTAGAAGCTGCTCAAATTTAACCCTTTGGAAACCCAAGTATTATAAAGTCTTGAAGGTAACAGACCAAAACTGATATTTGGTAAGGGATGAAAGGCCAGTGTGACAAATAAAGAACCCAGCCTAGGTTCCCTAACTCTTACATAATTCTGTAATACACAAACTGATCATAAAGGCCATGTCATGGCAAGGTCCCAGTGTTACCTTTGTCCCATTTTCTCTGACCTGTCTTAGAAGTACAGATTAACAATACAGCCTATTGCCCAGAAAACATTACATCTCTCAGCTGCAATGCCCCACCTAATACATCCCACGTACTCTGTAGGTCTCTCAGGAAGATAAGTGAAATAGGTTCCCATGTGTCCTCGACTTTGGTAACTTCCCTTTCAGGTCCTATTAACTATATGTTTGCTGTGAGTTGTATCATCTTGCATGCTCCTAGCTGGGCAATAGTCTGCATACATAACTGCGCTTGCAGAAGATTCCAGCAAAGGGAGGGGTTGATTACAGTCTTATACTAAATAATTCATCATAAAAGGCCATGCATATCCCATGGAGTCTACACTGGGTGGTAAAGTGATAAATCATGCCACTTTGCACTCTATGACTACAGCATAAATAAGAAAACTTGGAGGCCAAGTATTAGCCCACGTCTGATCCCTGTCTCTGTCCTAGGTTTCTCCTTTTCTCCCTTGATCTTTTCCCCTATGTTGTTACAGGTCCACACACTCCCTCAAGTTTAATTGGTGAAATATTATTTAATTGGCAAATACATTAATTGGCATTGATGTAAAATGGAACCTGAGGTAACTGGAAGGTCAAGCTAGGCAGAGGAAAATTACTGACTGAACACGTGTTGATTGCAAGACAGGTCAGCCAAACCCTTTCTAGTCATTGTCAGGGAGATTACCAGGTAACTTCAGGATAATAGGCTTAAGCTGAAACTGGAACATCTCTGAGCATACAATGGTCAAGGAAAGTTTCTACCAAAACAATGATTGTTTCAACCCTTTTCCCTCACATCTTCACTGTCCCCCAAACGCCTCCACAATACAGAGCTATGACAGCCATTAACTCTTTGTCATCTAACACTAAGACCATTAACTCCATCCGGACTCCATTGTACATGAGGCAACAACCATTGGTCGCTCAGCCATACAGCCTCATACCCATACCTTCAGGGTATATTTTGGATATAAGAACTCTTCATTTTGAGTGGTTCAGTGCAGTACTTTGCTTTCTGGTTGCCATGTTGTTTCTCTGATTTCTGAATAAGTACTGTCCTTAGGCACTTATCTAAGCCACATTGTTGCTTTCTTCACTGCTCTCCAGATCAGTAATTATCACCCATTCCCTGAAAACTCCTGTATCCACAACTTTTCTCCCTTTATCCTTCAGTTAGCTCTTGTGCGAATGTGTGAGTGTTTGAACTTTTGCATGTGTTAGTGATCTTTTAATAAAACATATTTTAGCTAACATTTTGGAATCTCTGGCTGGTTCTTTCCTGCAAGACTCCGTAAACATTGGTGGAAATATCTCGTTAGATTACCCCCTCACAGATCCCCTAATTTTGAGCTAATTAATCCCCCATTGTCACGTGGAGATACTGGCATTGCAGGTGGACTCTTGAATCACCCATATTTTGGGGTAAGAATGTTTTTCTCTCATTCCCTTTTGTGTAATTAAAAGGCATTTGCTGAACAAACCATAGCTGTTTGTAAGACCTGCTGCTCTGTCAATCCAACCCAATAAGCAATTGTCCTCTCCCTGTGCAGGGAAGTCCCAAGTTAAGCCCAAGAACTCCTCAAGTTTCTAAGCCCTATTGATTGAAAGCTGCATTGCCAGTTTCTCCTGGTCCACACTGTCCTGCCTGGAAGCCTTGAAACAGATGCAGATTCACTGGGCTAATTAGGTCTTGGCTCCTCCCACTCATTGCTTATGGCAGCATCAGTCTTTGATACCACATCGATTGTTTTTCTAGAGCTGCCAACAGTCAAGAATCTCACTAGCCATACCCTATTTGCTTATGTTTCCCAGATGGTGGGGAGTTCTGGGAGGTTGTAGACAGCACTGATAGGACCCTCTGTAAAGTTGCCATCTACTCTAAAACTGGTGCTAAAATTAAATTCCCCTTCATTTTGTGGATGAAAGTGAAATAGCTGGGGGAAGGCACTGAACTGGAATACTTTATTTCAGAGAATTTTCGGTTATCATGCCTTGCTCCTTTTATGGACTCCACTGTAATTTAATGGGAGTTCTAAATTGTTGTATCAGAGGCAGGAGACAAACTAACTCCAAAGTGTATAGTTTTATCTCTATACGTACATCTACGTATCTACATCTACACGCACGCGTACGCATACTCATGCAGACACACTTCTGCACAAAGCCCACTAAACTGCCACTGATACTGCCATCACAGGAGCAGGAGAAACATTGTTGGCGTTGTTATTACTAGTGGAGGAATAACCAAAGACAGCAGTCTATGAAAGTCAATGCAGAGATTTCTTTCACTCAGGTCATTTCCACACTACACTGTTATAGTGCTATTATTCCACATTCAACATCCTATGGAATCCTGGGGTTTGCAGTCTAGGGAGGGATGTTTAGAATTCTCAGCCAAAGAGCTCTTTGGCCTCAGTAAACTTCAAACCCCAAAATTCCACAGGATGTTGAAAGTGGAATAATAGCACTTTAACAGTGTCATGCAGAAAGGTCTCAAAGGTGCCGCAAGTTTCCTTCAGGTCTTTTTATGGTGAGACAGACTAAAGTCCCTATCACACTACACTGTTACAGTACTATTATTCCACTTTAACTGCCCTGGCTGAACCCTTTGGAATTCTGGGATTTGTAGTTTGGTGAGGCACTAGAGCTCTTTGAGAATTCTAAATGCCCCTCTCTAAACTGCAAATCCCATGATTCTATGGCAGTTAAAGTGGAATAATAGCACTATAACAGTGTATTGTGATAAGGTCCTAGGACAGTTATATCTTTGAATACAGCCAAAATCCTGAATTAGTAAAGCTAGCTACAGAAGCGAATGGGTTGTGGGGGGAGGTCAGGATGCTCACTGCTAATACTAGGTACAAAGACCAGAGAGGGACTAGCCTAAGGAGGTCTGTAACCTAGCAACCAGGGCTTGGCCAGTATTTTGAAAACCGGGCCTTTGTGCAATGAGGCACCTAGGAACATCTGTTGGCAAACACTCAATGGGACACCAGCCAGCAGGGCGGTAACTGCACCACCTTCCCCATGCAACCAAGTAGGCCATCCCAACTTCAAACTGAAAGAACAAAGGAAATAAACTACAGCAATCTGATTTCCAACTTCTCAGACTAGCATATCAAATCCCCACAAGAGAACTAGTCTGACGGAGACCAGAAATAGCCAAATTGTCAGCAAATTTCCTGCAGTAATATTGGTCTCTTTCTCTGTGTGTATGTGAGGAATTTATATCCAAATCACCTAAATCATGAAGGCAGGTGGCAGGCCTCATCCACATCTGAGCCAAGACCACCCCAACTTGCTCCAAATCGTGCTAAAATGGCTTGATCAGGTATCAAGATCCAGTCTCCTCGAGCCTGTGAGTCTGTGTAGAGGCCCAGCAGGGTCTACCTCTGAAGAACCTACCTAATTGCCGTGGCCTAGCAGGGCCAGAGGGCCTAATGAGTTGCTGTGCCTAGTGGGGCCTCCATAGTCTCCAAAAGGCTTCCAGTTGGCTTCCAATTGCCACAATTGGGGCAAACTGGGCCTCCAAAGAGCCTAAATTTGCTTTGAGTTAGCGGGGTCTACTGAGTCCCACAAGGGGCTACACAGCTGCTGCAGCCTAGCATGGCCTACTAGGCCCACTGCTATGTTCTGCCTTCTGTCCCATTATGAAAAGAAAATGAAAAGGAGCAGATGCAGCTAATAAACCCCCTAGCTCCACTCACAAATGCCTGGTGTCATGGTGCATTGTTCCTGACACCGACACCGGCATCTCATTCTTCAGAGGGCAGCAACAGTGGGTCCTAACCCACACTGACTCATGCTGCACGGGTCCAGATCCATATTGCAGCAAGTTAGGGGAAAGTACAGCTCATAGACCACATGAGAGCCCAGCCCAGTGCTGCCTAGGCATCCTCAAGACCTTAAGATTCCAATCCCATAAAAAAAATGTGAAAGTCTTGGTTATTTGTCAATCCTGGTGTTACCATACCGTAGCATGCCTCCTGTCAGATATATGATTTTCATACATTGGATTTATTAATGACTGGAGAACATGATTGGGGTCACGCTGACCTGAGACATGTTTGGGTTCATGATTTTGTTTATTAATTTTATTAATTTATTATATTTGTAGGCCGCCTTTCTCTGGGAGTGGGATGGTGGGAAAAGTCCAGGAAGGTTATGCGGAAAATCCTGATGCTGATGGATTTATGTTAATCTCTTTACCCACTTCAGGCTCTTTGCATTCTTGAACATAATCAAAGATGAACAGCCTAGATAAAGTCATCAGAGACAATCCCTCGATCTCACCCTACAGAGACCTTCTCTATATATCCCACCTGACCAAACATTAAGAGATTGTCATGAACCCCATCAATGTTTTATCACTCTGGAGTTAAAGCAATAGCCCATTCCAGACATCTTTGTCAGTCCCACAGGAAAGCCATTATAGCTTTGTCAACACACCTCTTCAGGGTATGAAATAGGGTAGAAGAATCTCAGCTTTGACCCCAGCCAATTATAGTATGTAGAGCACAGTCCAGACTGCAACTTCTTCGTGCTACCCTCAGACACTGTCTGAGCTCCTTCACTGCAACCTCCTTCTTCAAGATTGTCTTTTCCATCCCTGCTCTCTCTCTCTATCCAACCTTTCTTGCCTCACTTTCTGATAGCCTTGTATGGTTCTTAAGAGTGTTTGATTTCTTGTATGTTTGCCAATTCAAATAAAATACTTTGCTTAACTTTAACTGGAGTCCTCTCTACGGTTAGTACTGGTATACACAGGTGAAAACATCCTGCCATTACTCTCCTCCTGCAGTTGAAAGGTATGCCTACTTGAAAATGCAAAGGAAATCCCAAAGTTACTTCCAGTTTCATTTTCAGCTGAAAACCAGCTGAAGATGAAATTGTGCAGCCTACTGTGAAAGGTAAAAATTGCCCTCCCACACCTGCTACCCCCTCCTCCCCATTTTACAAGCAGTGGAAAATTGTTATTAAACCCAGTGCTATACCTTTGGGCAGACAAGGAAATGATAACAGTAAATATATGGGTTACCAAATCAAATCTACTGTCATAAGAATTATGGCAGTGGCATGGTGATCAAAGTACATGACCACACCCATGTAATACTCTTGAGTGTTTAAATTTGGGTTTGCCTCTGGATTCTTGACAGAAGCCTTGACGAGATGGATACTACAGTGAAGCTCCTTTGGATGTCATTATTCAGTTCATTGGCTTTGCAAGCCATCTCAGGTAATTACTGCGTCTAACTTCTCATGTATGGTTGTTACACAGCACATTAGATGAAACTTGTTCATCTAAGATCCACATGAAGAATTTGGGGATTTGGGGATAACGAGATCTTTTGCAAAGCTATAAGGCACTAGTACAACTGGATTATCACACAAATTCTTTGTACTGATGTTGTATATCTTTTCAACTGTCTAGAAATGATTGCAGTTAGAAGTAAGGTTAGAGAATTTAGCTTTGAAGTTGGGATCAGAGTAAAGCCTGCATCTTTTAAAAAGTTTCAGTGCAGTAAAATGAATTCTATTCCTTGAGCGGGTTGGTGTGTTTTATTAGTGAAAAACCAATTGTTTCAGTAATGCACTTTTATAAAGTCAGAAATTAAATTGGTCCAGATCTTTTAATTAGAAATGCAGGTAACATGATAAGTAATCTTCTGAACAATTGAAAATAATAAGTGTTCAGTGTTTTAAATGTAGAGGTAGCCATCCTGGAATGTAAGGATAAGAAATTTAAAATGTCTGAAAAAAATGAAAAATTAACCTTTTAAATTAAAAAGTTTAGATTTTGAAATGGGGAAAAGGCTTCTAATACTGTATTCTTTTTTCTTTTTCTTTTGGGTAGTCATGACGCTAGACTACTTTTAATTTTATTGATAGGTTAATTGTATTTTAACTTTTTGTTATGTTTTTACTGATATAAAATTTTATATGTACCTGTTTTAATTTTTGTAAGCTGTCTTGAGTACCAGATGGGGAAAAGATGTGATTTAAATAAATAAATTAATGAATGTTTAATGAGTAAGTGATCAGAGTTTCCCACTCTGAATGATCATTTAATTAACAGGCGACCAAGCTAATTTACTCATATTTAGTCTTATATTTTCTGTTATCCCAGTTCAGATGTCACATTCATTTTCAAATTTCCAGTCTCCAAATCTCCATTTTTGTTTAAGCATGAATTCATTATTTAACTGAAAAATAGGATGGGATAACTATGCTTCATAAGGGGAAAAAGCTAATAAAAAGTAGATTCACAAATAGTGTGGGTGAGGGCTTCTATGTCAATGGAGTGGTGAATCTGTTCCAGGCTTTAGTCCAATCACCATCATCATCATCATCATCATCAATCTTTATTTATAACTTTTACCCCAAACAGGATTGCTTACAATTTAAAGCAAGTATAATATAGCTATGAACAGACAAAAGTCAACATTAAAATAGAATTCAGCTATTCACAATATTAAAGAAATTAAACATGTGAAAGGATACAAAAGCAGTTACAAACAGTTCAATAAAAATAATAGAGCCTTTAAAACATAAGTCCTAAAAGGCTATTGGAATAAAAAATAAATGTTTACCTGCCAATGGAAAGACATCAAGGAGGGAGCCAGCCGAGAACTTGTTGGGGAGGGAGTTCCAGAATCCAGATGCAGCCACTGAAAAGTCTCTGTCTCATATCCGCACCAGCCATGCCTGTGAAGGTGATGAGGCTTAGAGAAGAGCTTCTTCTGAGGATCTCAGAGCCAGGCAGGCTTCTAGAGGGAGCTACAATCTTGTCAGATTTCAAATAGCCTGAACCTAAGCTTATAGGGCCTTATTGGTCATAATCATCGCTTTGAATTGTACCTGGAAACAAAATGTCAGTCAGTGAAGTTGTAATGGGAAAATTATGCGGTTCCTGTATCCCACCCCAGTTAATTCAGCAACTGCAGCTCTTTGTAGCAGCTTTAGTTTCTGAAAACTCTTCAAAGTCATGTATAGCACATTACAGTAACCCAAACAAGATGTAACTGTGACATGTATCACCAGATCAGGCAGTCTCCAGGAGAGGAAGCAGGTGTTGCATAAGCTCCCATAGACTTTACAGGAGCTATCCAGAGTTCTGAATCCAATCTGACAACGGAACCACCAGCTGCCATTGTTAAAACATACACAAAGTTGCTGAAGTCAAAATAAATGAAAAGATGAGTGATATCAAGCAAAGAGATGTCAGGACTATCTTATAATTGCTGGGATAGCCTCTGCTGGAGATTACTTTATCTTTTACAGGGATAAATATTAATATTACAGCTTTGATACTACATATTCATAAATGTGGCCTGATGTGATCCTGAAAATATCTGCAGTGGTCTCCAATGTATTTCAGGGCCCAGTCCAAGAAGTGGTTTTGCACTTTAAATCACACAAATTAGGAATCGATACAGGCTTGCCCCACTTATCTGAAGGTTAGGGTCTGGAATGCTGTCAGAAAACAGAATTGGTTGAAAGGTGGAAATCATGTACTGTACTGCAGGGAGCATGTAGGCTCACTTGGGGCTGATCACATATATGCTGCTTGCAAAGTCTCTCAGCCATCTTGGCACCCTTTCCCCCCTCTCAGCTCACTTTACAAGCAGGGTGCGTATGTGAATAGTTCCAAGCAAGTCTTCATGGCAAGAATAACCAATCAAAGAGCAAAACCTCAGTCAAATTAATGGAACTTGTCCTTAATTTAAAAGCATCAAAAAGAGTGAGTCATCAGATAAGGGGGTGTCAAAAGATAGGAGCTTCCTGTATATCCTATCCACCTCAGCCATTCCTACTGAAGACACAAAAATCTTGAAAAACATGCATGTAATTTTGTACTGTGCATTTAGGAGGTAGAGAGAAAAGCCATAAAATCAATTCCTATGTGAGAAGCAACCCACAATTTAGGCCTGCCACCATAGATTATGGTCTGGAAGCATAGATTTTTATGCGTGTATGGCTATATTTTGCCATCCCTATGTGGATGGGCACCATAGCATCAGGAAAACTACATCCTCAAATTCCAAATAGGTATAGTATTCATTTTGCTCTTTGAGCGATTGGAAAATGTAATATCTCAACAAGAGAGCTCATCCTTGGCCTTCCTGCTATATTTTAAAGCAGCAGTTCATTCAGCTGATTTATCTGTCTCCATTTATTGTTGTTGTATGTCTTCAAGTAGGGATTTGAACTCTAGTCTTACGAAGTCCTAATCCAGCACTTACACTACTACAGCTTGATATCATTTGCTTGATATAATTTCTTCCTGCTCTAAACCTAAATGGAGGACACTTGGAATGTAAGTTTACATAATACATATGTGGAAAAATGCTAAACAGAGAAAATAGTAGAGGTAAACTGACTATTCCTAGAGAAGAACGATTAGCCTTCTCTTAAAAAAAAATAAGGCACCAACCTCACATACTTCTGTACTCTGTGTTTCCTTCTTAACTCCTTTATTTGCACTGTCATCCATCCTATGGATAAACTGTTAAATTATAGCTTTATTGACATGATAATGCTCTTAAATTAGTTCGAGTAACAGCTAACAGCATAAAATTAGGGAATGGAATTCAGCAACCAAGGACCACACATCAGCATATAGGGGTCATGCTTTCATGCAAAAAAGTCCAGTTTTGATTCCTAGCTTATCCATGATGGGAAAATCATGTCTGAAATGGTGAAGAACTATTAATAGTCATTGTAAACTAGCCTTCTGAAACTTGATGCTGTCCAGATTATTTGAGTGCCAACTTTCAGCAAGCCTAGCTAGCATGAATGATGGGAATGTTGGAAGCTATGGCCCAAAACATGAACCAGACAGGTAGTACTCAGCTAGGTGGACCAAAATTCTGACATGGTATAAGGCAGTGTCCTATGTTTTTATTGCCTCTTGTGTGTGTGAATGCCTTTAAGCTGCCTGTTCATTTAAGATGATCCCATGAATTTCATAGGATTTCTTAGGCAAGGAATACTCAGAGGTTAGTTTTTCCAGTTCCTTCCTCTTAAATATAGTCTACAGCACCTGGTATTTGTTGGAGGTCTCCCATCTAAGTACTAAGCAGGGGCAACCCTGCTTAGTTTTCAAAGTCAGATAGGATCCTTTAGAGTGCTTAGTCAGAACTATAGGTTCTTAAAACATCTGAAATGCTTAATTTTGCTATAAGAGCTTCTGATGGCCCTGAGTATGACCAAGTTTTTAGGAATATTAATGTGTGGGTTTAATAGCACAATCTTATATGTACTTAGATGTGCAGTCATAGGCCAAAAACCGATTGCTACTCTCACTCAAGTAGCCCTATTTGAGCAATAGAATTTACATACATGTTGATTTACTATTTAGAAACTGATTTGACTGATTTACACAAGTTGGGACTGACAACTGAATTTAGGCTATACTCTGTTGGTAAATGCGAACCATGGCAGACTAGATAATTAGAGAAAGTCTATATTACACTGTCATTGCATAGTTCTTAGACAAAGAAAGAAGTAGCCTATAGTTCAATAATCACTAAAATCCAGTGGCTGGCATCTTAGTTCAGTAGTTACAAGAATCTAAACAGGACTTACAATCTGGTAATTGCTGAGGATTCTCATTTCTGTTTATTAATGACAAATGTGACCCCAAAAGCCTACCTCAGCACCTCAGCTGAAGGTTTTGGAGGTGCTGCAGATTGAGGCCCTAGGAAATGATGCCTATAAGTGCTTTAGTCACAAGGCTCAATGAGACAAGCACTTGTGGTCTCTCTCTAGATGCCTGTTCTTATATGCCCCATGACTGGAAGAGCACTGTAGATGTCATTTCCCAGCACCCCAGTCTGTAGCACTTCAGAGACCCCTGGGCTAGGGCACTGCCAGGCTGAAAAGGTAGGGTTTTTTGTGGGGAGGGCATCATCACACATAACCATGATGACAGAGATCCATTAAGATAGTTATATCTGACAATTCAGGATCTCAGCCAACAATATTTAACCATTCAGCAGTGATTTCATGTTATATAGATGCAGACTCCTAAACTGTTTATCATATTTAATGCAAACTATTTCATATTTTATTTACATGTACTCTATGTCAAGCACTATGAAGTCTATGAATTACTTTTAAAATGCTGTTTTCCACTTTACTGCAGGTAGTACAGTTGCTGCCCTTGGTATTGCAACTACAACAACCACTACCACAACTACCACAACTACCACAGCAGCCATTACTTGTAAGAACTTTCATATTGTTGCTTTGCCTTTCTGAGATTTTAAATGTTATCTGTAGAAGCTCTAAAGTAGTAATTCACAATATTTGGCCTGACAAATGGCCTGGGATTTCAAAGCCCTAAGCCCTGACCACTTGCTACACTGCCTGAGGCTTCAGGAAGCTGAAGTCCAAACATTTAAAGACCCAAATGTGGATAACAGCATGATGAGAAGGTACATGTGAATTGGTCTTAAGAAGCGGGTGGAACAGAACCCTACACAATGGTGCATCTTTAGGATAGGGATGTGAATCATGCATCCCTCTAGATGTTGTTGGACTACAGTTTGCAGTATTCCTCATGACTGTACTGGCTCAGCTGCTGGGATTTGAAGTCCAATAGGATCTAGTAAGTCTCATGATTCCTATACCAGATTTAGAGAGCCACAAGCATTATTTCAGTTGTAATGCACACTACAAACATGCACCTATGTTCTCCACCAGCTACTTAGTTACATATATGTGACTAAATAATGTCTCCTTTTTACCCTGTGAATTGGGGGTCCTGGGAGGGGCGCCCAAATGACCAAATAAACCCAAGCAAAGATGGGGAAATTAACTCGAGCACTCTCTTAAGCTAGCGAGAGGCAGGGTAACTTAGCGGGAATCTTTTACCCTATGTATACAGGTTCAGGTCAGTGAGCAGTCGGACAGTTTAAAATGGCAACAATGATATTTATTAACAAGCAGACAAATTATCAAGAAAACCACAACCACACAGCTAACTAGAAATAGGAAATGAGAGTTTTGGGGAAAATGGGTGATACGACACCTTTCTCGTAGTCCTGAAGAGGTCCAAGTGAAGAGAAGTAAACTCAGCATGGTGGCAGAGGGGAGCTTGCAGAACGAAGTGGCGGCAAGGTAGTCCAAATGGGCAGTCCAGCGAGAGATCCGAGGAGCTATCAGGACTAGAGGTTTTTATCAGGGAAAAAATGACCGTGGGCTAGTCTGGTCTTGGGCGAAAACAATGAGGTTTGGGCTTCAGACAATGTCTCTGAAAGGTCAGAATTTACATGATTGAGTCAAGGTCTGAATTGACAACAGGATAGCCAGTATGCAGATGTGGCTAGCTTGGCAGTTGAGCACTCAGCTCGCCAGGGTGCCCGCTCAGGGCGGAGGTCTCTTTGTTTTGACGCGCATCTATAATGAAGATGTTTGCTTCGGGAGATCTCCTAAAGCAAATCTGGCAGTTTCTGGCTTCCCTTGGTGTAAACAAGTATGAGTCAGCATATAATAGCCATGCCTAGCTTCGTGCTTGTTCGGCAGCCTCACAAACACTTGGCCGAGGGTGGCAGAACAGGGCCAAATTGTGATATCAAAAATGATAGCTAAAGTTTACCAAAGGCCAGGCCAGTTCACGGTGGTAACATCCTGTCCTGACTGAAGGACCAGCAGCTAGATCAGGCAAAGGAGCTCCATTCAATTTCTGACTAGGGTACAAGGAGGATGTCATTTACACTCCCTTCCCACCAGAGAACGAAGCGGCAACAGGAACTTGCAACAGGGATCCTGCTTCTAATTGTGGCAGCCTTGCTCACTGGTGGGAGAAGATGATGAAAATACTGACTGGTTGAAGTATGTTTTGAAGTAAATGTTTGTGTAAACAAAGAGCTGGATCTAAATTTAATCATCAAGTCTGAATCCAACTCAAGATCTCTCCTTCCAGATTTTAATATTGAAAAACTTATTGTATAACTACATAAAGCTGGATTCATAACAATATGAATACAGTTTTATGTATATGAATAAATAACTACAACCAATTATCATAGTCTGATCAATTTTAATGAGTAATGGAAGATGTGTTTTTGAATATAACTGCTTTTTTAAAATTAATTTTGTTCTTTGTTTGCCTTCCAGATACAGTAGCAGATGGTGAGTCTATTAATATATAGTTTGTCCCAGTTAGATCATGAAGGTGAACACAAGTTGAAATGTTTTTAAAATTGTCGAGAGTTTGTAGAAAAATTGAGAAAGGATGGTGCTGCTGCAGGTCATGTCAAAGTTGTCCAAAACTTCTTTAGTTAACTGCTTTCATCAGTTCTTTGAGAACTCCATCATGGCTCAATCAGGAAAAGAAACAGTGCCTAAATGATATCTTCCCAGTCCTCCCAGTGTTTTGGATGGTTACTCTTACCAGCCCTAGCTAATATGTGTAGTGGTTAGGGGTCATGGAGTTGTACTCCAAAACATCTGGAACACAACAGATTGAGAAAGGCTGTCCGAAATTCCTATATAAGTGTTTTCTTTGGATGGCCAGATAATGCTTTGATATCTTAAATGGACCAGTGGGTAATCAATGGAGTGTATCACTATGCTGTCTGTCTGTCTGTCTGTCTGTCTGTCTGTCTGTCTGTCTGTCTGTCTGTCTGTCTGTCTGTCTGTCTGTCTGTCTATCTATCTATCTATCTATCTATCTATCTATCTATCTATCTATCTATCTATCTATCTACCTACCTACCTACCTACTTCCTCTCTATCATCTTACATTTGTATTCTACCTTTAGGGAGGTGAAGGCAATATATATAACACTCCTCCTTCCTATTTTATCCTCACAAGTAACTTTGTAAGCTATAGTGGGCTGAGAGGCTAATGCCTGGAGGTGCTTGAAGAAGAAATGGTTTCTCATGAAATCTCTGTTCCTCTTTATTGGAGGACAGAGTGCTATGTAACATACAACCAGTCCTTGGCCCTCCTAAACTAGTCTAGTGACTTAGGCGTTGTGGAGGTATCTATCTCATCAACACTGCTGAAGTAAGATCAACAGCCAACCCAGTTAGCCTCTCTTTGAGGGTAAGGAGACAGCACCATCATTGTCTCAAGGCAATAAAAAGTCTTGGGTTTGTCCTGGGCCATAGAGATGTCAGAGGGACAGAGCTCATGAACAGAGGTTTGTACTAAGATATAGCATACCTACTTCTCCCAAAGTTGTTATCAAACATTTAAACAATTTCTTCACATAACACATAGTTAAACTGTGGAAATCACCACTACAATATGTACCGATGGCAACCAATCTGGTTGGCTATGAAAGAGGACTTAATGGATTAATTGTGTATTAACGGATTTATTGTGTATTGGTTGCTGAGTGGTGTAAGTGGGTAGGTGTTATTCTGCTCATGCCTTTCCTTTGGCTTTCCCACTGGTTACTGTGTGAAGAGAATGCTGAACTTTGGTCTGGTCCAGCCTAGCTCTGATGTTCTCAATATTTCATTTAAAATCAATGACAATGAAATGGGAAACTATTCTTCATTTACTTAGGTAATGTTTTAAAACCAAAATTGTCATCTTTAGATACACAAATATCAAAACAAATCTTCAAAATTCAAGTGATTTATATTAATTGGCTATTTTTATGTCTTTTAAAAGAGATCCATGTACGGCTGAGAGGTGGTGCCAACAACTGTTCTGGTCATATTGAAGTTTACTACTTTGGTGGCTGGACTGGTGTTTGCAGTGAAGAGTTTGACCTCATTGATGCTGGAGTTGTTTGTAGGCATCTTGGCTGTGGCCAGGCACTTAGCACCACAATAGAGGATTCTGGGAGTGTTTATCCTTACTTGAGCAATGTGGACTGTCGTGGTGATGAAGATTACTTGTGGCAATGTTCTTTTCAAGAAGGAGGATGTAGTGGCAGCACACTTGCTGGTGTGACTTGTGCAGGTACAACAGTGCATTTTCTGTTTCCTAAGTCAAAGTTCTCATTAATCACAGATTGAAAGCTAGAAACCTAGAGATGCAAGAATTAATGATAATTCAGCATTTCTCTTCAAGTGGTATTTTGGATTTCAGTCCTGCATTTTAAGACACATTGGGCTCTACTATGTCTTTTGTTGGTAATATAAAGATTTCACATGGGCTGCCTCTATCGAAATGATTAATGTTAACATTATTCTTGCATTTAGTATAATCAGGTGGTTTTTTTTTACTCAGTTTCATCTGAGTATCAAACAGTTAAGATTCCAACTGATCTTTAGTTGCTTATAAAAGAGGGATTGGCCTAAACAATTTATTCATACACAGCCAAATACCCACAGTCAAAATTTTCTGATCTTGCTTTACAAATATGTACAAATTCCATCTACTGATATTTGTGGACAGTAAAACTTATGTATTCATCCATCTCAAAAATTTAGAGTGAAGCGGCTGGAAGCTGCAGAATGCTCCAGGTGCATTGTCCTTAAGTACATGGCTTTACTTTTCCCCTGTTGGAGTAAATGACAGCTATTCACTTGTAACCAAGGAAGTAAATGGGTGCCCTTGGCTAAACATGATCTCTATCTCAGATGACTTGGAGCAAGTCTGTCCCACTTGTGCACCGTGCCCTGAATTACACTCCAATTGCTTTTGCAGAAGCATAAATGAAGTTGTGGATAATTGACCAACTGTACAGGTCTAATTATGATTTTCATTTCTTAGGCCTAATTGGTGCTAAGATGGAATGAACCCTTTATCTCTCAATACAAAATAAAACTACTCTGCATATAGTAAAATATATTAAAAGAAGAAAAATATACTTAATATTTTGAAAGAACCTATCAGCTTGATTAGGAACTCTGACAGAATATATGCAAAATGCCTCATGTTTGGTCATATCTCATATTTATTTATTTTGTTCTGCAGTGCCAACACTAATACATTTGCGGGTTTGACTTTCATAGATTAGATTATTTGTGAGTTTCTTCAACCACTGCCCCCCTCCAACTTGGGCACTTTTTTCCTGGGGAATCTTCCATCTCAGTGGCTACAATCAAGCCATGTAGCCTTTTAAAAACCCACCTCTGGTCCTCCTCCATCTCCACCAGCCACAGCCTGGTCAACTAAGAATGGCTTGCACACTACTTTCTCAGCACCACAAGCCCTCTCCTACTGCCCTTCCCACACCCAAGGAAGAAGATGGGTGAGAGAGGAAGTATAGGGTCACCATGCTGATCTACTCCCTTTCCCTTTCCTTTCCCTGACTTGGTTTGGAACTTGGGTGCCCATTCTCCCATCATGCCTTATCCCCCTTCCCACAGAGATACATACACATTTTGATATTTGCCATTATTCCACTTTTGTGAGGGCCTTGCACTGCAACCCTAGCAAATGTGGAAGGCCAACTGCAGATGATTTATGATATATGCAAAACACACAATTAAAATCTAGTTTGTAGTCTACAAATGAGTTTTGGCATTGATCTCAGTTGTACATGCTTTACAATGTAGAAGATTATTTGGGTAATGGGTTGTAGCCAGCACATGAATCCTCCCCTAGTTCCACAGAGGTAATTTCAAGATGAAATATAACATGTGAGAATTGCATCATAGTTATGAAATCTACTTGATTGTGTAATCTGTCGTGAGAGCTAAGTAATCTAAGCATTTCTGTCATCAATAAAAAAATAACAGTGTGTTAAACAATATAGATTTCATCTTTGAACTGAAATCAAAATGGATTGTTAGAGGTAACAGCTGCTGATGGTATACCCAATATTTTCTCTCATTGTAGTGTCTGTCAGACCTTCCTGCCCATATGAATTAAGCTCAAGTTATATGATTCCCAAGTATTTTTTGACATAACACATTTTTATTTGGACTGAGAAAATTGACCTTTGGAAAGAATTACAATGTCATCTGTGTCACCATCTGTTATCTAATAAATATGTTTGCTCACTGACAGGTTCTGTGCTATCACCATCAAAAAGAACAGGTAATGAACATTTTTAAACATAGTTTATTTATGGACATGATAAGAGACTGGCAATCTCATCAGTACTTCTGCTTTTTGTTGACAGTGCTTATTTATAATATTTGAAAAATCTTTTGTCAACAAAGGTTGAACAAGTTTCACATGCAAAGACACGTTGCTACTTGCAACTTCAAGACTCATTATCACAGAAGGAAGAGACATTTGCATTTGTCTCTAATTAGAACTGGAGAAATTGATGCCAGTGACAAGAAAGGATTTGTTTGGGGGATCATGTTTGGTTGGGAATGAAGGAAGAACCCAGTCCACATAATTTACTGTGGGTCTAGATTTTGTTGACTTTGGTTAACTTATTTGGAAATTGCAAGATTAACTTTTGCAGTTTAGGCCCATCCCTAAACTGCAAACCCCAGGATTCCATAGGATGTTGAAAGTGGAATGATAGCACTATAACAGTCAAGTGCAGAAATGGCCTGGGACTCAAAGCAGCTTACAACAAGTTAAAACACACATTGTTAAAAATTTCAGGATACAAAAGTTAAAACAGGATTAAACAATTTAAAAAATTTAAAATGGGATTGAAACATATATGATTATACACACAGACACACCCCAGCACAACAACTATCAGGATCCATCACATTGTTTAGGTGAGACTGGCCTTATTCAGTGACTCATTCAGTGCCTGTTGACACAGAAAAGCTTTTGTTGTTGCCAAATGCTGCGAAATTAAGTTTGACGTAATGGCAATTCTATGGATGAGAGACCTCCAGGTCACCCTCTCACCAGCTGTCCTGCTCAGTTCTTGCTTCATTTGCCTGCAAAAAGAAAGGAGGAGGCTGGGGGCAGCCACTGAGAAGGCACCGTTCTGTGGTCCAACCAGATGTACCTGTGAGAGTGGAGAGACAGAGAGAAGGGACTCTATATAGCCATTTTCAACAGTGTTGAGAGAGTGGAGGAGTATGCATTGTACAGAAACAGAAGGCTGTCTTGGCCCTAAAACCCCTAGTTCAGATTTGACAGCATTAATCTCTGCCTGAATCCCATCCTTCCTGTATGGATCCACATGGGGTTTGAGATAGGCAAGAGTCCTGTTGTGAGACTATGAGGACCTCATTGTGTGTCTTTTTCCTGTATATTTCTGTGGTTAGGGAGCCAATCTCTGGAACGTGAGGTGTGTCCTCTTCCATTTTCTTTCCCTTTCCTTATTTGGCCTTTTTGTGGGCAGGAATCAAAGAGTAAGCTCTATACAGTTCTCTTAGTACAATTGTCCCTTTCCTCAGACATTTCCTGATCAGCATCTTAATGTTTTTTCATGCACCTGTGAAAATGTAGTTGTAAGATTACTGTTGTGGAAGGTATGATAGTTCCCTGTTATTTTGCTAGGGAAAAACCCCCTCATAATTTTTTTTCCCTTGCCCATTTGTACTTGTTTACCTATAACAAGTCTTTCTTTCTTTTGTAATGATGGTGCACAGAAGTTATGTACCCATGAGTAATAGTACTATTTACTTAAAAAGAACATTTAAAGAAATGTTTAGAAGCATTTTGGCAGCAGTTTTTCAAGCTCTAAGCCATTCTCTAATCAGTCTTCTGTTTAAAAGAAAGTAGCAGAAAAGCAATGAGTAAGCTGAGTTACAGTCTAAAATTTGTGATTAGTAAATGGTATGAATAACATGAAATAATTGCTTTAAAGCTAACTTTCCAAGCTTAGGTTACAGGATATATCTTTTAGGGATAAAAGATTCAAACCCCTAATTGCAGAGATCACTGATGCATGTTAACTCCCGATTTTTCACTGGCAGTTGTGTGCCTAACATGGCATGTATGTAGGCCTGGCCCTACCATTAGGCAAAGTGATTCTGTTATTGGGTGAAGCAGGGTTAGGGAGTTCTGCTATTGTCATGCATGGATGGATTCCTTCTATCTCTGGCTTCTGTAGTATGTTGTTGAAAAAGAGGATTGGTTTTGGTTTCATTGCTGGTCCCACCAAAGCTGGAGAAGTGTGTGTTGTGTTGATATTGGTTTTCCCTTTTCTGCTTACCTGCTGTTAGTTTTAGCTAACATTTTATTAGCTCTTCTGGCATTGTCTTCTGGCATCTCACTTCTCTTAAAACTCCTATTGGAGGAAACAAAAGAAGAGTCAGAATTGTTTTAACTGCCTGCATGTATTCACAAGTCCTTACAGTCTGCTTTTGTGTTCATCTCAGCTTACATGGATGTCTGAGGAATGAAATCAGCAAAATAACTTATTCTCAAATATTGTTGAGCCCTAGGATTCAAAAAAATAACAGTGGCTTAGTTTTTTTGCCATTTACTTCTATAACAAGGATTTTATGTATGTATGTATGTGTGTGTGTGTGTGTGTGTGTGTGTGTGTGTGTGTGTGTGTGTGTTCCTTTTGGATGCATTGTCACACAATTAGTGTAAGATAGCATGCATTTTATACAAACAGTACATATGACACACACATATATATCATAATACAAATGTCATACAGTTCTATCTTAGTGAAACATACACATGTGGTATACCCAGGGATTTCTGTTTCTCTGTTATCTCTTCTCATTGTTACCACAATCTATAGGGTATCAGTTTAGGATCTGATAGTTTTTTAACTTAACATCTCAGCAGCAGCTGTGTGGTATCCCTTGGTTTGCTAGAGACACCACCGAAGAATTAGAATCAATGAGTAGCACTGCCTGTTTTATACATCTTTTCCTCTGCATATTTCAACAGATTTCTTATCAACATCTGAGCCCTGTTTCTCCTGTTGTCTCTCCCTCCTATGGGGACTCTGTTGATCTCTTATCTCCACAGTACCTCCCTCTCTTTTATTTTTCATAGGCACTGTAGTATTTGTAGGGTTTTCTTGACAAGATTTGCTCACAGGAAGTTTGCAATTGCCTTCCCTTAAGGATGAGAGAGTGGACTTGCCCAGGGCCCCCTAGTAGATTTCCATAGTAGGTTTCCATGGCTGAGTGGGGATGAAAACTCCTAGCTCAATATTCAAACCACGACACCATGGTGCCTCTGATTATACATCTATCTTGTCTGGTTATCTCTGTATTTTCTCTGAGTTGGTTTACCACTCAAACTCCTAATTATAAACATCTAATAAACATTCACGCTGCATATTAGTGAAACAATAATATTAATAACAGTTGTTAATAATTGTGCTTATCATTTTCAGATCCAGCTCATAACATTCTCAACTTGAAATGATTTTAAGCAGAGTTTAATTGTGGCTACCCTAAGACAGCTTGTTTTTGATGTCACTGATGTCAGTGGAACATTTCATGAATAAGCTGTTTGAGGAATTAGGCCTGATTCATATCTGCTGATGTTCTTGTTTTTTGTGTATATTTTTAATATATCAAGAACCTCAGCTGAGTATGGGAAAGTACCACAAAATAAAATATCTTAATTTATCAGCCCATTCATTTATTTGTTTGTACTAACATGCAGCTTTTACTTTGGTCCTTTCAAAGTAAATGTCCTCAAAGTCAGCAAGAAGTATCTGGAAATGTGGTAGCTTGCTCAGAAATGTGATTAACTTTTTTGTTGCACTCTTAGTGCTCTGTCTTTGTGGTGGTCATCTCTATGATCCACTGGGACTTTTCGTTAGTCCAAATTATCCTGCTGTATATCCAAATAATGCACGCTGTGTTTGGGAAATCCATGCTGAGCGTGATTTCTACATAAATCTCATCTTTGACTATCTTGAGTAAGTGATAAACATTTTGGGACTTCTTTTTTTCCTTTTGTCATCTTTAACATGATTTTTTTGCCTATTTACCTGCATGCTTTCCCCCACCCCTGCTACAAGATTGGCCTTAATAAGCAATCAAGAATTGATGTTTTAAGACATGCTGTTTTTCTGCAACCATTTAGATGCTGTCTACTGCCAATGTCCATTGCAATTGCCTAGATCAGTGGTTCTTAACTTGGGAGTCCACAGACTGCTCACAGGGGGTCTGTGAAGCCCTGTTTCTGGACACAAGAGCAGCAGAAGCAACAGCTACATGGCAACGGAAGGATTGCGGGTGCTGAAACTGCTCCCTTGTCTGCAAACTACAACTTTGGAGATCAGGGTTTGAATCCCCACAAGGTCATGGAAACCCATTGGGTTACCTCAGACAAGTCACATTCTATTAGCCTCAGAGAAAGGCAAAGGTAGCAAATCTTGCCAAGAGACCCGCCATGATAGGTTTACCTTAAGGTGGCCATAAGTCAGTTTTCAAAGGGGAGAGACATGATGGCTAGAAAAAAATGTGGAATGCACAAATATAGGATAGGGGACACGTGGCTGGATAGCAGTACGTGTGAAAGGGATCTAGGAGTCTTGGTAGATCACAACCTGAACATGAGTCAGCAGTGTGATGCGGCAGCCAAGAAAGCCAATGCGATTCTTGGTTGCACCAGTAGGAGTATGGTGTCTAGATCAAGGAAGGTAATGGTACCACTCTATTCTGCTTTGATTAAACCTCATTTGGAATACTGTGTCCAGTTCTGGGCAACTCAGTTCAAGAAGGATATTGACAAGCTGGAACATGTCTAGAGAAGGGTGACCAAAATGGTGAAGGGTCTGGAAGCCATACCCTATAAAGAGTGGCTTAGGGAGCTGGGTATGTTTAGTCTGTAGAAGAGAAGGTAAAGAGGGGATATGATAGCCATGTTTAAACATTTGAAGGGAAGTCATGTTAAGGAGGAGCAGGCTTATTTCCTACTACTCCAGAGACTAGGACAAGGAGCAATGGATTCAAGCTGCAGCAAAGGAGATTCTACCTGAACCTCAGGAAGAACTTCCTGACAGTTAGAGCTATCTGGCAGTGGAATATGCTGCCTTGGAGTATGGTGGAGTCTCCTTCTTTGGAGATTTTTAAGCAGAGGCTGGATGGCCGTCTGTTGGGAATGCTTTGATATGTGTTCCTGCATAGCAGGAGGTTGGACTGGATGGCCCCTGTGGTCTGTTCCAACTCTATGATTGTATAATTCTATGAGAACCTCCCCTTGTCAGTGGCACTTTGTTGTTGTTTGCCTTCAGGTGACTTCTGTCTTATGATAACCCTAAAGTGAACCTATCATAGGGTTTGTTTGTTTTTTCTAAAATTTGTTCAGAGAAGATTTGCCTTTGCCTTTATCTGAGGCTGACAGAACATGACTTGCCCAAGGTCACCTGGTGTCTGACTGGGGATTTGAATCCTAATCCCTTTCCGCACCTTACCTTCTTCCAGTGCTGGGGTGCAGGGATTGCGTGAGCAGCCTCCGGCGAGAGGCTCTCATGTGTGGGGTCCTTCGGCTCCACGCAAGCTGCCTGCTCATACAAGAGCCCCGCCTATTCCTTCTGCAGTGCAGCCTGGGAGTTTCCCAGGCTGCGCTGGGGCAGGAAGAGCGACCGGCGTGGCTCTGGAGGCTCCACACACCAGGTAAGTATGTGCAGGGCCTGGGAGCAATACGCCATCGCTCACCATTTTCGGCTTCTAGCCAAAAATGAAAAAGTGCACGATCGGTGCCTGCCGGGCCCTGGAACGTCAAGCGATTGTGAGTGCATCGTGCAGATTGCTCCTCACAATTGCGCAATGCTCCAAGCGCCCCTTTGCATGGAAAATGCCATGCGAAAAGGGCCCTAGTATCCTGAAGGCTTTAATAAATAAATAAATATTTGGAAATTTAAATAGATTTTTGAATATTATATCTAAATTTAAATATTTAAATCTTGGGGGCCCCAGGGAAAAAATATTTTTGCAAGGGGTCCCTGGAAAGGTTGAGAACCACTGGTCTAGATGCTCATTATAAGCAGAGTGTAGATTTAGTCAATAAGGCATTTATTTGCATGCCACAGAGTCGAGTCAGGGTTTACTTGAAACAGCACAAAGGGTCCCCAGTTCAGTCCCTGAAACCCTGAAGAACCACTGCCAATCTGTTGAGAATATTGGGCTATATGGACAATGGCTCTGACATACTATCTGTTTGCTTCTTATGTTCCTTAGGATGTGCAGAAAAAATAAATGTGGATTCAAAATTTGCTGTATTGTCCACAACAAGGCTTGGTAACTTTCACATGTCCAGATGGTTTGAACTTCAACTCCCAGAAGTCTAAGTGAGAATAGTCAGTGGTAGAGGATTATCGGAGTTGTAGTCCAAAATCTCTGGATGATGGCTGTTCCTTATCCTAGTCTGTAATTTTCCAGCATTTTACCGCTTTAAAAGGATTTTAACTTTTCATGTTTTATCTTGATAGACCAAAGTGTTTAGTAGTTTTTAACTTTATATTTACAGCCTGGAGCCCCATCCTCACTGCCTTTATGATTATGTTGAAATCTATGACGGGCAGCCCTATATAGCTCCTTTGCTAGGAAGAATTTGCATTTGGGGCCAGCAAACATTTCTTTCTAAGTCAAACAGAATGTCAGTTGTGTTTGCAAGTGATATTAGTTACCAAAGCACTGGATTTCGAGCTCATTATTTTTCTGTTCCTCCAGGTAAGAACTGCTATCTCAAATGTCTCAACAAAGGGAATATAAAAGACTGTGCATAATTTGTTTGTTTGTTTTACACATTTAAATCTCTCTTAACAAAAGGAATTATGTTCAAATGATATACAATAATATCATATAAATTGATATATGGATATTTTAAAATATTGATTTCCTAACAAGTACAGCTAAAAAAGAAACCTGTGGTATCTAGTTTGAATCTGATTGTTAAGCAGACCCACTGAATCAATGAGATTTATGTACATTGACTCACCATTCAATAATTGATTCAAGGGGTTATTCTGGTTGGGATTGCACAATCAGATTCAGGCCTGTATCTGTATTAAGCATTTATATCTTGAGTATGGCAAATTAGAAGCAGAAGGATCCTCCCCCACAACTTACATATCTCAAACACATATGCAGCAAACCAGGGCCAGATCTACCATTAAGCAGGAGGAACCAGTTGCTACCAGTGATAGACACTAGGGGGAATAGCAGCACAGTTTTGGAGGACACATTTGTCTGTTCCATCTAGCCTGGCCTGTACTACCAAGCCACAGATACTATGGGGTATTATGTGGTATGCTGTTGTTGATATAGGATTCATTTCCAAGTCTTCTTGGTGTCTGTCTACGAAGAAACATGTGTGGTGTCTTGTCCCATGTCTCAGCCAAATGTCTTGGGCTGGCCCAGTTAACTAAGGGCTTTTTCGCACTTGGCGAAGAAATCGCCCCATTCTGGTACTCACCGGACTGGAGTGCTCCCTCGGAGGATCCAGGCTGATCCGGAGCAGCGCGTGGCCACGCTACACACAGCTCCGGGGATGAAAATGGTGGCTTCCAGTTGGTGGAGGCTCACCAGCCCGCCCCTGGAAGATCTGCAGGTGCGAGCCTGCAAATCTACACCGGAGCGCAGCCATGGAGTGGGGCGCGCCGTGCTGTTGAAAGACCTGTTTTAAGTGGTCTCTCAATAGCACGGTGAGGACCACTTCTGCTTGTTCCGGAGTGGGCTGAAGTCCGGAACTACAGAAAGTAGTCCGGACCCAGTCTGCCCCCAAGTGCAAATGTCCTTGCTGGAGGACGCTCTGCCCCCTTGCAAAACAAAGTGCGGAAAAGGCCTTACTTTGATGTAAACCCACCCTTTGGAAAACTGAGTAAGCTGCCATTCATATCAATGTTGTGTATTTTTGTGATTCTGTTTCCCACAGATGCATGTTCACTTGTAAGCACACAATACCCCCAACATGATTCCAGCCTTACATTTTAGAATGAGCTTTTGTGGATATTCAGTTCACATATTTTGTGGATATTCAATTCACAGAGTGATATTTAAGCTGCAGATTATTCAGCCTATTTATACAGTTGTGGGAGTGATAAAATGTAATAGGATCCAGAAAGATGCACTTTAAGGCCCTTTCCACAGGATGTCGTTGTCCTGCATTGGGGATGGGAGAAGTAGGAACCTAGACAACAGTTCTGCATGACGTTGTCCATGTCCCGCTGTTCTCCCATCCCCAGGCAATGCAACCGCGCCACAAATCATTGGCGGGTTCTTCCCATCAATGACTGGCTATCGTGCTGCCCTCCTGCCCCCCTCCTACACTTACCTGAGCTGCAGAGGGTCAGGAAGTGCAATGTCCTTGCTTCCTGACCCAGTGCAACCTGGGACAGTGTGTGGCTGTGCTGAGGAAGGAAGAGGCATGGCCACTGTGCCTCTTCCATTCCCACAGGAAGCTGGTGTGGAGGGGAGCACTCCTGTTGCACTTCCCTCCCAGGACAGGCTCTATTGGGATCCCCATGGGATGCCACAGGGATATGGTAACCTGCAGATCTTCAAAGAGCTGCATGAAGTGATGTAGGTTTTTACAATGGTCAGTTAGTATTGGTGTGTGAATGTAATATATCTGCTTACAAAAAAGCCATTCCCTTGGGTCAAAACCTCCTTTGATGAGATTCCTTTTGTTATATATGCAGTTGTGAGGACTCATGCATTAAAATATGTAGTGCACCATGGAACCATTGTCTTTGACTTTGACTTTTCATACCTTTAAACTGAAATTCATGAATTTAATTCAATTCAGTTGTTTCTTTTTCCAGTCTCCCTTTTTAATTTCCCTTATTTGGGAACTATGACATGTAAATCCCATATTGTGTATTCAGGCAAGGTTGAAATGCTCTGAAACAGGTTTTGGGGTGTTGCCATTTCTTGAGTAGGATTTGTGTTCATTGATCCTCCTGCATGGAGACTTTCCTATTTGTCCAATGTAGAGTGTAGAGGGGCACTGTAGAATTTGACATGTAGTGGGGCAATGTAGAGTATAGAGGAGCATTGCAAGGATCGCAATTTGCATCTTTATGGATCCTATTACATTCTAACCCACTCCCAGAACTTGATAAATATACTGAATGAGGTATTAATGTCACTCTGTTTATTGATATCCATGAAAACGCATCCTAAAGTAGAAATCACTCTTAAAGGTCTTTCTAAATTTCCCTTTTTCTCTCCTTTCTTTTTTCCATTTTTATACTCCACATTGTTCAAACCCAGTATCTCTGCCCCCCTCCAAAAAATGGACATATGTGCATCAGAAAGAATAGTGTGCTCATCTGGATATTTAATTATATCTGTCTTTGCAGCAGTTCCCATGTGTTAACAGAAAAGCTGCATTTTAAACTACACAGAGGTGTGCCTGATTGAAAGTTAGAGAGAGAGAAGTGGAAGCAAATGCTGGCTTAGATATGTTAATTCTATCTTGCACCTTGCGTTTATCTGTTCTTTAGCTTCCAAATAATTTTTGTACCAGCACTGCTTAGTAGTTACTTCTTTTTTATTTGCTTGAAAGTGCTCTGTTTGAACATGGTTCAGTTACTAAAAAGCATCCCATTAACAAAAAATTCTATTAACTACCCATTCAAACAGAACTGCTAGGTTTCTTTTATATTTTATCTTTTCAGAGTTACAAGAGATTAAATTCATTGTACATGTAACCCACAGTGGCCCACTTTGCATATCATTGTAAGTCAGGGATCTGAAGGATTCTGGGTTACCATGGATGAAAAGCATGCTTGGTACACAGTTTGGTTTGTGGTTAGTTTCTTATGACATGAGTGGCTACAGGGATACAAAGCAATTTGGTTAATTTCCCTCAGAAATAGGTGATAGTGCACAATCTTAATGGGTGAATCTGGACATGGGCCAACTGAATCAGCATGTGGTTAGCTGAAGCTATGCTGAATCCAAACCCTTCTTAGGCTCAAAAATTGCTTAGGACTACCATCAGCTGGGGCAACTTTGTGCCAGTTTTGTGCCGTTGTCATGTGCTAGTGTAACTTGGATTTTCCTTAATTACTCTGTGAGTAGATCTCTGAATCAGTGGGCATAAGGGCATTTCTGCCACAAGCCTTGTGCCAAATCCTAACCCTGCATTGCCAGTGCATTTTACAGTCTCCAATCCTTGTCATAAGCCATTTTGTTAACAAGGGCAGAACTATGTTACATTTCAAAAGCAGTGTAAAGACTGGAAACAAAACCTCTATACTGATGAAACGCTGTTTTGCTGTCTCCTTTCAAAGTAACTTTTAAAGAGCATTTAAAGATATTTTTACACAGGTATTTATAGGATTTTTTAAAATTTTTGTGTCATCAATCTAGATTTTTTTTTCAGAGAAGTAATAGAAAACAGTGAGAGACAAGTTACTTTTAAAACATTGTAATAAGCAACAGCAATAAACTATTTTTCAAACATTTTGAAAAAGTAGTATTTCAAATCCTGATTTCTAGAGAAACAGTCAGAGAATTAGTCTAAAAGAAAGCATGGATTACTTCTCTAGTATATTGAAGGAGAGTGTAAGCAGAAAGCTGACTAGCACTAATTCTTCATATCAAACTAACCAAACCAGGAGCCTGAGGTATCCTTAGTCAGTTCATCCATGGTAAGACAGAGTTCTCTAACTTGTTATAGTATATGAATATGTACAATAGTGTAGATGGCCCATTGTGTTGCTGTTTTTTTCTGGTAGGTACAGAAATAATTTGTTGCTCTCTCACAAAGTGTTGAGTATAGTATGGTTAAAACTCTGTAAGAGACCAAATATTTCATGTTGCCAGTGATATCCTGCCCTCCTGATACTGCTTAAGAATCTCCCAGATGGAAACAGACCATTGTTTACCAAGTTGTTTCCTGTTGTCTTTCAAAGACTTATCCTTGAGACTGATGAATGGATCGAACGGATGTGAGGGCCGTGTTGAACTTTATTACAAAGGAGAATGGGGAACAGTTTGTGGTGATTACTGGGACATGGCTGATGCCCAGGTTGTGTGCAGGCAGCTTGGATGTGGAGAAGCCTTTTCAGCCCCAAGACATGCCCATTTTGGTCAAGGCTCAGGATCTATCCTCCTTGATGATGTGAACTGTAGAGGAAATGAGTCTCACCTGTGGGACTGCAGTAGCCTAGGGTGGCATTCTCATAACTGTGCCCATGGTGAAGATGCCAGTGTCGTCTGCACAGGTATTTTCTGATTTTATTTCCTGCCTCTATGTCTGTCTGTCTGTCTGTCTGTTTATTGTATTTCCAATGATAATAGTTCTCCATGTGGATTGTGTGATATCAAAAGAATAAAAACCATAATACACAAATAGACAGCAATCGTCATCAATATAGGAGATAAAACTATGACTGTATGGAGTAGCCATTTCAGATTTATGAGCAGTTCAGATTTCTCATATCTAACCATATTGTACAGTACAGTAATTGGTACGGGGCAATAATCATAAACAGTCAACAGGTGCAACCAATAATTCCTGTTGAATGAGTGGTTGAAAGTGAATGCTTCGGCCTTCAAAGTGTTGCTACTGTAAATGAAAGTCAGGCAGCTCTTTCATTGATACTGGGTTGTGTGGCAGGGTTCCCTCATCTTCAAAGGCAGAACTATATATTTCACGCAATCTGCACTGCTTGCCTTAAGCTAGCCTGTTGTCTTCAAATGACACGGAGGATGATGTCTTATCACAAGTGCTGAAATAATTTTAATCTCTCAGTCTGGTTGGCCTCTGTAGGTGAAACTGGAAGAGTGCCATCTAGTTCTTTTTCTAAGGTATCAACATGAGCTAGGACTGTCCTGCCAGTTTTGATATTCTTCTAGTGCTGGAGCCTCAGCCACATTCCCCTGAGATCATTTTCTTAAACTCCAATCACAGGGTCATGTCTTTATGACATTTAAAATACTCAAATATTCTGCTAAGATAAAAGAGGGAAGAAGGCTCATGAGTGAATGGTGAATAGAATGCCTGGGGCATGTGCCCCTTTGCCTTCACTGGCACAAGATGGGTTTGTCTGTATTTGCATGATGTAGAAAGTCATGGCTTTCTGCAGTTTGTGGGCAATACTACAATTTCCTGTTGAGCAATGGAGCATTTATCTAGTTGGTACTTAACGGATGGGAGAAGTACAGGAATTGAATACGGAGTAGTCCTTTCTCCCTTGGTGAATTATGTGGGCATTTTTGGCCTTTATCGTCAGTTGCAGAAATTGGGTTGAGACACTGGCTTCTCATGTTGGGAAGCAGTAGCTCCTCCAGCTGGTTATTTGTACCCGTAAGGTGAAAGAACTGTAAAGGATCAGATTGGTCAGGTATTAGCAATGCGACCTTCCTATATGCTCTTGCATCTGTTTCAAATGTTCATTGTTAAATTGTAATTTGGCCCTGGTTATTGGCTTTTATTATTGTGCACATGTTATTATTCATAATGTAGCTCACTCATTCACTTATTTGTACACACACACACACACACAGATATGTGTCTGTGAGTATACACACATTGGCCTAAATGCGGTCATTAATTCTAACAGGTGGGATTTACCTTGTTGACTCACCATTCAACAGTTTACTCAATGGGCTTATTCTAGTTGACACTAACCAACAGGATTCACACACATACACATGTACACACAAACATAGTGTGCATGCGTTTGTGTATGTGTACAATGTATATATGTTGTAAGCTGCTTTGAGCATTCTCAGTGAAAAAAGGGAGGTGAAATAGTTTAAATATTTTATAAATATAAGCATGGCTGAATGTTTTTTGTGCTAAAGTTTCCCTTTTTGCACATAATGTCTTTTCACCAGAGTTTCATCATCACCAAAGTTCCCTTTAGTGTACTTTAAGTTCTCCAGATAAGTAATGCAATCCTGTCACTGTTTTCAACTATGGGAAGGAGGAGCAAATGTTTTTACATTCACATGCAGATTGACCATAGCCAGCCATGGAAGTTCTGGAAAAGCAGGAGGCTTCAGAAAACAGTCCATGGACTACATATTGCTATTTTCTCCATAGCATTTCTCATATTTTTGTCTCTAGCATAATTCTTCTTGATATTCACACTGTCCCCATCTCTCTCTTCCAAGCCCCCCTCCATATATATATGCTGGATATTTAATAAATATCTTCACTCATCTTAAACAAAAATGCCTTCAACTTATGTTTATGATGTATTTGCAGATACATCTGTTCTTGATAGTACATCAGCTAGAGGTAACTTGAACATGTTTGTGGTAGGTATGGTGTATGGGTTGTTGTTGTATCGTGCTTCATTTATGTACCTTTAAGAAATAAAAAGATGGCTCAGTCCTGGCTCTTCAAAATGAATGGATGATGTTTTTAAAAACAATAATTGTGGTATCACATGGACTAGGACACTTTTCAGATGGCTCCACCATTTAAGGTACTGCAGATGCCTACTACCTTGGTATCTTGTTTTGTCTTCTTTGGATTTTGAAATCTTTACAGTTCTATTTGGTAATGTATGCCTATTTGGTTTTATGTGTTTATCATAACTTTTATTTATGTTACCTTAAAATTGAAAAATGGGAATACATTAAATAAAATAACTGGGGACTGAATCTAATTGCTAGCCCAAATTAGAGCAGTCCAGAAGGATAAATGGGATTCACATAAGTGTTGACTTACCATTTTGTAACAGACTTAATATTCTAGCTGGGACCACCAGTCAGATTTCAGCCACTAATGGATTTATCCATCATTAAGTTGGATCCCAACTTTGTCAGGCTTAAGTCCAAAACTAAGGTAGGACCATTGAATCAACGTAATTTACTTCATTGTTCACCTATGAAGTTTGATTTAATGGATCTACCCTTGTTGGGACTAATGATTGGATTTAGGCCAAGAAACCAGGAAGACATGCCCAACTTATGCTCCATTGATTTCAACAGGTTATTCTAAATATAGCTGAGACTGGATCCAATGCCTTAGGCTACTTCTGTTGATATTATTCTGTCAAAATATTATATGAGCAATCTAGTAAATGCAATCAGTTTACAGTGACTGCCTTTTTTTCTTTTGTCCCTAGCATCCAAAGGTATAAGTAGTGTTTAGACTTAAATATCAAACTACTGCACCTGGAATTTAGAGAATCAAGGAGTACTTTTCCTCAGTTTTATTTTGATAAAAAGACTGTTTAGGCTAGAGGAAAAGTTTAAACTTATGTATTGGTCTTACTCTGCCTTGCTCTCCTCCCCTAAAAATAGAAAAGGGAAAACTGGGCTCAGTCACATGCTATGTAGGAATAGTTTAGTCCTTAGCTATCATTTGAAGATAGGCACAATGATCTTGTAAGACTAACTTGGAGTGCCCTCTTGAGGTTGCAAAGTCAAGACAGTAAGAGTATTGACTATTGAATCCCTTTCAATTTTTCCAAAATCTAACCACTTTCAAGTGGTTGCTTTTCTAAGCCTGTTACTTATTTCACTCATTTGAAATGGAATATTCTGTACCCTGAATTTAAAAAAAAGAGAGAGAGGACTTATTAGAGAGCAATACAAAATCAACATCCTTTACATCCCAAACCAGAGGTTCTTATATAGTTGAAAGATGATATTTTGGAACAGGATTTAGAAGTAGTGGCTTCCTTACTGAGGCTGCAATCCTATTTTTATCTGGGTGTAAGCCCTATGAACAGCCAGTGTGGTGTTGTGGCTTGAATGCTGAACTGTGACTCTGGAGACCAGGGTTTGAATTCCTGCTCAACCACGGAAACCCACTGGTTGATCTTGGGCAAGTCAAACTCTCTTGAACTCAGAAGAAAGCAAAGACAAATCCCCTCTGAACAAATCTTGCCAAGATAACCTCATGATCTGTTTATCATAAGCTGGAAACAACTTGAAGGCACAGAACAACAACAAGCCCTGTGGAATGCAGTGGATCTGAATAAACTTGTGCTGGAGTGTAGATGTAACACGACAATCTTGTCATCATGGAAATAACTGACAGTCCCTTTAATACTGTATCATGGTGTAATAAGCAACCTCTAAACATTAGTACATATTTATTTATTTTGCCAAAAGCACCTTCTTTCTTTCCAGATGGGAGGCCATAAACATTTCACTTTTGTTGTTAGCTATATTTCTGCTTAACATAATCCTTCCAGAGTGCTTCACTTTTCCAGATATTGTACCACTATTGTTTATCCCTGTTTGTGTTCAGTGATATGGGAGGGGGGACAAAGTTGAAGAGGCCTTTTGAAAAGAAAAATATCCAGCAAGGAAAGGTTTAAGAAGCTCTTTCTCTGCAATCCTGCCCCCAGTTTTACATATAATTCCCTTCTTCATTGATGTGTTTTATCAGAGAAGAGTATCTTATGGATGCAATTGTTTGGTGTGCTATGCACATGAGTGTTTGAAATGAGTAGTTTGGTCTTCAGTCTCACCCATTTCTTTGGATCTTTGATATGTGAGGCAGCACTGTGGCTGCCACCTCTCTATGTGGTTGCATTTGAGTTCTCAGTTCAGTAGCATTTGTACAGTCTACAGGATTTGTAGACTGAGGGTGGCTTAGTGAATCTTTGCATCTGTAGGCATAAACATTCTCACATCTTACAGTATTATCTTTTACTTCACAGCTGCTTATTCTTGTGGTGGTGAGCTTGCATCGTCATCAGGATCACTGAGTTCTCCCTTTTATCCTGAAAACTATCCAGACGAGTCAAACTGCATATGGACAATAAGAACTGGGGCTGATTTTAGAATCAATCTCACATTTTCAGATATTGAGTAAGTAGAAAGAGAAGCAATTTCATTATCAAGTGGGCTTTTAAAACTGTAGAAAGATGGAAGCCAGGTGGAAATTATCATGCTATATACAGAGACAACTCACGCCAGTTTACGGTTATAACTGGGAAGCATGGCAATTAATTAATTCATTACACTTTTACACTGCCTTTTATCAGACAAACTTAAGGAAGAACACATGGTTCTTCTCTTCCTCACTTTAGTCCTCACAGCACCCCTAAGGTCAGGCTGAGAGAGAGAGATACATGCAAGATCACCTTCTGTGCTTTATAGGTCCAGATTTCCCAAGCTCCAGTCTGATGTTTGATCCATTACACTGCATTGGCCCTCAGATTAATCCATGAATGGGAATCTTTAGACCATTTCTGCACTTGGCTGTTATAGTGCTGTTATTCCACTTTCAACATCCTATGGAATCCTGGGGTTTGCAGTTTACGGAGGGGCCTCAAATTGCCTGACAGAAAATATCATTTCTTCCTCCAATAATCGTTATAATTTCCTTCTTTAGTCATGTAACTGCTCATTGAAGCTTCATTTCAGGTTATTTCAAGCAGGGATCAGTGACCTTTTAAAAGGGTTCGTTAAAGAAACAGGGCCACTGGGCAGTGTTTTTCTTCTCTTGATTGTATTTTCTATGCCACTTATTCCATGGAGGTGGTTTAGAGGAATGGCTGCTTCAGCCTCTTTGCTCCACCAAGGAGGGGTGCTGTGGTGGGCGGGCCTGGGTGTGTCTCCATGGACTGAATGTAAGTAAGCATTTCCTTAGCTGAACAGAATGTGTAAAGCAAGAGCTGTCTAGCTTCACTGGAGTTTTCAGGACTGAAGGGTAAGTATGTGTGTTAGTTATGTCTTTGTGATTGCTCCTCCTTCATTTCTGACTCCTAGTGTCATATGTGGATGCCAGGGGATAAGTGGCTTAAGTTGCTTTTTTCATTTGAGGTTGCTTCTTGATGACTTCAGAAATGAAGGGAGTTCTCTCTTGCTTCCTTTCAGCCTACCTCCCAGCCCCAGCTGTTTCAGGTTCTTGCAGATATACAGATTTCATCAGTTAAGCGCAGCTGAGTTAAGCTGACAGGTGGGCAAAGGGCAGCCTGTGGATTCCATGCAACCTTTGGGACCCCAGAGTATGATCCCTGAAGCTGCAGAGCTCCCAGACTCCCAATTTTTTTTAAAAAAAATTGCATCGATTTTTAGACATCAGAGGGAAGTGTCTTCTGCCCCCTTTATAGTTGTCCTCCCTTGCATAACACCATGTATATAAGTGTGTTTTTAATTTCCTTTCCTTCCCCCTGATTTTTGGTGTGTATTAGTGGTGTGACAGACTGTTATATCTGCCATCAGTGGCAGCTGGTGGCACCTATGCCAATGAGGCAGTGCTTCTGCACTTCCAAACTTGAAATGAGGTATCCAAGGTGCTGAAGCCTGTCTTCCCAAATGGGTTGAGCGCTTTGAACAGCTTCTACTAAGTGTGAGCAAAAAGCCGGAGTGCGTTTTACCACCACCCTCCTGACATGCAAACCACCTGCTGCCAATGCCTGCAATTAGGCAAGAGTTAGAAACTGTTGCCCAAGGTAGAGGTCTTGGATGTCATTAATGAGGACAGAAATTATTTATTTTATTACTGCTCCATTTTTGGTACCAAGGTTGAGAAGAGGTGTGCCAACGTGCCAAAATAACTTGGCTGGCTTTGGGTAGTATGCACTTTACTCTGGATGTGTGGAAAGGGCGATTTGCTATTCTATCTCAGGTACCAAAGTATCTTGGATTGGCCCTGGCCCTGAGACCATTCTGGGGACTTGTGTTGGAGCATTGTGGGTGGTGTATCAGAAGGAGTGAAACTTTCCATTCTGCCACTGAGAAGGCTTCATTCTCTGCCCGTGAGAAGGCAATCATAATAACCACCGTTGCTGGAACCAAGGGACTGGTCTCTTACACTACAAATGCATATTTATTCAGACCATAGAAGAGTGTGTGACCTTCTGCCACCCAAAATGTCTATCATAAGCAACCAACCTACTGAGCTTTGGTATTGAGTTGTATAATCACCCCAGGTTTGGTTTTGTTTTTATCCCAGGACAGAATGTTCATTTGATTATGTTGAAGTATATGATGGGTACAACAATTCGCCCCTTCTTGGACGCTTTTGTTTTGGATCCTTCCGAACATTTTTGTCCACATCCAATGTCCTCACAGTACGGTTTTACAGTGATGCCTCAGGAACACGTAGGGGATTTCATGCCGTCTACTCTTCATTTCAGGGTTCGTTTGGTGAGTACACACACACGCAGAGATGTTGTCTTCGAATTTGTTTTGAACAATTACTTTAGTTAATCACATCTGTAATACAGTGCACTTGCTTCTGGCATGAACTCTGCACACACAAAGCACTGAGTCCCATTATAGTCAAGGAACATGGCAGCTGTGTGGCCATGCTGCCACAGCTGCACACACATTGCATCCACTGACTGCAGTGGGACATGACTCTGGGGTTTTTTGTTTTATGTGGGGACAAAACCCCCACATATACTGTGGGTACACTATACTAGAATCATGGTTTTATATCAGGGTGAGCAACTGCCAGAGGTTGGGGAACATCATTTCTTAGAAACTTCAGAGTGTCTAACTTACGCATGCTGCTGACTGGTGCTGATTATAGGCTTCATATAAGCAGTTTCACTGGCTACTGTTCCATTTCCTGGCAGAATTCAAAGTCCTTGTTATGAACGTTTAAGCTCTACACAGCTTATTCCAGACTATCAAAAACACTGTATCTCCCTTTACAGGCTTTCCCCATTTATCTGACAGGCTAGGGATCAGAGCACGGTCAGAAAATGGAGCATGAAGGACTGTAGGAAGCATGAAGTACTTACAGAGGCTCACTTGGGAGTGACCACGTGTATGCTGCTTGCAAAGTCTTTTAGGTGGCATAGCCCCAACCTTACCCCTACCCTCAGCTCACTTTGCAAGCAGCATGCATATGCAAGCAGTTCCCAGCGAGCCTGCATAGGCAAGAAACACTGATGAAAGAGGAGAACGAATTAATGGAACTTAATGGATTAATGGAACTTGTCCATTAGCTTGTTGAATTTATGGAAATGTTGAAAGAAGTGTCAAAAGAGCAAGTCATTAGATAATAGGGCATCAAATGGTGAGGGCTTCCTGTATAAATCATCCTGAGTTTTAAGGTATTCAGAGGAGATCCCACCACCATTACAGACAAGTCTGATGAGGACGTAGGGCAGACTCTTCTCAATGGCTCCTCCCAGGTTGTGGAAGTCCTTCCATAGAGGGCCTGGTTGGGCCTCTCTTGGTTCTCTTTCCTCAGGCAGGCAAAGACCTTTTATTTAGGCAGGTCTTTCACTGTTAAAGCATATAGCATAAGTGTGTCTAAAAGTGGTATGCTGTGCTTTTATCTTTTCTATTATGCTTTAAATGTGTCTTAAACTATTTTTAATCACGTGCTTTTTAAATAAAATTATTTAATTTTTTTTTTAAAAAAAGACTTTGGGAAAATAAGATTGTAGTTGAATTTGGTTTTAAATTATTATAAATTCTTTTTGTTCCTTGTTGGGAGAAAGGTGAGGTATACACTAAATAAATAAATGGCCACTTGTGGTACCTTCCTTTTTTTAACTTTTTTTTTTAACTTTTAAATTTGGTTATATTTACTAAAAATGACCCTCAGATTGTTTTAGGCCCAGGAGAGTCCTTTTCACAATCACGATACATACTGTATTTTGACTTCAGGTTCGCTTCCTTGTTTAAAAAGGCCTCTTCTTCACTAAAAATGGAGGGCAAAAACAGGGAAATTGCCCTCCCACACACCTAGGAGCTGTGGAGCTTTTTAGTTTTTTTAAAAAATCAACTTTTGTTTCAAAAATATTATTTCCAGATGGGGCCCCTTGGAGGTCTGAAATTGCCTTGGGGCCACATTTATTCCACAGGAAAGATTTTGTTTACCCTTCTTTTATATTATAAGATCCCCTTAAAAACAGAGACTCATTACTTTTAAAATTCTACTTTATTGACTTGAATGAACAAGTTTATGAACAAACAACATGCTTTCAGTGTTTTTTTTCCCCCCTCCAAGGTCTTCGACTGGTGAATGGATTGCATAGTTGTGAGGGCCGTGTTGAAATTGGTTTTAACAATTCAATATGGGGGACAGTTTGTCATGATTCATGGGACTTAAATGCTGCAGATGTCGTATGCAGGCAGCTTGGATGTGGAGAAGCCGTCAGAGCTGTAGGATCAGCCTATTTTGATCAAGGGTCTGGTCCCATTCTCCTGGATAATGTTAGATGTAGTGGGAATGAACCCCACCTCTGGGAATGTTCTCATAGTAGCTGGGGAGCTCATAACTGTGGCCACAATGAAGATGCTGGTGTCATTTGTTCAGGTATTTTCTGATTTTGTCATTTACATCTTTTACATTTCTGTATTTGCAAAATGAAATATTTGATCACTTTGATTTGACATGGTGCATATTTAACATCTCTCCCCCTCCCCCTTTATTATCTTTCCTCCTACGCACCAGCCTATGAATGTACCAAAAATTTCTCTTAAAGAGGTTCTCCAATATTTTCCCTAGGATCTTAATGACATTATGCAACTCTAATTTTAAATGATGGTAGTGTCTGGTTAATCTAAACACAAAATGAAAGGAAAGGAAGCAAAGAAAAAACAGGTGTAGGTAATCCATTGGGAAAAAAGGCCTCCCAATCCAGATTTCTATGAATATGTCCCCCCATCATGAATGTTTAGTAAAGGTCTAGGTTCCAGTAACTGAAGGAGGCTGCAGAAAATGTTGTACCATCACAATACTACATATTGTAGTATTCAGATTTTTTGATCATACTACTGAGGACAAAAAAAGGGCCAGAGTCATTTCCGTCATGCTGAATAAATTAGAGAAGGGAACACTTCCATATTGTCTTAGAAATGGTACTCAATAATCCTATTTTATTGTGCTTTATCCAGTGCTTTCATTGACACAGCACAGCCTAGTGAAGCTGACAGTGTTGGCTTAAGGGCTTTTAAAAAAAACAACAATATAATAGATGGGTTTCTCCAACCAATGTCTATTTTCAGTAAGGTCTTCCTTCATATAACTGATAACAATTTATTTCCTTTTGCTAAGATGCACAATGAGAGAAAAAGAAAAGATTAACCTTGTGAAAGCTTTAATAAAAAGCTCCTTCCTTTTCAACTCAGCCCAGCTTCACCAAATGTAACCATCCAACCATGATTAAAGTGATACTTCTGGCCAATTTTAGATGTTATTACACATATTTGGAACATGAGAGTAGTAGAAAATTAATTGTAAATGCAAGCCTACTGTTCCAGTATTGTAACAAACCTTAACGGCTAAGCCATGCTTATAGGCCTTATGCTTTAACTCAAAGTGTCAAAAGACTCAGGTAATTTCCACACTATACTGTTATAGTGCTATTATTCCACTTTCAAAAGTCTATGGAATTCTGGGATTTGTAGTTTACTGAGGCTGAAGAGCTCCCTGGCTGAAATTCTAAATGTGTAGTGTGAAAATGGCCTCAATCTTGTCTTTGATTGCAGTTGAAGGTCCCAAATGCCATGCAGGCAAGTGTACAAAATTCTGTCCAAGCAAATAGTAAATGAGTTGGGAAAGGAGAGGAGTAGTAGTCTGTTCTTCTGTTGTCAGCTTGCTCACCTTCGTGATGATCATAAAGGAGTTTCTGCTCCTTTCAGTGGTTCTCAACCTGTGAGTCCCCAAATGTTTTTGGACTTCAGCTCCCAGAAGCCCTGAGCATTGACCATAGTGGCTGGGGCTTCTGGGAGCTGAAGTCCACAAACATCTGGGGACCCCAGGTTGAGAACCACTGCACAGAAACTGATTGGTCTGCTAAAGCCACCTGGTTTATCCATCCACTTGGCTTATGTACTGGACCCAGAAGAAAGGCTTCATCTTTTTTGGAGGTTAATAATAGGCAGGATGTAACCAATGTCAGCCACCATTTTAACATATGAATAGAAATGCCTCCATGAGAAGCTATATAACCCTCTCTAGCCCTCCATCTTTTCCTTCAATCCATGAAAGACCATGGCAACATCATGGTAGAAAGCACACCAGTCATGATGGTACAGCAGGGATGGTCTTTCTATCCTTGATGCATATGCAGGAGGTGAAGTCTCCTTCTATAGGCCCCCTCGGACTATACTGTTATAGCACTATTATTCCACTTCAACTGCCATGGTGACATCCTATGGAAATCTGGGGTTTGTCGTTAGGCCCAAGAGTTCTCTGGCTGAGAATTCTAAATGCCTCTTCGTCAACTGCCAGTCCCAGGATGCCATAGGACATAACCATGGCCGTTAAGGTGGAATAATAGTGCTGTAACATGTCGTTTCATAGGGTTCCATGTCTCTGTGAAATCAGTGTCACAGAGACGACTCTGTTTCTTTGATGGATTAGCAGAAAACTTTGTCTTTAAAAAAAAAACACATGTAAGAGGTTCGTCTTTCTAAGCAAAATCCAGGCATGTACATTTTTACAGTCTTGTAACCTACAAGGATTTAGCCACAAGCCTAATACTTATCACAGGGACTCAGAAGATAATACTATAATTTGGTAATGAAGGCTGACTATGTGAACAGTTCTAATTAAACAATTAAAATGATTGGGGAAGTACTGAAGGTTCTCTATTTTTAATTTTTCAGGTAGACTCAGTACAACCAGAGGTAAGAGCCCATTTAATGAAATTGATGCAGTTTATTCAGTGAACTATAGTGATAGTGATACTTGAGACAATGGGCCTCAATTCAGAAGAAGCATTCTGCCATCTTCTCCCAAAAGAACAGAATTAGTCTTCTGTGTGGCTTGCTGTGATACATAGCAGCATGATCTAAAAACAAAGCAGGCTTTTCTTCTTTCCATCAGAACTACAATTCTGAATTCCCAGTTGAGATTTTCCCTCTGATGTATATTTGGAAATTGTAGATGATGACATCTTTAGGAAACTCTTTCTACCACTATCTCTTTCCTCCTTTTTAATACATGGTGGGCATTTCCACACACAGACACACACACACATCTGTCTGAAAGAAATATTTTTAACTTATATATTTTATGTTGTATTTGCAGCGCCACCTCTCCCACCATCTACAGGTAAGTGGGACATATTTGCAATGATTAGAAGTGCCTCCATGAGAAGCTATAACCCTCTCCAGCCCTCCATCTTTTCCTTCAATCCATGAAAGACCATGGCAACATCATGATATAGAGCACACCAGTCATGATGGTACAGCAGGGATGGTCTTTCTATCCTTGATGCACATCCAGGAGGTGAAGTCTCCTTCTATAGGCCCCATTAGACTGTTATAGCACTATTATTCCACTTCAATTGCCATGGTGACATCCTATGGAATTCTGGGGTTTGTCGTTAAGTGAGGCCCAAGAGTTCTCTGGCTGAGAATTCTTTTTTTTAATTAATTTTATTGAATTTTTGAGTAAGAAATAAAAAATCCCCCTTCCCCACCTCCAAGCATCTCTTTTCCATTTGAATCTGAGTTTACATTCCATACATACGTTGTTTCTGTTTAACACAGTGGTTCTCAAACTGTGGGTCCCCAGATGTTTGTGGACTTCAGCTCCCAGAAGCCCTGAGCATTGACCATAGTTGCTGGGGCTTCTGGGAGCTGAAGTCCACAAACATCTGGGGACCCACAGGTTGAGAACCACTGGTTTAACAAACAATCTTACACTATTACTGATTACATTGTTACAACTTATGCTTTATCTATTACATCATTAGTTTACATTATCCACCTTTTCAACAATCTTTCTTTATTCCTTCCTTTTCTTATTCTTTTATCCAAGTCATCACTTCTTGCCATTCTCTTTCAAAGTTCTGGATTGGCTTGTTTTTAAGTGAAAAAGTTAACTTTTCTATCTCTACCATATCCAGGACTTTTAATTTCTATTCTTTTATATCAATATAATTTCTTTCTTTCCAATATTGAGCATATGTCAATCTTGCAGCAGTTATTAAATATAATAGTGTCTTCTGATGAGATCTTATTTCTCTTTGTTGCCCTAACATATTTAACAAATAAAATTCTGGCTTTGTTTCAAAATTTACACCATACATTCTTTGAATTTCATCATATATTTCTTTCCAAAACTTTTTTGCTACCTTACAGGTCCACCACATATGAAAAAAGGACCCCTCCTTTCCATCACATTTCCAACAATTTCCATTCCCATTTTTTGTTATTTTTTTCAACCTTTCAGGTGTCATGTACCATCTATGCAACATTTTATCAAAGTTCTCCTTAGATTTAAGCTTGGTGTAAATTTTACGTCTGTCTTCCATGCCCTCACCCATGTATCCAGCTCAATTGGGTGTCCAATATTTTGAGCCCATCTAACCATATTGTCTTTAACAATCTCTGGTTCCATTTCTCTTTGCAACAATATTTTATAAAATCTAGAGATTCTCTTTTTCTGGTCCCCTTTCATCAATACATCTAATTCATTTTCATTTCGTTCAAACCCCTATAATTTTTGATCCATTTTAAATCTCTCTTTTAATTGTCTCTGTGGGAACCAGTTAAATTTGTGACCGAACTCTTTTAATTCCTCTTCTGTACGCATTCTTAACTTATCTCCATCCCATTTCAACAACTCTTGATACGTCAATAAATTCCCTTGTTCTGTTGGAGCAATTTTGAATGCTTCTTGGGGTGAGGTCCACAACAGAAGTCTTCTGTAGAATTTATGCTTTATTTGTATCCACACTTTTAATAAAGTCTTCCGGATACAATGATTGTTAAAGTCATTATTTACAATTGCTTTGTCATAACATAAGTATCCGTGCCAACCAAATCTGTTACTTATTCCTTTGACTTCTTTTATTGTTGTATTCTCCACTTCAACCCAATCTTTTATAATTTCTAAACAGCATGCTTGGTAATAGATTTTCAATTATGGCACATCAAAGCCTCCTCTCTCCTTTGCATCTTGTAATGTTTTAAATCTTATTCTTGGTTTCTTGCCCTGCCAAATAAACTTCCGTAATTCTTTTTCCCATTCTTTAAAAATCTTTTCCCTTCCTATTATCGGTAAATTTTGAAAGAGAAACATTAACTTGGGTAATAAGGACATTTTGAAAGCATTTATTCTTCCTAGGAGAGACAAGTTCATGTACATCCATTTTTCCATTTTACTTTGGATCTCCTTCCATGTCTTCACATAGTTATTATCAAATAACTCTTGATTTTTATTTGTTATTATTATTCCTAAGTACCTTATTTTTTTTACAATTTGACATCCAGATCTCTTTTCCAAATCCACTTGTTCTTTTTTTTGTTATATTTAAAGTCATCATCTTTGTCTTTTCTCTATTTATCTTGTATCCAGCTATTTGTCCATATTTTTGCAAAGTTTCCATTAACCTCTGTATAGATTCTTATGGCTCCTCAAGAAATATTATTACATCATCAGCAAAGGCTTTATATTTTATTTCCTTCTTCTTTATTTTTAGACCTTTTATCTGTGGATCTTCATTTATTACTATCAGTAATATCTCTAGTACTACTATAAATAACAACGGTGATAGCGGGCACCTTTGCCGTACCCCCTTCTTTATTTCAAAGCTTTGTGTTTTATCCCTGTTTATTATTAACTTCGCTGATTGATCCCGGTATATCATCTCCAACCATTTACAAAATGTTTCTCCGAGGCCATATTCCTTTAGAGTATAATGCATAAAGCCCCAGGAAACATTATCAAAAGCTTTCTCTGCATCCAATGAAATAATAGCTATCTTCTTTCTTGGGTTTTTATCATAATATTCAATTGCATTCAATAAAGTTCTTATATTATTCTTCATTTATCTGCCTGGAAGAAAACTTGTTTGTCCTTCCTGTATTTTATCCTGTATTGCGTGTCTCAATCACTTTGCCAATGTCGTTGTCCAAATTTTATAATCTATATTCAAGAGAGAGATTGGTCTATAATTCTTAACTTCTCTTTTGTCTCTGTCTTCTTTAGGTATCACTGCTATGTTTTCTTCTCCCCATGACTGTGGTTTTCCATCCTTCTCAACTTCTTGCAAGGTTGCCTGATACAGATGGATTATTTCTTTTACAAATCTTTTGTAATAAAGTGCCGTAAATCCATCTGGCCCTGGTGCCTTATCCGTTTTCAGCTCTCTTATTGCCTCTTCTATTTCAGCTATTGTTATTATTTTGTTTAGCTGCTCCTGTTTCTCTGATGATATTTTTGGAATCTTAATCTTTTTTACAAATTCCTTCCATTTTCCTTCTGTTCAATATTGAGGATTTTTTTCTTGAAATAATTTTTGAAAATATTCTTTAAATTTCTGTTTTATTTTCCCTTGTTGTGTAATTCTCTTCTTCCCATTTTTCAATTCAACTGTTATATTTCTTTCTCTCTTCTTCTTTAACTTATATGTTAGCCATTTCCCAATCCTGTTTGCCTGTTCAAACTGGGTTAACTTCAATTGTTTCATCTTCTCTATTCTTGTGAACTCATCATTATCTCTTTATGTATTTTCTTTATTTCAACTTGTATTGAGTTCTTCTCTGGGTTTTCTCTAAATTCCTTTTCTTTTCCTTGAAGTTTTATTAACAATTCTTGATGTTTCAGTCACCTTTCCCTATTTTGAATTTGACTTTTTTGGATAAAAAAGCCCCTCATCACTGCTTTGGATGCCTCCCAGACCATCTTCATCTTTATATCCTCTTTTACATTTTCCCTGAAGCAGTTTTTCAAAGTTTCTTTTGCTTGTTGTACCACTTCTTCATAATTTGATAAACTATCATTTAATCGCCATTGAAATTGCTTTGTAATTTCTTGTTTTTGCATCATCATTGGATGATGGACTGGATCTTCCTCTATGCTGTTATTTCCCTTTAAAAAAAGTCACTTGCTGGCGCTTCTCAGTTCCCCGACCGCAAAACCGCGGCTTGGCTCCGTCTCCTCATCCCGTTTGCGTTGATTCCTCCTCTCCTTCTCTTTCGGTTCTGGGGCGATCTCAGACTCTGTCAGCTGATCCGTTCCCCCTACCTGCTAAGGGGGTACTTTTTAAGGGGGACTCTAGGTCCCCTGGGGGATATTACCCCTGCAGATTTGCATTGGTAGCCCGAGCCAACTTTTCAGGCTACCTACTGCACAGATATCTTGCCAGAAGTCACTCTGAGAATGGCTGAGAATTCTAAATGCCTCTTCGTCAACTGCGAGTCCCAGGATGCCATAGGACATAACCATGGCCTTTAAAGTGGAATGATAGTGCTATAACAGTGACAGGGTTCCACGTCTCTGTGAAATCAGTGTCACAGAGACGACTCTGTTTCTTTGATAGATGAGCAGAAAACCTTGTCTTTTTTTAAAAAAACACTTGTAGGAGGGTCATCTCTCTAAGCAAAATCCAGGCATGTACGTTTTTACAGTCTTGTAACCTTCAAGGATTTAGCCACAAGCCTAATACTTATCATCGGGACTCAGAAGATAATACTATAATTTGGTAATGAAGGCTGACTATGTGAACAGTTCTAATTAAACAATTAAAATGATTGGGGAAGTACTGAAGGTTCTCTATTTTTAATTTTTCAGGTAGACTCAGTACAACCAGAGGTAAGAGCCCATTTAATGAAATTGATGCAGTTTATTCAGTGAACTATAGTGATAGTGATACTTGAGACAATGGGCCTCAATTCAGAAGAGGCATTCTGCCGTCTTCTCCCAAAAGAACAGAATTAGTCTTCTGTGTGGCTTGCTGTGATACATAGCAGCATGATCTAAAAACAAAGCAGGCTTTTCTTCTTTCCATCAGAACTACAATTCTGAATTCCCAGTTGAGATTTTCCCTCTGATGTATATTTGGAAATTGTAGATGATGACATCTTTAGGAAACTCTTTCTACCACTATCTCTTTCCTTCTTTTTAATACATGGTGTGCATTTCCACACACAGACACACACCATCTGTCTGAAAGAAATATTTTTAACTTATATATTTTATGTTGTATTTGCAGCGCCACCTCTCCCACCATCTACAGGTAAGTGGGACATATTTGCAATGATTAGAAGTGCCTCCATGAGAAGCTATAACCCTCTCCAGCCCTCCGTCTTGTCCTTCAATCCATGAAAGACCATGGCAACATCATGATATAGAGCACACCAGTCATGATGATACAGCAGGGATGGTCTTTCTATCCTTGCTGCATATGCAGGAGATGAAGTCTCCTTTTATAAGCCCCCTCGGACTAAACTGTTATAGCACTATTATTCCACTTCAATTGCCATGGTAACATCCTATGGACTCCTGGGGTTTGTCGTTAAGTGAGGCCTAAGCGTTCTCTGGCTGAGAATTCTAAATGCCTCTCCGTCAACTGCCAACTTATATATTTTGTGTTGTATTTGCAGAGCTGCCTCTCCCACCATCTACAAGTAAGTAAGAGATGTTTGCGCTTGATGTGAAGTATGGGTTTTCATTGTAATTTTTTAGTATTCATTGAAAGGCTGTAGTGTAATTTTTTAGTGTTAGTTTAAAGGCTTTCCGGTCTTTAAAACCTGAAATAGATAAGTAAATCTTACAAAAACAATACTTTTGGTACGACAGAACTTAGACCCTTTTTCAGGGGATCTCACTACTGATTGTAAGGCAAATGCAAAATGCCCTCCTTGGTGGTGGTACCATGATTGTGGAATATTCTCCTCAGGAAGTTTTTCTTCTGCCTGCCGCGATATTATTGTTATTATGCTAGACAAAGATCTTTTCTTTTCCAATCCTCTTTATATTTCTGATGTGCTGTATAGTTATTGTTTTTAATCTGTTGAACACTCTTTTCCTGCTTTTTAAAAATCTATGGTGGTTTTTGTGTTTATGTTTTAACATGTGCTATTGCAATTGTAACCTGCAGTTGGAAATGGAAGGGTTTGGTATACATTAAACAACTTGGTATAACATAATCCAGTACATATGGGGTTCATCCATTGTCAGTCAAGTAAAATGTTTTCAATACAGACGTAGCCATAGTAAGAGTAATCTTCTCCCCATTGATTCATTGAGTGTAATTTAAGTATAGCCAAGTCTGGATCTAACCCATAGTCCATAAATAGGCAAATGTAACCCTCCAGATATTCTTGGACTGCAGACTCTCCTCACTATTGGCTATATTAGCTAGGGCTGATGAGTGCTGCAGGGCAAAATATGTTATACAGGTGCCCAAACCTAAAATGTTCTTCTGGTATTGTCATGCTCATTATTACATCGTTCTAGGAAATGTTACTAATTTATAGTATTTCCCTTTTTTTTTGGTTCAAAGTTCCATAACAATCCAGGCAGTACTGGGCTGATAATTAGTAATTAGATAATTACATTTTCTAATATGTAAAACTGCCGTACCCGAAATTCCAGATAATCAGAGGTTCATTTTGTTGGCTTTAGGCACAGTAGCAGGAGATGCTACTATGATGCTACTATGAAAAATTATCTGATGAAAGGCTTAAATCTCTCCAGGAAGGTGTGATGACTCTAATCCATATCACCATCCCACACTTACTTGGAAGTAAAAAAGCAAATGAGTCTTAGCTTCACACTAATTGTTAGTCCTAAGGGAAGACCCATTGAAATTACATATTGACTTACCAAGTTACATTGATTCAGAGGGTCTACTTTCATTGAAACCTACAATTGGATTCATGCCCAAGTATTTAGCCTTGTGTATTGTTTATCCCCATAGCTAGCATACAATGGCCTCATTTCAAATGATGTTGCCCATAGATGCTCAAATGTTGTTCCAATCCTTGCTGTATGTAGAAACCTCAGTTTCTTCATAATTCTAGTTGTGCCTTCACTATGTGCTTTTATTATATTAAGCTTTGGTTGTTGTAATTCTAATTTTCTGCTGGATAGTCTGTATTTGTTTTCTCAATATTGTAAATCAGCTCTTTCCTGCTGCTTTGGGTTTGAATGGGCTACAAGTTCAACTTTCTTTAAAAAAATACAGTATTATCACTCATTACCAGTATTATCACATATAATACAGAAAATGTATGATATGAATTTCAAACTGAAATTTTCCCTTTTATCTATTTTTCCCTTCAATATCCTTCCATAAAAGTGTTTTCCTTCTCCAGATGTTCAACCTCTATTGCTGGGGAGAAGCATCTCTTCCTCTCCCTCTCTCTCTCTCTCTCTCCCTCCCTCCCTCTCTCTCTCTCTCTCTCTCTCTCTCTTGTGTGTGTGTGTGTGTGAGAGAGAGAGAGAGAGAGAAATAGAGATTGATTGACTTTGAATGGCCACAATACTGAGCAGATAAAAGATTCCATTCCAGTTCCATTTCCCCCCATTTTGCCTGAGTAAAGTGCACTCAAATGTTTTCAACTATTAGTCAGTCATCTCTTTGAACATAGGCTAGTGTTATGGGTGCCATTGTTTTATCTTATTATTTGAATCCCTCCAGCTGTTTAAAAAGCCATTTACAGATGGCTTTGTTGAAGGCGTATTAAGTATCTGCCCTTATATATCTGCTATCCTAAATACTTTTGTGTCTTTGATTGCTTCATTTTTTTACTTTACAGCAAATTATGCTTGTGGTGGTGAACTTCCAATTTCATCAGGGACATTCAGTTCTCCCTTCTATCCTGGATATTACCCAAACAATTTAAATTGTATATGGACGATAAGAACTGGGAATAATTTCCGCATCAACCTCACATTTTCAAATATTCAGTAAGTAGAAGAAGAAGTTATTTCACAAGCAAACAATCCTTTAAAATAGCAGCTCATTTAAATGCAAAGGTGAAAACTTGATGGAACTCCTATCGTGCTATGTACAGCAGATACAGACACTCGTATAGATTTGCTGTTGTAACTGGGAAGTCTTGTATCAGTGGGAAGAATGCACTTGAATGGTAAGTGGAAGCCCTTCCATTCAACAAATAGAAAGTGTGTGGCACATTTTAGGCTTGCAAAACAAACTAACAGTCTCCTAGTGAAAATATTTCCCCTCCCATCCTCCACACACTTCAGTTGTTCTACTTCCCATTGCGTCCTCATTTCAGGTCTTACTGGAGGGAAAGGGCAATTGGGAGGCATTTTTCGTTGACTTTCCTTCTTGACCACTCATCCTCACCTCTTTGAGGTGGCTGAGAGAATACCTTGTTCAATGTCTGTTCCAACAAGGAAACTTGGGTAGAAGGGCTATGATGGGTGCTCCTGTGATTGTCCTCTTTGCCTAGAGAATTAAAACAAGCCGCTCAAATCCATTCAACCTAACTCACAGCCCTACCTGTTAGAGGCTCTTGTCTAAAGAATGATCACATCTGTCATATTTTTTTTCCTGAACACTTGAAGACAATGTACATGTAGAATCCATAGTGCACTGTCCACAATGTCCACAGATTTTTGGTGCTCAGGATGATGGTGATCAAAAGGTTACCCCACGTCATATATTTGGTGGGCAAATTCAAGGGAACTTTATTCCTCCCATTTCTCCCCGACTCCATTTGGGTTTAGTGTTTCTGCATGCAGAAATGTAGAATGTAGGTAGCCATTTTCCCTATCTTGTAAATATTTAAAACCATAATAATATTTGATATAAAAATACTAAAACTGAATTTCTGTTTTGTTATTGCCTAACCATGTTAGTTATTAATTTAGAAGCCTAATATATTTTGATTTTTTTTAGCTGTTCTTCTCTTTCTGTGTTCTTCAAGGCGCAAAGCTAGTCATTTTTGACAACAAATGAAGCTTGTGCCTAATGCTAAATCCATACAGCCGGAGTTAGGATTGTGTTGATGATCTAATTAGGATGGCACTAATGTTGCAGTGGCAAAACCACCTCTGAATATTACGTGCCTAAGTAAACCCCATGAAATTCATGTGGTTGCCAGGTACCTATACTGAATGCACATGCAGACATATGGTCTTTTCTTAATAATGACCCATGGTGCAAGCACAAAAAGGAAAGTTCCCTAAATATTGTGGAAGAAATATAAAATACAGACACTAAGCCATTAAGCTAGCTGAGATGATGGGGGAAATTCTGTGGGGGAGAAATCAGCAGATTCTCTCAACATTGTAGTGGTCAGGGAAGAGGCTGTAGCAGTGGATTTCCCATTCTCTTTCTAACTCACTTTGGCCTTTTAAAATTCCCCTTCCATTGACATTAATTGGAAAAAAAGTAGATACGTTGACTTGAAGGCTAGGGTACTTATTTGGCCTTCCATGCAGGAAGGGGCTTTGAAAGCAGCAGCTCAAAGGCCTTCCCATGGATCTTGCACATGAAAAGAGGCTTGCCTCTCTTTCCATGAAGAGAGATATTTACGTCACTGGGACATTCTTCCACAAGAGAATTGCTTTTTCATTCTACAAAGATGTAACGTGAATTCAGACTGTATTCTGATGTGCAGAATATGTGATATAATTAGTCAACTGAACTATGTGTTGAAAGTTGTATTCAAAGAGGTATATTGTATTTTTTTTTCTCTAGAACTGAATGTGGACCTGATTATGTGGAGGTCTATGATGGCTACCTCAACTCACTTCTCCTTGGGCGTTTTTGTTCTGGTTCTTTCAAAACATTTATTTCCACATCAAATGTTCTCACAGTGCGGTTTCACACTGATTCCTCAGGAACATATGGGGGCTTTAATGCCTTCTACTCCTCATTTTATCACTCTGATGGTGAGTATATATACATATAGATTTTTGTATGTGTGGATATAATTTTTCTTTTGATTTTGGACTTTTTACATAAAATAATATTTTGGTAATAATAGACTAAATAATAGACTAAAAACAATGAAAATATATTCTTCATTCACAAATTTGTGTTGACAGTAATAAAAGAGAATGTAAAAGATGTGTGCTGCTGTAATTTCTGTAATAATAGACTTATAAGCCAGCTGCAGATATCTTTTACGTTCTCTTTTATTAATGTCAACACGAATTTGTGAATGAAGAACATATTTTCATTATTTTTTTCAAGGTCTCCGGTTGGTGAATGGACATCATTGCTGTGAGAGCTCTGTTGAAATTCATGATAGCAATTCCACATGGCGGACAGTCTGTGATGATTTATGGGTCTTAAATGATGCAGATATTATATGTAGACAACTTGGATGTGGACCAGCTATCTCTGCTCCAGGATCTGCATATTTAGGTCAAGGGTCTGGTCCCATTCACCTAGATAATGTTCACTGCTATGGGAATGAATATTACCTTTGAGAATGCCCTAACAGGGGATGGGGAGTCCATAACTGTGGTCACAATGATGATGCTGGTGTCATCTGCTCGGGTATCTGCCAATTTTGTCATATAAGTCTTTTATAATTTTCTGTTGGCATATTTCATTATCTTCCTATCACGCTAATTATGGCAGGAAGCTGCACAACACTGGAAAATGCCTTCAAAAAATAGATGACCAGAATTTGAACAAGAGTCATTGACAACATGCTCACACATAAATTGATAACAGTAACAAATTTAGAAATGACAGACGATTTCTTTGACATATCTTTTAACTGAGTTTCTCATCATGCAAATGAACATTCTTTGTAGAGAGTACTCATTCAGACAGATAAATTTTGGAAGGATACTTTTTGACACAACATAATAGGATAGGGCCACTGCGTATAGAAGATGGTGAAATGCTAACAGCGTACAGAGAGGAAAAAGACTGCAGCAGAATAGGTAAAAAGGTAGTAAAGGAATCTCTACCTACTCCAATTGAATTCAAGTCTCCTGAGCTGGATGAACTGCTTCTAGAAGTGATAAAGGAACTTGCAGAGGTAGTTTCGGAGCCACTGTCAATAATCTTTGAAAGTTCTTAAAGACAGGAAAGATCCCAGCAGATTGGAGGAGGAAAATATTGTCCCACTATTCAAAAAGGGGAAAGAAGAGAATCTGGTCAACTAGCCACCACTCAGTTTGAAAATGGTACTAAGAAAGATTCTAAAAGGGATAATTTAATAGTCAGTCTATGCACACTTAGAAAGGAATCCTGTGATTATCACGTCCCAGTATGGGTTTCTCAAAAACAAGTCATATCAAACTAATCTTAGCTCCTTTTTTGATAGACTTACAAATTTGATGGATCAAGGGAGTGCTACGGATGAAGTGTATTTTAATTTTAGGAAGACTTTTGACAAGATCCCCAATGGCATTTTTGTAGACACCATGGTGATGTGTGGGCTAGACAGTGTTACTTTTAGATGGATTTGTAATTGATTGACAGCCCAAACTCAAAAGATTCTCACCAATGGCTCTTCATGAAGATGAGAAGTGACTTGTAAGGTGTCTCAGGTTCTGTTCTGGGTACCGTGTTGTTCAACTTCTGTATTAATGACTTGGAATATGGAGTATAAGACCCTTTCTGCAGCTTACCTGGATCTGTCATCTACCTGTCCCAATCCTAGCATTGCCTCTGCTGGGATGGGAGTGTGTTCCCCTCCACACTGGACTGGATCCCTGGCAAAAGGAGTGGAATGGACAGTCCTCTTCCTTCTGCAGTGCAGCTGGGCACTTTCCCATGCTGTGCTGGGGCAGGAAGTACTTCCATCATGCTTCCGGGCCTTCCACTGGCCAGGTAAGTGCAGGATAGTCGTGCAATTGTGGGTCATTGACAGGGCAAACCTGTCGATGATTTAATCCATGATTGCGCCAGCTGGTGATGGGAGAAGGACGGGACTGCAATGACATGCAGAAGCCTCATTGTGGTCCCACTCCTCTCCCATCTCCATGTCAGGATGCTGGCCACGAGCAGAAAGGGCCTAAGTCTTGCAGATAACAAAACTGGGAGGCCTAGATAATATTCCAGAGGACTGGAACAGGATTCAAAATGACCTTGACAGATTGGAGAACTGGGCCAAAACTAACAAAATGAATTTCAACAGGTGAAAAATATATATATATAAGGAACTACTTGTAGGTGGGAAGAATGAAATGTACAAATATAGGATGGGTGATACCTGGTTTGAAAGCACAACGTGTGAAAAGGATCTAGGAACCATAGTAGACCACAAACTAAATATGAATCAACAGTGTGAGGCAGTGGCTAAAAAAGCCAATCCAATTCTAAGCTGCCTCAGTGTAGACATCAAGGAAATCAGTAGTATCACTTTATTCTACTTTGGTTAGATCTCACCAGGAATATTTTATCCACTCTTGGTCATTGCAGTTCAAGAAATAGATTGACAAGCTGGAATGTGGCTAGAGGAGGGCAACCAAGATGATTAAAGAACTGGAAACCAAGCCCTATGATGAACAACTTAAGGAGCTGGTTATATTTAGCTTACAGAAGTGAAGACTAAGGGGTGACATGATAGGCATCCTTAAATATCTTAAGGCTTGTGATGTGGAAGATGGAGTGAATTTGTCTTCCACTGCTCCAAAGACTAGAGCACAAACCAATGGATCCAAATAACAAGGAAAAAAAAAAAGATTTCACCTAATGTTAGGAAGAACTTTTTTTTTTTTACTTCAAGAGGTGTTCAACAGTGGAATGGACTGCCTTGAAAGGTGGTAACTTCTTCTCTGCAAGTCTTTAAACAGAGGTTGGATGATCATCTTTCAGGAGTGTTTTAGTGCACTGGGGTCAAATGCTCCCCATTTTGTTGCATTTTTGCTGTAGTGGTTTCATTGGCACAGCACAACCTGACAGAATTGGCCCAGAAGTTTGGAAAATGGGGGTGTGTTTCTCCCTCCATTTACCCTCCAGGAAAAGAGTCGCTATTATGTAAACTTCCCTCTCTTTTGCTAAGAGCCACACTGAAAAATAGATGGAAGGTAGCTCCTTCTGTCAAAATATCCTTTGCTGTGGTTTCAAATCAGTTCTATCACTGGTGAATTTGACCCAGTGGAGGCTTTGCATGGGCAGGAAACATTTCCACTGACGCAGGCTAAGACTGTTGCTTTGTGCTGATTCCATCCCTTCTGTGTCCCATCCAAACTTTGTTTCACATTCATCTAGAACAGAAATGTAGTGGGCTGGTGAAGGAACTGCTTCCACACTTCTGCCACTTTGCTTTGTGTCTGTACTGCATACAGAAAAAAGACAATGTTCTGAAAATTTAAATAAGCTGCTAGGGGAAGGACAGGATGGACTATACATACTCTCTCGACCTTCTTCTTTTGTATAGATATATATACTAGCGTATTTACCCAGCATTGCCTGGGATTTTATTTTCTCATAGGTAATACCTGTTAGAAAGATTTGAGAGCCTGTGTCTCTAATTCCCCAAATTATCTTGTCCAGTACCTGTAACTTTTCCCCATATTCCCCAATCCAATCTATATTCAGAGTAATTAACATGCACAGGTTGGGGTCCTGAGGGAAATACACTGCACTCCTCCTTTCTGCTAGGCCTGGTCTCCATAGCAACCATCCAGGCAAAGAGCTCTTTGGCTGAGAATTCTAAAAGCCCGTCCCTAAACTGAAAACCCCAGGATTCCATAGAATATTCTCAGGCAGTCAACCATGTGAGGTCTTTGCCTGACACAGCCAATCACATAAGGCCTTTGCCTGCAGCCAATCATATGAAGTCTTCACCTGACGCAGACAAAAAGACCTTTGACTTTTATATATTAGATTATTAGACCCTGTTTTCTTATTTTTCTTAAAAGCAAGAGTCTCTTTTAGGAGTAAAGGCAGGCACATGTGTATGTATAATGTATATACATATATACCTCTATGTATGTGTGTGTGTGTGTGTGTGTGTGTGTACATACATACAGTTTGTGGGCTTAGCTGCAAGGCTAATAGGGAGAACTCAGCACAACAACTGTGTGTATATGTTACGTGATATCTAACTGTCCTTTTTTCTTAATGACTGTTCACAAGTCAAAAAGTTTTAGTGAAAGCACAGAAACATTTGAAAGAGTACTAAAGGTTCTCCTTTGTTTTTCAGATGCATCCAGTACAACCGCAGGTAATAAACAGTTTACTATAACTTTATTCAGTGTTGATTTTTTTAAAAAAAGAAATTCCTATGACCTACAAAAATATTACAACTACCAAAAATTTTTGAGCTATCTTAGGCATTAGGATAAGAAGGAGAAGCAGTGTGGAACTGATTGACCCATTAGATAAATAAATTATTAGTCGGAATCCCATTGGTATGTTACACACGAGTTAAACTTCCTTGTGGAAGTGGTTGGATGTTTTTGTTTGATATGGAACATCTGTATTAAATTTAAATTATTAAAAGTACAGTGGAGAATGTGGGGTTATTGTGCATGCAAATACACTTTTGATTTGTGCTAGGGCATTTGTTCATTTGCACACAGTTGCTATTCAGCGCAACAGTTCCATAGCACAATATGAACAGGCAGGGACATGAGCATGGTTAGGGCATCCTCCAGTTCCTCTTCCTCAAAGATGAAATTCTTCTTCTTAGATGTAGCCTGCTGTGAAGCAGGTAAAGCATCGTTTAAAACCAGGCTCTCCCATTTCACTACAGAAACTTTTCTTGAATTCCCAATTCAGATCATGCCTGCAGTGTAAGCACATTTAGAATCTGAGGCCTAGACCACGAATAGGCAACTATCATGGATCAGGTGGCCATGGATTCCTGGCATCCCTTGGAGAGTCACATTTCCAAGGGTTTTTTTGGCAAGGGGAAAGTCATGCATGGTTGTTCATGACCATAAATGTGAATTCCTAGCAGTTAAGAGATTGTTAGGCCCACTTCATGATCTCATTGAATAGCAGAATAGGATACCAGCCAAATGATTAGTTTAAGTTTCTAAAAAGGCATCTTCAGTGACACAGATGGTTGAGTTAAACAATATTTTGAATTTTTGATATGCGAACAATATTTCTGAACAGCAAGCACCCACTGACTGCTCATCCTGCAGAAGCAGAAAGCCCTGATATTGTTAGCTTTTGTACCTGATACCTCAATCTCAGTTTGAGAAAGCTACTGTATGAGAGCCAAACATAATTTAAGTAAAATTGAAAATGATGGACCACAGAGTCTAAGCCTAAGGCTATGAATAGTCGGGAAACTCCTCCCACCATTGCTGATGGATGTGCTGACTGTTTAATAAATGCAGACACCTCTCTTAAATCTAGATGATTCTAACTTGTGTAAATATATTTCTCTTGTGTTTCCAGAGCCACGTCTTCCATCTACACTACCACTAACAGGTAAATTGAACATGTTTGCAACAGGTGCAGAGTATGGGTTTCTTTTCATTCTTTGTTAGCGCTACCACAGTGCATCCACCTTGGGAAATAAAGAAATTATCAACTCTTCATCAGTGTTTGAAATTCAAAATACATCAATAAAGATTAAGGAGGAAAAGCTTGTGTTATGACATAGTCAGTGCTTGTGGTAGTACCACAGGCATCTTTTCAAGTGTCCTTGTGACTCAAGACAGAGACCCTTTTTGCACGGCATTTTCCATGTGAAAGAGGGCCTGCAGCGTTGCACGATTGCGAGGAGCAATCCACACAATGCACTCACAATTGTGTGATGCTCCAGGCGCCGGCAGGCGCTGATCACGCACCTTTTCATTTCGGCTAGAAGCCGATCGCGCATTGCTCCCAGGCCCGCGTGCACTTACCTGGCTTGCCTCTGGAGCTGGGCTGGCCGTGCTTCCTGCCCCAGTGCAGCCTGTAAAGGTCCTAGACTGCACTGTGAAAGGAAGAGGTGGGGCTCTCGCGCGAGTAGGCAGCTTGTGCAGAGCCGAAGCAGCAGGGAAGTGAGAGCCTCTTGTCAGAGGCTGCTTGCGTGATCCCCACACCCCAGCGCCGGAAAAAGGTAAGGTGCGGAAAGGGCCAGAGCAATCCTATGGCTGTAAGAGAAGAGTCTCTTCAGTACTGGCACCCTGGTGACTGAATGCTTTCACCAGGGGCCTGTTCACACCACAGAATTATAACACTATTATTCCACTTTAACTGAAATGGTTATGTTGTATGTAATCCTGGGATGGGCAGTTTAGGGAGGGGCATTTAGAGAGCCAGTATGGTATAGTGGGCTGAGTGTTGGACTGTGGCCCTGGAGACCAGAGTTTGGTTCCCTGCTTGGTCATGAAAGTCCACTGGGTGACCTTGGAGGTGTCAAATACTCTCACCCCCAGAAAACCTCATGATAGGTTCACCCGGGTCACCATAAATTGGAAATAACTTGAAGGCACAGAACAACAACAACATTATATAATTCTCAGCCAGAAATCTCTAGTTCCTCACCAAGCTACAAACTCCAGTGTTCCCTAGGATATAACCATGGTGTTAAACTGGAATCATAGTGTTACAATTATGTACTGTGAACGAGCCCCAGGAAATTTAGTGTAACTCAACCTGGGGACAGTCTGTGATGATTTACGGGACTTCAGTGATGCAGCTGTTGTATGCAGACAGCTTGGATGTGGACCACCTGTCTCAGCTCCAGGATCAGCATATTTTGGTCAGGGATCTGCTCCTATTCTCTTGGATGATGTTAGTTGCACTGGGAATGAATCCTGTCTTTGGCAATGCCCTCATAGGGGTTGGGGATCCCACAACTGTATTCATGGTGAAGATACTAGTGTCATCTGTTCAGATAATTTCACATTTTGTTGTGTTAATATGTAATATTTCTGTACAGTCATTTTACCTTAAATGGTTATCTTGGTTAGGCAGTGTAGAGAATTAATCACTGTACACACTAGTTTTATTAGGCAATGGATTCTCCAATTTTGTCATTGAAAATAAAGACTGAAATAATTCAGTTCTACTAGTTGAACTAACAGTAATGCTTGCTTAGTCCAGGGCCCAAGCAAAGGAAGAAAGAAGAAGTGTGGGAACCTTCTAGATCAGTGGTTCTCAACCTGTGGGTCCCCAGATGTTTTTAACTTCAGCTCCCAGAAGCCCTGAGCATTGACCATAGTGGCTGGGGCTTCTGGGAGCTGAAGTCCACAAACATCTGGGGACCCACAGGTTGAGAACCACTGTTCTAGATGTTGGTGGACTATATCTCCCAGCATTCCTCATCATTGGCAGCTGTGAGCTGAAGCCCAACAACATTTGGGAGGCTGCATAATTCCTATGCCTGTTTATGAGTTGAGCCACCCATCAAATAGTGAATGCTTGTGTTACCTCAAGATGTAAGACACATCACTCTTGTCTGGTTGACTGCATTTGATGACACAAAATTCAGTGCAGGTGAATACTTTCCGAGCAATTGACGAACAGTCTTGATGAAGAGGAGCAAGGTAATTTGTCTCTCCTCTGCTGTTCACCTTCATGTTAGTTGCAAAGAAAGTTCTATTGCTTTCTATAAGTCTAGTATGGGGGCCAATTTGAGGATGAAGGAGGAGTACCATTCACTAGCTCTGTTGATTTTATTCTGGGTGCAATGGAAAGGCTTCACTTCTTTTCTAGCCAATATTAAATTCCTTAAAGGCACCTGATCCTGTCTGGTCTTGGAAGCCAAGTAGGGTCAGCCCAGCTTAGTGCTTGGATGGCACAAGGTGGTGTAAGCTTTATTTCAGAGGAAGGAACTGGCAAAACCACCTCTGAGTATTCCATGCCTAAGAAAATCTTATGAAATTCATGGGGTTACCATAAGTTAACAGGTGAGTTGAAGGTGTGTGTGCACGCATGCACACATATTAATATCTATCTATCATTCATACTGTCCTTTCAGATCACAAAGAAGCATAACAAGATCAGATCTTATCTCATGGGACTACTTGGTGAAGCAGGGATAGTGTTTCTATCAACCCCTTTTCTGTGTGTCTGTCATAGAAACCATATTTCCTTGTTCCTGTAGTAGATGTGCAAGAAAAGGCTCTGCTTCTTTAGCGAACAGCAGAAGCATGTAGCAAGGCAGAGGAGAAAGCATGGATGGCTCTAGGCTTCTGCAACTTAGGCTCTTTCTGCACAAGGCGAGTGAATCGCTCCGTGATGTTACTTACCAGTTCTTCTTGGGTCCGAAATAATGAAGACTTTCCCTTGAGCCCTTCCGAAGGGCTCCTCCATTAGTCCAGGGCGAACTGGAGCAGTGCGAGGTCTTTAGATCTGCACTGCTCTGGCTGAAAATGGCAGCTTCGTGGGTGCAGACCAACCACTGACGCTGGCCACGCCCACAGCCCACCCTCTGCTGATCACAGGCTCGCATTGGTGCGAACCCACGCATCTACACAGGTAAGCAGGAATACAATGGCACGTTCCAGAAAATTGAAAGACCGGATTTTTCCGGTCTTTACTTAGCGTGCTGGAGGACCACTTGGGAGTGGGTTGGATTGGACTAAAGTGTGGAACTAGGTTAAATAGTCCGCACTTAGTCCGATCCAAGGTGCAGACGACCTCCATGCCAGGACGCCTTGGTCCGTTTTAACATCCACGTGCGGAAAGAGCCTTAGCTTCAGTTTTGTGCTGAGTGGAGAGAAAGGGACTGTACTCCATAAAGCCAAAGAAGCAGATGGCAGTTGTAGAAGTGATCTGTGCCTCTTTTGCCAGCTTCCTACATTTTTAGCTTCATTAGAATACTAATGATGGGCCTGCTTTTTTTTTTTTAACTTTTAAGAGGGCTTGGTCTTACAAGTTCATAGCTAGTGAGAAAAAATAATTTGGATGTTAATCATCTTGAAAGGCATAGCAACAAAGCTGGGCAAGTTGCTTCCGAACACATTACTTTCAGGTGTAAATCAGAAGTTATTGGCCATCATTGTTGTGAGTATGGTGGATGACTTTTTTTTATCCATAATTAACTGGCAATTTTAGTTCCACTGCACTGCCTTTTATAAAAAGAAAAGTGATGATCAGGACTGCACCATTGAGGGGGTCAGCCACCCAGTTGACGAGATACCAGGATGTATCTGAGCTGGAATGGCATCTTGCTATGTGTTTTGGAGCCCTGCAGTTGGCCCTGCCTTAAGCTAATCACTATGTCTTAGCCTCAGGCTCCAATCTATCTGCAACATATGGGAACAATAATAACACTCTCCAGGCTTGTTTGCGTATCACTGATTGTGAAGTGCTTTGAATATTTCAAAATTGCTAATTGGAAGTAAGTCTTCTTTGTATGTGTGTATGTGCCTTCAATTCACCTGTCAACTTATGGTGACCTCATGAGTTTCATAGGGTTTTCTCAGGCAAGGAATACTCAGGGGTGGATTTGCACATCCCTACTTCTGAATTACACCTTACAGCACTTGGTATTCATTGACAGTCTCCCATCCAAGCAATAACCAATGCTAACCCTCATTAGCTTCCAAGATCAGAGGGGATCTGGTACCTTTAGGGTGTTTACACAAAGTCTTCCTTGCAGCTTAGCAACAGCAACATTTACATTCACTTTCTTCCTTTTCATTATTGATGACAGTGACAAAGGTTACCTTAAGTACCTTGTTCACAAGGATTAGAGTCCATTATCCATGAAAAAGTTGTTCTATCATGTAATGTCTGAAAAATAAAATATATGAAACTGACCTCTTATTCTACTGGGAAGGCAACTTGGGGATCAAGGGAGCGGGCACCTCCAGTTTTAGGAGGAGGTAGCTCCCCACACTTGGCCCATGAACTGCAGTGTTCTTCTGGTTGAAAACTTAAGTATTCTGTGCAATATAGGGTACTCCATGGAAGTGGGTCCAGAAGCTTGGGATGAGGCTCATTCCAGTATCATTTTGGTTTGCCACATTACTATGAACCTCAGGTTCCAGAACATAAATCGCTCTATGTCAAAGATATTCTTAAACATAAAGCTGTAGAACTATGTGGGATTTCAAAAGTTGTTCTTGAACAAAACAATCTTTTCTAGATGTTTAAACAGACTTTTCTTAAATAGTGACTTCTGATAAAGAAATCTCCATTTTCTGCCTATGTCCTAGACAGTTCATTCAATTATCTAGCACTTGTCCTGATTATGTATATATTTGTCTTTCTGTGACTTTGAATCAAGACTCTCAACTTTCATTAATGGCATAGGAAGTCTTTGTTTTTTTCAAGAGGATTGCTAGGCATTTCATGATGGAACGTTTCTTTAGAGGAAAATGATCTCTAATCCTTGTGCACTTAATGCAGTGTCTGCCATTGTTTACAGTAATTAAATGGAAGAAACAGAACAAAAACATTCTTTCTATTTGCAAAAGCTTGGACAGGTTTATATTTAGTGGTTTCCAAATAAATATGAAGATACAAAGATGTAGCAATAATTTTGTGCAATGTGCATTCATTTCATTAGCACATCTCTACAGGAAGGGGCCTCAGTACTACCAACACGACAGCTTTCTGCTAAGGTTGAAAGAAAATTCATTTATAGTATGATGAAGAACTTTGTATTATTTTCCCACTAGGGAAATTATCTACTGCAGAATGGGAGGTGACGTATTTGGGAAGGACACTTTATCCTGGATTTCCCCCTTTCTACCACAATTTTTTTTTCTTAAACTCCCAGATCATACTGTAGTTATTTGGCTCATTTTCCTTTTTTAATGATCTTAGGAGCATCTGGGATGGGAATGCTAAGAAACATGTCTTCTGGATGGAAAGTAAAGTGAACTGGGGGAGATACAACCCTTTTTGTTTCTTCTATTGAGTTTAGTTGTTTTGTTCCTATGATTTTGCATTATAAAATTTCTCTGTAAATTTATTTTAGATAACAGTATGTAAATGAAATAATTAATTCTTGACACCTGCAGTTATCAAATAATATAATCATTGCGTAATGAATGTATCTTTGTCATATAAAATCTATGATGTTGCTTAGTGTTTTAATTCTCTGTCTCTCCCCACCTCCGTCCCTCCATCCCCCCTTTCTCTTTCCTCTGTTCTGATCTTCAGTGAGACAGACAACTCCTCCATGGTGGCTGAGAACGACAAGTAATCACTATTTTTTTTGGCATCATCTACCACTCTGAGGAAAGCCGAGTTCTGAATAGCTCAGCCTTTCTTTTAGCAATTCTGCCTTCAAGGTTTAACTTAACATTTAAAAAAAAATGAATGGAAGAAAGTTAGATTATCACATTTTCTTTTAAGAAAACCTTGAGTCAAACCTTGATGAATAGCATGGGTCTCAGAAAAGAGCTACTAGTTAGCTACTATTAACTGAAAATGGAATACTAAAAACTACTTAATCAAAATGCTCAGTTCTTATAGGAATTTGCAGGCCTCTTGAGGAATTCAAAGAAGAAGTGAGGGAAATAAAATGTGTGAGGAGAGCATAAAGATATGTCTGTGAGCTTTGCCCCAAATATATATATGGACATACTGCCCCCTCCCTTCCCATGTGGAGTTGGAAATTGAGAAACAGGCTCTTCAAAAATGTAGTTAATACTTTTAAAGCACATTGGTCATGGTTAGAATCTCCATTTGGGAATCTTGATGAAAGGAATGAATGTTTGAATCTTAGAATTCCCCTGTGAACCTCTTGGGTTAATATGGGAAGGCTGGAGATAGAACTAGAACACAGAAGAACATCAGGGATGGTTCACATACCTTGTATTCCCATGCACGTTATAACTACTTTATGTAATCTGAACACCAGAATCAAGTTAATGAATGAATCAATGACAAGGAAGCCCAACTTTGTGTTAGGCAAGACTGAAATAAAAATGAATGCTGATTACAAAGTATTGACCACTCAAAAGGAAACTTATGATGGAATGTTATATTTAAGATCCAGCAAAAAATACAGACATTAAGATATATTTGGTATAATTTGAACCCTTATGTCTCAGCTCTGCCATATGTGCTCTATGTTTTATGTCCTCTTCCTAGCTTTGTCAAAAAACTATTCATGTGGTGGTTTCCTTGGACATCAATCTGGGGCTGTTCAGAGTCCATTTTATCCTTCTAACTACCCCAATAATGCTGACTGTGTATGGGAAATACAAGTGGAAAGCAACTCCCGTATAACACTTACATTCCAAAATTTGTTGTAAGTACAATTCTAATATTGTGCAGTAAATGAGTTGTAATATCAATATCAATCTTAGGACCTTTCCACACAGGGGTGTGTGAAACACGGGGAAATGGGGTGGCGCACATAGAAACGAAGCTTACCTCAATGCGGGTAGCTCCGTCGCCGCGGGGAGCAGCATGTGTTTGCCACTCTACATGGCAGCAGCGTCCGGCAGTGTCCGGCGGCGCCCAGTGGTGCCCAAAATGGCAGCTGGCGGCTTCCAGCGGCTCTCTGCCAATCGGAGAAACGTGCCAGCTGGAAGCCCACCCCCGGGCAGCTCTGCAGGGATGTGCTTGCGCACCCCTGCAATTCCACATGGGGCGCTATGACAGGCTAGTGCGCGTGTGTTTTATAAACACCACATGAAATGTGGTCTTTATAAAACACGCGGCGCCACCCCCGCGGTTGCGCGAGGGCGGTTTGAGGTGTGGAACCTCCACATTTCTAACCGCCCTAGTGCACTCCATGGTGTGGACGACCTCCGGGTGAGGTCATCCTACCCCGTGTTACCCCGTGTTTCCCCCCCCGTGTGGAAAGGGCCTTAAACAATAACCACAAAAGGAGATGTTTATATATATGTGTGTGTGTGTCTATGTGTGTCACCCTAATACCTGTTTTGCAAAAGTCCTTGGGTTGTAGCTGGGAGACAACAGGTTTGAGTATTTTTGTCCTGTAGTACCATGACTAAATCCAAGTGCTCTAGATTGTAGTTTAAACATCATTGGGCTTGTTCTCTGAAAATGGAGAGATTTGTGGATCCTTTACATGTTCTAGAATCTCTTCTCTTGAAACATCAGCTGTTGGTTTCTGAAGTTCCCTCTCTTTGCGGAAATAGACGAGTGCTAAATCTTCAACTTTTGTACCTTAAAAAATAGAGGACAACAGTTTATTTCCAAATGGGAGGAGGGAGAGGTCAAGTGAGCAAGAGAGAGAATTCAGGATTCAGGCTGAGTGATAGTACCTAACAAAATCTATTCAGGCATGAATTACTTTTGAAATGTGCCAGTGAAAAATTAAAACTAAATTTATTTTTAATGAAAGTGATTGACTTAAAATAGAATTCAGCACTGATACTTATCCAGAATTAAGTTAAGTTTTCACTCAGTTAGTAAGTTCTTTACCCAAAGTCCAGCTATCTTGTGTTTCTTTTCCCCCCAAAATTTCTTATTGCTATAAAAACAAAACAAAATATAAGACTGAGAAATTAGCAAGGTTTAAATCACAAATAATAAGGCTAGCTGGGAAGAGAGGGTAGTTGCTTGTCCTGGGTTCTAAACCAGAAGTTCTTCATCTGTTCCAGGAAATTGACTTTTGAAGCTTTCCTCTGGGACTTTTCCTGGAATTCCTATGCCAATCAATAACCTAAAGAAAGATAGAGTATAAAAAAGATGAGGTTCTAAGAGAAGAAGAAAGAAAAAGCAAGAGAAGAGTTTTTGGTGGGATGCCTGGGAAATGGGATTTTCTAGAATTTATGCAGTCAGAGGTGGAGGCAAACTTTTTTTAAAAAAATTGTCTTCATTCTGGTAAGGCTTTTAGTGGGAAAGACACAGAGATAAAAACTAACTTTACATGTTAGCCCTTGCTGAATAACGTTCTTTTCTGTGTTCAAGGTCAAGATTCACTCTACCTAGACCTGTGTTTTAACCCCAGATGTGTTAGGGATGGTTGCAGTTACTTAGTGGTGACATAATGGCACACAAATACACTCTGACCTCCTCTTTCTTTGTTATTTCAAAAGTTCAAGGCACTGTAAAAATGTTCTCTCTCTGAACTCTGATGATAACTTAGGCTAATCATTTGTTTGCAAAAAGGTTGTAGGAGAGCGTGTTCTAATTATTAGATTACTTATTTCTGTAAGTAGGAGCCTGGGAAGCATTTTTCTGTGTAACTCAGTTTAATTAAAATGAGGGGAATTATATTTGGTAGCTGTGTTTGTTACAACACCAGGCAAAAAGAGAAAATGAATAGGGAACAAAAGTTGTGATTTCTAGCATAACTGGCCTTGGCATGCCCTGTTTTTGCGAGGGAAACCCTGACAGGATATCCTGCAATGAATAGGGCCCTTGATCTGGAGAAGATTGCCCACTCTAGTATCAGTGAGATTCTTAGTGTTCCATACAGAGAAAGAAAAATAGATCTTCATTGTAAAAGAGTTAGTTCAAGACATTGATACTAATACATTATGATTAGCTAACCTAAAGCCTATAAGTATTATGTCCATGCTTGCTTTCCAGACTAGAGACGTGTGATAGGTATAGATGCCCATGTGATTTTGTGGAAATCTATGATGGACCATTCCGTACTTCTTCACTGCTTGGGAAGATATGTTATGGCTCCTATCATACCTTTACGTCAACTTCTAATATGATGGCTGTTAGATTCCGCAGTGATGGTAGTATCACAGCAAGAGGGTTTTCTGCCAGCTATTACACCATCCCAGCAGATCAAAATACAAGTAAGTGAAGCATTATTGTAAGCTTTTCTTTTATTGGATCATTGTTCCAAGTTCATCAGGTTTTTTCCCCTGAACACATTAGCTGTTTCTCTTGCTATTGTAAAACTTTATTTGTTATTCTCAGCAATGTCACAAATCCTATTGGAGAATGTGTGGCTAGCTTGCTTGAGAGTAGAAATTTCCAGAGATCATACTTTATGGAACCTATGACAGTATGGAAGTAATTTGTTTGAAATAATAAGCTACTTATCTCTTTTGGTATTTTTTATTGTTATGCACCTTCAAGCCAACAATGAGTAATGGCAATCCTACCTTAGGATTTTCTTGGCAAAATCTACTCAGAGGAGGTTTGACATTGCCTTCTGCTAAGGCTGAGACTCACCTAAGGACATGTTCATAGCTGAATGGGGATTTGAACGCTGCTGTCCTGGAATCCTGGTCTATCACTCAAATCCTTGTGCCATACTGGCAATTACAGAGACATAACTAGGGCCATTTCCGCACTAGACTTTTAATAGCACTATGATTCCACTTTCAACATCCTATGGAATCCTGGGGTTTGCAGTTTTGGGAGGGGCTGGCCAGCCCCTAAGGACATGTTCATAGCTGAATGGGGATTTGAACGCTGCTGTCCTGGAATCCTGGTCCATCACTCAAATCCTTGTGCCATATTGGCAATTACAGAGACATAACTAGGGCCATTTCCGCACTAGACTTTTAATAGCGCTATGATTCCACTTTCAACATCCTATGGAATCCTGGGGTTTGCAGTTTTGGGAGGGGCTGGCCAGCCCCTCCCAAAACTGCAAACCCCAGGATTCCATGGGATGTTGAAAGTGGAATCATAGTGCTATTAACAGTCTAGTGTGGAAATGACCTAAGTTATGTTATGATTGCAACATAATGAGGAATAACTTCACCCTTGTACAGTGTAATCATAAAAAGTTTGTGGTTATTTTTATAGTTACATGTAGTATATCTCCTCGCTACTCAGTGTGGGTTTTTTGCAGCTCAAGAAATTTTTTTGAAAAAACCCTAAAAGTTAAGAAAAAAAAGTACTTGTGAATAATGGGGAAGAAAATAGATGTTTTCCAGAAATAATAACAGCAACAGATACTAATCAATTTGGGGAGTGTGGTGATTGTAATTGTAACTAATTATTTTTAATATCATTTTAAGTTCTGAACCACTCATACAAACACTCAGACCAGTAGAAAACATGGAGTCTGCCCATCCAAGTGGATGGTGTATATGAGCCAGAGACTGAAATAGACATACTCTGAAACAGATACTGTTCCAGTTGTTAATTATATCTTGAAAAAGAAACATTGTTGTATAAAAAACCTGCCAACACATATGTCTGAAGCTGTCTTTTTCTGCTAAACAGAAGAGCAGAATGTGTGTTACAATGTGTGTTACAAGCAATTAAACCTGTAACAGCATTTTCAAGTGCTATAATGGCACATCAGCACTATATTTACTTGCATGGTTAGTCACTATAAGTTCAAATGGCCCAGAAGGCTCTGTATTTAGCCCTGGCTCCAAGGCTGCACAGCTATTTATCACCCTGTGTATGTTGAGAGATAACTACTGCAGTGGAGAGCCTTTCCCCATGCAGTTTGGCAACTTGGTTGTACTTGTGTTGACTGATCCATGTTGGTCGCACATGCATAATATCAACTGAAATATGAGACCTCACTTCTGAAAACAGAAAATCCATAGCTGCCTTCCTCTGAAAGCCAGCTTTGCTGTATGATTAATTTGGTAGTCTTTGATCAGTCTTTACATTTCTGTTATACCATTGCTTTTAATTATTCCACAGTTAGTATATAATTGGTATGGGAAATGAGGATTATTCTGGTCCATAGACTATATACCCTTCCACCAGTGAACTCCAAATGCCATATAGAGTGGTGCCAGGTAATCTGCTGCTGATCTGTGGTCAAACCAGTGTCGTTTAGTTTTAGAAGCTGACAATCCACAATCAGATTCAGCTTTTATAGTCTCAGTGTCAGGCACGCAGACTACAATCCAGGGCCATTTTTGCATGATGGGGCTGTTCTTCCTCTGGGACAGAATGGCAGCAATCGGCAGGTTGTGCTTCCACGTGACGTCATTGCCGGCTCACTGCCAAGCTGTCTCCAAGTGTTGTGCTCACACAGTTTTCAAAAAATGGAAGAAAATCCATTTTGTACCTGCAATCACGCAGCGCTTCCATCACTCCTGGCTGTGCAGAAGCCACAAAAGCACAATGGCGACACTTCCTTCTATAGCATAGCAATGGAAAGTGCCTAGCTGTGCTGCAGAAAGAAGAGGTGGCACCATTGTGCTCCCTTCCCTATGGAGCAAGCAGGTGTGGAGGGGAGCATTGCTGACAAACTCCCTTCCGGACCTGGCTTGCAACATGACAACACGGAAGAGCATTGTCATGTGGAAATGAGGCAGCTTATATACACATAGAAATAAATTGCATTGATTGCATTAGTATATACCACTGAATAAATGTACTTAGGATACCAACAGCAAACATTGTGGTACCCTCATAACTCTTCAGTTTCTAAGGGAGCAAGACTAACATGATTCTCTCCTGACTAGTATATGGACAGGTTCAATTCTTGATGGTATCCTAAGCAGATTTTTTTGGAAATACATACTAATGCTACCAGTTTATTTTTAAGAAAGCATCCTAAGAATCTGCTTTGTCTGAAAAAATTTAGCCACCCTCACTTGCTAAGAAAGCCTGAAGTGAAGTATATATGTCAAGACTGCAAAGACTGTAGCTTCATAATTATTGTTCTGCAGTTCTTCTTCAGAGGTAATAACCCTTGTCTGTATACTTCCCTCCCCCTGAAAAAAAAAGTGATAAATCACGATATATAGAAGCAGGAAATGCTGCACAGTACAATAAATGTTGGTGGGACTGTTTGTCAAACAACAGGAAAAGGAAAGTATTACCTTGTTTGGTTCAATACACTAACAAGACTTCTTTTTACCATTTGCCAGATCTTTTCTGTTTACCAGACTATATGCAGGCTGTCATTAGCAGAAGCTATCTGAATGCTGAAGGCTACTTTCCATGGGATGTCAGCTTGACTGACCCATCCTGCAGACCAACAATCACATCATATTATGTGATAATCAATATACCATATGATGGCTGCCACACCAGCAGATATGTATGAATGTTTGTGATTCATTTTAATTGCATGGCCTTCTCTATTCCTCTGTTCTTTCCTTCCTTAAAAAATAAGCTTCCAAACTTAAACATATCTGTGATATATCATTTTTGGTGTTTTTAATAAAGTGTATCTTTTGTTATTGTTCTACAGTTAACAAGCATGGTTAATCATGAGTAAAGATAATCCTACTGGTAACTGCACACAGTGGACAGTGTTCTACATCAGCTACTTCATTAAGTAAACTTAGGCCATTTTCACACGGGGGTAAAACTCCGCAGTGCGACGACTGGAGACGGAGGTCGTTCATATCGCGGGATGAGCTAGCGCAGTTGGAAAAGGTGAGGCGCCACACCTCCAACGGCTCTAGCGCAGCTGCAGGGGTGGCGCTGCGAGTTTTTTAAAAACCACCTTCCCAGGTGGTTTTTATAAACTCACCCGCACTAATCCGTAGCAGCTCCCGGTGAGAATCTGCAGAGACGCGGTAGCGTGTCTCTGCAGATCTGCCCTGGGCTGGGCTTCCGGCTGGCGCGCTGCCCTGATTGGCGGAGCGCCACCATTTTGGGCACTGTGGAACGCTGCGGAACACTGCCGAGCACTGCCAAAATTCGGCAGCGTGTGAAGCGGCGGAACCACGTTCCCCGCAGGGACGGAGCAAAAGGCAAGCAGGTAAGCTCCGCCCCTGTGTGCGCTGCCCCATTTCGGCCCCCCATGTGAGAAAAGGGCCTACGTTACTTAACTAAGTAACCTTTCCTAGCCCAATTGCCCCCCACAACTTAACAGAACCATAATTCACGTGTGTTCCCAATGCTGGCAGAATGATCCCTCTTCTCTCCATGCAGCTGATGCCTAGTAAAGTAGGTTTGGAGGACTAGCTATGTTTGTGGCAGTATTCATGATTGCTACTTAGTCTCAATTGTGACACTATTGCCACAATCATGACTCCCACCCCCAACCTATTTTATTGGTCATCAACCTTATGGGGAGAAAAGGGACCACTGGAGCATAGGTGAATGACATGGGGATGAGGCCTCATGCCAGGAGAGGCTATGTAGTTAAGTATATTTAATTTAGTTAAGTATGTTTACTTAAGTAGTTGATGTGGAATACTGCCATTATATTTATGCCAATATTGCATAGACAGTGACAGCACAGACAGAGTTTTTTGAATGGTAGGACTTGGCAATCATATCTCAAGCTCTCATTATAGGACAACTGCATATTTATTTTGACATTACGAATGGCTATATTAGGGATGCAATTATTCACTAAGGCCATTTCTGCAGTAGATTGTTATAGTGCTATTATTTCACTTTCAACATCCTGTGGAATCCTGAGGTTTGCAGTTCGGAAGGGGCCTCAAAGGTCTGTGATTGTGCTATCACTGTGCTGTGACTCAAAGGTTCCTCCCTAAACTGCAAACTGTAGGATTCCATAGGATGGTGAAAGTAGAATAATAGCACTATAACAGTCTAGTGCAGAAATGGCCTAGGTTTGAAGGAAGCAACAAGCAATTTTACCAGTCTTCATCCTGATGGAAGAAAGTCTTCAAAAACCAAACAGTTTTCAAAGCCTATTCATAATTTGGGACTTATTCTGTGCAAAATTCACACAAAGTTGTTCTGCATGGAAAACAACAGTGTTTTCTGCACAAAATAATTATGACCAAGATAAAGCATTCTTAACGTAGAAATGTTCTTTTGCTCGTGTTTTGAACAGGTCGATGCTGACACTATTATTTATTCCAACCTGATCACAGTATCTGCTCCGGGTACCATAATTAAAAGGCAAAAGGATATTCATGTGCATGTCAACTGCAAGATGCTGAAAAACACTTGGATAGAAACAATGTATATTGCTGATGACATAAAGGAGGTCAATGAAACTCAGTATGGCCAGTATAATGCCAACATTACATTTTTTGACTCATCATCCTTCTTGTACCCAGTGTATGACACACCTTATTATGTGTCACTGGGACAGACTATATACCTGCAAATTTACCTTCATAATTCTGACCCAGATCTGCAGATATTTTTGGACACATGTAAAGCATCACCCAGCTACAGTGATTTTACAACTCTGACATATACTATCATCGAAAATGGGTAAGGACTTTGTTTTCTAGCATTTTCTGTCAAATTATTTAGTTTTCTATTGGTAACATAGGACTCTTGATTGCTTTTACTTTTGGTAACATTTGTATATGGTAGAATATTAGATAGGGATAATATTCAACAACCTATTATGACTTTTTCTGCACTCCAGTCAAATGCTTCAAATTGAGAAAATCATCAAGGAATCATTAGGATCATTCTAAAGGTTAAATCTTAATATGAACACAAAAGGCAAGAAAACAAATTACATAATTAAAAGAAGCAGTGGTACAACCACTTCTAAAAAAGCCCTCTTTGAACTCTCTGGACTTAAACAACTGTAGACCAGAACTCAACTCTTCCTTTCCTAGGCAAGGTGATTGAGAGGACAGTTGCTTCCCAACTCCAGGCGGTCTTGGGTGATACAAATTATCTGGACCCATTTCAAACAGGTTTCAGAGCAGGATATGAAGTTGAGACTGCTATGATCACCTTAGTGGATGATCTTTGCCTGAGTACTGATAGAGGAGTGTGTCATTGCTGGCGCTTTTGGACCTATCGGTGGCATTTGATACTGTTGACCATGGCATCCTTCTGAAAGGTCTTTGAGATCCTAGAATTGGAGGCAATGTGCTCCAGTGGTTCTGTCTCTGTCTCTCAGGTAGATTCCAGATGGTGGGGATACCTGCTCCTCAAAAAAGGAGCATACCACAAGGTGCCATTATATCCCCAGTGCTATTCAACATCTTCATGAAAGTGCTTGGAGAGATCATCCAGAGGCACAGGGCAGAGTTCTGTCAGTATGCTGATGATACCCAAATACATTTCTCCATGCCTTTGAAAACAGCTTCAGCTAAAAATAGTGTGCCTTCTCTGAATGAATGCCTGGAGGAGATAATGGGTTGGATAAGAAAAAACAAACTGAAGCTGAATCCAGACACAACAGATGTGCTTACTGTCAAGGGCTCCTGAGTTTGGTAGTGTATCAATCAGTCCAGGATGGGTTACTCTCCCCTGAAAGACTATGTTCACAGTCTAGGAATGCTTTTGGATCTGTTGCTGCAAATGACAGTTCAGATAGATAAGATGGCCAGGAGTGCTTACTATCAGCTTTGGCTGATATGCCAGCTGCATCCCTTTGTAGAGCTGAAGGACCTAAGTACAGTAGTGTACGTGCTGGTAACCTCAAGCCTGGACTTCTGCAACGCTCTACACATTGGGCTACCTCTGTACCAAGTCTGGGAACTTCAATTGGTTTGAAACACAGCAGCCAGAGTGGTTATTGGTATATCTAGGAGTGAGCATATTACATCAATATTAAAGTCACTCTACTGGCTGCCAATTAGTTTCCAGGCAAAGTACAAAGTGTTGGTTATTATCTTTAAAGACCTACATAATTAAGGTCCAGGTTACCTGTAGGATCACCTCTTCCCATATAATCCACCCGACATACTCAGGTCCTCTGGGGAAAATTTACTTTCACCAGCCAGGATTAGCAATGGTCACCCAGAAGACTTTTTCTTCAGTTGCCCAGATGGTAGGACGGCCTGCTGGAAGATATTCAGCAGCTAAATACACTGTCTAAATTTCAAATAGCAGTCTCTTCTAGTAGGCCTATCCTGATGATTTTAAATTGTGAATTTTAACAATGAATTTTAAATATGTATTATCTGTTTTTAGGTATTTATATTATTTTTTTTCTTTTAATATGATACACATTTTAACTACTGCTTTAATTGATGTTCTGCTTTTAACCATTATATGTTAATGTATTGTTGTCCCCCACTTTGATCCATGGGAAGAAGTGGGTAAGAATAATAGAAATAATTGATGATGATGATGATGATGTATAATACTGTCATCATGCATGATCTCTGCATCATTGTATCCACACGGATTCGTGCAGAAATAATTATACCCATTAGTAGGTGATGACATTTGGAGAACATACTGGGCAGGATTGGAACAGCCAACTTGTAGCCCATGGTCTGGCTCCAGATCCAGCTCGGTCTTATCAGTCAAGGTGCAGATATTTTGTTCAAAGTTTATCTCATAATGGAAAAAAGATATAACATATATATTACTTGGCTGCATGCTTTTCCACAATACATTGTTCCATCTCCTTTCAAAGTTTGTTTGGAATGCACATGTAAGGGGGTAGTGGGGGATCTTTAGCCCTCCTGATTCTGTCAGTCCCACCCTGCATGGCTAATGATAAAAGTTTATAGGAACTGAAGACTAAAACACCCAGAGGACTAAAGGCTCCCCACTATGGCATAAATGTGCATCTTTCTAGGTAATGAAAAGATGTTCTGAGAAGCAGACAAAGGGAAGAAAAACAATGTGCATTGTATTGGTGGTTACAGTAAGGAGGGGCAGAATGCTAAACTATACATCACACTATACATTCTCCATGTGGGAGAAAGCCTTGAGAACCCTGAGAATTTGATGGAATATTCCTCTAAGGGAGATGATGAAGTGGGACAAATGATTTAAGTGTTATCTTGCTGTTTCTTTTCCCTCTGAAACTGCAGTGGAGAAGCAGGAAGAGGGCCTTCATCTGACATGGCTGCAACATACTTGTAGTTTGAATTGGTGTGACTGAGATACTGTACATGAGTACAAAATGTCCCACCAGCTTATTGATGTCCCCAGGCTGCATGGCTATTAGCTTATACCTGCACAGGGACAACACTTCAGCACCTCTACTATGCAGCTTAAGCTTAACTACCCCCTCTGGTCACCCAGTAGAAGGCAGCCACAGCTTGGATTTTACTTTCAAACTAGTCCAGTGGCAAGAATAGGAACAGCTGAATTGTTGGATCCAAAAAAATCTATATGCTCATTATAATTTAACTAACTATTTAAAAAATAGTAGATTACTGCAATAACAAAATTTAAATGTTCCATCTAAACTGTGCTGGTTCATTTTAAAAATCGAACTAATATAGTGAAGTGTTGACAGGTCAAATCTTCCTCTAGCTGGATTTGATACCTTCCTTCTTCTGAGGCAGTTATATGTAAATTGTATTTTACTAGTTTCCTTGAGATTAAAGTCAGATGCTCATAAGATAAAGACTACATGTGACATTTTTGTGCATTATTGTAAAAAACACCTCTGCATTAACTGATTTGTTCCTTGTTCCTGGTGATGGAAAATTCTGAATTGCTATTCAGAACAGGCAGAAAACTTGGCATGTTGTTGCAGTAACTACTTTCAGGAAAGTGAAACTTAGGGCTCATCTTTGGTATTGAAGTGCCCTTATGCAACAGTCATTATAAAGGTTATGATTACAGAGCTTTTTTTTAAAAGCCTTTCCTTAAAGATTAAAGGTGTGGGAAAGGGAAGATGAAAACCTTAAAGTGGAATTCATCTAGAAAGAATATTTTTCTATGGATATGCATCCTGCTCCTCTTCAAAAAAGCTTCACAATCGTGATGTAATTGTCTGACTGTTGGACTTGGGCTCTGGGAAACCAAGGTTCAAATCCTTGCTTGGCTGTGAAATCCCACTAGCTGACCTTGCTCAAGTCACACTCTCTTAGCCTGAGATGAAGGCAACAGCAAACCACCTCTGAACAAATTTTGCTGAGGAAACCCCGTGATAGATTCACTGTAGGGTTGCCATCAGCCAGAAATGACTTGAAGGCACCTAACAACAACACATACATCTTATTCCTCTTCTAAAATGCTTCATATATTTTTGTTTCCTGGGATATTCCTCCAATCAGGAGAGTTGAATGAACCAGACCTCTCAGCTTCAGTACCAGAACTACATCAGGCATTCTTCAGCCACAGAACTAGAATCTAATTGTATGTTATCTAGAACTGAGAAAAGAAGAAGGATTGATAGTTTACCTTTCTATTTTCCCCATTGTTAATAGTATGCATGTTGCACAGTTGAGAAACACAAGCATCGCTTTATCTGCCACTGTGTAAGATAGGGAAGAACAAGACTATCAATGTCTACTAGTGACAATGGATATACATTACCTCCAGTATCAGAAACAGCATGCCTTTCAGTACCAGTTGCTGGGAATCACAAGTGTTTTCATGCCCTACTATGAGCTTCCTATAGGCATTTGGTTGGCTACTGTATGGCCAGAATGCTGGGTAAGAGCGTCCTTTGGGCAGGGCTCTTCTCATAATCTTGTACTGAAGTGTTTATTTCCATATATATTTTAATACTTTGTTCAAATGACTGTTTTCTGTAACTCCGTTTCCACATGTGTACCAAAAACTTGGCGCCCACGTCTGCTGATCTTATTCCCTGATGTTGCATCTTCAGTGCAGTGTTATTTAAAAAGTACTTCATCTGTACTATCAGGAAGCAGAGTTGAAAAGGTTCCCCCAAACAGTGTCAGCCTATTGGCATGCTTGTAGGGTTTGGCTGTTCAAGAGTTTGGAGACAGGCAGATGGGACAGGACTAGCATGCACGGTCAGCTTTCCCATGCCCCGCTATGCATTTCCTCTGCATAAGTGCTGGGGAATCTGTGACCCTCCACATGCTTTTAGATTCTAATTCCCATCTGTCCTTGCCAGCATAACCAGTGGTGAGAGTAGCTGGGAGCAATAGTGGAGAGCTATGGATCCTACAGCCCTGCTTTGGGTAGTGTGTAAATTAACTCATTGTTAATGTGATATTTTGTACACAAATGGAAAAACCTAAAGTAACTTGATCAAAATTTTCATATGAGTATAGGAAATGGTTTTACTCTTCTGTTTTTTTGTATTCATTACATGATTTGTTCACTGTCCTGAAATCCAAATGGCATAAAGGATAGTACATAAATGCTTTAATTAAAACATTTTTTCTAAAAAATAGCGTTTGTTTTAATGAAATGTGAGCCTGGGAAGTTACATTTTGGTCTACAGCTATCCAAATCTGCAGGTAGATGTGGTCCAATCATTTTTGTGTACTGAGTCTTTCTAATGCAGAAAAATGGAAAAACATGTGGAGTGTGTAGTTTTTATTTTAACAATTAATGTTCGAAGTGAGAAATGAAACAGATATTTCACGTTAATATGGAATGTGTTCTTGGAATCATGTATTTATATTTATATTGAGTTGGATCCAGATTTACTCATATCTGAAGTAGACCCATTTAAATAAATGAAAATGAAGTTAGTCGTCATAACAAAATTATTTACCATTAATTTAATGGTTTTACTTTGAGTGAATCTGGATCTATCCTAATTAAGTCACCCTTATAATTTGTTTCAGTACTGTTGAAAAAACACTATTTTTACTTTTATATTAACTATATATAGTAAATAGAGTTCCAATTAGTGTAGTGTAATGTTATTCTATTATTTTTTCATGCAGGTGTGTTAAAGATGACACCTACCACACCTATGATCCACCAAATAGAAAAACACTTCGGTTTTCCTTCCAAGCCTTTGCTTTCATTCGTAGACATCCATCTGTTTACCTGCAATGTAAAGTGGTGGTTTGCAGAGCCTCTGATTATAACTCCCGATGCTATCAGGGTTGTATTAATCAACCTAGATCTAAGAGAGATACAGGCTCTTACAATGAAAAGTTTGATGTCATTATTGGACCAATTGAATTTCAGCAGAATGGCATTCAGAGCAGAAATTCTGGTAAAGTCCTTTCATCACTTTTCTAATACAGTTCAGTACCTGCTCCCCTAGAGTTGTTTGAGACTGGCAAGATTAAGGAAAAGCAAATAGTGTGGCTTGTGGTTTTGAGAAAGCCAGCTGTACTGGGAAACAGGACATAATTTAAAATGAGAATTATGACCATTATCTTGACCAGCATTGTAAGATGCCTATGATGTATTTTAGTTCCTTCCTCACTCAACCAGTAATAGCTGGTGACTTCCATATTAGTGGGTCTGTGAAACTGTTCCTGGTTGTAGTTAAAAACTTTAAAGAAAAAGTCCAGTGTGCCACACTCTACCCTCTAAATAGTTGGAGACCTCATTTAAAGTCCAGAGTGAAACTCAGAGCAGATTCACTGCCCCTTTGACTTGGGAGCCACCTGCTGCTACTGCATCCAGCAGTATCTCTTCATACAACCTTACTTAAGGTAGTTGTCTCAAGCAACAGATGCTGAAGGTGGGTAGTGATGAAAAGGCATTTAGAAAACAGAACAGTGTGGACCATACAGGCTGTCCAATATCCCTTAACGGAACCTGCTGCCCGCAGGTGTTGTGGTGGATATTGTCTATCTCCAGTGTTGAAGAAAGATTCAGCTGCCACTCCAATCAGCTTCTGCCCTCAGGCAGCAAAATGTTTTTGACTATCACTGTTTAATTCCACCTCATGCACTTCACTTCTCTTCATTATAGGCTATGCCATCCATTCTCTTCTCAGCTTTATTTTTTTTTTATTATCTACAGTAGTGCTATCTATTATGACTATGATTACACTTTTCTCCCAAAATGAGACCAAAGTGCCTTCAATATAAGTTAGAACAAAATAACTGAAACAATATTAAACAACCAATCCAATTAAAACACCTCTTAATAAATCTTTAAAAACACAGTATAAGCATTGAATTAATTTCTCCCCCAAAGCAGCTAAAGACTGAAGGCCTGTTTAAATAACAAAAGTTCGCTTGCTGATGAAAAGAGAACATAGAGGAGGCCAACTGAGCTTCCTTTGGGAGAATATGTTCCAGTGGTAGCTGTGTTGACCATATACCAAAATACAACAATATCCAAAATCCACAAAACAACAATTCCTTTATTGGGCAAATCAAAAATGCACAAAATACATCATGCAAGATTCTTCTTCCTTAAGAAAATGTGTTAAAAATTGTACAAGTGAAGAAAAAATGGTAATGTTAGAGTCACAGGCTTACATTTTGTCTTAAGATATTGTTTTTGTTGTCAATTAAGACCACGGATTGTGGATTTGGGATGCTGTTGTATTTTGTTCCCTGGGAGAGATTTTTGCACTCTGGGAGCAGCCACTGAGAGGGCTTTCTCTCATATCCTCGCCAAATATGCCTAGGACCAAGAGAAAGTTCTCCCCTGTAACTTTTGGGCAGGCTCATAAGATAAGATAGATAACATTAGCTTACCTTCTCCACTCCACAACATAAACACAGAACTTAGCTTTCACAGTGATTTGCTCTTCACAGCCATCCCGTAGGCCATGGCTCTTTCCAGTTAGGATTGCTGTCCCAGCAGAGTGATCAACTGTCCCTGAGAGGCATGCAGCGCACAGAAGTTGGGAGGCAGACATTTCTACTTTATAGAAAATCACTGTGTAAAAAATGGTATTATGGAAGTCAGAGGGGCCCACTGACTTCTGGGGAGGAGGGATTGGAGTTATGCATTTTAATTTCAGTCACGTAATATCACATCTTTTCTTCTTATTGATTTGCAGAGACAGAACAACAGCTACAAGAAAATATGGAAACTCATCAGTCCCATACCCCTTACATAGTTGCTGCTGTTGTCTTAGCAGTCGCTGTTGTAACTCTTGCAGGTTTCGTTTTGAAAAATAAATGGAGAAGACCAGTGCCTTATGAGATAATGTGAGGACTTGGAACTTTGGGATAATCTGCTGCAGAGAATTCATCCTGTTTAAACTAATTTATTTGAATGATACAGCTAACTGTTAGCTTGTTTGGGAATTTAGCATTTGTCAAGCAGATTTTCTACACTGGATTCAGTACCGTGAGACACAGAGGCATGATTTACCTTGATTTTGCTTTTCTATGAAAATATAGGAACTGGAAAATAAATTATGCATGATCCAGCTTCGGTAAGCACTTGAAAGTTCCACTCTTATCTGCAATGTGTTCTCTAGAAGAGACTTGAAACATATCTTAATTCTCCACTGAATGAAGAAAACTTATAAGTATTTAGTTTGATATTGTGATTGTACGCAGATGATTTCAGATTGGATGTGGACCTGAACTATAATACTAGATCCAAGTGAAAATTTATCAAAGCTTCATGTGCAGAACTCAACCTATTCACTTCTAGTTCATTTTGACGGAAAACTATTTCCCTGAAATGCTTGCTGTCCAGTTTCTCTCAAGCTTTATCCAGGATTGATAGTTAGCGCTACAATTAATGGAGAGAACTCTTTTCATGACAAGCCACATTGTGATCTTATTTTGTCCATTTTGAATGTATTGAAAAGCTGTCCAATATGAGAAGTAATGAGGATTTTTTTAATATGACAAATACCAAGGCAATCTATAAGATAGGCTAACTCATTGAACTCTGATAGGAATTCTTTAAGAATATACCTGTAAACTGTGGAATACTGTAATCTGAATTATGAGTATCAATGTCCTATAAAGAAGTTCTGGCAAATTACATGTTGTGCTGTTTATGATGTATTTTCTGGTTGTTTTCAAAAATAACAGAAAAGACACATGCTACCTGTCAGGCCTATTTTCAGTTCAGGCATGAGGCAAGGCAAAATGGTACGGCAGCAACAGGAGTGAGCCAAATGTTTCTTTAGTTATCTGCCCATTTTTCCATAGCACCAACCTGTGATCAAAATGTAATAGTAATAAAGAGGCTGAATAAGCACTTTTCTTTTCTTTTCTTTTGGTTTAGTTTTGTCTTCCTTACAAGACACAAGGTGGCTCACAAAAGAAGCCAAAGCAAAATTCAGGTTAAAACCAGCCAGTTATAACATTAGTGAACAATTAAAAGCAACTAATCAACCATTTTATTAAAACTAAACACTGAATTAAAACAGTTTAGGGACAGTTTAGGGACATTTAGAAACAGCAAGAAAGAAGAAAGGATACTACCACCACCCCCAACAAGTTCCTTCTGCTGATGATAAAAAACCCAAACTGAATAAAAAGGTCTTCACCTACCAGCAGAAGGAAGGCAAAGATGGGGTCAGCTTAGCATCCCATGGAAGAGAATTCCACTGCCTGGAGCAACCACAGAAAAGGCCTTGTCACATTTCCTCAAAAAACCTTTGCCTGCGATCCAGGAACCTGTAGCACAGTCTCCCACCCCCTGACAATCCAGAAAGAGATCAAGGTTGATCAAAAGTTGTTTTGTTTTGTTTGAACATATCAGCAATGCAAAAGCAGCTGTAAAACTCTCAGTGACAGTGTTGGGAAGTAGAAGAAAAATGGTAGCTTGTATTTTACAAGCTACCATTATAATTTCCACTATCATCTAAAGAGCAATGTGTGCACAAACACTCATGTATAAGACCATAAAGTCTAGGATCTAAAATTACTTCAGCTTCATAATTGCTTATAAGAATGATCTCAAGCAAAGAGAATTAACAGTGTGATCAAGGAAAGCCAAGAAATAGCTACTCGGCATGACACCTCAGAAGAATTTGTAGGAAGACTGAAGCTGAGAAGGGAGGAAAACATTCTGTTGCTGATAAATTTATAGTCAAAATGGAATGTGGCAAAAGACCTATAGCTGGTATTAGTTTATACAGTGATGGACCAAAAGCGGGGTGGGCGTGCTCTCTGCCCCTGGGATGCACAAGATAAGGGGACCCAATTATGGCTTCTCATTCCCCCCTCCCTCACTGAGCCACCACAGAAGATAAGGGATTGGCTGTAGGGAGCACCAGCTGAGCTGCAGACTCTTGCCACCTGCATCAACTGAAGCCAATTTTTTCTCCCCCACTTGAAATTCCCTGAGCAAGGGAGCAAAGGAGGAAGAAGAGGGAGTGCAGACACTGGTAGCTGAAGCTTTCTCTCCTACTGACCACTCCTACTGACAGAAGTAGTCCTGCTAGTCTGTGCAGTGTAAGGAAAAAGGGAGAGAAAAAGAAATCTAGCAGCCCCTTTAAGGCTAACTGATCTCTGTTTTAGCGTAAGCATTTGTGAGTATCAATCCACTTTCTCAGATACAATGACTGAGGAAGTGCCTTGATATTCACAAAACTCATGCCAAAATAGAAATCAGTCTTAAGGGGGCTATAGATACTTTCCTTCCCTCTTTTTCCTTTTGATTGGTCTTCAAATGTAAGTTACAGTTTTTCTTCTTCAGCATCTTTTCTTTCCACACAAATGGGAGTCCAGTGGAGATTTTCAAGAGTCGTGAGGATGTTATCCAAGGCTCATATTGTAGAGTTTCTCTTTGGCCAGATTGGTTAGAATAAATCTAGATGTTAGGCATTCTACCTGGTAATTGTTAGAAAGATGAGATGCCCTGGATTCTATGATTTCATTAAAAGAATGTAAGTCTCTAGCTCATCTGGAAGGAGAGATTAGAGCAAAGGACCCTCTAGCCTTGGAGGGAAATAGCTTGCTTTCGCTATCCCAGTGTCTCTGGTAAAAGATGCCAAAACTGGCCACTTGGACATTGCTAGGGAGGAGAAACCTGGTTTCTGGAAACAGCAGAGTTTTGTTTTGTTTAAGAAAGCTGTAAGCATACCAGCATACAGTGCAAAGACATGGCAAACGTTACAGGGTTTCCAGAAGAATCTCAGTTCTATTTTATTTTCTCCAGGCTTCTTGAGAGCTGAACTGGATCCTCTCAGATGAAAAGGAAACAGATGCATAGATGGATAGATAAAAGCTGAGGAAAGGCAGATGCTTACTGTGGATGTTCAAAAGACTGAGGTCCACAGGCTTTACAGTGGGTTCAGCAAAATATTGTTTTCGTTGTCTGTGTTTCCTTTCTGGCCATTATTATTGTTTGTTTAATTTCATGACTTTTACTGAAAGTAATTTTGTTGTAGAGAAGAGGGAGATGTTAACAAATGATCTGGACTGGGTGCCAAATATAGTAGGTACACCACTGATTTTATAAGTATCAGCGCTATAGTACACACCAGCCTAAAATCCAGTATTAGTGCCCACTAGAGTCAGTAGAACCAACAGCACTGAATCAATAGAACTCACAGAATTGATACACCAAAAGGGAGTGGAGATGGTTTGGCATTCTACATATTGTTGAACTGCAACTGCCATCAGTTTCAGCCACCATAGCCAAGAGTAGTAAATGTGAGTTACAGTCCAACAATATCTAGAGGGCCATATGATTCTAACCCTGGCATACCAAGTTTCTATTGATTCATTAGGTCTGCTTCACTTGGGAGTCACAACTGTTTTTCAGCACAGCCTCCTTTGCAAATGTTCAGCAGATTCCCATGATTCAGAGGGGGGAATAAATCCCTGGAATTAGCCCTCCTTCTTGCACATTGTCCACCTAGATAATTAATGCCATCAGCATTGACAATGAGACTGTGAGGGTCTCATTGGTAGCACAATTTTGCACCTAAAATTCTTGATTCAACAGGAGACCTACCAGCAAAGGCCTGTTTCTCCAAGAAGTCTGCCTGCGCCAATTCACAAATCCATTGTGCTAATTTCTGCCTGGTTCAGTTTGTGTACTTTCCTTTGCCATATTCTTCTCTGTTCCTGTTTTCACCACTTTAATGACAAGGCACTAAGAACACATTGATGGTTGTGTAGTTATCATCTCTCTCTCTCTCTCTCTCTCTTATTTATTTTATTTATTATTATTTTATTGTAGTTCTAGGCTGCTTTTCTCCCAGAATGGGGACCCAAGGCAGCTTCCAACAATAAATACACATTAAAAACATTAAATATGTTCAAAACAGTTAAAAACATTAAACTGAATATAATCATAAAAACACTTGAAAGGATTATTCCAGCACAACAGTTAATAAATGAATCTACCTGGCTTACATGAAAGCCTGTTTGAAGAGAAAGGTTTTTGTCTGTTGGTGAAAGGAGAGCAGAGAAAGGGGATGCCTAAGCCTCCTGTGGAAGAGAGTTCCAAGGGTGGAAGCAGCCACTGAGAAGGCTCTCTCCCGTGTCCTCACCAGGTGAGCCTGGGATGGTGGTGGGACAGAGAGAAAACCTTCCCAAGAAGATCTTAAAATTTTAGTTGGCTTGTACAAGGAGATATGGTCTTTCAAATAGCCTGGACCTAAGCCGTTTAGGGGTTTATAGGTCATAACCAGCACTTTGAATTGTGCTCGGAAATGAACAGGCAGCCAGTGGAGCTGTTCTATGCTCCCTGTAACTGGCCCCGGTCAGCATTCTAGCTGCCGCGTTTTGAACCTGCTGAAGTCTCCAAACAGTTTCCAAAGGCAGCCCCACACAAAGCGTGTTACAGTAGTCCAACCGAGATGTAATCGAAGTGTGTGTCACTGAAGCCATATCTGACATCTCAAGGAATGGGTGCAGCTGGTGCATAAGTTTTAACTGTGCAAATGCACTCCTGGCCACTGCTGAAACCTGGGCATCCAGGCTCACAGCTGAATCCAGGAGAATACCAAGGCTGCAAGCCTGAGATTTCAGGGGAAGTGTAACCCTGTCCAGCACAGGCAAAGTTCCTACTCCCTGATCTGTCTTTTGACTGACTAGGAGCACCTCTGTCTTGTCTGGATTAAGCTTCAATTTGTTTGCCCTCATCCAGTACATTACTGACAGCAGATATTGGTTCAGGACTGAGACAGCTTCCTTAGAATCAGATGGAAAGGAGAGATAGAGTTAGATGTCATCAGCATATTAGTGACACTGAACCCCAAAATTCCGGCTGACCTCTCCCAGCGGTTTCATGTAGATGTTAAAAAACATGGAGGACAAAACAGAACCCTGAGGGATCCCACAGGGCAATGGCCAGGAAGTTGAACAGGAGTCCCCCCGCACCACTTTCTGAGTTCTCTCCTCCAGAAATGACTGGAACCACTGCATAACAGTGCCCACAAGTCCCATCCCAGAGAGTCGGCCCAGAAAGATACCATGGTTGATGGAATTGAAAGTTGCTGAGAAGTCCAGCAGAACCAACAGGGACACACTCCCCCTGTCTCCTTCCCAGCATAGGTCATCCACCAAGGCACTCAAAGCTGTCTCCATCCCATAACCAGGTCTGAAGCCAGATTGAAATGGATCTAGATAATCCATTTCATTCAAAAACCATTGGAGTTGGAAGGCCACCACATGCTCCAAAACATTGCCTAAGGAAGGAATATTGGAGACTGGCCAATAATTATTCAGAATGGTGGGATCCAGGGAGGGCTTTTTAAAGTCTCTCTCTCTCTCTCTCTCTCTCACACACACACACACACACACACACAGTATTTCCGGAAGATTTCTTTTAAAAGTACCACAAGACTGCCATTCATATAAATTTTATATGAATCAGAAATAAATTTTATGTGATTTCCTGCTTTGTCTTGTCCTCCGCCATGGCTGTGATGAATGCATTCATGTGGAATTTCTTTGTAAATATTCATTGTTTACAAATGCAGTGCTCTGTTTTCATTTCCTCCTTTTCAGTAGAAGTTGCTGATAGATTGTAGATTGTTTAAAGTTGTGGGCTCTGCTTGAGTGGTTTCCTGTTGCTACTTTGCCACTTGAAATGCCAAACCCTTGAAATCTCCTTGACCTTCTTGCAACCCCTTCTTTCTTTCTTTATTCATTCATTCACGGAACTATTTTCCATTCTTGGCTGTGTCTCTTGCCTTATCTTTAACTAATACGCATTGTTGCCTTGGTAGCTCACAGTACTTGGCTCAAGACAAATTTACCTGTTCCTTGATTTTGATTATCTCATCATCATTCATTCGTCTTTGAGTTTTACTTCTTCCCGTCTGTTAGTTGTGTACCCAGGGTGGGGTGGTGGAAGCAGACCTCCCCAGGTTCAGGCAATAAAGCGGTGCATTGTCTGTCCAATTACGTTGTGTGGGTGTGAGGAGAGAAATCCTTTTATCTTGACAATGCTCCTTCTGTAAGGCTGTTCTTTGTGAGTGTCCCCTACAACCTACTTGCACAAACTTACTCATTCACTCACTGTCTTTATTGTACAGTGCAATAAAAAGGTTTTGGAGGAAGGGTTCTTGTGATAAAACTGTGATAAAATAAAACAGAAATAAATAAAAAAAATTGAAGGTACAGAACAACAATATTTACTTAAGTAGCTGATAACAGGATTCTGGCCCATATTTTTAAAGTGATACCATGGAATTCTGTAATCATTGACAAAAATGACCAGCCAAATCCTGATTATAATTTGAAGAAGAGGAAGAGAAGGAGGAAAAGGAAGGAAACACAGATGCTGTGCCAAACAATATCTGCCCTGAGCTAACACATGCAGATCTTCCACTAAACTTTCGCTGGCACTCATTGAGCTGACTCTGACCATTTCTGCACTATGCTGTTATTGTGCTATTATTCCACTTTCAACATCCTCTGGAATCCGGGGTTTGCAGTTGAAGGAGAGGCCTTTAGAATCCTGAGCCAGAGGCCTCTTTGGCCTCAGTAAATCACAAACCCCAGAATCCCACAGGATGTTGAAAGTGGAATAATATAATAGCCCTATAACAGTTTAGGGTGGAAATGGCCTCTGCGTGACCCTCAGGCTATGTGTCCTTGCTATTTGGCCCCAAGGCCCAGCCCTAACTGTGTACAGTGCAAACATCCATAGGCACATCTTTAATATGGTATAAACCACTTATCTAAAGTCATTTTTAAAGAACCCCTATGGACATTCTGGCTCATGTAATGAGCAAATAATGAGAGGCAGATGTCCATTTTTTGAATAAGCCTCATGTATGATTTAGTTTAAGTAATGGGAGATTGAAGTCGCCCCAGATTCATTCTTTTGACTTCTACATTCTTCCATTTCATGCATTCACTTTTAGAATACCTGAATAGGGTTCAGGTAGAAGGCAAAAATGGGTGGATGATGAAGAAATATGCCCATAATCTGCTGAGCCCCTTCAAAAGACTCTAAAGCAGATTGGCTCTCCAGATGTTTTAAGCCTATAACTCCCATCAGTCCCACTTAGCATGGCCAAAGCAATGCAATTCTGAGAGCTGTATCCAGAAAACCAAAGGTTTCTAACCTTGATTTAAGAGGACTTCTGTTCAGACTGAAGGCTCCTGGAAATCTGGTCTTCTTCCTTCTCATTTATACCCTGCTTCATTTAAATTCCAAAATTACATACCCTTCAACTGCACTATTTTAGCAGGAACAATCATAATTAATTCTTTGTCATCACACATTCTCAGCTGCTTTTAAATTTTCTGTCTCCTCCTTCCACATTCCCCCTTTGTTCTCAGTTTACTTCAGTTGCTCCAAAATGAATTCAAATATATAAAAAAGTAATTTGCACTCAATTAACTCAGTGCAGGGAGGGAAGAGCTGTGTGTGAAATCTTGTCCTTCTCAGTAGGTTCAGGCTAAAGCAAACTATCTTGGCCTCTATTACATTGTATGTTCTTCCTCATTAATAACTGTTGCCATCTTGACCACATTCTAATGTTGCTTGGACACGTGTGTCCTAGTTTTCACCTGTGAAATGTTCATAAGGTATGGAACTGGGACTTACAGCAGCTTACAAAAATTAAAACAGAACCTGTTAAAAAAAGGGTAAAAATTTACAAAAATTTTATTGGTAAAATATGTTTAAACTATCTATAACCTTAACAACCATTTAAAATATGTGCCTCCCTTAAATTTCAATAAATATCTTGGTGTACTATAGAAAGACGATTTCAAGAAACACAAGCCCAGGTTCTTTTCAGGAATGTAGAAACAGGTTCTTCTTCCTATGGATCCTGACTGTATATTTTTTTGTCTTGCTGGGCAGCTGCACAGGATTTTCCCTTCTGTTGACTTCCCTGAAATGTAGTAGTCCTTCAATGAAGGTAGAGGAGAAATTGGTGTGAGTACTTATTCATATCACTGACAGGTGATTTGAAAGTACACACACACACACACACACACACACACCCCTGTTGGTAGCACTTTGATATCACCTCTGCTCCACAGGTCTTTTGGCATATTTCCTTCTAGAAAATATCTCTCAGTGAAAAGGAAAGGAGTGTGACAGCTGGATTTCGTACTAAAGACTGTTTATACAACAGGCACAAAAAATTAAAAGATAAGGAAAATGACATTGATACGCACCTGTATTGTTGGCAGAACTTAACAAGCATTGTTTGGCATCTTGAAAGGTCTTTCTAGAGAACTTCCTTCTTCATGAGCTAAGTAAAAAGAGCAGATCAAGTTTCAGACCCTGACATACTATATATTGCCAGAAAGATCAAGTTTGAAGGTTATTTCTTTCTTCTTCTCTACTTCTTCTGGAATCTTAACTCAAGATGGATCACACTGTGATCTTCCTTTGGGTGCTACTTTCAGCTACAGGTAATGTATTGAATGTGATGGTGGGGATATTTGTCCCATTCTCTTCCCCTGTTTTATATATTCAAGATCAAGCATGACTTAAACTGAAATAGGAAAAGAAAAAACTGAATGATAAATACTTCCATATTTGAAGAGTTTGCACATTTTGGTGCAGCATTAACAAATGTAGAATTCCTTAGGAAGAATTGGTTATAATTTGCGGTTTTGTAAATTGGCTAGTTATTCCATGAATTTGGTCTCCAGAGAATGGATTACCTGAATATCCTTTTAGACAAGCTAAAATCCTACCCAAATTATTGACAAGTAAATCCCAGTGAACCTAGTAGAACGTACATTTGATCAGGCTCCATATATGTTCAACTAGCAAGTTACTAATCACTAACCAGTGGATTTAAGGTAATTGGCTTCAGCATATATAAGTAATCAGTGACATTAGATGTGAATGCAAATGTTTGCTCTAACATTAATCTACTCACTTTTGCAACTGTTTGAGGAATTTTTTTGGATGGTCAGTTATTTTTATGCCATTTGACAGTGAACTGTGGAAAGTTAGATCTAAGTGAATAATTGCAAAACCTTTTGAAACATAGGAGAGTATCTTTAACGGGCTTATGCAAATTTCTTCAATGGAATACTCAAAGAGAATATATTTCAAAAGAATGGGTCACTAGGAGAAGTTGGGTAAACATTTGAAATGGAATGGTTTGTCTACAGTCTAAACCTTCTAAAGATCCTTCCAGTTTTGTGTTTCTACTGCAGAATTTACAGTTATCATACCAAAACTGAAAGACCATTTACACATTAATACTTAAGGCTTAATGTAGCATGCACTGGATGCAACCCAAAACTTCAGTGGAGCATGTACACTGAGAGTTCATTCCGCATACTTGTGGTCAGAAATCTCTCCCACTTTCTTCTGTTGTTTACCTGGCAGCAGTTCCCATCACCTTTCATATGAAAGAAATGCTCATCCATTACACTGTACAGTTTGAGATGCCCCAGAAGATGGTGCCCGTTTTCCCACTCCATCTGCAGAATAGGATCCTCTACTTCACTTGAGGCAGCAAGATAGTGTGGAGCCCTAGGACAGACTATGTGACATACATAACATTGAGGAACCATCAATGACTCAAGAGGAGGAGATTGGATGCTACAGCTATTGTTTCTGCTCATCCTCAGCAGTTGTTGTCTGAGGCAGACAACAATGGTAGAGCTAACCTTGCACTGATCAACCCTCCACGAACATGTCTAGAATCCTATATGTACACATTTGTGATCTTTCTAATAACTGCCAATGGGATAGAAGCTTCAGTGCTAAGTCCAGGATAAAGTGAATTGTGGAAGCTGAGTCCTGGCCAAAATTAGTAAAACAAGGCTAATGTCCAAGTGGTTGCCCCAGTTCAGCAGCTTTCACCTAAGCATTCTTTGGACTCAAAATGTTTTGTGCAGATAATTGCTAAGTGTACTCAGATATATCTTGACCTGAAATTGCCAGAGCATCTGAGTGTGGTTTCAGAGGCTTTTCCAAGTAACAGTCTTCAAAATAGATTTGATTCTGCCTGATACCTTGAGAAGAAGGGGACAGAAATCAAGAACCTCACAGTGAAAAGATGGGCAAGGATGAAGAGGGACTGTCAGAAAGGTTTGGATAATGTCAGATGTTACTTAACTTACAAAATGTCATTTGCGGCTTGTCTAAGGGAGATGGCAGAAGTTACAGTGTAAGTGAATGGAAACTATCCCTCACCCTCACATGCAAATAGCAACAGGACCTGATTCACATCACATTCATTTTTAGAAGTCTCAGAATCCATGTGCTAGTATGGCCAGGAACACTGAAACAGATAAATGAAATGAGACCATTGCCCTCCCATAAGAATTCTGCCCCTATAAATGAATTTTCCTTCATTATCCAAACATCCAGCATTGCAGTAATTTGAAACTTCAACTGAGCGTACAGAAGTACAGCATAAGCATCTAGAGAAAAGGGGCAGGCAAACACCTCCACTTTGTTGACTAAATTATATCTGTACTGCTTTTAATGTAGCTCATTAGGTTTTTTTAATCACTTTTTAAAAAATTTAAAATACTGGCTGGAATCCTTTAGGGGATTTATGTATGCATAAACACCCTGGTTATGGCGCAGTGCAGTGAATCTCGTCCTGACCCTTCCAATCCCCACTTACTAAGAAGTTGCAATCAATAGAGATCTCTTCCCCTGTTAATTGGGAAGCAGCTAGCTGATGGTCCTATCCCCTTGTGATCTCCATTGTGACAGCGAGAAGCAGGATCCCTGTTGCAATTTCTCCCTTGGGCCAGAGATCACTCACACAAGGGGGGTTGGTAGGAACATCAGACAGCTGTTTCCTGAGGGGATCAACCCCCCCCCAGTTGATCACTGTGGCTGATTCTCAGTAAGTGTAGATTGGGAAACTTTCACTCTTTCTGCATAGCCTCTAAACTAGTGGCTACATAGAGATCACGACAATGAAACAGTTCTGAGTGCATAACTCCAAAAGTTATGCATTTGTAACTACCCAATAGGATTCCACCAAGTTATTTTAAAAATGTAACTGTTTCACTGTGGGGGTCCTGCAGCTCTTATTCTTCTTTGCAGAACTGAGCTCTAATCTAGTAGTTTCCAGTAGGTCCCTCAGGTGATCCAAGGAGGTAATCTACTTGGGTTGGGGCATATAAGCTGAACTCCCACAGCGGCTGATTCCAAAGGGAGTCAACCTTTTTGGGGTTGCATGAAGTTGAGGAGAGGAGAGTTAACTGTTTTCTAACATCTTTTTTATGTTAGAAACAATGTGTTTTGAAAACTAGAGGGAGATGATAAGATTCAGGGAGCAGCTTTCATGATTAGATAGGACAGAGAAAGATACAGAGAGGGTAGATTGTCATATTATCATGACAGAAAAGGCCACAACAGGTTCCATCACATCAAATTGAAAGGAAAGTAAGTAATAAAATTCAGAGTGAGACAACATGGGCTAGAGCTTGTTTGAATGGCTACCAGGATCTGGATAGGAGAAATGGGTCTCTGTTAATTCTGCTGGTCCTCTCAGTGTTTTTAATGCTATTAACCACAGTATTCTTCTGGGCCACCTCTTTGGGACATGACATGGATGAAGTGTTTTACAGTGCTTCCATTCCTTCCTAGAGGGGTGAGACCAGAATGGGATACTGTAGAATTTGTGTTTGGCTCCATGTCTGTTGGCCTGTGGAGTCCCTCAGGATTGCATCTAACTCCCCATGTTACTTAACATGTACATGAAACCTGTGGGAGGTTGTCCAGAGTTTTGGGTAATAGTGCTACCAGTAAGCTGATAGTATCCAGTTCTATTTCTCTTTCTCACCTGATTTGATTCCAGACCAATGCCCATCACCAGTAATGAGCTGGTAGTCAAAGAAACTGAAACTGAATCCAGAAAAGGCAGAGGTGCTCCTGTTCAGTTGAAAAAAAATATCAGAGAATAAGCATTCAGCCTATGCTGGATGAAATTACACTCCCCCTGAAGACACGGATGTAGCCTGGATTTAGCCCTAAACCAGGATTTGTGCAATGGCCAGGAGTGCATTTGCACAGTGAAAACTAGTTTGCCAACTATGCCCATTCCTGAAGAGATCTCACTGCTGTGACACATGCCATAGTTTAATGTTGCTTGGATTACTATAATGTGTTCTAAATGAAGCTACCTTTGCAGATCATTTGGGCCCTTTCTGCAGCTTACCTTTTCTCAGCACTGGGGTGCAGGGATCGCGTGAGCAGCCTCTTGCGAGAGGCTCTCACGTCCCCGCTGCTTCAGCTCCGCAGCCGCTGCCTGCTAGCAAGCAGGCCGTGTGAGAGCTCCTCCTCTTCCTTCTGCAGCACACCCTGGGATTTTCCTAGGCTGTGCTGGGGCAGGAAGCGTGAGTGCCGTGGCTCTGGAGGCTCTGCACGCACAATAAGTGCGCGTGGAGCCCTGGAGTGATGCACGATCGTGCACCATTTTTGACTACAAGCTGAAAATGAAATAGTGTGCAATCGGCGCCTGCCGGCCCTGGAAGCATTGCGCAATTGCGAGTGTGTCATGTGGATTGCTCCTCACAATTGCGTAATGCTCCAGTGGCCCTTTCACATGGCAAATGCCGTGTGAAAAGGGCCGTGGAAATTTAAGGTGGTCTAAATATTTGCAGACAGTTAATGGGGCTACTTATAAGGAATGCTTGGCTTTCTTGCTAAGAGATCCACTGGTTATTTGTCTGTTTCTAAGCACAAATCAAAGTGATGGTGATGTCCTGTAAAGCCCCATATAGCATGGATCCAGCCTGTCTGAAGGACCATGTCTTCCTATATGAGCTTTCTCTTGATCCTTCCACCTTACTTGGCTTTCTTGGTGACCTCAACTGTGTAATACCCTTCCTAGATAGGCCAGACTGGCTACCTCTTTGCTTCATTCTACCTGCAGGTGAAAATTTGCTGTTCCAGCAGGCATTTGGAAACTGACTGTAAGGGCTTTTTAGCAGTGCAGTGTTCTTCTGGTTTTGTTGTAATGGATAAATTTTAATTCTACAGTTAGTATAATTGTATTTTAATAGTAACATTTTGAATTATTTAATTCAGTATATTTTTGTCTGTTTTAATTTTTGTAAGCTGCTTTGGCTCCTTTTTTGGGAGAAGGGAAGATATAAAATAATAATAACGATAATTTCTTCTTTGTATTTTTTGCTTGCAGCTCCTACAACAACAGGAACATATGGTAATTATTATTTTTATTGATAAAAAATGGAACAGGGTTTCATTTTTGTTTTAAAAAGATATATGTTCAGTTGTTAATTCCATTTAGAGTAAGTTTATTGAATCAATAGGAAGTCTACATAAATTTTGACTTACTATTGATTCAATAAACCTACTCTTTAACACAATCAATTCAGTGCTCTAGTTGAGAGTAACAGATTTGGGTCTTTAAAAGCTTCGACTGGCATCCTGCATTGCAGTTATGTGTTTGCAGCCTGGAGTTACGGATCCATAACTGCTCTGTTTCCTGTATGCATGTATTCATGATAGTGGCACTATTGCTATGAGTATAAATACCACCTGGAATCCACCTTAAACTCAACTGGGCTGCTCCATGTGATGGAGGTCAGAGATATGGTTGAAATGAGATGCTTCAGTGTGATGTTCATGGCCTGCAGTATAAACTGTGGTTTGAGGTTGGGAGGGGTTAGAAATGTCACCCTGAAGTGCCCCATTCAAGCATGCCACAGACCCCCATTGTATGGAGCAGTTCTCCTGAGTTTAGAGTGGGTTCCATGGGTCAAATCAGTGTGTTCTTCATTACTATGTAACTAGAGGTTTACCATAATCTTCCTCTAATGGTGAGAAAGTATGAGTTGCTCAGGATCACTCAGAGGATTTCTACAGCTAAACTCTTTGAGTCCTTAATCCAACACTGAAGCCATTACTCTACACTTGTCTTAATAAGCCATACTCCTAACACATATTTCTTTCATAATACTTTGGGGGGGGGAAATCTAAAACTATCTCAAACGAAGCTTTTGATTTTAATTCTTTCTGCTAATCTAGGAAGTGATTATCACACGGTTTCCTGAAGCTGTAAAGTTATTATACAATGCTTTGATGCAATGAATTTGCACATTAAACATGCCTGAGAAATGCATATTTTGAAACACACACCGTTATAATAGACTTTCCTGCAGGTCAGTTTTCACAAATTCCTTTCTTTCTGATGTATGTCAATAATTTGAATGCATATTTGGATGGTAAACAGTTACAGCAGTTACAACAGGATGTGCAGTTTGTATGAATCTGTATGTTAGCCTAAATCCAACACCATCCTAGCAGCTATCCACTAGCATCACTGGGCTTGCTTCCCCTTGCCTCATCCCTGCACCCAGCTCTGCTGGCCAAAAACCTGATCTATAAGTCCCCCTGTTTGCAGATTTGAAGGCGAAGAAGGGGTGAAAAAACTGCACCACTAAGATATAATTGATCCTCTCTAGGTGGAACCAATTCCATCAGTGGACAAGTTCTATTGGATTCTGACTTTTTTTTTCTGGAAGTGAAGAATATCTGACAAGCTTAAAAGAGTATGTGAGTCATGTGAGTCTTATTTGCCTCATAATTTGAACTGTTCAGTTTGTAACCGCAACTTATGTTTTTACCTTTCTGGGAAGCATCTATCAGACTAGTCAATGGAAGACACAGATGTGAGGGACGAGTTGAACTGTTTGCCACCCGAAGCTGGGGGACCGTCTGCGATGACATGTGGAACCTCAACAATGCCCGTGTTGTATGCAGAGAGCTTGAATGCGGGGAGGCTCTCTCAGCACCTGGAAGTGCTCGGTTCGGTCAGGGCTCTGGCCCAATTTTTTTGGATGATGTAGTCTGCATGGGGAATGAACTCCGTTTGGACCAGTGCAGCCACAGAAGTGGGGCACAATGATTGCCCCCACTCGGGAAGATGCAGGTGTTGTGTGCTCAGGTATGGGGGCTAGAATGGAGTCACAAATTCAGTGTGCTGGAAATTTGTTTAAATTAAAAGGGGCTTTCTTTTCACTCCCCTCAAGTTTGCTTCTGTGTTTCTAATGTTAGTGGGTAAATTTGTTTGGGGTACTTTTCCCCCCCACAATAAGAAAGGGAAGCCTCATGTCCTCCCAACATTTCCTAGATGATAATTAGGATGCGTGTAGGCCAAACAACATCAGAGTTTGTGAAAATGACAGAAGTTATTAAAAGATGAAGTATACAAAGCTAGGAGAGGCTGCAGCAGTTTGTTTTTGCCTGAGCCTACTGGGAAGAGCATGATTCCACCCCTTCATTTCCTCCCCATTTCCCCCCCTTGGTTAATTGAGTGCAAACTGCTTTTATACTTTGAATCCATTTTGTAGCAACCAGGTAAGTTTTGAGGGAAAAGAGGGAAAGGGGAAAGGGAAAAGAAAAGAGAAACTGGGATTTTTAAAAAAGCAGCTAAAAAACTGGGACAGCCCAAGATTAATTGGGACTGCCAAACCAGGACCATTGAAAAGTTGCAGTTTTCCATTTTTTCCCAAAAGATTTTTAACTCCTTTTTCCAACCCCCCCAATTTTCCTAATACTAAAGGGGGGGATATCTTCCAGACCATATTTTCTGTTCCATGGAAAGCTGGAGTCAATTTTAAACATTTTCCGGGTTTTCCCCCCACTTATTTGACAGGTTAAGGATAGCAATGCTGTCAAAAAACAGAATTTGCTGAAAAGCAGAATTCATGCATTTTACTGTAGGAATAGTGAAGGACTTATGGGAGGCTCATTTGGGGGACTGACCACAAAATGCTGCTTGCAGTCTCTCAGCTGGCTCTTCCCCCCCCACTCCCAGCTCACTTTGCAAGCAGTGTGTTTATGTGAGTGGGCCCAGGTAAGTCTACAAAGGCAAGCAGAACTGATGAAAGGGTGGAATCCCCATCAAATGAATTGAACTTGTCCTTAATTTTGTTTTTTTTTTTTTATTTTTATATAATGCTTTATTGATTAATTAAACATATAACAGAGATTACATCCAACAAACGTATACAGCCAAATGTAAAATACAAATACACATATACAAACATAGTAAAAAAGAAAAAAATACAATACAAATAAAAAAACCAATATAAATCAGACAGTTAAGTACCCTTTTTTACCCCCACACTCCACCTAACATTGCTGAAACTGACATGTTTCCTTATCTGTAATTTCCCTTTCTAGTACATCAAAGCATGACAGCTAACCCATACAAATTAAATTAATTAAAAGAATTATCCACACCGTCACTACTTATACCTTATATCTGCAACTTAAATATAAATATAAATATAACTGATATATACATCAAATATTCATAATCTCTACTTAATAAACCCAAGCAAATTTCCTTTCGACTACCTGCCTCGCCCAAAAGTCTCACTTTTAGCCTGAAAACACCCTGAATTTGGGTTAGAATTTCTACCTTTTCCCGACATTGGGCCTAACCCGTAAAAACTCCTATAAGAAAAGGGAAATAATATATGGTTATCCAAAAAAAGATATCGCCTTTTTTCCCCCACATGTCAGTCCAGATTAGGGGAAACCATTTTCCATCCCTCAATGGCTTCTCCTTTCCTCGACCCTCCAAAATTTTGGGGGAAAATGTCCACCTCTGCCATATCTTAAATTTGATTAACCAGTCTTCCAATCTTGGAGACTGCGGTTTTTTTCCATAATTGAGCATAACATAGCCTTGCAGTTTGTGATAATAAAAAGGGCTATTTTTTTAAACATTTATCAATTTGTAATTTTTTATCATATTTAACAAATATAATTTTGGGGATAATGATAATTTAATTTTTAATATCTTTTTGGATTTTATTTTTCACCCCTTTTCCAGAACGTCTTAGCCACATCGCATTCCCACCAGATTTTAAAAAATGTAGCCTTCCGGGCGCATTTCCAGCAAGCATCACTTTGGTTCTTTTTTGCCTTTGCTAACCAAACAGGGGGTTAAGTACCATCTGTGTAACATTTTACAATAATTTTCTCTTAGGCTAGCTGGTTTTTTTTCTTCTCAAGTGATTTTCCAAAAATTTTTCCCATTCTTCCATGGTGATTTTTTCCCCCAAATTTTTAGCCCATTTTACTATTGTTTGTTTAACAGTTTCAGTCTCAGTTTCTAGGTTAAATAAGATATTATAAATAACACTAACTCTGTGTTTAACTCCAGATTTTAATACCACCTCAAACCTCCCATTCTCTTGTTTCAAAACCCTCTAAATCTCTGTTTTTTTTAAACCTGTCACGCAACTGCATGAACAGTAACCAGTGCGATTGCCAGCCTTGCGGGAAAAAGGTCCTGCTTAGATCTAAATTCGACATTATCCCCGTGTACCTTTAAGATATCCTTGTATGTAAGCCAGTAGCCAGGCTTAGGAATTTCTTTTTGGTGAAATGTTTTGTAGGTAAAACCCCAAATAATGGTATTCTTAGGTATAATTTCCTTTTATATTTCATCCAAATTGTAATTAAAGCTTTCCTGAGGTAGTTCCCCCAAATCCTCTGTCAATAGTCGATTTGCCATACCATATATAGGCGTGCCAACCAAAATACAAATGTTCCCCCTCTAAATTAAAAATTTTTTTTAAATTTTCCCAAAATTACCCCATTCCCTCAACCATTCTAACCCGTTCGCAAAATAAATACCTTAGGTTAGGTAATCCCGGGCCGGGCCTTTTTTTACTATCCTCTAAAACTTTAAGTTTTTCTAGGCCGTTTTTCCATTCCATATGAATTTTCTTAAACCTTTTTCCCATTCCTTAAAAGGTTTATCATTCAAAATTATTGGGAATTTTTGGGGAAAAAAAATTGATTTTGGACAATAGAGTCATCTTAATTGCAGCAATTTTCCCCAGTAAAGAAAGCGGTAACTTTTGCCATTTTCTAAGCTCAGCTTTTATTTCTAACCAAAATTTTTTTGTAATTATTATCAAATAAATCTATGCTATTTTTTGTAATTTTAATACTTAAGTATCTGACTATTTTTTGCAGCCATAAATCCTGCTTTGTTTATTAACTCTTGTTCCTCCTGGGCATTCATTTTTTTAAGAATCATCTTGGTTTTGGGAGTGTTTATCTTATACCCAAAAAGAAAAAACCAAAATTTGCTAATTCGATAATCAATGATTCCATACTCAAGATAGGGTCCTCCAAAATAATAGCCAAGTCTTTAGCATATGCACTGAGTTTGTATTCTTTTTTATTAATCCTAACTCCTTTAATTTGTGTTTCCCCCCTAATTTTATTTTTTTTAAAATTTCTGACACAAGAATAAAAAAAGGTCTAAGGACAACCTTGTCTCACGCCTCTGGTAATCCTGATACTTCTGGTCCCTACCCATTCACGATAATTTTGTTGTTTGTTCCTTATATATGGTCTTAATCCATCCAATGAATCTTGACCCAAAAATTTACCACTTTGATGACTTGCAACAGAAACCCCCAGTTCACCCTGTCAAAATCTTTTTTTGCATAAAAAAACATATAGCCATCTTCTTATCATTATGTCTGTGAAAATATTCTACAATGTTTAAGACTGTCCTAATATTATATTTTAACGTTCCCCCTTTGGAAAAAAACCATTCTGATCTGGATGTATCATTGCTACCATGACTTTTTTTTTAATTTTTCAGCTAGTATGGCTCAAAGATTTTATAGTCTAAATTCAGTAGAGAAATGGGCCATAGTTTTTAACTTCCGTTGAATCTTTACCCTCTTTTTTAATCAAGGAAATGTTTGTTTCCCCCCGACCATTTTTTCCCCCTGGACCAATCATAACTTCCCATAGTGGATCGACTAACTGCTCTTGAAACATCTTATAGTAAAGTGCAAAAAATTTTTTTCCAGTTCCGGCAGCCTTCCCTAATTTTTACTTTCGAATGGCTTGAATAACCTCTTCTTTAGTAATAGATTTTCAATTCAGTCCTCTGATCCTAAATTATTTTTGGTAATATCTTATAAAGTTAAATATTGTTCCATTTTTTCCCTTTTTAAAAATTTCATTTATCCCCATATCTGAAGATAAATTCCTGTAATAGTTTTCAAATCCCTTTTTTTTAACTCATCCTGATTTGTTACTACCCTGTTGTTTTCTATTACCTGTGAGATCAGCCGATTCGCCCTCTCCTTTTTTAACCTGTGTGCCAACCATTTATTTGTTTTATTAGCAAAAGAAGAATTTTTCTGTTTAATAAATTTTAACTTATTTTTACTTCATGTGTGTTAAGAAGTTCTAACTGTTTACGTAATACCTTTAATTTATCTAAAACTTTATATCACTTGGGGAAAATTTTAAGGTGTCTTCAAATTGCTTTATATCTGTGATCACCCATTTTTCCCCTTTCCTTTTTTTTCTTCTTAAAATTATCTCTTTTTGGGAATCAGATATCCCCTAAAAACGGCTTTAGCGTATTTAACGGAACCCCCTTTTTTAAAAATTTTCTGTAAAATAACTCTCAAGCACCTGCTTCCCTTTTTTTTTTTTACTATGGTCTCATCTCTTAATAAATTATCCTTCAGTCTCCATCTATATTCCGTCTTCTGACTTTCTATAACCACACTCAAGGGACAGGGGGAATTTGGCAGATTTTCCTTCTCTTTGATTTGAGTAATGATTTTTTTGGGAACCGGGATTTATCAATTCTTGACCATATACGATGTTCCTCTGTGAAGTAAGTATATTCTTCCCGGTTCGCATATAGGCTCCCCCCATATGTCTATAGGGCTAGGTTCTCCATCATATTATTAAAAACTTTAGGTAGTTTCCCCTCATTTCTATGTTTCTTTTTAGTTATAGTTCACCCATCTCAGGAGGGGTTTACCCGTTCCAATCCCCCCATAATAATAATATTCTGGGCATCAACCTCACTTATTTTTTCAAATTTTTTTTCATAAAAATCACTTTTTTTTTAAATTGGGGCATAAATACCAACAACTAAGATTGTCATGTTTAATACTTTTACTTCAATGGCTATAAATGTACCCTGGGGATCGTTTAACACTTCTTTTGCCTCATATTTGGAATTTACATATAATGCAACCCCTCTTTTCTTTTTCAATTTTTTTGATGTGAATACGTTCCCTAACTTTTAGTTCTTTAACACAAACATTTCTTTCCTCATTGTATGGGTCTCTTGAATACAATAAAGATCTGCTTTCTGCTTCTCCAGATATTGGAATATTATTTTCCTTTTTATAATTGAATTTAGGCCCCTAATATTCCAGGATATTAATTTAACCTTCATCATCCCCAATTCTACCTAACCAATTTACTCACCCCTTTAAACCGCTGTTTCCGATTCTATAGAGGTGTCTTTACCTGTGTCCTCTCGCTCACCTTCCTCTTGTATTTCTTCTTGTTCTGCTTCCTCTTGTTCTGTTTTTTCCTGCTCCTGTTTGTCCAGTTCTCATGTGGTTTTGCCATTGGGGTTTTAAAACTTCCCTTTTTTTTTCTTACAGGGGGGTCTTTGGGGCCCTTTTTTCCTTTCCCCCCTTTCTCTTCTTTTCTTATTGTCCCTTTTTTTTCCCATCTTATGTTTTCTCATTTCCTCTTTTTTTGTCTTCTTTAAGTTTTCTTTGGAATTCCTCAGCCTTATATATCGTATTTATTAGCTGTCTTTTTTGGGGATATGTAAATATACTCCCCTCAAGTTTTCCCCAGCTGTAAAAGGATTCCCCTTTTTTCTCCAATTCTTGTGTCAGACGTGCATAATCTCTCTTTAGTATCTCTAAAAGAACACTTTTAAAAAATTTTAAATCGGTGTCTTTATTATTAAATTTTTATAAGCTCCGTTGTATCAACAAATCTTTCACAACCCCTCGGCCTAAATAAACAATGATGTCCCTTTACCTTTCCTTTTTTTCATGATCATTGAGCTGATCCTAAACCGTTCTCTTTAACGTCTATTTGCTCGGGTTAACCAATTCCCGGAATCTAACCAATTCTGGGACAACTCGATTATAGAGGTCTTCTCCTTCTTCCTCCTCCAAACCTGGGAATTTTTAATACATCTTTCCTTTTTATTTGATTTTTGCTTAAAGTTTCCTTTATTACCTTTCAACTGTGCCTTCAAATTTTCCCCCGTCCTTTTCTCCAATATGTTGTCCACTTCCCGTACATCTTCCACACATTTATTGGTATTCCTCATCTCCTTTGTACATTTTAGTTTTCTTTTTCAAGCTTTCCAGTTCTTTCCTCATTTTTTTTACATCCTTTTTGATTTCTATCATCATTTCCTTCATGTCTGCTTTCCCTATCAAGTCTGAGTTTCTTTATCTCATCCAGAAGAAGCTTGTGTGGGGGCCCCACGAACTTGTCCTTAATTTTGAAGCACCAAAAGAAAGAGTTGTCAGATAATGTTGTGTTTTTAAAAGGGGAGGGGGTTCCTGCATATCAATATATAGCTATGTCAGTTTTTTTCCTAAAAAAGTTTTTTATTTTGCCCCCCCTGTCCTTATTTAAAAAGATTAAACTGTAACATTTTCAGCTTTCTACTGCCTTGCACAATTTAGTTCTAGAAATGGGGGTTTAAAAAATTTATTTTTCATAAAGCTATCTAATTGATGCTTTGTACTCTTGTATTGTGCAGCCAGGGAACATGAAAACCCTTTACACGTATAGGGGGTTTCTGCTGTATTCTGGCCTTAAAATGCAGTAGTTTGTAATCTATAGAAATGAAATTTGTAGTTTATCTTGCTCTGATTATCTGTTCAGAATTACTTTATGTTTGGAAGAGTGTCACTCATTGGAATTGTGATAAATGCCCTACATATTAGGCCCTTAGGAATCAAAACCGCATTGTATTCTAACCATTGCAGAAAGCAGATATGTTGCAGTGCTGCTTTTATTTGTATTTCTTTTTAAAAATAAAGTATGTGTACAGACTTCTTTTTTTTCAAGAAGCATTTTCTACTGCATATTAAAGCACCCCAGCTGAATGCCCAGTTTTTATTTCAGTTAAATTATGATTACTGCAATCTATCTTTTCTTTTTTTTTTCCCCACTCTCAACGCTCCTTTTTAAAAAACGAGAAACTTTTCACCCGAAAAGCCTTCTACAACTTAATATTACTTTTCCCCCTTAAAATAATACTAAATTCAAGTTTTATATGGAGCATTGCAAAATCATTCTCTGATATAGGAATTTCAAATGTTTGGTAATGTGCTATATAGCTTTATTTTCCCATAGCAACATGCACTGCCTTCTTTTTGGAAGGCCCCATATGATAGGAATCCTTGACATTTTTTTCTTTCCCCTTGAAGTGGTTCTCAACCTGTGGGTCCCCAGATATTTGTGGACTTAGGGTCCCAAAACCCTGAGCATTGACCATAGTGGCTGGGGCTTCTGGGAGCTGAAATCCACAAACATCTGGGGGGAAACAGGTTGAGAACCACTGTTTAAAAGTGGCACCCAGTGGCTTTCATGTACATCCAGATTTTAGTCGGAGCTGTAAAGGGGCTGTCAAAAAGATTGAACATGGCTGTGGGATATCCTTTAGCACCTTGGCTAGGTCTGTTATAGTTTGGACTTGTGGGGGTGCTTTCAGCTTCTCCTGATAGCTTCTTTTTGATAGCTAGTGTCATATTAATTTTTTCCCTGTTTACATCTCTGTACTGTTTTTTTTGATACAATCATTAAGGTTTGAACCATTATTCTGAAAGCAAGATTACCCTAATCATCAAACTGTTGCTAGATGGGATTCCTTTATAAACACTATGATAGGAAATGTTTTGAAAAATATCAGTGTCACACCTTTTTAAATAACTTAGTTATTTCATTTATAAGTCACTTGATAGCCAAAGAACTGATCATATTGATGGGGGATTCCCGGAAAAGTGCTCCAAAAATGTAATTTTTTTGAGTTTTTGGGGTTAAAAAAGGATTGTAAGTACATTGGGTCAAATGATATTTATTATTTTGTTTTCATTTGATAAAGTTATGCATGTGGCCAGATTTTTTTTCAAGGTATTCGGTCATTTATTGGTCCATATTATGATGGAGGTAGAAATTTTTAAGTTTTGGACCATCCAATCCAATGATTACTTGCCTATAAAGATTACCATCGATTATGTGGGAAAGTACTTTTCTGCTGAATGTCAGTCCAAGTCTTCTGCTGCAGACACTTAATTTTATCTTTACATTGAAAATCTTTTTGATGGCTGTTTGAAGGGTTTTAAAACCCTTTCATTTCTGGAAAAAATTCTAAGGTAAATATTCCCAAAAGACTGAATCTTTGTGTAACTTGGAGCAACCTTTTACAATAGATTCCACAAACAAAATTTTCTGTTTTTTGTTTTTTTTCCTAATCATCAATACTCAGGGCCCAAAACCCCTCTGGTCAATTTTAAAAAGGGGTTTCTTCCCCAAAATATACTAGCTTTGATCCAAAAATCTTATAGGTTCACATTCATTTATAATGATTCAAGCCAAAAAAAGCTTTTTCTGCAACTAAAGGGATGTGTTTTTTAAAATCTACCAAACAATAGAATTCTTTCCTTCAGCTCTCCACCATGTCATAATCCCACTGACTGGGTATAACTGGAAAAAGGGAAAAAAACTTTTAAAAAAAAAAAAGTTAGAAATTTCACACAGTTGAAATATATGTTAAGGAATGGCTGCCAAATCATTTGAATTTGTCCAAAACCACTCCTGAGGAAACAATTAAGGGAGTGTGGGGGAGGGGGAATAGAAAAAATCCATTGGTGCTGACAATCTACTGGGCCCCAAAAAACAGATGCTGAAACCCAGTGGTGGGCCAGGAGGAAACCCGGGATACCCAGAAAAACCATGGGTTTTCTCTAAAGGCTCAACTAGGGAGATGGGGCAGGTAAGAGTGAGGTGAAAAGGGTTGGAATTGGAGGTTCATAAGGCAAGAGGAAGAAGCCAAAAAGGGAAAGGGGAAAACTGAACAAAGAGGGAAAAAGGAAAAGGTTAAAAAAGAAGGGGAAAACAGGGACTATGGCTACATGGCTCCTCTTTACCCACAGGCCCCTCAATGCCACTCAACTAACTGGTGCCTGAATCAGGCCAAACGAATATTTTTCCCCCCCATCCTAGATGATGGTAGCATTAGTGGGAGCAGCTCTCCCTTTGGGGAAAAAATGATGGCTCTCGTCTTGGCTGGATATCTTCTCACCCAAACCTTCACTCTCTGGGATAGGGCCCTGGGACTAGGGAACTGACATAGGAAAGAAGGATTAAAGGCCAGGGGTAAAGGGTTCAGAATGGAGCTTTTGAAAGAAGCATGAGTGGGAAGCTATGGAGAACGCTAAAGAGCTGAAGTTGGAAGAACCTCAATAGGGGGAAGAGGGGGGAAAATTTGTTTCCTTGGAGAGATGGTTGAAACAAACTGACAGGACTTTCAGATTACCCAGTGGGAAACCCCGAGTCCCCTTTAAATCTCTATTTTTCTTTGTTGGGTGCAAAATCTGAGGGAGTGAGCAGGATGTTAGTTTCTTTATTTGCCTCAGAGGATGAGAAGCATTGTTGGAATGGTCCTACAGGTCAACCAAATTTTTTAAAAGTTGCCAATAATTTACAGCAGCATACTTATCTTGCCCCCGTCTTTGTGTATGGACACAGGCCTGGTGGAGCACCTTCCCCAAAAGGGTGCTGTGGAGTGTCTAACAGCATTTCTATATTATGCTTATTGACAGTCAAGTCATTCTGAGTTTTGAATTTTATGTGAATGTTTCCAAACAGCAGTTTTTAAAAATCACTAAAAATATTGTGTAACTTTCATTATTACTTTTAAGTTATGGCTCAGTAAATACTTTTTCATAAAAATGAAGGTGGAACATGAGAAAATGTTTTAAAAATTACTCTTGAGGATAAGATTGTGACGAGAAAGTGCAATCATCATCTGATACTTAAAAACTTTTGAAAGACAAGAAATTCAGGAATTCTTGGTTAAAATAGTGCATATTTATGCCATGCCATATAATGAATAATATTTTTTATCTCCATAGTTTGGACTGTGATCATGAATATATTAACATCTATAATGGAGAGGTATATCACTCAACACTACTTGGGAAAATATGCGGTGGTTCCAGTTGGACATTTGTTTCATTTTCAGGCACCATGTCAGTTTTGTTACATAGAGACTCTTACTACACAGGTCCAGGATTTTTTGCCTACTATGATATAGGAGGTAATCAAAGGATTTATGTTTTTATAACTTCTACCATTTTTATTTTTATTTTTTTTACATTTTAACTTATAGGCTGAAGCAGAATCTCAGCAATTTGGTCAACCTTGATATTGGTATTAGATTTTGGCAGAATTAAAATATAGGACCTCCAATCCAGACAGATAAAATCCTATTGAAAGAAATTATAGAATAGTGAGCTACCCCAGGCTTATATCAGATAGACTCAGAATTGAGCTATTTAGCCAAAAAGTGGCAAATAGTCTTGGTGCCAAAATTCGTAAGCATTGCATAAAGTTCCTTCAATCATGTTTGAAGAGGAAGAGTCAATATAACAACAGTCTGGCCTGGATCCTATTGGCAATCCCAACTATTTATTATGTAAATATAGTGTTAACTTACCACATAACAATTGATTCAATAGGTTTACTCTGGTTGGAATTGTCAGCAGGCTTTAGGCCACTGTCTTGAAGGACTTTTCGAACCATTAGTGCTAGAACACTGAATATGCATCATAATGGCAGCAGAGCTTGGAATAGTAGCTTCTTTGGTCATATAGCCAGAACCCCTCAGAATGGCTTTTCTAGTTTTCCAATTTCTGGAAGAGAACAAACCTTTACAAGAACAACTTGTGTAAACCCTGTTCTGTTCTCACATTCCTCTGCAGAAAATAGAGGCAGTGATGGTGATTTCTTTGGGAGCTGTGGATGAGTTGCATTAGATTTCTATGAGAACTGTGGGTAATTTGCAGTAGATTGGCAAGATTTCTGACTCCCAAATGTAAAGAAGCAGCTATGGTTAAAATACCCAGTCACTCACACCTTAAAATAGGTTACCCCCCCCAAAAAAAAACTGGGAGGGAAGACCAAGAATAGACAAATTTAAGAGTTTGGATTTGGGATTGATGACAAGTTCTTGGCTTCCTGAGTGTTTTCTTCACTGTCTCTGAATGATGGTCTTTGGCATACTAGTAAAAGAATAAACTGTATTCCACAAGCCTGAAATATGCCAGCCCCTGATGAATATATGTAGGTGGGTTGGAATACATTTTGCAGTTCAATCTCACCTTTTCTATATGTTCTCAGTGTCTCAGGACTTATACAAAAAGGGCATTTTCCCCCTACAAAATACCCTGTGAGTTGGAAATTGTTGAAATTTGCTGCCCTATTTGCAAGTTTCCCCCCTCATTTCTCCCCTTCTGTTTTCAGTTTTAGCTTAGAATGAAAACAGAAGGGCAAAAATATTTTTTTTCAATCTTTTCGCTAAGGCCATAGTTAAAACAGGAATGGCCCTCAGATGCTTTTGGACTTCAACACTCACCAGCTGTTGGGTATTTAAGTGTGCTGGCTCTGGCTGAGGAGATCTGCATTTACACCACAGCTCGGGGCAGCAGAAAGGGAGAAGGTACATCCATTTGGGTTAAAATATAACTGTGGTAATTCTTTGGAAGAGTAGATAAAGGTGGTCATGGAGGTATTGCCAGAACACTAGTAATTCTTTTTAAAAAGTTTTGTCTTGTCTTGTTTTGTTTTGTTCTGTTTTGTTTACAGAACTGGAAACCACAACACATCCTGAAGTGACAGGTAATGATACCAGTTCACCTCTTATTTTGTCTGGAGTATATGTAGGCAGAAGACTGGATGAGAAGGATAAATTCTTTAACAACCATAACAAAATCCCAGCAAAACCCTGTATTGCTAGCATACTATACTAGTCCCCAAATTCTGTGATAAGTACCCAACCCTTCACTGGTTAAGTTTTCATTTTATGTTTTCACCCCCCACAAAAAAAAGTCTAATAAATATGCACTAGATCAGTGGTTCTCAACCTGTGGGTCCCCAGATGTTTTTGGACTTCAGCTCCCAGAAGCCCTAAGCATCGACCATAGTGGCTGGGGCTTCTGGGAGCTGAAGTCCATGAACATCTGGGGACCCACAGGGTGAGAACCACTGCACTAGATAGAATCATGCCATCAGCTGAATAATCAAACTTCCAGTTGACAGTATATTTGCAAATTTAGCCCTGTTTGGCTGATATTAAATCTGGGTTGGTATTCAGTATTGCAGTTATTGATTTGTAACACAGAGTGATAGATCTATAACCAGTCTGTATTTAGGAAGATTACAAACTGTTAATGGAAACCTAGGTAAAGGCCACTCCAGTCCACTTTAAGAGCCAGCAGCCAGATCTTTTCAGTGTCTGACTGGAGCACAAGAAAGGTGATGTTTCTATCCTCTCCCACAAATGAGTGAGCCAGCAATAATCGATGCAGAGCCTTGTTGGAAGTCCTTGTTGCAGGCTTGCTCGCTGACGGGAGACAGGTAGAAATATCCTCCTTGTGACCCATTAGAAAGCTAAAGGGGCCTCCTTTATTTGCATTGGCAGTTGCTCTTAAGGTGGGCGAGGAGAGGGGTCAAGTCAGGAGACATAATTTCATTACACAAATATAATTAAGTGGCTGGATATTATATATGCTGCAATCAACCCTGAGAACTTAGCTAGCTAGGTTTCTGGCTTATTATTTGTTTATGTACACGACAAATTTTCCCCAACCCTGGAAATCAAGGTTTATAAAAAATTAAAACCTGTTATCAATTAAAATAAGTTAAAATATTACTAAGCTATCAGTTGAGTAAAAAACAAATGGAAGACACACCCATTAGAAGCAAGAAATAAGAGCTGTACAACACAATATACGCTGTAGTACTCTCCAGATATACTCGATTTCAGTTTGATTTTTCTTTTGAGTAGATTCACATAGAGCTGAGCAGCACAATTTAGGCTGCAATCCTATACATACACATCTGGTAGTAAGTTCCATTGATCTCAATGGGCATCCTTTTGAGAAGGCAGGTACAGAATTGGGCTGTTAAATTACTAAATTAAATTAATAACATTGGTGAGAATGACTTAAATGTGATTATTAATGTGAATCTTTCTAACAGCTTATAGAAACGTCTAGTAAGTACTGTAGTTTTCTGTCATTCTTGTTGTACATGAAAGCATCTCTGTTGTAAGTTAGAGTGTCTGAGGGAGGGAAAGTGACAGAGAACAAAATGGAGATAATAGGTGACCTTCAGAGAAGAGGACATGCCATTTTGGTTCCACTTCAAGCTGCAAATTGGGTCTATGTTATTATTTTAAGTTTTAGTTCAGTGTTGTTATGAGCATACGTTAACAAATTCTACCACATCTAATAGATTTCCATTTTCTTCTCAAGTGCAACTGCACCTTTCAAGACAGCCTCTGGATCCACTAATAATTCTTTCTTCTGATTTGGTTCTCTTGCTTCCATTTTGTCTGTCAGTCACAGGGACCCTGGAACTATTTTTAAGGGTTGTGTGTGTGTGTGTGTGTGTGTGTGTGTGTGTGTTTAACATTGACAGGTAGGCCATTATAAATTTGACTACTTTCAGGTGTGTTGTTACAAAATAATGAAAACACAAAATACATTGCAGTAAAATAACAATCATCACCACCAACTGAAGCAGGTAACAATTTGGCTGCCATGAAAGCAATGGCAAAATGATACATGAAATACACAAACTTAAGTAAATAAACCAATGAATAAACACAATTAATATGTCAAGCAAAGGTGAAAAATATATTAAGAACCTATGAGATGAATGCAAAGATGCCTGTAACATCTCCCAGCATATCACTTTAAAATCAAAAGCTTTGGGAATATGTTAGAAAATCCAGGACTGCTCATGTAATATTATCAAATGAAAACGTGAAATATGGATCTACAAAGCTTGAGGTGCAGAGATTCTTCTAATGCAAAGCCTGCACTATTTTTCTTGCTTTCCTCTTCTTTCTTATTCTTGAACTAAGTTCTGCCACACATACCACTACAGCTGCTAAGGGGCCACTGACCCATCTCCGTAGTGTAGTACTAAACCATATTTTTTAGTGCATGGACTCCAGAATAGCTACTTTGGCTTGGCCTAAGTTCTTAATATAAGACTGAGATGACATGTAACTGAAGTTCATAAAGAAACTTTTATATCTAGCATTTGTCTGAAAGATAGGAGAAACCCTGTAGGAGCTACTTAACCACTGAGCTATGGGCAAACTCAAGCATTGTTGGCACAATTGTTTGCATAGCTGTGAAATCCAGGAGTAAACAGCACTCTATTTCCTTGGTGCATAAGATCTTATTCTATGACTTTGGGGGCACATTGCTTTTCATTTTGTTTTGTTAAAAGAGAAGCATTCTCCCTCCCTGAGTTCTTCAAGCATTTTCAAGCAAGTGACACCTAAGCTAGTGACACACTTTTTATCTGTCAGTAAGCCAGGGCATAATATTTTTCTCTAACTTTCTTCTTAAAAGAAGCAACAAGTAATTTTATCAATTTTCTTCCTGCACTGAGCAAGTCTTTCGAAACCACATAGCTTTTGAAGCCTATCCATAATTCAGGATTAATTGCAGAAATACTGTTCTCTGTGCAGAAAATGCTGCTTCGTGAACAGTAGATGCTTCTTTTATGCACATTAGCCCCATGCAAATTTTGCACTGAAATGCAATAAAATGCATTTTTGTGATGACATATATTGCATTGTATTTTGGATGGTGGACCACTTGTCAGTGCATTATTATCCAGATATTCATAAATAGCTAGACTCAAACATGTGCAAAAAATCCCCAACTTCTCACATACACTGATAGGATCTGAGTAGAAAACAACTGGCCTGAGGAATGGCTGATCCCTCTTTGAAAGTATCACTGTCTGTGTGGCTGCTGTTAGAAAAAAACAAAAAGCAAATTCCAAGATGGGTATAATTAAAAATTCCGTCAGAAATAACACTGCCAATAGCATATTACCCTAAAGCAAATGCAATCATAACTGAAATACAGTGTAGAGTTCTGGTCACTGCACTCAAATGATGTTGTAGAGATGGCAAATGTACAGAAAAGGGCAGCTAAAATGATCAAAGGACTGGATCATGTAATCTATAAAAACAGATTGCAATGTTTAGAGTTGTTTAGCATATAAAAAAAGCAAGTTAAGGAAGACACAATAGAAAAGTATAAAATTATGCATCTCTGATAATCCCAGAATCAGAGATCATCCACTGACATTGGCCATTTCCACACGGGGGTAATACCCCGCGGTGTGACGACCAGCCACGGAGGTTGTCTGCACCACGGGGTGCGCGAGGGCGGACAAAAAAATGGAGGTTCTAAACCTCTGTTCGCCCTCGCACAGCCACGTGGGTGGCACTCCGGGTTTTATAAAACCCCATGCGCGCTGCTCCATGGCAGCGCCCGGTGAAGAACTGCAGGGATGTGGTAGCGCATCCCTGCAGCGCTGCCTGGGGTCGGGCTTCCCCCTGGTGCTCTGCCCCGATTGGCGGAGCGCCGCCGGAAGTCACCGGCCACCATTTTGGGTGCCGCCGGGCGCCGCCAAACGCCACCAAACGGCGGTGGTGTTTAGAGCGGCGAAATCGTGCTGCTCTCCACGGGGATGGAGCCTTCCGCTTCAGAGTAAGCTCTGTCCCCGCGTGTGCCGCCCCGCTTCCCCTTGTGTCCACCCCTCGGGTGTAGAAAGGGCCATTAAATGGTGGTAGTTTCAAGACAGATAAATGTAAAGTATATTTAAACAGACTACATTTAAACATTTAAAATTCGATCAGTCTAGCCATTTCAAAATAGTGAACTGAAGAGAGTTATTTTTCCTTCAGTTTTTAAATTTTGTGTTTTGAGTTGTGTGTATGTGTGTGAAGATTTCTTGTTAGTCATGGAAGCAACAGGATTTCCTCCTTAAAATATAGAATCATAGAGTTGGAAGAGACCCCAGGGGCCATCCAATCTAACCCCCTGCTATGCAGGAACACCTATCAAAGCATTCCCAACAGATGGCCATCAAGTCTCTGCTTAAAAACCTCCAAAGAAGGAGACCCTTCCACACTCCGAGGCAGCATATTCCACTGCCAGACAGCAATGACTGTCAGGAAGTTTTTCCTGAGGTTCAGGTGGAATCTCCTTTCCTGCAGCTTGAATCTATTGCTTCTTATCCTAGTCTCTGGAGAAGTCATTTTACCTCATTTCACCCCTTCATGGGAACACCATTGCTGCCAGCACAGTCAGAAGTGATGTCATGTCACTTCCATGATCTGACTGATAAATGGGCAATTTTTGCAGACTTTTCCAAGGGGTGTTAGGGTGATGGTGAGTAAGGTGCTCCAAACTATCGTATTTTTGTGGTAATTTGGATGACTTTTCAGTGTCCTTGGGCTAAAATTCAGCTGATTTTTTTTTTTTTAAGAGTTGGGTAATCCATGGACTTTGGAAGTTTCCTGGGAGACTTAAGGAAATACAAAATGGAGTTCTTGTGTGACATGAGGACCATGGGGCATGTCCCCCCCTTTTTAGATCTGTAGTTTTCTGGGGAAAGGGTTCCAAATTGAAGTAGCAGAGGATGGGGGAAGGGGTAATCATGACTTGGACCATAGGGGTGAGTCTGTTAATTCCTTTCCCCTGAGCACGATTGTCTCACCAAAATTTCTCTCCCAGCCGTTGGCTCAAGGGAAAGAACACTCCCCCACCAGTCTTCAGATATGGAACCAGATTTCCTATTCCTCTTGAAAAGGGATAGGAATTCTGTGGCCCTCTGGATGTTGTCAGATTGCAGCTACCAACATTCTTCATCATTGGCTTTGCTTGCTATGGCTGCTGGGAGTTGCAGTTCAACAATTCTAGTGGACTGCATGATTCCCACCTCTTTACCTGTAGCTGGAAGCACAAAAGCACAGATAACATGGCAAATTACCCACTGTTGGAAGGAGTCTACACATTGTAGAGAAAAGAGCCATGAGATTAAATAAAAATATACATTACTTTGCTTTTGGCAATGTTCCTATAGATTTTATTGCTCTATATGTGTTGAAATTATAATCCATCAATGGGTCATTGCCATTTAGCATGTATATCTTTCAGTTTAACTCCAGATGAATAACTATCAGTATTGCTATTATTGTTTAATCTTGAAGGCTGATATGTATTAGCCATTTCAAGAGGATCACAACAACAATTACATGTACTGTCATTTAAATAAGATTTATTTTAATGTTTTGCAATATTCCTTGCATTTTCAGGACTTCCAGCTACCACAGAAACTCCAGTTACAACTGGTATGCATTTTATATCTGGGTTCAGACATATTATCAGTACTACTTCACATTTACAAACTGAAAAAATATTTGCTGTGAAATCCTCACCAGATGAGAAAGTCAGAAGATAGGTTCCAGTTTCTTGTCTTCTTTTTCTGGTGTGAAGTTTGCAAAAATAAGAGATGACTCATTAAAAAAAGATGAATCAAAGGGCCAAACTAAATGTAATAGGAAAGTTTAAAGTTCTTTGCCCTCGAGACTGGTAGAGGGAGAGAAAAAAATGTCAGGGTTGACATGAAGTTTATTATAACAGGAGCTGGGAAGAGAGTTTTTGATGATGCTTGGGATATATATGATGCTTAGGTTGCATTCAAACAACTTTCATGTGGAGAAACCATTGAAGTTCTATTAAGTGCCCAATTTGATGAAGGCCCAGGTGATATCTGCCAGGGTGATATCCTGTACAGAGTGAATGAAATATCTCTTGAAGAATGTTCCCATAAGGCAGTGGTCCTCAACCTGTGGGTCTCCAGATGTTTTTGGACTTCAGCTCCCAGAAGCCCTGAGCATTGACCATAGTGGCTGGGGCTTTTGGGAACTGAAGTCCAAAAACATCTGGGGCCCACAGGTTGAGAACCACTGCCATAAGGGATAGGGAGGCTGTTATTTGTAACTGCAAGGAAATTGCCAGTGTTATCTGTTCAATTACTTCCATTCATTCAGTTATTATCCCATCTTTTCCCTAATACTAGAGCCAAGATAGCTCACAAAATGATTAAAAAGTATGTTTGTGTCTGTGTATGTACTTTCAATTTGCCTGCTGACTTATGGAGACTCATGAATTTCATAGGCTTTCATTAGGCATGGAATAGAATAATAGAATCATAGAGTTGGAAGAGACCCAGAGATCCAGTCCAACCCCCTGCTATGCAAGAACATACTTCAAAGCATTCCCAACAGATGGCCATCCAGCTTCTGCTTAAAAACCTCCAAAGAAGGAGACTCCACCACACTCTGAGGCAGCATATTCCACTGCCGGACAGCCCTGACTGTTCTTCCTGAGGTTCAGGTGGAATCTCCTTTCCTGCAGCTTGAATCCATTGCTCCTTGTCCTTGTGCTCTGGAACACAAGAAAACAAGCCCGCTCCATCCTCGACATGATACCCCTTCAAATATTTAAACATGGCTATCATGTCCCCTCTTAACCTTCTCTTCTGCAGACTAAACATACCCAGCTTCCTAAACCACTCCTCACAGGGCATGGTTTCCAGACTTTTCTCATTTTGGTTGCCCTCTTCTGGACACATATATAAATAAACAGCTCTGCTCCACTAGTATTGTCAGAAATACTGCTACAGTTTTCTTTCACAATGATTAATCTTGTTGGAGCTTGTTGGATTTTCACACTCACGGAAGCTAGAAATTTATGGCGTATTTTTCCTGTTATTTTCATATCATGTTTTCCTTTGTTCTGCTGCAATATCCTTCTCATAGTTTAGAGCAAACAAATAATGCCAATTCTTTTAAAACTCATTGTACATCCTACTAGATAGTTACAATAATAGTAATACAACAATAATAATATTAATGAGAAATTGCTATGAGTGACATTTAAAATTTGCCCTTTTCCCCCCTCCCTAATAAACAGCTCTTCCTGAAGACACTACTGGTGAGTGCGATATCTTCTATTCACATTCTTAGTTCTCCTGTTCAAAAATGATACATTATTAAGGATTAGTCTTGCTGTATCTGGGACGATGTGCACATTTTTGAGACATATTCCAAAGAAATCACAGTCATTGTTTAAATTTAACACAGGCGTGGGATATTCTTCAAAAAAAAAAAGTTGCAAAATCAGAAGGAATTCTTGCTCTGTCCCTCTCATACATCAATTATTGAAATATGTCATTCCAATATCATATCATGGAAGAACAATTTTACAGTACTGATTATTCATTTTCAGATTTATAGCACTCTTTCCTTATCTGTGGTTTTGCTTTCTGCAGTTTCAGTTACCTTCGGTCAACTGCAGTCCAAAAATATTAAATGGAAAATTGCAGAAATATTGCAGGGTCCCTCTGGCCAGGTACCTCCTTCCTCTTCTCTCCAGGTCCTGCCAATTGAACCCTGCCTGCCTGCCCCCCACTTTAACCACTCCTCTGCCAATACCACCATAGGAAATGGCTCTGGCATCTCCAGAAATAGCCCTCCTGTTCTGCAGGGACCAGAGAGAGAGCGAGAGAGAGAGAGAGAAGACACAGAGACTATAGGGATCCTATAGGGTACTATAGGATTTTGTACTATCCACAGTTTCAGGCATCCATAGGGGTTCTTGGAACATATCCGTTACAGATATGTGAGGACTACTGCACATAGAAAATTGCCCCAAAATGGCTAATTGTACCATATTTTTACCAAGTCTCATCGTTATTTCAGATATGCCTACATGATATTTAGTATTCCAGACTAATATTTCACTTAACTAAATATTTTTATTCTCTTGAGCACAGAGGGTCCTGAACTTACCGGCCATCTTACTTTTATGTCAGCATATCAGTTTATATTAGTCTACCATTATATCAAGGTTGAAAATAAATTTGCTTTTTTATTATTATTTTTAAAATCCAGAACAGTGATAATTAATCATGTACAATTATGTCAAATATTGAAGAACTATTGATATACCTCAAAAAAGCAAGCTGTGTTGATCAATTATAATGTTATAGATTGAGAATGACCTACTGTTCATAAATATAGTTAGTGTAAAATAAATTGCCTTGAAATGATTTACATGGCAAATCTGTAGATAACAATACAACATCCTCATACTTGGTGATACTACAATGAATTCAACAGATTTAAACTTTTCATTAGTTTCCCTACATTAATGTATAATTGGATCTCTGTTATATGACATACTCCCATATGAGAACAAAACTTCTGATGAATAAACTTCCAACTAACCTTTGTTGGATTTATTTGAGAAATGGTTAAAATTAGACTCTTCTATTTACTAACCATATTTCTCATTCTTTCTTGATTCTTAATTCTTGCAAGATTAAATATGAATTGTGATTATCTGCTTTTAAATGTTCGGAATTATTTCCCGAAGAATGTACTCAACAAAGATTGTGCATTGTGTCTGTGTTTTAGCATAAATAGTTTTGAGTCCTTACCATTCTGTTATAAAAATATGATTTCCAAATTTTCCCTTAATATATGTCAAAATTGGAAGCCATTCCTTCTCCCTTTCATCTCTTGGTATTCCATTTTACACTTTGGTTAAGATATCATAATCTTTCATTTCAAATAGTTTGGTTAGCCATTCATCTATGTTTGGTATTTTATTGTTCTTCCAATACCATACATAAATGATTTGAGTGGTAATAGTCAAGTAGAGTATTATCTTCCAGAATTTTTTCCTCATAGATTGTTCTAGGGAAGACAGCATGTTCAATAAAAAAAAATTTCTAAATTAATTTTTAGAATTTCAGACATGGTTTTATGAACATTTTTCCAGGATTTCTTAGCTTTTGGGCATGATCACCACATATGAAAAAGTGTCCCTACTTGTCCATCACATTTCCAGCAGTGGTTGTTGCCCATATTATACACCTTACATAACTTAGAGGGGTTTAAATGCCATCTATAAAACATTTTCAAGTAATTTTCCTTTAAATTTTGAGATAGGATGAATTTTCGGGTTCTCTTCCTATATCAAGGTTAAAAACAAATTTGAACAGTTTTGGTTTTCTAAACTCTTTCTTTTAAAATCAGATACAGAGAAAATTTCACTTAATACAAATAATTCATGGTTAGTTTTACTTCAGTGTTGCTGCAACAATGTAGAAAAATTTTGTGCTTAGGATGAAACAACCCTTTGGATCCTGCTGCTTCATCAGAATCAGCAATCCCTCTCTCTCTGCTGTAGTTCAACATGCACTCTCAAATCTCTTTGGGGCTGGGAAACTCTCTAAAATAGGTTTTCACCAACACAGAGGGTTGCAGCAGGAAGAGGAGAGAACAAATGTCCCAATTTCACTGTTATTGGATACCAAAACAAAGAGTTAAAATCTGACCACATTTGCTTTCTCAGTGCCTACTCCTGCAGTTGCAGAGACTACTGAAACTACAGAAATCCGCACCAGTAAGTATGCATCCCAATTTTTTAATTCTTTAAAGTTTTTATAGATGTTTTGAATGGTACTCCAAATTATTTCCATACCCAGGTGGGCATAGATAGTTTGCAAAATTGGACCTGAAGTCAGCACACTCAATTGATAGTATATTAAAACTACTGCTAAAATATTTATATAGTCCATGGAATATGACTTGCTTTATATAACTGATTATTCCAATGTTTCATCTACACTAGGGTGGGTTTCCCCCTTCAGTACCACACAGCCCATATTCTACTGTCCAGCTTGTTATCTTGACTTGATTTCTTCTTCAAGAAGTAGATTGCAATTATGAATGAAGCCTTTTGATGAGGACAGCTGCCTCTTTCTAACTTTTTTAAAATATATACAGCTTTTTGAAGAAAGTACTCTTCTTATTAAAAACCATCTTATAATGAAGATCTATTTGCTAATTAGTTTCTTGATTATGGCCCTTTCGGCAGCACCCTCCCATACTGCAATGGTGACGGGGGAAGGACAGGACCACAATGACACTTCTGCATGACGTCATCGTGGTCTGGTCCTTCTCCCACCCTCAGGCAGCGTGATTGCAGATTAAATCATTGATGGATTTTCACAATCATGTGTCATTGATGGGGATGGGGATGTGTCATTGTGGTCCTGTCCTTCCCCTGTGCAAAGTGCACCATTTCCAGGATCCTGGACTTACCTGTACTGCAAAAGCCGAAGAAGCACAATGGCTGCGCTTCCTGCCCCGATGCGGCCTGGGAAAATACCCGGCTGCACTTTGAAAGGAAGAGGTATGGCCGTCATGCTTCCTTCTGCAGGGAACCAGCTGGTACAGCAGGGAGCAATCCTGTCACACTCCCCTCCCAGCAGAGCCACTGCCAAGATCCCCACTGGATAACTTTGGGAAAAGGTGGGGTGCAGAAAGGGCCTATGAAATAAAATACATCTTATGAGAAGGCATACCAAAGTTGCACTTTGTAAAAAATGGTATGTGGGAGAAGCATCTCAATCCCGCTTGCTTCACATGATTCATTTAGAGCTGGCCTGCACAACATACAGCCCACGATCCACCTGCAGCCTGCCAAAGAATTTCATGCTGCCCACAAGTGGGAAGGATGGTCCACCTCAGGCGGCAGTTTTTTGGGGGTGCTGCTGGGCCACGATGGCCTGAGAAACACTGACTGCTCTGGCAAGTTGTTCTGATTTCATTTGCCTGGACATATGTTACAATCTCAGTTCAGTCTGGAAATAACGGGGCACTGCGTGACCTCAGGAAGCTGTGCTTCCCAACTTGTATCTCTTTTGCAAGGTCCGTGTTGATTTGTCTGCTGGTTCTTTTGGATTTTTTTTACTAGACCTTGTGGTCTGCTCCCCCCCCCAGGAAACATTTGCAACACAACACATCCACCCCTGGTGGGAAAGGGGTTGGGGGGGAGAAAGAAACAGTGTGGAAAAAGATTTCTTATGCAACGAGATGGCTCTGGAGACACACGCCCCCTCTCTCAAGCTCGGTCTCTCTCAAAACTCTGCATCTGGCGCGACCTTGAGTCCTTCACTTTTTGTCACCCCCTCCGCTTACCTTTGCTTTCGTCCGGCTCTTCCCTTTGGCTCACCAGATGATGGGGCTGCCAAGAGCTCTGAGTTTCTTCCTCCTGCAAATTCTGTAGCAGGGGAAGGGAGATGTCGCTGTGTGTGCCGTTCAGGGCTAGGTATGCAGTAGGCAGGGACAAGCAAAGGCAGCTGAGATAAAAGATTTTAGCTGGAGATGGACGAGGATGAATGGCAAGAATGCCTGTTGAGGGCAATGCAAGTTCTCTGAATGTCTGCAGGGAATAATGGGGGGGCCCCACGAGTATTAGTTTACACATCTGGGCTCAGTTTGTAATTTAGGATAGCTGCAAATAAAACAAAGAATCAGGAGAGGAAGGGAGGGAGCATAGGTGGAGAGAATGGTGTGGGTCACAGGACTAAAGAAGGAGGAGGAGGAGGAGGAGGAAATGGGTCCTGTTCTTTATTTTACTATCTTAAATCTTAATTCTTTATTTTACTATTTTAAATCTTGTTTCATCTTTATCATCTGGAAGATAATTGTATTTTGAAAGATAACTTTGGGCCTTTTTGCCCTACACTGTTATAGTGCTATTATTCCCCTTTCAACATCCTATGGAATCCTGGGATTTTCAGTTTAGGGACGGGCCTTTAGAATTCTCTGCCAGAGAGCTCTTTGGCCTCAGTAAGAGAAGTGATTGGGTTGATGGAATACTCTCCCTTCAACAAATACTTAACTTTGTAGTTATTGATTAGGGTGGTAAGAGAGAAGAGCACTCTGCACATGCTCTAGGATCCTCTCCCTTTAAAACCTTTCTGCAGTCCAAAGAAGTTTAGCCTATTTAATTTTGGCCCTTACCTACTGCCAAGTTGTGCAGATCTGATTTAGAGGTTTAGTGAGTAAGCTCTGTTTTCTTTTCATCATTTTCCCCAACTCAAAATGATACCACATTATCTGCCAGTAGTAAGTTTGCATTCTGAATGTTCATTTTTATTGGAAACTCTTGAAGGGTATCAGTTTCTCAGAAGAATCACTTTAATGAAATACTGAAATATTAAATGGTAAATGAGCTCAGTTTTATTTGTGCTCAAGCAAGTAAGAGTAATATGTCAACAGCAAAAAGGGTTCCCCTGAAATAGCAAATACTCATGATGACAAGTGTCATTCAAATACACTGCAAGAGTTTTCATAACAACCCCCCTTCTGTTCATAACTAAAGTGTTGTACCAAACATTACGTTACATGTTATGTAACACGACATTTTCATCTTGTCTGAGTGCCAGCCCAACTTTATAGGACATCCTGTTGAAATTTTCCTGACTAGTTTCTTCTACTTTTTGAATATGTATTTGATGAAATTATGAGCCTCCCACTGAAAGCTTAGACTTAAAAACAATCATCACTGGGGGAACTTTTGCATCCTTTGTCTTCAAAATAGTTTCATGGCATGCTTTTTTCTTCTGCAGTTCACTTTTTGTTTGGTTTGAGAAATAGCCATGCATAATTAGTGTTAGGACCTATACTTTTTTTAAAAGAAATCTTTTTATTAATCCGTTAAAAAAAGAAAAAAGAAAAGAAACTTCAAACAAGAAATATATCAATAGACAGCTATAGACTAAACCAATTTCACATACAACAATAATAAAGGAGAGGAAAAAAATAGATAACAAAGCCATAATTTACAACCTAATTTCAAAGAAATAAAACATAAATACATACCTAGTAATCTTCCTTTATTTACCCTTCTTATTTCATTGGCCCTTTTCACACGGCATTTTCCATGCGAAAGGGTCCCATGAGCATCGCGCAAATGTGAGGCGCGGTCCACACGACGCACTCACATTTGTGCAACGCTCCAGAGCCTGGCAGGCACCGCTCACGCACTTTTTCATTTTTGGCTTTAAGCCAAAAATGGTGCGCGGTCGCGCATCGCTCTGGGGCCCCGCGCGACTTACCTTGTGTGCAGAGCCTCGGGAGCTGGACCAGTCGCGCTTCCTGTCTCAGTGTAGCCTGGGAAGGTCCTAGGCTGCACTGCGAAAGGAAGAGGAAGGGCTCTCATGTGAGCAGGAAGCTCGTGAGGAGCTGAAGAAACCCAGACACGAGGGCCTCTCAGAAGAGACTGCTCACGCGAGCACTGCACCTCAGCACCGAGAAAAGGTGAGTTGTGGAAAGAGTGATAGTCAGTTATATCTTATCTAGTATTTACCAACAAGATTTAACATTATTTAATGTACCAAAATAGAATTCTTCCTCAACTAGATATGTTAAAGTTATATAACAAAAGAGAAGTCTTATCTCTGAAAAGTTTTAAAATCAAATTCTTTGTATTTTTCCATGAATGGTCTTCACTTATGTAACCTATTCACTTTATCTCTGTCTTACTTGCATAACTTTATAGTCTTAACTTTGCTTTCATAGTTTTTATCCTATATACATATACATCCGTCATAACAGATAATAATATCTTTTGTGATATCAATCTGTCACATCATAGCTTTTCTCCTCCACCATATAAAGAGGTTATCTTATACATTTAGCCTATTGTGATGGCTTTCCCCCAACTGGACTCCCAAAGGGGGGAATTTAGATTCTACTCTTCATTAAATTGTTTCATAGATTGTCTGATAATATAGTTGTCAATTTATCTAGTTCAATTAAATCATATAACTTTCATAGCCACTCATCAATATCTGCAGCTTCTTTTTGCTTCCACCTCTGTGCAAACACCAGTCTAGCTGCTGTGACTGTATAAATCATTATTTTTCTCAATGATCTTTTCTTCTTGTTTAACATCAAATATATTTAACAAATATATTTCAGGGTTCATTGGAAAGTTGATTTGAATAGTTTTAGTAATACAATCATGTACATTCCTCCAAAACTTCTCTGTTATGTCACAACTCCATCAAAGGTGGTACAAGGTTCCCTTTTCAGAACATTTCCAACATGTATTTTTAGTATTCTTATTTATTTTAGCCATTTGTACTGATGTATAGTACCATCTAAAATAAATTTTATAATAATTCTCTTTTAAGCTGACACCTTTTAAAAATTTTTGTATGTCTTTCCACTTTCTACTTTCCATACATATCTTTGTATATCTTTTGTATATCTTCCAACTTTCCAGTGAAAGCTAGCATCCAATATTTTGCGCCCATTTTACCACATTATCTTTAACAACTTCCTGTTCCATCTGTAAAACTAGTAACATTTTATATAGTTTACCTATGAGGTGGTCTGTACCAAATTTAAACTATTTATCAAACTCTCTTTCTTTAGATTCTATACCAATAGTTTTTAAGTCCATTTTAAATCTTTCTGCCAGTTGCCCAAGCAAAAGCCAATGAGTAGTAAATCCATAATTTAACAATTCTTCTTTATTTTTCCAAACTATTTTATCGTCTTGAATCTTTACCAAATCTTTATATGTAATCCATTGATTCAGTTGGGGCCTTTCTCTTCTGTAAAAAGCTTCATCTGTTGACATCCATAATGGTAATTTTGAATAAAATTTATTTTTATATAAAAGCAATGTTTTCAAAAGAGATTTCCTTATAAAATGATTATTAAAATCTTTATTCACCTTTACCTTTTCATACCACAAATGTACGTGCCAACTGAAAAGCAGATCAGCCCCTTCCAGAGTTAATAATGTCATTTTTTCTAATTTAATCCAATCAATTAGCCAGTTGAGGCAACTAGCACGATAATACAATTTTAACTCAGGAAGCCTTATTCCACCTCTTTCTGTCATGTCTTTCAGTATATTCCACTTTATACATGGTTTTTTGCCATTCCGTATGAATTTTGATAAGTCATTTTTCTATTGGTAAAATGGTGCATCATTCATAATCACAGGGAGATTTTGAAACAAACAAAAAATTATTCTAGGTAAGATTTTCATTTTGATTGTTGCAATTCTCCCCATCACTGACAAGTCAAGTTTAGACCATTTTTGGAGGTCTTCTTTTATATTAAGCCAGACTTTTTCTTATAGTTGTTCTCATATAAATCAGTATTATTCTTAGTAATGTTAATTCCAAGATATTTTATTTTTTTGATATCTTAAACTGGGATACTTTTTCAGGGTTAGAACCTATTCTTACAGACTTGTCACTTTGCAATATTTTGAACTGATAAATGGATCTAAACGACATTTACATTTTCTGATCAGTGTTCACCTTTCTTTTTCAGCAGCTGAAGAAAGCATTTCTACTATTGGTAAGTCCTCTGCCTTCCTTATCAATCTGGGCAAGGAAAATGCCACCCCTACGTTACAACTTTAAGTATGACTTATCACTGGCTACGGCGGCAGAAGTGCTGGGATTCGCAGCCCAACATCAGCTGGAGGGCTAGAAGTTGTCCACTTTGAGATCTCAATCCCAAGCCCAAATCATTCTGAATAGCCACGGTGTGTCAATGGCACTTATTAAAAGCTTCAAGAGGAATTCTAAAAAAAATGAACACAACACTTCAGGCTGATAGTGTTTCAGAAAATACACTGTAAGAATTTGGAAAGTTGCAAGTATTTGAAAAGAAAGGATTTCACTGCATTGCTTCAGTCTTTAGTTCTTGCTTGCAGAAGAAATTCAGGCAGAGAACCAAGATCAGAGATCCTAGATCCAGTGGGACCAATACCATGCCTCCTTTTCCTATCCTTCAGACCAGCCTTTTACCTGTTGCAGTGCGCACGCGCGCGCGCGCGCGCACACACGCACACATACACAACATGGCAGAGAACTGTCCAGTGATGAACCATACTCCAGGACATCCCAGATGTCTTTCATAATTCCTAGAAGATGGCATCATTGCTGGGCATCCAGCAACATAGGGACATAGTTGAAGACTGCCCTTTCCCTCTGAACAGCAAGTAAATGGCCATGCATTTAGTCATTGTCCAAGTTTGGCAGTCCACTCTAACCCCTTCATTGAGTTGACAGAAAACAAAAAACTTACTTACCCAGGGGTAAGGTGGACTTGTGCTTGCATAAAATCACTAGAAGTGTGCCAACTACTAATAGAAAAATGAACCTTTGAGAAGGAGGCATTACGTGAACTTAGTTTATTCCTTGTATCTTTTATTCCTCAAATGAAAAATTGCCACCGGCAAAAGAATCCTAAATTGGTAGCCTGAATTTCTGGTATATAAAAACCAGCTAAATTAGGTCCTCAAAGAGGGTATATTATTTGTGTTTTTCTCTCTTCATTATTTAATTATATTATTTTTAGCTAGTTTTTAGATCTGTGATATACAAAAGCCAGAGCAGCATAAACAAACATTCAGAGAACACTGAGAAGCTGTTCTGAAATACAAAGCAATTTCTTTTGACCACAATTAAAAGAATTGTTAAATAATCAGCTATTCAAGGTTCTCTGGAGTGCATGCATATAAAAGACAAGGCACTGGTCAATAGGAAGGATATTTGGGCTTCTCTACACATGCCAACCTAACCAATTTTAACAGCAGACACTCAAAAAGCTCCTTGAAAGAAACACAGCAGGATTTTGTGAGTGAAGGCTGTCATTCATGTCACATTGGTCCTAGGCTGTTTAGACAAAGTTGTAATAGTTAAGACCAGAACATTTTGAATCTGAACCAAAAGTTTTTTAGACAACCAGTGCAAAATTAGGGTTGTCTTTTCAGACTTTCTTGTCCAAACCAGCATCTTGGTGGCCATATTTTGAAGCAACTGTGGCTTATGGACTGGTTTTTATCTGTTCTCCCTATCTCTGTTCATCTGTTATTAAGTCATGCTTATATGAATTTGGGACAAATGTCTGCAATGGGATGGATTGCTGTTCAGGGATATTCTTACTGGAATATTTGAATCAAATGGTAAATTCATATGGCTCTGCAAAATATTCTCTCTCTGTTGGGCAGGCTTCCATTGTGGTGGCATCGTCACATCTCCATATGGATATATCTATGGCCCATATTACCCTGGGAATGGTGTGAGCATGGAGTGCATTTGGGAAATTCAGACAGCATCTTATGATCATATAGTGCTAGATTTTTATTATATCAGTCACAAGTAAGTATTAATCACTGGCATTATTATACTTATATGTCTCATATATGTATTGATTTCTTGCTCTGTTTTCACAGCTGTTGAAATTTCCATAAAGAATTGCCTGTCTCTTTCAACATTAAAACACATTGACAAAATAATAAGCAATGTCTTGCCTGTGTTCAGCATTTTTCAAAGCCATTTCACTGATGCTTACTTAGATTAGGAGCCCTGGTGGCGCAGTGATTAAATGCCAGTACTGCAACCGCAAGGTTGTGAGTTCGATCCTGCCAGGCTCCAAGGTTGACTCAGCCTTCCATACTTTCGCAGATCGGTAAAATGAGTACCCAGCTTGTTGGGGGCAATTAGCTAAAATACATTGTAAACCGCTTAGATAACACTAGTTGATAGGCGGTATAGAAATAAATGCTATTGCTATTGCTATTAAGGCAAGACACTAGTTACCCACTATGGGCAAGTGCATGTATCTTGGTCCCAATAATAGTTGTTAAGAGGAAGGTCATTTTGAAAATGCTTGAAATTAAATTCTCTTATTCTTTTCCCAGTGGCTACTAATTCCCAATTTTCCTGCAATTACTCTTAGAATGACATTGTATAATGATGTACTATCAGTCCAAATGTCATTACAAGTACCTTTGTGGGAAGTAGATAGGGGCTGGTCACAACTTAGGGAAAACTCATTTTGAAAATAGAGAAGTAGCAGGGAAACAAAGAGAAATCCTAGATAAGCTCTCAAGAAGTTCCATAATTTCTCAGAACACAGTTTGAAATATGGTTCTTTAAGGAATATATTTTTTGCAAACCTGATCTACTCTTTTTTTTGGCTCTGTGCTAATTAGAACTCAATTCTCTATGTTATTTCACACTTTTTCACATTTTTACTCCATTCTTGGTTCAAAAATACGTCAAAATGCAAACAAATATGGATAAAACACATTCAGAAAGGCATACTTTGAATTCCCTACGGGTCACACTTTTCTCTATCCTTGTTTTGGAGAAACCAGGCTGGAAAACAAAACAAAGCTGCTCTGTTGAAAAGAATGCCTTGAAGCAAGATGGAAAGAGAGTATCAAAATGTTGTTTTAAACAAGAATGCTCATCTTGAAGAAAGAAAATTTCTACTTGAGTAACGTCTAAATAAAATCTTGCGAATTTACTCCCACAGCCTGAACTGCCGCACTGACTATATTGTGATCTATGATGGTGGCTTTGGTTCAAGAACACTTGGAAGAATTTGCTCTGATTCCCATTCTGTCTATACATCAACATCAAGCCAAATGACAATTGTATTATACAGAAGTTCTTATCAAGCAGGAGAAGCTTTCTCTGCTTATTACTATTCTAGTCCAGCAGGTAAAAAAATATCCCCTTTTTAGTCTCCTGTTAATCAATGAATATATCAATAATTAAACTGCTTATTTTATGAAGCCATGCTCCCCCTTTAATAAACAGTTGGAAATGCATATTAATCGGACGTGCATGTAAATAATTTCAAAAAGAAACTATTTGGCTCACATACAAAAGATGCATACAACATTTGAATTTCCCTTGAGTATCTGAAAGTGCCAATATGTGCACTGGATTTGTATAATTTTCAAGTTATACCATCTCTGATGCAGAAAAGGAGTTGGGAGCATGGACAATCATAAATCTTACTTTATCTTCTGTTACTTCTGCGTTTAAATCTGCTTCCTAGAGCAATCTGATATTTTGATGACTTCTGAATTTTTATTCTAACACCCACAGTATATTCTATGATCTACCAGATCTCTCAGATATATCATATGGGAAGGAAAAAATGTTTTCAAATGGCTTAAGGGGTCCAACTTCCTTCGTCTTATTTAGAATCTCTTCTCCAAAAGAGATTAACTGGCAGCAGTACCCAGTAACTGTGGCTGGTACCTATTACGAATGTTGCACAACAGACAAATCAATTGAACTGGGTTCCTTCTAGTGTCATTGCTGTAGTCTGTTTATTATTCTATGGAAATAATGTCTGATGCACTCTATAAATTCATAATAGTGGCACAATTCCTTTAAAATTAACAGTGTTTATATATTTCGTTTATTTTGGTTTTTTATTTTTCAGTATCTACTCTACCTGAAATGACAACTGAATGTAAGTTATCATAATTTCTGCTGTGGCAATTAAAAATTATAAATGTGCAGTGTGGAATGTCTCCTGGAAATAAAAGACATTCCTGGTGACAGCGAGCTGTCATATGAATACACTGAATGTATTGAATGAAATGTAACGTATGAAATATATGTATGAAATGAATGAAATGTAATGTATGAAATGTAATGAATGAAATCTCATTATATTCCAAAATAATCTAACTGTGTTGAACTGTGCCTCAACAAGGCCTCTGTCAAAATATCTCTTCTTGTTTATCTTCAGGCCTGTACTCCTGACCCATGCATAGTACATGGGCCATATAGCCACGGGGCCAAGACAGCAGTCTCACTTGCTAATATAAACACTAGTTCAGCTTGGTTACAAGACTATTAATCTCAGAAAATAAATTTAGGTTTAATCACCCATGGAAACATTCCTGTAAAAAGCCCAGTCTAATAGCATAAAGTGACAAGAACTAAGATATCCATAAAATGCCCCAAAGTTAGCCGTCTTGAATTTTGAAGGTAGGTTGACCTGGACAAGTGGATAAGTGGTCCTGTCTCTGCATAACTGGGTCATCAGCACTAAGATGCTAAAGAATGATGATTTGGGGGACTTATGATACCACATCACCTGATCCTGGATTAATGTGTGGATCAGAGCTTATCTATCTTGCATGTCTTCCCATGCTGCAATGTAATCCTTGACAGTTTAAAAATATCAAAATGTGCATTTTAAATAAGTATGTTGAGAGAACATGGTGCATTTGAGATAAAATTGTCTTCAATATTTAAACGCACATATATAGGTTAAAATATACAAAACATTTTCCTTATTGTTACAGAGCAAACTATTCTCCTGCAGTTTAAAAAAAACAACCCTTGATCAATCACTGTTGAAATTGCTGATTTTACTATGAATTCCAGAGGTCTCTGAAATAAAATGTATATCTTATCAGAATGTACACCGGGGGTACACTTGCATATTGGATACCAGTTCCTATATTTCACTGAGTTCACATATTTGTTTTGAGTTGTAATGACTGGTTTTCTTCTCAGCTATCTTGCCAATTCAAGAGGATTCTAGTTCACCAGCCAATCATAGGTCTAAATCATAATTTTTCATTTTTGGCCCTTTCCATACGGGGGTAAAACCCCGTGCTGGCACGACCTCTCACAGAGGTCGTCTACACCACGGGGTGCGCTAAGGCAGTTTAAAAAGGTGAGGTTCTACACCTCAAACCGCCCTAGCGCGGCCGCGGGGGTGGCGCCGCGTGTTTTACAAAGACCACTTTTCAAGTGGTCTTTTTAAAACTTGTGCGCGCTAGTCCGTCGCAGCACCCCGTTTAGAACTGCAGGGACGCGCTAGCGCATCCCTGCAGAGCTGCTCAGGGGCAAGCTTCCGGCTGGCGCACTGCTCCAATTGGCGGAGTGCCTCCAGAAGATGCCGGCCACCATTTTGGGGGCCGCTGGCTGCCGCCGAACACCGCCGACATGTAGAGCGGCAAACGCGCACTGCTCCCCGCAGGAACGGAGCCTCCCGCTTCAAGGCAAGCTCCGTCCCAGGGTGCGCCACCCCATTTCGCTGCGTTTCCGGGCCCCCCGTGTGGAAAGGGCCTCAATTAAACGTTCCTGAAGAATATCATGACTCAGAACTACTTATTAACTATTCACTAGCAATTGCCTGCTGTATCTGTGCTGAGTTAATTGAAAGCACTCTGCAACCAGTGAAAAAGAAAAAGAATCCATTAGAAGAGACACCAACCATTTAAGGATTCTCTTAAAGATTGTCTTAACTGAGTATTTTCAAAATTACTAACTGACTGTATACATTTAACCTACCCACCTGCCACCAGGGTTTCCTCCCCTAGTGATCTAGTGGCTGAGGGAGGGCAAGGATGACCTCTCTCAGTAGCAGATAGGTATGTTGAGTGGGCAAGGATTCATTGTGAACAGAGGCATTGGAAACTTCTGTCTGCAATGACTAGTGACCCTTTCACACTGTACAATCACACAACTATTATTCCAATTTATCATGGCTGGAATCCTGGCATTTGTAATTTGGTGAAGCATTCAACTTTGGATGAGAATTCTAACTACTGTCTCTAAATTGTAAATGCTAGGATTTCATAGGATGCTGCCGTGGCACTTAACGTTGGATCCAATACTTATCCTTGCGTGGCGGGAAAGGGCCCAAAAAGGACGTACACAGTCATACTTTAGCATTAGGTCAGTATATGACTCAAACAGGATTCTAGCCACAGTGTTCTACTTAAAATTGTATGTACTTAGTGGCCAGCTTTTTCATTCTGTTCAGGTACCAGCTAAACATTAAATAGCATTTCACTGATGATTCTTCTGTTCTGCCTATTGCATGCATATTTGGGGCACAGTCTACTACAGAAATCTGACTTCAGAACATTCACCATTGGAAGAATCTATGCGTTCCTAGTTTTAAAGACAGTTTTATTGCAGACTTTCATCTGCCGTTCCTTTTATAAGGGTTTGAGAGAAGACTGCTAGAGTTAGGCTCCGTTATAGATTTCAGTGTCCATTCATTGCATCATAGTAATGATAAATTGTTCTGAAAGCAACTAACAGTTTCTTACCAGTGTTCATGTTCATTTTTGAATAGCGTCCTCTACAGAACCCATGACTTCTCCTGGTAAGTCCCTATCTTCCTTTTAGATACTAAACCCAAATTATTCCAAATAATTACAGCATATCTACCCCTATCCCCCTCCCTCCTCCCCCCTCCTCCTCCTCCTTCATTATACTTCATCTTTTTTCAGTCTGAGACTCAAAGTAGCTCGCAGCAGTTAAAGAGAGGCAGCTAAAAATTTTTCATCATACAAAAGTTAAAAACATAATTGAACTGTAAATAAAATTAAATACAGTTAAAAATGTCATTAAAAATAACAACAAATATAACAACATAGTAAGTAAAAAGCCCTTTCTCCCTGAGCAGTCAGACCTCAAAGCCTGGCCAAAATGAAAAAAGAGCATGTTTGAGTAATCTTAACATTGATCCAAATGCTAATCATTAACAATTTCAAAAAGAGTTGTCACCAGTTATTACCTCCCAGGCTGATGGCAATATTTATGGCAGTGCACATACCTTTGAAGTGTGAGAAGTTACATTATTTTTTAAAAAAAGAGGATCGTACTGGATTTCTTCATTGGTCTGTTTCTCTATAAGTTAAAAATACAAATGGAAGAATACATCCCAAACTGCTGTTTGAAAGTAAATAGCTAAGAATTAACATGCTATTTAGTTATTTTTTAAAATAATTGAAGTACAACTGTTACTTTAAAACTGTGGTGTAGTTTGTGATGTACTTGTAATTGTTTTACTTAAGTGTCCCCAAATAATTTCTTCTCGTTAAAATTGCAATAGTTTCTTTAAACAGGTTTTTAATAGTTTTTTTAAAAAAAGAGTGGCATAAAATTGGAAAATTGTACTCCAAATTTATCTATAAATGGCATTATCTTCAAAAGCAAGAAACAAAAAAAGTGTATTGAAAATGCAAGAAAATGAGCCTTGACTCTCTTTTGGCAAAAATATGAGATATATATACAGTTAACAACAATAATAATTTCTTGCACACAGAAAAGTGCTGCTGTTCTCACTCATTAGATTGATTTTCAAATGTAGTTCTGCTCTTGTTACACAAAAAGCCAGTCATTTCAGCTAACTCTGCTTCTAACTTCATGGATCTTGTTAAAAGAAATTTGCAAATTCTTGGCAGGAACTATGAACAACATGCCATTCAGTAAACATAACTTTGTCTGTCCTTTTCCATCAAATGAAAGAAAGTAGGATAAATTCCTTTTCAAAGTTCTCTTCAACACAAACAGATTTTGAGACAGAAGTTTTATATTTTCAGACTCCTTTGTCCTAACTAGCATCTTTGCAGCCATACTGGAAACAGTTGCAGCTTCTGGACTGTCTCTTAACTGTTCCCCTTATCTGCCTTTATCAGTTGTTCAATCTTGCTTGCATAGGCTTTGGGGAACTGTCTGCCACGGGATGGAATGCTGCCGGGGGGGGGTATTATCTCTAAAATGGCAATTCAGCATGGCTCTCCTTTTGTGTTCGTCAGGCTTTCCTTGTGGAGGCATCTTCACAGCTTCAGCAGGGTATATTGATAGCCCATACTATTCTGGAAATGGTCTGAAGATGGAGTGCACCTGGGAAATTCAAACAGAATCTTATAATCGTATAGTGCTAGATTTTTATTTTGTCAGTAACAGGTAAGTATTACTTACTGATGTTATTATACTTCTCTGTCCCATGTGTGGTATTGCAAGTATTTAACGGTAACCAGGAGTACTATATTCTCTGTGCCATTCATGGATTGATTTCTTGTTCTGTTATTGCAGCCGCTAAAACGTTCCATACAATGTTCTCTTCCAAATCAGTTGAAATTAAGGGTTGGATTTAGGCATAGATGTTTAGGTGGCTTGCCTTTTGATGCCAACGGCAGTGATATTTTCCCCATTTTGCACTCTTCTCAGTGGTTACCAAAATCCCTGCAACTCTCTTCAGGACAGTACAAAATTGTGGTGCTATGAAGGTCAGAGGGATATCTATGAGAGAAGCCATGCTGTGGCAAAAAGAAATTAAAATAATTTTAAAAGTTTAAAGTTGCCATTTATGCCATACCAAATAGCAAGCCTCCTGAAATTCTCCCCTGTTACTACTCTGATTTCATGCCACAGAAGTACCTGTGACTAAAGCTGAATGATTTGGTATCTTCAATTAGCATGAACCAGTTTTGAATTGAAGGGCCACCCTAGAACACTCTACCAAGGAGGTGTTTGCAGAAGACTGATAGTAATGGTGAATGCTTGTGGTAAGGTAGCAATTTTTCTAGGAAGCTTTCAATAATTATTTGTCATCTTCTCTTTGAAGATAATGTCCCAAGGTAGTTCATGGGTTCCAGAACATAGTTTGAACCAGTGATGCTCAAAGAATTAATTATTTTTCCAAACTGTGATACAAACTAATTGGATCCACACCTTGTAATCTTAAATGAAGATTGGAATACAGTTTCCCACCTTATTTCACACTTCTCCGAAATTTTGTATTTTGAATTTTTGAACATTTTGAAATGTTTAGCTATTGGTGTGTACCAAGATGAACATCAAATTGATATTTTAAAATAAAATACTTTTAGAAATGTGTGCTTAAAGAGAATTAAATACTTAGAAAGGTACATTTACTGAGGAAAATACATATGAGTTGTATTTGATCACTTACTTAAAAACAAAGTTTCGTGCAGACATTTTTTTAAAAAAAAAAGTATAGATGAGTGTTCTTAGTTTGAAAATAAAGTAATGATTTGGCATGATTTTGGATGTAAATATCTGCTCCTAGCAGCCACTGAGTTAGCAGGCTTTAACTGTTGTCCAGATTAAACTGAAATATTATTGGTCATCATGAGAACCTCTGCTTCTGTTGAGCCCATTGTGTTTGTAAAAATGACAAAGCTTTATTGCAGTTTGTTTAGTCAAGCACTAGGGTTTGTGGACTACTGTGACCCACTCAGATTTTCAGAATTCCATGAATAACTATACATTCTCCAAGAAAAAGGATATGGCATTGAGTGCCCATTTATAGTGCAGGATTCCCCTTTTACTGATGAAAAATACAGTGTAAGAGAATGCAGTGGGTTGAGGTCCATGAATATCAAGACTTCTCAATTTGTCCATGATCTTTCAGTGAGAACAGTCTGTAAAAGAAAACAAAAGTTGCCTGTTGGGAAAAAGTGTGTTGAAGAAAGATGGAGGGAAAATATCAAAATATTGGTCCTGAAACAAGAAATGCTTGTTTTGAAGAAAGAAATAGTTTCTACTTGACAAAGGTTTAAATAAAATCTAGTAAATTTACTTCCACAGTCTGAACTGCCGTACTGATTACATCGTGATCTATGACGGTAGTTTTGGTGCAAGACAACTTGGAAGAATTTGCTCCAACCCTTATCATATCTATACATCAACATCAAGCACAATGACAATTGTGTTACACAGAAATTCCTATCAGGCATCACCAACATTCTCTGCTTATTACTATTCCATTCCATCAGGTAAAAAAAATCATACTTTTTCTGTCTCCTATAAATCAGTGAACATGTGATTAATTAATGAACAGTTCTTTCCTCCAAAGTTAGAAGTCTATCTGTGTAATATCAAAGAGAGACTATTTTGAGATACACAAATATATGCATTTATTTTTGTTTTGTTAGAAAACTGTGCCAGTACAGAGTAAACAAGCACTCTGGTTTCAAATGATACTTTTGATAGGTGAAATTAGATGGTGGTATTTTCAGAGTCTAGAATAGAGGTGGGCAACTGTAGCAGCTCCAGAGATCAATTTTCTGCTGCAGAAACATCTGGGCCCACGCAGACTATCAGAAATGTCTGCCACCACCTTCCTCCAGGGAGGCAACTGATCGTTGTTTGGTGAGGAAAAGGTCTGTCCAGGGAGGCAGAAGGGCTTGAGGGTTGAAAAAAACAGCCTTGGAGGACCAGATTTTGACTGTCCTTGCTCTAGAACATTGTTGTACATATAAAATTATCCTTCCCCAGGCAATCCAACTGGCACATTCACTCCAATTAGTTCAGCCTCATTACCCAACAGGTCAATGTGATGAGGAGTAGGATGGTTTGAGGAGAAGCCAGAGGGAGGTCTTACACTGAGCAAGGAAAGGAAGGCAGAGTATGTTTATGAAAAAGGAAGCTTCTGTGTTGTGTGGATCACCAAGAGTGGGACTTTGCCCATCTTTGCCCATTTGAATTGCAGTTGAGAGAAGAAGCTGAACTGTGATGCCAGTAAACTGCAGGTTATACCACAACAGAACTTTTTGCCTTATTCCTCCTTCGACAGAGCACTATGTTAATCCTGTGTTTGTTTTCATCAAAGTGAAAATTTGGGGGTCCCAAAATATGACAGTATGGCACCTTCTGCTCCCTAGGGGCTATTGGGGAAATTTGGCTCAAAAACTTGAGGATACTAGGAGGCTACAGCCCTATTCTTGTTCCAAAAAAAAAAAAGTATGATAAAAATATTGGTTGAAGACATAGTGTGGTTTCATTATTTAATTTAATTATTTAATTTAATTTAATTATTTTCCAGTAATTTTACAATTCCTTTAGAACTAAAATTGGTATATTATACCACACATAACTGTGAATTTTTAAATACACTTTGATAAGTACTGAAATCATGGCCCATCACAAAAGGAAACAGAGAATGTTGAACTAAATAACACATGGCCTGATCCAGCAAGTCAGATCTTATGTCCTTTCAAGGAAGACCCAATTACATGAAGGTGCTACTAATATCTTCCAGAAGAAGATTTGGCTACCCATTATTCGTACCTTGACTAAAGAAAATACATTTTAACTTTATTTTCAAAGAGTGCTTTTATGAGTTATAATGGCTTATTTTTGTTTGTTTGTAGGTGGCTAAATCAAAAGAAAAACAAACAAACAAAAATAAGCCATTATAACTTATTATAACTCATACTCAGGTGTATCAGAGGAAAGTGAAAGAGAACTGACTGAAGTCTGAATATACATTCTTAGTAAATTTGATTTTTCTTTTGCCTATATACTAAAAAAATTGTGAGCATAGTAAATACAATGGCTGGAATTCGTGACTGCAGTTACAAACATGTAACCTAGAGTTGCGCATTTGTGACTGGTTTGTATTCATGATCTCTATGGATTCAATAGTGTAGGGAATATGTAGGGGTCATAAAAGTCTCCCAGTCCTGACTTTCTAGAGAACAGCTGCTGTGAGCAACAAAGGTCTGATCTCCTGTTGACTGGGATACAGATGACCGGTGTTTCCACCCTCTCCAGCAAGTCATTTCCAGTGTGACAGTCAGAAGCAATCTCTGATGGAAGGGGAAATTATGACAGGGATTATTGCATCAGAGGTGGCTTGCAGGAGAGGGTAGAAATATCCATCATCTGCAACCTGATCAACAGGAGGACAGATCCCTGTCAGTTGCATTGTCTGCTGTCTGGTAAGTCAGGATTGGAGGGCTGGAATAAGAAATGCTACTTGGCTATGTAGCTAAGTAGCTGATCTAGAATTGTGTCCATTATTTTTAACATGTAACTCAATTTTTAACATATAACTAAATTATATGTGGAGCTAACCTATTCATTTATTGCTTACATTTCCAGCATCTACACCACCTCCAGTAATAAATGAAAGTAAGTCATCACCATTTCTATTGAGGCAACAAAGAATTATAAATGTGTGGTGAGGAATGCCCAGGTAGCCATCTTATGAATGCAGTGCCACAGTCACAGCCCCGCTCCAAGTAATCTCATTATATTCAGGAAGGATCTCAGTATCTTCAGAAATCAAATGGTGCTTCTGAACAATGTCTCAGTAATAGCAGTTAGCAGTTACATTTCTATACCACTTAACAGTGCTAAGCACTCCTTAAGTGGTTTACAATGTGTTTAGCTAATTCCCCCTAACAAGCTGGGTGCTCATTTTACCGATCAACGGAAGGATGGAAGGCTGAGTCAACCTGGAGCCCTGCAGGATTAAACTCACAATGTTGTGGCTGCAGTACCAGCATTTAACCACTGTGCCACCAGGACTCCAGTAAAAATAAATTGCCTTACTTATCCTCTGTCGTATGTCCCAGATCCAAAAAGACATGCATAGTATGCAAGTATCATAGCTACAGGGCTGGCCAAGGATATTTTGGAACTTGAAGTGGAGGACAAGATGACATCCTTCCCTAGATAGAGGAGCTGACCTATCTGGCAGCTGATCTTCCTTCAGCACAGGTGACAGGACAATGCTTCCCACTGTACCTGAGAGCAGCAGACTAAATTGCTCAGTGTTCAAGTAAATGCTGCAGTGGAAAAGCAGTGGTGCCAGTATTCACCAGGTGAGCAGAGGAACATGTGTGCCAATAAGATGCCTGCCCAAACGAAATGCAAAACATAACAGCTTTTTTAAAATTTACTTGAACAAAATACAGCTCAAGGGCTACATATCGAGCTTAATCTGTTTTTGCAGTCCTTGATGCCTCTAGACTTTTGAGATTGTCCATTTATGATCTAAGATGGGTGAACTTCCAGGAACTCTCCAGGAGTGGGGTTTTACATTCTAAACTGGCTGCTGGTCAATCCCGCACAATTTAACATAAAAAATTGTCCATTTTTCAAAAACCAGCAGTGGGCTTCTGACCACTTCTAGACTTTTGTTTTGTATTTTTGGCCATTCATGCAGTCTTTAGAAGGTACTGGGCCATAAAATTATTCTCTGGCCCTGCCTCAGTTGCTCCTTCATTCAGACTGCAGGCTTGGTAAATGCAAGAACCCAACATGCTTCTGAGATGAAGTACTTCTAGCACTACAAGACAAACTGTGTTGTGTAGCTGTTCTGTCTTTTCCTCCTTGACAGATTTTTTTTTCCGGAAAGAATACAGAAGCAGCAGTAAAGAAATGGATATTTTTAGAAATTTGGGGGAAAGATTCCAAAGCAGTTGAACTAGTGGGAGAATGTTGTGTGTATTCCCATAAAATTATGTGAAAGAGCCACAATAAACAAATCTCTAGAAGGATCTTAGGAAAGATATTAGAGGCTAAGCAGAATCATGCTTATTTAGTACTTGGAAGGGGGATCACAAAGGAGTACCAAGTGCTGTAGGCTATATTTCAAAGGACGGAAATGGGAAACCTTTCTTGCCCAAGAAAACCCAAGGAAAGTCATGGGATAACCATAATCAACAGATGACTTGAAGGTACATAACACACATTCCATGCGCCTTCCCTTCATTAACAACATTTTTAATGTATTATGTCCATTGTGATTATATATAGAGTTAACCTACTGGTTCGTTTTGCTTATGTTTTCAGCAGCTAGCCCAGCTCCAGCAACAACTGAATGTAAGTTATCACAGGTTTTCTTACCTATTTTTTCTACACTTGCTGATATATTCCTTAATTGAGAACTGTCCATTTAGATGGAACCGTTTTAGATTGGGGGAGGCAGTTCCAAGGTATAGAACTAATACTAAGGATGTTGCATTATGGTGGTCTGGAACAAACGGGGGACAAATGTTGCAGATAAGAATAGATTTAATATGACCAGAGTATTCAGCTTCTGCAAGACTTTAATTGGTGCATTTTGTGTCCACTGCTCTTAGCAAGATATTTTCAAGGATAGCCCACACAGAATGCATCACTATAATTGAATTTGGAAATAACCAAGGCATGTGTTACTCTGATTAGGTCAACTTTCACATGGGTTCTAGACATTTTAGTTACCTTCCATCATGCCAATGCATGTGGCATAAAATATACTAATCCAAGATGCATTAGCAAAATGAATAGCAATAAAAATAAAAATAAAAATAAACAAATTGACCATTTCTATTAACTCCAATTGATGTGCAGGATATGGGGAAAACTTTGCATAACAAGAAGTCAAGAAGATGGCTGGCACCATTTACAGATTAAACATTTGGCTTCCTTCAGTTTCAATTTATTGTATATTTAAGACATAGTCTCATATAGATAATTTATACTTACCTTCTGTTCTCTATTTTCCTATGTATTATCCCATTTCCAACCTCAGCCACTCCAGTCTCTGGTAAGTTACAGTTCTTTTATTTAGAATTATGTGTATAAACCATGCTTATGGACATGTAGAAACTTTCCAGGTAAACCACAATAAAACATGCATTTTTTAAAATGCTTGGCTCAAGGCCTATTTGAAAGCTCAAAGTTCACAGACCATCCAAAGCACAAGTACACAGAGGGCCAGAATTGAACCCATGCTCAAAAATTGCTTGAAACTTTTAATTTCAAGTGCTACATAGTAGTAGTAGTACATTGGACAATACAATATACCTTTCTTAATATATACCTTTCTTAAGTGGGGTTTGAATTTGAGCTCCTCCAGGCCATGGCCTTCTGTTCTTAGAAAGACAAAGAACTCAGATCAGCTTCCACTGAAATTTCCTATCTGAAGCACTAAGTTCCTTTGTACATATATGTGTGCTGGACGACTCAACAGCCCTCACAACCATTGTGTGATACATTCCAGCCTTCTGATGATCCTTTACTACTGTCATCTGTTACTATACTTGCCAAGGACAGAGAAAGCATCTGGTATACAGCATGGAATCAGAAAACGGGAAGCACCACCCACATGACTTCCAGGTTCAAGGAATATATGGCAGACTGGCTCCTATGGTGAAATGTGGGCTAATTCTCTGATTTTCATCTGTTCCTTGAGAACCAGTCAGGATGTCTCATAAACAACTCATAATCAGAAAGGATACTTTGCTTCTTGCACAAGTTACAGATACAACACAAAGAGATCAGATTAGAAATAAGAAGATAAAACACTGCTTGATGTTCCCACTCAGCTGCCTAAATGACATTGGGAATCATTAACTGTCGGCCTAACATATCTTTAGTTTATTCCTCAAATGGTTCAGCACTTTGGGTAAATCCTTTAACATTTGGACTAAAACACTGATTGGATTCACCACATCACTGCCGTTGGGGTCACCCTCCTCCCCATGTTTAGAAGCACTTTATTTACTTCCGAACTAAATCCTGAGATGGTTGCAGCAGTGTGAGAAAAGATCACACATATTTAAAAATCTGCACTGATCACTGCTTCTCTTTGGATAGTTAGGACTGAAAAATACTGTACAAGGTCATTTCAGGAATTTGAAAAGGGATCTTGCGAGAAGCATAGATAACTGTAGCCTTAAAATGTATAGGCTGGAAACTTGTGGGTGACATATACAGTGCAATAACAGCTGCATGTGTCCTTTTGTGGCCATTGTGGATGGAGATAGCCATACTTCCATCAATACCAACTTCCTCCCCATGTATCCTATTTCTTTGCTGGTTGGGACCCATACCCCATGGCCATTTAGTGGCTGGGGAAAGGCAGGCGTGGCAGTGGTAGCCAGGTAGTTTCTGGCTATATTTCTGTAGCCAGGCACAGAAAAGGCCCCTGTGAGGTGCAGGAGAGTGATATCATTTTCATGTGTCCAGGTGCAGCAACATATGTGGATACTGCCTGGTCATTTCTCACCCTCTCCAGCCACTAAATGGCCATGGGGGTTGCTCAGACAGTAAAGTGATAGGTGACAGGCATTGGGTAATGGCGGAGAGTGCAACAATTCTTGGCGGAGCTTTACACTCTGCAAGATCAAAGTGGGATCTCAACCATTATACCCCTGCTGTTCTCCACAAACTATTTCTTTGTAGGAAAAAAATCCCTAGCCAAATTATGGTACTTGGGAAATTTTCACTCTGTTTATAGAAACTTCACATTTTGTTCTTTTCAGTTTCTGATTTTTCCCTAGAATGCAAAGAGAATAAATTTCATAGTAACAAATGTTATAATCCACTTTTACTAATATGGTCCAGTTTAAAATGTAGTAACATTTAAAAACTGAACAGATCATGTTGCCTGAATCCCACTGTTTCATGGCAATTGAACTAGTTGCTTGAAAACTGACGGTTTAAACTATTATTGTGTCTTTGTTTACAGGAATAGGAAATGATAGCAGTTGCCCCAAAATGATTTTTTTTTAATTGTCGGGGGGGGTGATGGGGACAAAAGTAAAGGAGTAGACTGGAAATGTAAATCCTCTGTGCTTCAGCCAGTTTTTGGTGATCAGAAACTGAGAGAGAGACACAAAATGGCGAGCCACAGAAAATGATATTGAATTAATAACTTAGCGGGAGCATGGCTATTGGTAATCCCTACTTTGGTATGGGAAGGTTATTGAACATTCTCAAGTTGGAAAAAAGGGTTGATGAATGAATAAGATAAATCTGGAATGGAGGCAGGGAAAGATGAGTTTTGAAGTTTTGCTTTCTTATGTATACAAATACTGACTTTTGCTTGCCTAAACTGAATTTTGTGTTGTGGTTTCCAGTAAGCCAATGTGGTGGCAATATCTCACTACCCTCTGGAGCCGTCTCTGGACCATACTATGCTGGAAACAATGTCAGTGAACAGTGTGTCTGGGAAATTGAAGTGGGTCCCTTATATCACATCATTCTCCAGTTTTCTTATGTTACGTAAGTGTAAGGAAGTGACACGTTTTCTATTCTTTTCCTGCAGCTTTAATATGTTTTCCATTACTCAAAGCCCCAAACTTATTCTAAGTAGCTGTTTGATTTGTCTTATTTTGCTTGACTTTGTAGAATCAAAGATTTTTGAACTTGATTTCTTGAAAATTTTCACATGGTTATTGTTTTCACAGACATATTATTATTATATATATATATATATGTGTGTGTGTGTGTGTGTGTGTGTGTGTGTGTGTATCATCATCATTTTATGAGAAACTGCAACTATTATGTACTGCTGCTCCCCTGAAAGGGTTAAAATGATTTATTTCTGTGGTTTGTTTCTTCTATCAGATGAAAAACTGCTAATCATGCAATTCCACCCTGCATGGCAGATGAAGTCAAACAAATTAATTCCTTCCTGAGAAAGGCCTACTAAAAACATTCGGTTGCCCTCTTTACATTGAAAAAGACAATTTCTGGAAAATTGCAACCTTCTACTTAAATTCTTTTTTCTCAAGAATAATGAATAACATGATGGAGTCACTGGCTTATGAATAAAAAAAAAGATGACCCTTCTTCAGAACTTGGAAAAATTACTTTATTCATCTGAAGGTCCCAGAATCCTTTTCTAGCATGGCCATTAAGGCTGTGGAGTGGGAGATTCTGGGAATTGTAGTCCAAAAAGTAACTTTTCCAAGCTTAGCTTTTCTGTAAATTTATTTTTTAACCGCAAGAATATAGGTCAAGACAAAGAATTCATAGCTTACTGATGAAGTACTTACTTTGCACACATAAAAGTTCTGGTTTGAATAGCACACATTTGCTGTTGAAAACAAGGAATGAGATAAACCAAAAGTGGTACAGTGGTCTGAGAGCTGGACTAAGACTCCAGGAGACCAGGGTTCAAAGCCCCACTTTGCCATGGAAGCCACTGGGTGACTTTGCGCAAGTCATAATCTCTTAGATTCAGAGGGAGGCAAGGGTAAACCACTTTTGAATAAATATTGCCAAGACAACCCTATGGCAATTTCAGCTTATGGTTACCATAAATTGGAAATTATTTGAAGGAACACAACAACAAAAATGTGTCAAGGGCAAAGTGCTAGGAGTGGTGACCCTGAAGCACTTCCATTGTTCCTTCCATGGAGGATGACAGTCTGAAGAAATGTCATTCTAAATTGCATGGAACTCCTTTGTGTTTAGAAGAAGCTCTTATCCTTATAAAATCACCTTTTCACAGAAGAAGAGAGGGCTATCTGTTTGCATGTTTGGTTCACCATGTTCTTCAGCTTCCAAAACAGAGCTAGAAATACTGGAGAATCACTGCCAGTTGGAATAGAAAGTGCAGAGGCATTGACTAGCTGTTCAGTGAATTCAGCTTTCTGTGGAACACTTGTCACTGAAGGGACAATCTAAGTGTTCATTTTCTAGTTTAGTATGAAATCCTCATGCATAAAATGATGGCATAGTAAGACTTTAGAAAGTAACTTGTTAACCTACATCCACACAGCCTGGACTGCAATAAAGAATATATTGAGATTTTTGATGGAAACCTGTACTCCTCCTATCTGCTTGGAAGAATTTGCTCTGGCATCTATCTCAACTATACCTATATCTCAACATCCAACACAGTAACCATTGTGCTGCACAGAGATTCAAATTTATCAGGATATGGCTTTACTGCTTATTATTATTCTGTTCCAGGTAAGAATTGCTTATTTATCTACTCTAGTTCCTTTTTAATCTATACTATAGTGTGTGTGTGTGCGTGTGTGTGTGTGTATGTATGGAGGGAGGGCCTTTCAGCTGCTGCTGGGCCTAGGCATGATGGAGCAATGCCTACTTCTTCTTCTCCTCCTCCAAGGCTCCAGCAGGGGCAACTGGGATGGAGGGAGAGCTTTTCATCTGCCTGTCGGCCTTGGCATGATGGAGTTGTGCCTGCCTCTTCTCCTCTCCCTCTTATTACAAGGCAGTGGTAGTTGGGATGGAGGGAGGGCCTATCATCTGCTTCTGCATCTAGGCATGGTGGAACTGTGCCTGTATCATGTGAATATTATTAGTATTAATTATTATTAGTAGTAGTATTGTATTTGGGTGATTTCACGTAATCTGAAAATCAGCATTTGTCTATAGTCTTATATGTGTGGGTTTTCAGCACTGCTTCTGCACCTTATCTTCAGATGGGGGTGGTCTCCCAACTAACTTCTTCCACTTAAATGACTGATATGAACTTTTAACTTTTTAACTTTTCAGATAAGCTGAGGATAGTTTTCAGTGCGGGGTCAAAAACGTTTTCAATGCCCAATTTCCAGTCATTTTGTTAAGTGCTGAGTTAGCTACTCAGGAGTCTACATTTGTATAATAAGAACTGGAGCAACACTTCAGGTAGAAAGATGGAAAGGTGGTATTGAAATGGTTATACAAAATGTTTGTAAGTCTATTAAACACTGGTACATTTAGCAAATAAATAATATCTATTAATTATGATATGTCAGAGGTTTGGAGCTAATTGCTTTAAAAAGCAATTTGTTAAAATTATAGGTGCAAATTCTCAGTTCAGTAGTTACTGTTATAGTTGCAGCTTTGGAAGTAGCTCTTCAGTTGCACCTCTGAATATCAAAATAGTAAGTTTTAGTTAGTGACCTAGCATGGCACAATGGTTTGAGTATTGGACTATGATCCTGGGTTTGATTCCCTGCTCAGATGTGGAAACCCACTGGGTCACCTCAGGCACATCACATACTCACAGCCCCAGAAGACCCTGTGATAGATTCCCCTTAGGGTCACCATAAATCAGAAATGACTGGAAGGCACACAATAACAAGTTTTAGTTACCTTTTAAAATAAGCATCTGTATGAAACAAGCCCTTGATGCTGAAATTATTTATATATTGGTTCCAGTGCTGCTTTCAAGGTGGTTATTCCATTAATGTAGTGGCAAAACAAAGAAGGTTCTCTCCTCTGTTATCTCATATTTACTCAAGAAATTTGGGCAAAGAGCCTTCTCTGATGGTGTTAAGTCACAAGCAGGATAGCTTAAGGAAAAATGCTCCTGAAGCTCTCTGGATAACTGTTTAGAACCTTTTAAGGGAGCATCAGCACCTTGAAATCAACCCAAATACAAATGGGCAGTCCATGCTGCTCCTTCAGAATTGGTGTAATATGTTTCCATTAAGCTATATCAATATGTACCAACTGTAGCAGTTGCACTTCTGGTAGCCACGTTCTCCATTTGCTGAAGTTCCATAATAATCTAATTCAATATATTTGCTAAATACGACTTACCGCAGTTAATTGCCTGAATCACATGATGTTATTTGCCTTAACAGATGTGTCACCAACTACTGCCCCCACTCCTCACAATGAAACTGCTGGTAAGACATTTCTCCTTTCCATCTATGTCATCTAGATATGACACAATTCATGTTTTTCCAAATGTATACCTCCCAGTGAGGACTAGAATACTGGCACGGGAGAAGATAGGCTTTAATCTGAGCTCACATATGGGATATTTGATTAATAGTGGCCCCTAAGATATTTCCGTTAATGCAAAGAGAAAAAGCTTGAACCAGAGAGTGAAAGATACAGGGTGGGAGACTAGCCATAAACACTTCCTCAGGTGCCAAGTATCTTTCCAGTAGGGAGTCAGAATGGTCCAGGGGAAACATTGGTGCTTTGGCTGTAGCCCACAGGCACACAATTTTCCCAACCTGACATACTCTAATCCTGAATCAGTGCAAACGAGGCATAAGGAAACTGTGTCCCATTTATTTGTACAACAGCCTTTGTGAGGCTTGGAAGAGATGAATAAGTGTGAGCACAAATGTACTCTCACAGCTCCATTTCCCAATACTTTGGTCAACCAAACAACATCTTATTGATGAGATAATTTGTTTTTCTTGATCGAGCAAAGAGATCAAGGGAGAGGAGTCTCACACTGGAATATTTAGAGCATGTCCAACCAATGTTCACTCTGAGTCCAGTAGAAATAATACTAGCAGTTGAAGCAGAGAAGGAATAATAGTAGTAGTCATATTTTTATGAATGATAATATATTATGTTTGATTATCTTATATCTATATGTCCCAGCAGTTTGCAATTGTGCACAAAGCAGTTTGTATAAAATAAAAATAACATGGAGTTCAATAAAATAGAAAGATAAAACATACCTCAAAAGTATCAACAGTTAAAACCATTGTTAAACTGCGGTAGCTACATAATTCCTTTATACTTTTTCTTTCCTGCTCTCTCATTGTTAAGTACCCACTGGCAAAAGGACATGCAGAGGCATCCTTAGCCAATTCTTTGGAATGGGTCAATCTGATTCAGTGTAAGGGTTGAACTAGTTCTTTGTTTTGCAACTGTGTGCCAGGCTTTTACGATAATGATTGCAAAATGGAGTGATTCTCCTATTGGGTTTGAACCTTATTTTTAAAAATCAACTCTATAGACTTCAAATAATATACAGAAATCTATCACCTGCATGAAAACTGCAATCATGGCAGCTCTGTGAAATTTTTGACCTAGCTTGACCAGCCAACAATTGTGTCCTAATAGATTCATCATGCTTTCTTCCTTGTTTCTGCAACTGTGAATGCAGCTTATGGACTAAATTTAGTTTGTTGGGCAAAAGTTGTTTACTGTTGTCTTAATGGTAATGGTAATACTCTTCCATGTATTTGCCATGCTGGATTTCAGATTTTGAATCCTGATCCACATTTGTTCTTAGATAGGACATTTTGGTTACATGTGAAATGATGCCAGGAGCAAATATACTGTAATTCAATCTTATTTTTTCAAAGTGTAGGCTGTCCAATTTTTGCAGGATATCAAAGGACTGAATCTTATTTTTATCATTTTGTCACTTAACAAATGAGGAACTGAAAGCATATAGACTATAGCAGATTTAATTGCTGAAATGTTAATGTGACACAGACAGATCCTCATTTTTTTTTCTTGTTTGCAATTTCACAGTTCCCGCTACAACTCCAGCTGCAGTTTCTTCAAGATGTAAGTTCATTTCTCTCCACACAGGGTCTTGGTTTTTAAAATATATTTGTGCAAATCTGAATGAGAGTCCTGGTTTGTCTGGATAAATGATCTGACATTTGGAAAAGTAAGATTAGTGTTTATTCCCAGTTTCTGTTGGAAAAACATACTGAAGACTACATTATAGTCAAACACAATGACATGTCATTTGTCCCTTCTCCTTTGTAAATCACCTCACAGGTTTGCACTGAAGAAAGAATGGTAGAGAAATTATTGCCTGAACCTTTTTCCTCCCAATCGTTTCAGAAATTCTTGTTCCAATTGCTTTGACTTTGCCAGTGATTTAGACTCATGTTTTATGTAGGAGTAAATGCATTTTTCAGAAGAAGATTCAAGCATATCATATTCTTTCCCATCCCTTCTCTGATTCCATTTCTGCCTCCTGAAAAACTATTGCAAGGAAGAAGAGAAGATAGAGCCTACATTACATGAAGCTATGGAATGAAGCATCATTTGTTTCTTGGTTAGGATTGATAGTGGAAGAATGGCTGTTTTTCATGCATTTTCACAGTGAATTGTGGACAACTTGTTAGCCAAAGTGCCAAAGATTAGCATCTGCTAGTTATCTGACAGCACAAGTCACTGTTAGGGTGTGTGCGTAAATATCTAGCAATGGGGATAAAAAAGCCCTAACTTTTTACTGGGAGATGCATCTGTAGAAACAACAGTTGTGACACTATTCTCAGTTGATGGCTCTAACTGAAATCCATGGGACACTTCCATTTAGCTGTATAGATGTGGTTTCACATGTTAATTCTAGTGAGAATACAAACAGCAGAGTGAGACAATCTGCATGACATATTGATTGGTTCCTTTAACAGAGTCATCAAGCTGGAGTTGGATTCCCAGGAATGGACACAGACTTTGTTGGTCTGCATTGCCAAATGTAAAATCTGTATGTTAAAAGAAAGCACTGAAATGGATTGTTTCTTCCAAATATGTTAAATCCCCCAAATGCAACAACATAATTCCATGACAGTTTCTTCAAGAGCTCAGGGTAGCTTTCTTGTTCTCAGTGTGCTGATTAACAAGGGTATTTCTCCCCTTGGGCAAAGGGTTATGGTCTTCTGAAGCCACATATTTGGTGTGCCATTAAAAGGCAACAGATTCTCTGTTGTTCCATGAGTACCACAAGGCACACCATTGAAGCAATGGAGATTTCTCTTTAATCCATTGAAACTGGGCTGAAAGCAAATTCAGTGCTAAAATTGCATTCATGTCTATATTTATTTGCATTAAAGCATTTAAATTTTCCCTTCAGCACTCACATGTTCTGGAGAGTACATGGTTGCACGTATTCGCAGAACCTATCTCCGGTCATTAGGCTATGATGCATGGGAACTATATCTAAATTCCTCAGACTCCCTGTGTAGGCCACAGATTACGTGGGAATATGTCATCTTCAACATACCATTCAGTGGCTGTGGTACTGTAAGCCAGGTAAGAATTCATTAATTGCTTTGCTGCAGTTGTGTTATTTAACAGAAATATCATTGTCTATGCAGAAAGGCTGTTTCTTACGCAAAAAATGCTAGGTCCTCCCCCACAAGACAAATCAATGATAGGCAAATTTTATGCAGAGTTCCCAATTACAGCATTTTCTCTATGGGAAACAGAAGAAAATATTATTTTTGGACAGAAAAGTCTGTTTTCTTCACAAAACAACTATGTGTAAATTTCATAAAGGCCAAGTATAATCTTCACATTAATCTCTCTCATTTACACACTTTAGTGTCAATTTCTTACCTCTTTTTTTGAGAGAGAAGAGGTAATACTGTATTTCAGATTTCTGTCTCATTTCCTTTTTTCCTCCTTCCCTTCCCTCAGCCCTGGAAATAAGTTACAGGACATCATTGATGGGGTAAACTATGGTCAGATTCAGAACTGAAACAATCAATGCAGGAGTTCTTCCTTAGTGTAGAATATGAGGCAGAGGCAAGGGTCTCTGCCCGATCACTTTCAGTTAAAAACTCTCCCTCCTGTCTCCATGCCTGTCTCCATGCCAGCAAGGTGACACCAGCCAGCTATTTCATCTGGGTAGATGTTGGGGAGAATAGCCTGCTATACCACTCCACAAGTCCCCACAAGTCCTGAGGCTTAAAGGGAAAGACCAAAAGGTGGCCCCTCCAGTCCAGCCCTGGGCTTTCATGAGCAGATAAGCAAGGCCAACAAGGAAATAGAAGTGAAATAAATTCCAGGGCAAACATGTCAGGAGGTTTTTGGTATTTGTTGCTATAGTTTTCCGTAGCTCGTGTGTGTGTGTGTGTGTGTGTGTGTGTGTGTGTGTGTCCAAATATCATTTCAGTTATTCCAGACTATTTTCTGGCAGTTCTTAGCACCACCTGTCACCTTTTATTCCCTCCCACAAGAGGGTTTCATTTCAGTTCTGAGAAATATCAGAACAATATGTTCTCTTCTCCCTTTCTTCCTCCTCCTTCTGCACCTCTTATCATTGTTATGTTTAGAATTATACTGCTATAGGGCATCAGTGAAATGGTATGTTTGCACTATAATTCTAATAACCCTAAAAGGAAGAGAGAAAATTTGCCCACCTCAGAAAACCATTCAGCACTTTAAAAAACCTTGAAGAGTCCTAATATAGATACAAGAAATTGCCATAAACTCCAAGGAACTGTGTTGTGAGAACTGATACTTCTTTGGACTAAACAGAAAGAGCCCTAAAATGGCTTTTTAGTTAGGTATAATTCTAAAATACATTAATACTTTTTAAAATGGTCAATGGCTATGAATGTTTTGTATGGCAAGAAATGAATTGCATATATTCTTGAGATAATGTGTACTTGTTTTCTTTTTCTTTTGTTAGGAGAGCAATAATGAAACCATCATCTACTCCAACATCATCAAGACATCAGCCTCTGGTTATATTATTACAAGAAAGAGAAATTTTCAGTTTCACGTTATGTGTAAAATGAATCGGAATACCATTGTAGAAACCATGTTTGCTGCCCAGAATTCTGTTGACATTACTGATATACAGAGTGGCAGTTATGATGTGAACCTTGCATTCTATGAATCACCATCTTTCTTCCATGAAGTTCATAGCTCTCCATACTACGTTTCACTAAATCAGGAATTATTCTTCCAAGCTATTCTCAACAGTTCTGATCCAAACCTAATACTTTTTGTAGACACGTGTGTAGCATCTCCATATGCTCATGACTTTAAAACTTTGACCTATGACTTAATCAGACATGGGTGAGTTTTATTTAGATGTGAGAATTCAGAAAATCATTATTTTAATTTATATTTGATTTCTATAATGAAACAGTTAAGGTAGGGGCCAGAATCCAAAAAGTTATTTTGCTAGCGGATCTTTACTTACTTTCATAATTTATAGTAGGGGTGAACAACTGTGGAAGGCAACCACATTGCCACCAAAAAAGAAGCTAAATTTTTTGCCCCCAAATGTCCTCTAAGGGGTGTGAGGCCATTTTCATAATGTTTGGAAGGCTCCCTGAACCATTTTAGGCCAAGGAGAGGTCTTTTTTAACAATAGGAAATGAGGGGAAGTTACTTCTTGTTCAATTTTTATTTTTTAAAAAAAGCCTTTCCTAAAGGATGAAAATGCCTCCACACACCCTAGAGGGCATTTGAAGACAATTTTTTTAACCCCAGGGGATACAAGAATGACCCAGGGGAACTCCACTTTAGCCCACCCATATTTTATAATCTGCCTTTTTCCCAATATGGGTGCCTTCTGTCAGCAGAAGTGATAAAGGGTACAACCTTCTTTCTAGTGCAATCCATCAGGCATACCTAGAACCAGCCCTGGGTGCTGGGAACAGTTTTCAGACTGATGGGGCAGGCAGGGCAAGAAGGTTCTGTCATTGTGGCAGTGGAACACCAGCAAGATGTTGGTTGCAGGCCAAGGGTGTGCAAAATGGGGGATGGTTTTGCTCACAGTATCTGATTGCCTCAGGCTAAACTCAACATTTGAATACCTTCTTGCTTCATGTCTCAGAAGATGTAGAAAGAACTACGGTTACCACCTGCAAGCTAAAATTAATTTTCTCATTATTAACTTAGGCAGATTATAAAATAGGGGTGGGCAAAGTGGAGCTCCCCAGGGTCACTCTTGTGTCCCCCACCGAGTTAAAAAAATTGTCTTCAAATGCCCTTTAAGGTGTGTGAAGGCATTTTCGTCCTTTAGGAAAGGCCTTTTTTGAAACAAAAATTGACAGGAAGTAACTTCCCTTCATTTCCTACTGTTAAAAAAGACCTATCCTTGGCCTTGGCTATGTCACTGTGTTATCATCCAAAGAATCTCATGCAAAACAGAAAAGAGAAGCACAGTGTTATGAGTTGGACTGAGGTGACTGTTTTATGGAAGGATTTGTGTTGATGGCTCTGCCACAAATCCATTCGATTGCAGGCAGTTTCAGGATTCAGCAAAATGGCTTCCATTTTCTCTTTGTACTTTCAGGAACTTCACACAGTCATATTTATTGCCTGAGGGCTATAGTCTCACTGTTATGATCAGAGCAATAGTGATAGTTTTACCTTATAATTCCCTAGACCAGTGGTTCTCAACCTGTGGGTCTCCAGAAGTTTTTGGACTTCAGCTCCCAGAAGCCCTGAGCATTGACCATAGTGGCTGGGGCTTCTGGGAGCTGAAGTCCACAAACATCTGGGGACCCACAGGTTGAGAACCACTGCCCTAGACACTGTAACCACAACTAGTCCTTCCCTCCACAATAGTGGTATTGCTTCTACCCATGACCCTCTATTTCCATGAGCTATGAATATTTTTCAATTTTTCTGACATCTGGATCTCAGTTACCGCTGTTCTAGTGACTCTTCCCATCCTTCCCCACATGGCCCTTAATCACCTAGGATCATCTACTTAAGGGCTCTAGCAATTATTCCAATCTCAGATACACTGATTAAAATGTTCACCTAGAGAAGAAATCTAGTTGGGGGGCATACCCTCCAATATTTCACACATAAAAACTGGGAGATGCGTGACCAAGATGGCAAAAGTTGTTAATGAGGAAGAACACACAAGCTAAAAAAGCCCACAGCAGTTTGTTTTTTGACGGAGGCTACTGAGAAGAACAAGATTCCATTCCCTCCTCTTCTCTCTCCACCTCCCCTGCCCCACTGAATTAACTGAGTGAAACCTATTTCTGCCCTTTGAACTCAGTTTGCAGCACTGAATTAAGCTGAGGGCAAAAGGGGGAAATGGGAGGAGGATAGGGAAATTGGAACATTTTAAAAGAAAAACTGAAAAAGTAGGAGAACAGAGGGTTAATTGGGACTGTCTATACCAAATCAGGACAGTTGGAGAGTAGGAGGTGGGTGAAGCATAGTCAAATGATCACCTCCAGCTTTTCAGAGCTACCCCCAGGTCCTAGCACTCCCACTTGTTTTTATTTTAAAAGTCCCCTTATACCCTCCAGGACTTTTCTCTGGGAGGACTCAAGCTGACAGCTGTACCAGATGTCCCATTGATTGTGACCAATTTCAGGATTCTGTACTTCTGAAGCTTAAGTAAATCTCCAGCCATTCTTGGTTTTGAACAACTCCTCAGCCTAAAATAGTTGGGGAAGGGAAAACAAAATTGCCCCCTTTTCCTCTAGAAGTCATGATGGGTCATTTTAAGTCTCAAACAATATTTTTGTTTTGGGATGTTGAGAGTGTGGGATGTAGGCGTATCTCTCAGAGTTCTTCTGGAAATTGTCCACTCTGATCTAAACAAAACTGATAGAACCACAATCTTTTCTCCCCCAGATGTATACGAGACGCTACCTACAGAAGTCTTTATTCACCAAACAACAATGCAGTTCGCTTCAAATTTGGTGCCTTTAAGTTTCTTAACCAACACAATGAAGTTTACTTGCAATGCAAACTGGTTATATGTATGGCAAATGATTATTCCTCCCGATGCTACCAAGGATGTGTAAGCAGAAAAAAGAGGGACACAGATGAAGATCAGGACAAAGTGGATGTTGTTGTGGGACCATTCAAGCTTCAAGAAAAAGCTAAGGAAGACAAAAGACAGGGTAATGTTTCTCTATGATTAATCCCTTTTCTTGCTATAGCAATAATTCTGAAACATATTTTCTGAAGTAATTTCAAACAACACAGAACCAAAGGTTTGGTCATTCAATAAAATATTGACTGTGATCACATTATTAGGTCATCATTTTATTATTCTGTATATATTCTAGTATCCGTTTTATTGCCATTCTTACCAGCTGGAAGCATAGATGGCCATAACAAAATGGAACCATTCCCTTAGACATACTCTACATTGACAATACAAGATAATTACTTAAAACTGCATCATACATTGGAGAAAACCACATTGAACACAATCTTGGTGTAGACTTGAAGTAGAAATGTAAACTGGTGTGACTGTTTTAGAGGCAGTGAAGGGAACTATAAGAATATCAGGTTTAATGTACTGTATATAGTGAGGAGAAAGGGTTGGAAGTGAAAAGAAAGGGTTGGAAGTATGTTAGAATCCACATATTCTCCTTTGGAAGAAGTCATAACAGTAACTCTGTTAGTTCTATTGGACTTTTGTATCCATAGTTCAGTAAGACTTTTCTCTCTCCTTAGATTGTCACTTAAATGGCTCAAATTTGAGATTACCCCCTTAACTATTTTGTGCATTGCAACTCATGACATTTACTCTGAGTTTCATGCATGTTCATTACTTTTTGGCTTGCAGACAAATATGGGAGCTATTTCATTGGATAGCAGAAATCTATGGTGTTTCATCTGTTAACAGATATTGACACTTATGAATCATCACTTTACATTATCCCCAAATGATGAAAATGTAGAACATGCTATTAAACAAAGGCTTTGAATGGATTGTTCGATAATACCAATAGTTATACATTTAGATTCTATAACAAATTTTTTTCAATCTGTGCTTCTCATTTACAGAACTGGTTAAAAGTGTGAATACAGGAAAAGATGAAGTTGTCAGCCCACTTACGGTTGCTACTGCATTTTTGGCAGCTATGGTCTTTGTTCTGTCTGGCTTTATTCTGAGCAGTAAACTGAGAAGAAAAAATTATCACCAGATTTACTGATACCTGTATATCATTGATGTAAACAGGCTATAGAGTTTCATTAAGCACTTTCTACACAGAATCCATTTATTGTGTAAATTATAGTAGTAACCACAGCGCAGTTAACTCTGAGTACTGAGATTTAAATATTTATTCTGATTAAAACCATCAGTAACATCATAGATGGGGAAAACTGTGACCTTCCAGATGTTGTTGGACTGCAGTTCAAATCATCTTTCATGATTGGCCATGATGGATAGGGCTGATGGGAACTGCTGTCCTAAAACATCTGAAGTGCCACCAGTTGTCTTCTCCCAAAGCTTTATTGAACAAATTTGGCTGAATTGCCTTGTGGAATAGCTGCCATTTCTCTTTAAAGGCTTTTTTTGTTGATAGTCTCTGTGTTGCATTAAAGTTCTGTGTCTGATGCATATGTTGTCATTATAACTCTATATCCAAGTTATATGTGTTAACTACGTGCACCAGAGATGCACAATTCCTACATTTCATGGAGGATTTTTCAAGACCCTATTATAAATATGTGGTATCAGAAAAGTAAATGGTAAGAATTTATTGAAATCTTTGCAAAGAAGAAAAAGGGATGTTTAACAACATATAGGCAAATGTATTTCAGTTCCTTTAACTTCTAGCCTTGTGTTTTTATTAGTATGCAATTTACCTGCAACAAATGTTAAAACAGCAGTTTAGCCTATAGCCTGAACTACCATTCAGTTCAGTAGAAGACTTTCCACTTTGATGTCTATTGAATGCTTAATAAAAGATCTTACAGACCAATTTTTCTCTGTTATTTTGCCCTTGTGAAGCAGAATATTTGCTTTAACGCCCGAGGTATTGGCATAATTTTTTTCCCTGTCAAATGGAATTGTGTTATCTGAAGGAAATTAAGTATATGATGCATTCATATGGCATCATACTTTTGACAAGAAACATTTTGTTTGCTGAAGGCAAAGGGGCACCAAACAACCATCTCTGTGGTTACCAGTAAAATAAGAAAGAAATGAAATTTTAAGCAACTGCTAATGGCACAATGAACAATAAAACTAAAGACATTGTTTAAGAATTTTATATTGTATATAGGAAAAGATATACTGTATCATCAAGCAAATGTCATGCCATGTAAAGCTATGTTTTGCTTCCAATTAGTTTGCAATAAAATTGCTACGTCTTTGCAAGTTAACAGCATGTGGAGATCTTCACTGCCTCATAAGCGGTCTATTTGATTGACAAAGGGAAATGAAACGATTCCCATGATGTTCCCTCTCCTCTTTTGCTCTACTTTCTGGCAGTGATAAAGTAGGATTGGGGGGGGGGTCATAGGACTGAAGTCTTGTGATGACTTCTCTTGCTGTTAGCAACTGCTGATTATTAATGCAGATTATGAATTTACCAGGCAATTATCAAAGCCTTATCAAAGGTCTCCATATTAATCACACTTCCATCAGTACAAACCAGCACACAAAATTGTGACAGTATGCCTTACCGCTTGGTAAGCAAGTTTTCTGTAGTGGGCCTATATCTTATCATTTGAATCTAAATAACATCATCTGAGAGTCAGCATGGTGTAGTGATCTGAATGACAAACTATGACACTAAGAGACCAGGTTCTGGATCCCTGTTTGACCATGGAAACTCGCTGGGTGACCTTGGACAAGTCACAGTTTCCTAGTCTCAGAGGGAGGCAATGACAACCCCCCTTTGGCCAAATCTTGCCAAGAAAGCTCCATGATAGGTTCAACTCCATAGGTCACCATAAGTCAGAAACAACTTTGAAGGCACACAACACCAAATCATCATATGACTCTAGTTCATATTGGGACTGATTAAAGATGAAAACTAGTCTTGCATGTTAGTCTTTACATTCTTTATTCAAAACAACCAAACTCAGAGCCTTGCACAGAACATTGGTCCAGATGAAGTTGTAACAGTCTGTTGTGAGTGACTACTTTCATTTAAAAGGATGTTACAAATCTTGAGGCAAATTTGTTATCTATTATGCTATCCCCAACAGTAGGATAAGTTTATTGCTCTTTGGATACTGGCCCTTTTCTGTTACTTGTCCTGAAGGAGACTTTAGAAATATATTTGAACATATCTTGTCACATTGTAATTAAAAAAATTTGCTTTGAATTTTCTACATAAGACACACCTAGCATATTCTACTGTCTGTTAGGGAAAGTGATCCAGGACCCACCGTTTTGAAGGAAGCACAGAAACAATGAAGGGGTGCTTGCCAGCCAGGGGAGCAATTGCTGCAATGAGTAAACACTGGCTACTACAGCCTGGCTTCCCCCACAGGCTTTCCCTCAGATCAAGCAACTTCAGTAGTTAAAAGGGCAATAGCAACACCCTTCTAGTAGGGACAGATCCTTCATGAAGCAAAAGGTACAAAAGAAGGGTGGGGAAATCTTTATACTTTTGCAGGGGGAGGAATGCTTATCCTGCTTTCAGTCCTTGCCCCAACTTCCACCTCCACAGAGCTGGTGTAGGTGTGTGCTGAGCACTAGCAATGTTTTTTATTCTTTTCACTCTTCCTCTGCTGCCCCTCAGTTTGTTTTATTTCAGCAGATACATGCTGAAGGCCACCAGTGACAGAGAAAGAGAGAAGGACTCTAGATGAGAAAAAAAAATCAAAAGGGAGGAAAATAATAAGGAAGGGAGAGATCCACCCTCACTTTCTGGGCAGCAGATCTCATCCAGCTGGGCTGGGGAGAAAAAGAGTGAGATTAAGTGAGAGCCAGCATGGTATAGTGGTTTAAGCATTGGACTATTCCAGAGACCAGGGCTCGAATCCCTGCAAAGTCATATTCTCTCAAACTCAGGGGAAGGCAAAGGCAAATCCCTTCTAAATAAATCTTGACATGAAAACCCCATGTTCACCTTAGGGCTAGCAGAAGTCAGAAATGACATGAAGGCACACAACCATAACAACAACAACAACAACAACAACAACAACAACAACTGTTAGAGCATAAATGAAAGAGGGGAAAGGAGAAAAACATCCTGTTTGGCTAAATGCGGGGACCAAAAAAGAGTTTTGAATAGAACCCTGCTAACTGCAGGTGCCTCTTCCTCTCGTAGTTCCTGTCCTACCTTCCCACGAACAACATCTGCCTCACAGGAAGAGCCAATGTGTCCAACACAAGAGTGCTTTCACCATTTCCCATTTTCCCTTCCCTTGGCTCCCCCCACCCTTGCTCAGGTTCTGGGATATGATTATACCATGTGCTAAGAGAGAAAGAAGTGGGGGGGCAGAGAGAAGAGGAGAATGAGAGAGAGAAAGAGAGAGCGACTCTTAAGGCAACAGGTAAAGCTAGAAATAAAGGAAAAAGAAACAGTGAAGGAAGGAGGAGACTGCTGGCTCTGAGAAGCATAGAGGCATCATCTGTTCAGCTGGACTGGGAGAGAATATGCTTACAGACACACAGAAGTGTAAATTTACCTACAGAAGCTGTTGGTTTTGAACTTTATATTTTATTCTATTTTCTAGTCATTTATTTATTTAATTTCTATTCAACCATAGCTCATCATTAGCTCACACCAGCAGTCTGCACACACATGCACAAGTGACCCCCTATTTTTAAAACTTCTCCGGCATGTGAATCCAGTTTTACCTTGTGGCAATACCCTATGACAATCTGTGCAATTGAACTGACTTCATAGTGCATCACAAAACACGCCTATAAAAATCTCTTTGGCAAATGTTTTTCAGTTTGTAATTCTGGAAGCGTCATTGAGATACATGCAGACAGTTTAGCTGTGGGCAAGGCAGACCAGAACCAGGAATGCTAGCTTCAGTCAAGATTTAACCAAGCTTTTTCAGCATGAGGCACTGAGTGAAGCATCAATTGGACAATGTTTCTATGGACAATGGGAAGTCTATGGCCCTTTCCGCATCCTACCTTTTCTCAGCGCTGGGGTGTGATGATCGCATGAGCAGCCTCTTCTGAGAGGCTCTCGCTTCCCTGCTTCTTGAGCTTCACACGGGCTTCCTGTTCGTACGAGAGCCCTGCCTCTTCCTTTTGCAGGGCAGCCTGGGACCTTTCCAGGCTTCACTGAGACAGGAAGCGCAACCGGCCCGGCTCCTGAGGCGCCGCACGCCAGGTAAGTGTGCGCGGGGCCCAGGAGCAATGTGCAATTGTACAGCATTTTCAGCTGAAAGCAGAAAATGCAAACGTGCGTGATCATTGCCTGCTGGCCCCTGGAGCCTAGCACGATTGTGAAGGTGTCATGCAGATTGCTCCTCACAATCGTGCAAGGCTCGAGGCCCTCTTTCGCATGGCAGATGTCGTGCAAAAAGGGTCTATGAGTGCTGTGCTGCCATTATGAAGATACAAGTCATTTGCCCAGGCATCTAATGTTCATTGTAGTTGTAAACATAATTAAAGGAGCTATGAAGGTTAGCTAAAGGAAGTCTCTTTTCTCTCTCTCTCTCTCTTTTTCAGGGCACAATTAAACTCAGTAATTCAGTATCACCAGACGTAGTGAAAGGCACCAATGCGGCTAGGTTTAAAGGGGCTGAATAAACTCAGAGAGGATGGGATTATCAACAGGTACTAGTCATAATGGATAAGATATTTCCCCAAGCGTTAGAGAAAGTATGCTTCTGTATGGCGATTGCTAGGCTACGCTACCTTCTGCTTTTCCAAAGGCAAGGGTAGGCCACTGTGTGAACAGAATGCTGAACTGTATAGGCCTTTGGACTGATTCAGCAGGGTTCTTCTTAAGTTCTTAAGGGATCTGATATGGAAGGCCACACTGGGCAACAGCAATTGGGATATATCATACCTAAAACATAAATCTCATTGTTTATCAGGAGCTAACCACAGGCTGCAGAAGATTTATTGGTGCTCTGTATGATAAATTCAGAAGCTTTCATGACTGTGGCAATGCATATTTTTTTTCCTGGAGATAGCCTGGAACTGGAGACTCCCTTTCCCTGATTACTTCTTTTTGCCCTGTCCTCCACACATAAGGCCAGTATATTTGCCTGTGTTAAGACTCTTCCTAGTTTTCCTAATGACACGTCAGTCACCTCCTGGGTAGCATATCAATCATCTTCCTTTCCTATTAACAATTATTTTGTCTCTGGGCATATGATAGACTTCTATAATGGACAAAATATCACCTTTAGTAATTAATTCAGGAACACTATTGTAGTTGCTCTGCATTTCCTCTTTTATGAAATACTAATTATCAAGATACAACCTTATTATCTATTCTATCAAGTATTTGGGTTGTTTTCCTCTCTTTTACTTATTGCAAATCTAATTAAATTAAATTAAATTAAATTAAATTAAATTAAATTAAATTAAATTTTGAGCCTGTGGGCACAGTTCAGCTCCCATCGTTCTGTAAAGGATAAAATAAAAAGGATACATATCAAATCAAAAATTCTACAGCAAATGTTTACATACTGACAGTTAAAACATATCTGCAAGTTTTATTTTCAAAGGCATCATTATATCACTAACATATCCCCTTATTTACTGCTGGTACAGGAACTGAACTATGAGAGGGGGGGAACCATGTTGCTGGATTTCAATTCCCCACATTCTTCGCCTTGTGATATGCTGGCTATGGCTTCTGGGATTTGCAATGTTCATTCCACAGCAACTACTGGCACTGAGCTAGACTGAAAGATGATGATTCTGCCAAAGATCTGGGCAGGGACTAAAACTTAGTGCTGAGATGCTTAATGTTTTCTCCCCTTCCTCAGCCATGTTGTGGGGGTAAAAGGATATAGCATTGTACTTGAGATACTGAGGGGCTTTCCTTTGAGAAAGTTTCACCAGACAGATAGTTCTGTTTCCCAGTAATGATAGTAGGATGCCAAGAAAGAGTGGATCACAAATTTGCCTTGCATATTAAGCATGCATCTGACACATTTTAACAGAGGCCCTTTCCGCACATGGAGGGGGGAAAGGGGAAAACGTGCTGAAATGGAGCTTACTGACAGCTGGGTAAGTCTGTCCCCATGCGGAGCAGTGCGAGCTCGCTGTTCCGCAGTCCCTGGCATCCAAAATGGCGGCTTCACCAATGGGAAGCTATCTGTTCCCTTACCTTCTGGCAGCTGGTGTCCTCTCATGCTATGTGGACACTCGGGACCTTTTCGCACCTTATCTCGTTCCAGTGTCGTCGCGAGGAGATCATGTGAGAAGCCTTTTGCGAGAGGCACTTGCATCCCCTCTGCTTCCCCTCTGCACTACCTCCATGCTGGCCAGAAGGCAGCGTGAGTGCAGCACAGCTGGGTACTTTTCCAGGCTGCACTGGGGGACGAAGTGTGATGGCCATGCATCCAGAGGCTCTGCGCACAAGGTAAGTGCAGGTGGGGCCTGGGAGGGACACACAATCATGCATCATTTTTGGCAATGGGCCAAAAATGATATAATGCATGATTGCCACCTACTGGCCTCGGGAGCGTCGCGCGAGTGCAAGGACATCATGTGAAGTGGTCCTCGCAATCCCGCAGCACTCCCGAGGCCATTTCTCAACAGGACTGGCATGCAAAAAGGGCCTCAGTCTCTTTCTATGCCTCCCTGAACAAGGCAGGTTCCTCAGAAACCCTACCTAAGCATAGCTCCACCACTTCCAGTTGCTGAATGCCCTACTCTAGTATCCCCAGGTGTTTAGGGGATATGTATGAGATTGATGGAGTCATGGGCACTCATTGAGAGTTTAGTCATAGGCCCTTTCCATACGGGGGGGCGTGAAACGCGGGGAAACGGGGCGGCGCACGCAGAAACGGAGCTTACCTTGATGGGGTAGCTCCGTCGTCATGGGGAGCAGCGCGCGTTCGCCGCTCTACACGGCAGCGGTGTCCAGCGGCGCCCAAAATGGCGGCTGGCTGCTTCCAGCGGCTCTCCGCCAATTGGAGAAGCACGCCAGTCGGAAGCCCACCCTTGGGCAGCTCTGCAGGGATGCGCTTGCGCACCGCTGCAATTCCACACGGGGCACTGCGACGGGCTAGCGTGCACGTGTTTCATAAAGACCACATGAAATGTGGTCTTTATAAAACACGCGGCGCCACCCCCGCGGCCGCGCAAGGGCGGTTTGAGGTGTGGAACCTCCACATTTCTAACCGCCCCAGTGTACTCCACGGTGTGGACGACCTCCGGGTGAGGTCGTCCTACCCCGTGTTTTCCCCGTGTGGAAAGGGCCATAGACTCTTCCTTTGAGGATGAGATTTCTGATCTTGATCTATATAGGAAAGATGTATATCCTATGATAAAAAATATGAGAGACATTTTTACTTCCTTAGACATTATCACAGTGTGCTAGCTAATCATGGTCTCATTTTAGACCTGTATCAACAACTTAACTTCCAAGAATGGCATCAGAAGGACAATGTGTACCTCTTATTCTCTTCAGGTTGAAATCGTGAACCCTATGCCTAATGTACTGGGTGTTTTATCTTCTGATTGAGTGCTTCCTTAATCCACTAAATAAAATAACAGAACAAGTTGCCTGATTAAGACAACTTGTTAAATTATCTCTGCGTGGGTAGGTCAGATTCCATATTCTCTGGGGAAAAAAACACTGTTGTGCAACACATTTCACATATAAATAAGCAAAAACATTCAACAATGTTGAGGGAAGCAGACAAATCAGATTATACAGATTAAATTACTCTTGCTGGATAGTATAATTGCAAACAAACTTCTTCATATGTATTGCATGTTTGATCTTTTCAGGCCAGAAGGATCTTTTCTAGCTGTTCAGATATAAAGGCAACAAACAGAAAACTTGAATGTTTCACCTACAGGGGACGTCTTCCATTACACGATCTTATTAAACAGCATGGAAATACTAGCATGGTATATATTTTCTTATCTCTTCTTATCTCTTTGGAGAAACAGAATATGCTGCTAAAATATTGTTTTCCAGTAGTGCTTGTTCCATGTGGAGACAGCAATAATGGTTATTTCCTTTCCCTGATGGATTAGTTTAGAATGGCCATGTGTCCTATAAAGGTCAGTGCTCATTTTGAAAGACTGTTGGAGGACCAGAAGAAGGTAAAACAGTGGCCTCGATGTGGCTCATCAATAACATCTGGTCAAAGACTTCTCCACTGCGGTAAGATGCATTTCTTTTAAAAATATAATAAAAAGCTCTGAATTTACATCTGTCCATATAAACTGCATATAACCTGGTATATGAGAAAGGAGCAAATTTTGGTGCTACATCGCTTCTTTTTTGCTGGTGTGTAAATACCCATTCTAGATTAGCCAGGTCATACAGAAAATTTCTATATCACTATCATATCTTCCAGGGGACTGAACTGGCATGGAGCTTTTCAAGGCAGTGGGATCAACCACAGTACATCTTCCATGATTTCCTCACATTAACTATTTTTCATGGCATCCATAACAGCCACATCACATCCCTCTATGACCTGCCTGAGGGAAGCCTGCATGATACATGAAATAGCTTTAATCTCATCTCTAGTCAGATGTTTTGTCTACTGAAACCCAAAGCATGAGGTGCTGATACGTTTTATTATAAATATGCATCTAAAAGGTTCTGCCGGATCCCTCACTAAGAATACAGGGGTTACAGCATTTACATGACAGTATACTATATAGCTTTATGTTAATTCCCAACAAATATATGTATTATATTCACTGTTAAAAGAATTATTCTTATCTGATAGGAACCCCATGCCCTGGCCAAAGAAGAAGGCTGAACTACAAGTAATTTGCCATCTGATTAAGATCAATTTTCATTGTTTATAGCTACAAAAGATAAGGTATTATGGTACCTGCTATTTAGTAGCTTGATAAATGCTGTGTGAATCATTCCTCAGAAATGGATTTAATAAGTATAATTAGTTGCTCTGAAGAAATCTTCTCAACTGAGAATTAAAATCTCTGGCTCTCTGTTCCAGTTAATTCAGCCAGAAAAAACATAGCTGCCATTCCTTGGAGTTAGTCCATTATTTTAAAATTCATTGATTTAGCAAACTATAAGGTTTCAAGACAGTTTACAGTAATGAAATCTGATGAAATTATACTCACCTCACAAATGACAGCTATGGAATACTTAGTGGTATTGTTGGTGATGGTATCATCTAGTTCCTTGTTCTGCTTGCTCCAAAGATGGTGGCCTTTGAATATAGGAAAGAGCATTAGGATGTTAGAATCATAGAATTGTAGAGTTGGAAGAGACCACAGGGGCCATCCAGTCCAACCCCCTGCTATGCAGGAAGACACATCAAAGCACCCCCAATAGAAGGCCATCCAGACTCTGTTTAAAAACCTCCAAAGAAGGAGACTCCACAGAAGGAGACTCCATCACACTCTGAGGCAGCATATTCCACTGCCAGACAGCTCTGACCATCAGGAAGTTCTTCCTGAGGTTCAAGTGGAATCTCCTTTCATGCAGCTTGAATCCATTGCTCCTTGTCCTAGTCTCCAGAGCAGCAGAAAACCAGCCTGCTCCCTCCTCAACATGACATCCCTTCAAATATTTAAACATGGCCATCATGTCCCCTCTTAACCTTCTCTTCTGCAGACTAAACATACTTAGCTCCCTAAGCTGCTCCTCATAGGGCATGGGTTCCAGCCCTTTCCTATGAAGAGTGGCTTAGGGAGCTGGGAATGTTTAGTCTGCAGAAGAGAAGGTTAAGAGGGGACATGACTAAAGGTCATTTATTAAAATCTCTTGGATACAGAGCAATACCTGACGATGAGAAATATGAAATTTAATTGCATGCCCAAGACTGTCCTTCCCTCTGAGCAAGTGAGGCAGAGCTCCATCCTCCTCCTTCTAGTTTCTCTCTTAAAGAGGCAACATGCAACAGTGAAAATAAAGAGTGTTCTTGGGGCTTGGGGACATGTTCTTCAGTTCTCCTTCCCCAGTCCAACAGGTATTACTACATGTCAACAATTATGGTCCTTTCTGCATGGCATTTTCCATGCGAAAGGGCGCCTGGAGCATCGCATGATTGTGAGGAGTGATCTGCACGACGCACTCACAATCGCGTGATGCTCCAGGGGCCAGCAGGCGCCGATCATGCACTTTTTCATTTTCGGCTAGAAGCTGAAAATGGTGCATGATCACACATTGCTCTCGGGGCCTGCGCGTGCTTACCTGGCGTATGGAGCCTCCGGAGCTGCGCCAGTCACGCTTCCTGCCCCAGCGCAGCCTGGGAAACTCCCAGGCTGCACTGCAGAAGGAAGAGGCTGGGCTCTCGTGCAAGCAGGCAGTTCATGCGGAGCTGAAGCAGCAGGGACGCGAGAGCCTCTCGCCGGAGGCTGCTCGCGTGATCCCCACACCCCAGCGCCGGAAAAAAGTAAGGTGCGGAAAGGGCCTATATTGGGCAGATGTAATCAATGGCTTCCATGTCTCAAAACTTTCAGTGGCAATAGCTGTTGGAATCTTTGGAGAAACAGTGATGAATAAAGTCTCGTCCCCCATTCTTTTTTCCTTTTAGCTGGCCAAGAAAAGTTCTTGACATGTTCTTCATAAACTTCTTCCCAAAGCACTAGATGTTACTGTTGTCACACCTGTTGATTTTCTGGTATCATCTGACTGTCTCTTAGTAAGGCAGCTGTAGAGACACTCTTAACTTGGGAGAAGTTTCTCTCTCGCTGCTTTCTTTAATGGTCCATGCACTACTGAGGCAGTGGACTCACAGCTGACATTAGGGTACCTCAAAATGGCTGAACTTACCATGAACTTGCCAAATGGAAAATTTGTTGGTATATCTAAAATATTTCAGCCGTCATTAAATGAGTTCTATTTTCACCATTCATGTTTCTTCATGCTTAACAGATTGCCAGGCACAATAGCAAATTATTTATCTCACGTATCAATTTATTCACTCATGAGTATGTTATTTTCTTGTAAGATCTCCCTTACACCTTGAACAGTCATTCTGAAAGACGGTTTCTTCATGGTTCATGGGTCTTTAAAATCCCAGACATTATTTTGACACCAAGAATAATTAATTTTGTCTCAAAGGTGAGCCACAGTTAAAAACAGTCCTCTTCATTCCTTAAAAAGTCTCTAAAAGAGGTATTGCTGCATTTATTAAGATGCAGTAAATATGGATCAGGTTTATTTAAATTCAAAATAAAATAATACCAGATTCATCTAACCTCAATATCATAAACTGGAGACTTATGTGTTTTTCCGCAAAAGGCCTTTAGCTGCATGACTCTCAAGGATCTTTGAAGTCAATGGAATTAGTGAGAGGTGAAAACAGTTCTTTATGATGAATTTAGGATGGTTGGATTGTTGGTCAGTCACACATCAGCACAAAAGTGGAAATGTGTTACCACTGATGTCTGCAAGCTTTGATGTCATTGCTGAACCCACAGTATATTTTAAAACACTGAGTATAAATACAGATAGCAATAACAGTATCAGATTTATAGCAAGCACAGATAAATGTAAAAGACAAGTCCTGTTGGACCAGGACAAAGTCCTGTTAGTTTAACATGCTGTTTTCCACTAAGGCTCATCAGATGCCTTTGGGAAGACCACAGTTAGGGTATGTAAGGGAAAAATAACACAGTCTTGTACAATTGTTCTCCAGCAACTTTCCACAGGATGTTAAAAGTGGAATAATAGCACTATAACAGTATAAGTGCAGAAAGGCGCTCTGGGTCCTTAGAGTTGTAACAGAAGACACCATTGCTTTTGTGGTGTCATTATAATTATTGTACAATAGAATCATAGAGTTAGAATCATAGAAGGTGTTCCATCTATTCCAACTTCTAACAGAAATCCACAGCATTTTAGTTAATTTAAGGTTATTGTGTGGCATCATTATTTAGTTGTGTTTTGAGTTATAGGCAAAATGGTGGCTTATAGCATGCTGATTTTTAAGGGTTTTTTTTTACTTTATTTTTATGTTAAAATAAATATTTTTGTTATATTTAAGTAACAAAGAGTTGATTCGAAATTATTAACTATCTGAAACTGTTAAATGGTTAACTATTTTACATGGTTAACTGTTAAATAAAGGGCACTGATATTCATAGTAACCGTAACTAATCATTTTAAAAAGTAACATGCCATGTTCTAGAATCATTGTATTGGCATTAATTCACTGTTACTGAGCTTATCTAGTCCAATCTTGGTATATGCTTGCATTGCTATCTCTTTAATCAAAAGGGATAGTCACACTACACAATTAAAGCACTATGATTCCATTTTAACTATCATGCCAAGATTGTACAGAACCCTAGGCTTTGCAGTTTAGTCAGAGGTATTTAGAATTCTCACCTAGAGAGCTTTGGTGCTCATTCAGACTGCATATCCCAGGACTCCACAGAATTCAGCCTTGGATTAGGATCTGTCTTCTGTGGACAGAAGGGCTCTGCTCATGGAATATGCTTTTACCCAGTTGTAGATTATCTCTCCAAAGTATCTCATTTACTGGGATCCTCTGGCCCTCTCTACCACATTTTCTAGGCTGGAGGGACTGCTGTAGGGAGGAAGGGTCAGAAAAGCCTGCTTCTGTCAACCATACCTAAATGTGAATCCAAACCACAACTGTTTTTCATGATGGTAATTCATATGCTGCACTGTTGTTACTCTCTGGTTACAGGGATAACAAATGGGAACAATTCAGGTTACCGTTTTTGCTGGCATATAAGACACACCCGTGTATAAGACACACCCCATTTATACACTGGCAGAAACTATTTGCCTTCATGTGAGACACAGCAGTGTATAAGATGCACCCCATTTTCAAAAAATATTTTTTTGGGGGGAAAGGGTGAGTCTTATATGCCAGCAAATACAGTATGTTCTCAAACAGTGGATTTATTCTCTAAGCCAGTATGATCCAGGCACTCAAAGGCAAGGAAATGCTTTCTGGCAGTTGTCTTCTTATTCAGATGTATGTGTCTAATCTGAAGTGTTGAAGTGAAAGCTGTCAACAAACAGAAAAGAAAAATCCGTGAAAAAGGAAACCCGCTGCAGACATTCCTGCCTGCATTTGAGGAGTTACGAAAACAAAACATACTCTCCAAGCTAGCAAGCAATTAACAGTCTTTATTGCGGATAATAAATCTTCTGAACTAGGTCACAGCGAAGCTAGCCATCTCTAACAGCACAGAGAACACACACAGACACAGAGACATGTTTCAGTGCCTGTTGTTAAGTAGGCATGTACAGCAACATGAAACACACGATGCAAAACAAGTCAGAGACATAACAGGCTGCTGTGTCCCAAAATACACATGAACACAGCTGCATGTTCCAGAAACCCAGATAACATATAATTGCAACAGAAGAACAGTTCCCATGAGAACTAGCTTTAGCCTGCTAGCCTAAACAAATCTACAAGCAGTTTACTTTCTCACACACTGGACCTGTGAAATGTGCAGCAAGGAGTCCACTTTATGTTTCATACATTGTGACACTCCCCTACTCCTTGCGTAACTATTTCAGCCACTATGAACTGGAGACTCCATCAACCCCAGTTTGTTAACGAACTGACCAAACGGATCAGCAGACAGTGGCTTAGTAAACACATCAGCCAAATTTTCTTCTGATGACACATAAGTCAGAGACACTTTTCCTTCTCGTAAGTACTGTTTTACGTTGTGGAACTTGATGTCAATGTGTTTCACACGAGAGGAAACTCTGTCAGACACTGCCATTTGGATACAGGCCTGGGAATCACAAAGAACTTGTACTGGCATTGGCACAGATACATGCAGATCTTGTAACAACTGTAAGAACCACACTAACTCAGTACAGAGTGCAGACAGACTCACAAATTCTGCCTCTGCTGTAGACAGAGCAAGACAGGATTGTTTTTTAGTCTTCCAGTCAATCACCACTCCACTGTATCTCACAACAAAACCGGATGTGCTTTTACGATCTGAAATATCCTCCGCAAAATTACTATCAGAAAAACAGACAAGCTTAGGTACTTGCTCAGAGAAAACGCACAGACAGTGATTAATGGAACCTTTCAAGTACCTTAGCACTCTTTTCACACCCTGCCAATGGTACTGGGTAGGCTTAGCACATGGTCTGCCCAAAATGTTGACACTTAGAGCAATGTCAGGCCGGCAGGTGCCAGCTAAGTACAAAAGACTCCCAATGACAGATTGATACAGGTGTATATCTGGAAATAATTCTTCACTCACATTTTTCAAAAATCCTGGCACCATGGGGGTTTGAACAGTTTTGCAGTCAGACATACGACACAACTCCAACAACTTCACAATCTTTTGTTTCTGACACAGCAGAAAACCTTTTCCAACTCTTTGTACCTCAATTCCAAGAAAGTTTTGAACTAGCCCCAGGTTCTTGACCTGAAACTTCTTGCCCAGTTCATTTTCAAACACTTGTGCTTGTTTTTGTGTAGCACTGACCAGACACAGATCATCCACATATGCAAGGAGAATTTCCAAACTCTCCCCTTTCCCCCGAACATATACACAGGGATCAGCAAGACTTTGCTTGAACCCACACCCTTGCAGGGCATTGTGTAAACACTTGTTCCAACACCTGGCTGATTGCCGAAGCCCATAAAGAGATTTTCTCAGATGCCATACATGGTTTTCCCTTCCTTCAACTACAAACCCATCAGGCTGGAGCATGTACACATTTTCCTCCAGATCAGCATTGAGATAGGCAGTAGTGATATCAAAGTGTGTGATGACAGCTTTTCTCTGAGCTGCTAGGGAAAACACCAATCTGATAGACTGTGCTTTCACAGTCGGGGAGTAGATCTGATCCAAATCACTAATGTCTTGTAGGAACCCGCGTGCCACAAGGCGCGCTTTATTTTTCACCTGCCCATCAGCAGTGGACTTCAGCTTGTAAACCCATTTGCTGTCAATGGGCGTCACACCTTTGGGCAATTCACACAGGGAATACACATTCTGTTGGACAATGGAATCCATTTCACTTTGCATAGCATCCCACCAGGGCTCTGCCTGTTGCTCAGACATTTTCTCAACTTCAGTAAAGCATTGAGGCTCACAATTTACAGCACACACATGGACTGCTAGAGACTCAGGGGAATAACGCTTAGGTGGAATGCCTTTGTTTTTCTTTGTGACCTCCTGGGGATGGGACGACTCTGTAAAGACTTGTCCCTTTCCTCAGCACTGCGAGACCTTTTCACTGAGTACTCTCTTTCCTCTGTGCGAGGCTCCTGCATCTCACTTACAGCTCTCCTCCTCCGCACATCCCCCTCCTTTTTTGGTTTAACTCTTGAGGTACCGGGAGCGGAGGCTGAAGGCTGTCCTGGCTGAGAGGTTGGCAGACTAGTCACAGGAGAAAAACTTCAGACGCTGCCTGAACACGAGCCCAATTTGCGTGTTCTTCAAAAGAGGCATTTCTAGACACAACACAGGAATTGTCACCAGCATGAAAGCGATACCCTTTGCAATTGGGCTCAGAGCCAACAAAACGCAAACGCTGGGCTTTTGGTTCCCCTTTTCCTTCGACCCTTGGGGATATGCACTCAAGCAAAACTCCCAAAAACCTTCATGTGGGCAATGGAAGGCTGTTTCCCAAACAGGCATTCATGGGGAGTTGCATCAACTACGGAATCCACAGCCTGTTGTGTGTGTAGCAGGCAGTCAGCACTGCCTCACCCCAAAAACTCAGAGGCAAATCTGCATCAAGTAGCAAACTGTGCATTAGAGTCTGCAAGACCCCTGCATTACGCTCAGCCACTCCATTTTGATAAGGAGAATAGCTAGCAGTTGTTCTGTGAATAATCCCTTTCTTTTTGAACCACTGTTGCACGCTTTCCGACAGAAATTCTGCTCCCCTATCAGTTTGCAACTTTTGAAAAGGGTAACCAAACTGCCTCTCAATCAGGGAACACCAGTTCTTGAGAACTTGACACACATCAGACTTTTGTCTCAACAAATAGCAGAAAATGTACCTGCTAAAATCATCTACTAGGATGACAAAATATCTACCCCCCCCAGGGAGGGTTTACTTAAAGGGCCCACAATGTCACAGTGTACCAACTGAAATGGGGCAGTTGGCACACGGGTACTGACCTTTGGCGCTGGGAGTTGCTTGGATTTAGCTTGCTTGCAAATTGCACAATCAAGAAAAACACTACAAGACTTTAAAGAACACCCTTTACAACAACCAGCAAGCTTCTTTAACACAAGAAAGCTTGCATGTGCCATGCGCCGGTGGAGAAGATGAAGGCACTCATTGTGTTGTGCGGCATTCCCATACACATTACACACAGTGTGGCGTGGCTCAAGAAAGAACAGCTTCTCTTCTCGTGTAGCCACTGCACACACTACCCCATCTTTCAGTATTTTGCCTTGTTTTCCAAAAAACTCAACCTTGAACCCAGACCCTGTCAGCTGCCCTACAGAAAGCAGACAGAAATCAAGAGAGGGCACAAACAAGACATTTTTCAAACCCATGTCAAGCGCAGGGACAAAAGCTACACCTGCACCACAAACTTCAGCTTTTGTGCCATCTGCTAATGTCACAGTGGAAACACTGGCAGAAACCAAATTGTCAAATAAATCTTCTGAGTTGACCAGATGCTGGGAACAGCCACTGTCTAGAAGCCACACAGGACCACTTGCCTCCTCAGAGTCCGAAACAGCAGAGTCAGAAACAGCATCTCCCATGGCAACAGCAACTCTCAGACGCCCTCTGGCTCGACCTCCCCTGCCTCTGCCATGGCCCCGGGACGCAGTACCTGTGTAGCTTTGCTCCCCTTGCTTCAGGAACGGGCAATCATGCTTAAGATGAGAAGCAGACCCAGAGCGAAAACATCTCCTCACGGCATGGGCTCTCACCCGCCCCTCCTGCCCCAAACAGCAGCCGGAGCACTTCTCCTCCCGGCACAGGCCTCTGCAGCTAGAGCCGTCTGAGTGGGAGTCGCTGCATTCTTCGCGCGCTTTTCCTCTTCTTCCAGCAAATGAGCAGAGACCAAGGAGACAGTTAATTCTCTCTCTGCCATAGACTGAAGCGAAGACACGACCAGCGCCCAGGTTGCATCGAGGGAGTTCAGGATACAAAATACCTTGTCACTTTCAGACAAAACCTTGCCGCTCTCTCGGAGTGACGAAAACAGTTCTGAAAACTCTGCCAAATGCTGCCTCATTGGGACACCTGGGGCCAACTTTGTGTTATAGACCCGAAAGCACAACGCGTGCTTGGCGGAGGCCGTTTGACTCAGATACAGCTCTCTCAGCTTTACCCAGCCTTCTCGAGGAGTAGCAAGATCCCTAATATATGTAAGCTGGTCATCTTCCACTGCCAAGAAGAGAATTGACATAGCACGCCTCGTTGCTGCTGCTATCTCAGCTACCGTGCCTTGGAGAGCAAGGGGAGCTGTAAAAGCACCCCATAGCCCCTCAGCTTGCAAATACTTTTCCATGCGAGCCGACCATGCAAGATAATTAGTTGCGTTTAGTTTGACAAGGGGCAAGCCTCCAGGCGTCACTTGAGCCATTGTAAAACCAGCTCAAAAACCCTTTAAAAAACACTCCTCACAAAACCGTATGAAGCGGGAACGCAGAGAGCGATGGAGCGTAACCATCCTCTGCTACCATGTCAACAAACAGAAAAGAAAAATCTGTGAAAAAGGAAACCCGCTGCAGACATTCCTGCCTGCATTTGAGGAGTTACGAAAACAAAATATACTCTCCAAGCTAGCAAGTAATTAACAGTCTTTATTGCGGATAATAAATCTTCTGAACTAGGTCACAGCGAAGCTAGCCATCTCTAACAGCACAGAGAACACACACAGACACCTTTCAGTGCCTGTTGTTAAGTAAGCACGTACAGCAACATGAAACACAGGATGCAAAACAAGTCAGAGACATAACAGGCCGCTGTGTCCCAAAATACACATGAACACAGCTGCATGTTCCAGAAGCCCAGATAACATATAATTGCAACAGAAGAACAGTTCCCATGAGAACTAGCTTTAGCCTGCTAGCCTAAACAAATCTACAAGCAGTTTACTTTCTCACACACTGGACCTGTGAAATGTGCAGCAAGGAGTCCACTTTATGTTTCACACATTGTGACAAAAGCAAGTGTTGAAAGAAACTAAAAGGACAGGTAATTCCCAGAATCTCCTACACAAAGCAATAGACAGAGAAAGAGATGATTCCTGCCAGTCAACAAAACTAAACCAAGGCCCTTTGTTTCATAGAGAGATCAGGTGGATGTTTTTAAAGTAGATGTTATTACAGCAAACATTTAAAGACTGTGCCAAATCCAGAAAGGTCAGCCTTGATGTCACCTCCAGCCTTCCCCATTTTGGCTTATTTCAATAAATCTATTACCTTTGGATCAATGACTAAGCAAGATTTGTCTGTCAGTGAATTTAATGCTTATGCAAAGTACCAGAAAATCCACTGTATGTTGTTCCTGGCATCTGCAATTTAGTTCACAGCAGAAATACTGCAGGTAAAGTAAATTTTTCCACCATCTGATTATGACGCACTTTTAAAATGATGTGATCTGTCCATAGTAAATGGCAATCTTCCATTAGTACTAGAACATATTGATCTGATTCTTAGGGTCAAATAAGATGTTACTTTATTTACATAGTTAGCAGCTTCTTCTATCCCCCCCCCCCGAAAAATAAATATTTCGGACACTTTCACTCAACACAGTTATAGCACTGTAATCCCACACTAACTGCCATGGCTCCATTCTATAGAATCCTAGGATCTGCAGTTTAAGGAACTGTTTCTGTTCTATGCTTTCAAGTTTTTTCTTACTTATAGAGACTCTATTGTGGGGCTTTCATGGCAAGATTTTTTCGGAGGGGGGTGTATCTTTGCCTTTGTTTGTGGCTGAGAGAATGTGCCTTGCCCAATGTCTCCGAGTGGGTTTCCACGGCTGAGTGGGGATTCAAACTCTAATCTTCAGATTTGTAGTCCAACATTCAGTGCGTTACACCACACTGGCTCTCTAGTTTAGGGAGAGGTGTTTAGAATTCTCAGAACACTCTGCTGCCTCCCCACATGACAAAACCCAGGATTCCATAGAATGCAGCCATAACAGTTAAAGCAGAATTACTGCATTAGAACTATGTAGTCTGAGAGGGCCCTGGGTTAGCCTCCTCTCTTCCCATTTTCAAGAGCAATCACAGCATACCAGGGGTGGGGGGAGGGAAGTCTGACTTGTTCTCTAGTTGCAATTCTGAAGAACTGCATGCCGTAGTATTACAAGACTCAGCACAGAAGCATAGAATCATAGAATTATGGAGTGGAAGAGACCACAGGGGCCATCCAGTCCAACCACCTGCCATGCAGGAACCCACATCGAAGCACATCCAGTCTCTGCTTAAAAACCTCCAAAGAAGGAGACTCCACCACACTCCAAGGCAGCACATTCCGCTGCCAAACAGCTCTGACCATCAGGAAATTCTTCATGAGATTTAGGTGTAATCTCTTTTCCTGTAGTTTGAATCCATTGCTGCTTATCCTAGTTTCTGGAGCAGTGGAAAACAAGCCCGCTCCCTCCTCGACATGACATCACTTCAAATAATTAAACATGGCTATCATGTCCCCTCTTAACCTTCTCTTCTACAGACTAAACATACCCAGCTTCCTAAGCTGTTGTTCATAGGGTATGGCTTCCAGACCCTTCACCTGTTTGATCGCCCTCCTCGCTCCAGCTTGTCAATATCCTTCTTGAAATTAGGTGCCCAGAACTGGAGACAGTCTTCCAGATGAGGTCTGACCAAAGCAGAATTGAGTGTACAATTATAGCGTAACAATCATACTGCAGCATAACAACTATCAGACTTAAGTGGAAAGCTCTTATTGGCATGAATGGAAGTTATTCTTTAATTATAAGTAGTCACACAGGGAGAGCCAAGATGGTATAGTGGTTTGAGTGTTGGACTACAGCCTTGGAGGTTCAGTTCCTGGCTAGGCTGTGTAAACCCACTGGGCAACCTCGAGCATGTCACACACACACACAGCCCCAGAAACCCCTCCTTAGGGTTGACATAAGCTGGAAACAACAAAGTCATGCAAGAGCTTTTATCTGGGTGATGATCGCAGAGAGATCTGGTCTGGTGAGAAGAGTTAATGTTTCCCTGTATTGGGGTTGAGTTATTTAAAAAGTCATTCATACAACTGCTAATTGTGTGAATGATAATTGACTGAAGATATTAGGCTCCGCCCAAGGCAAAAGACAAGACAATGCCCTGTCGTTCCATCTAAAAGCCTCAATCAAATTTCTAGGCAGGACCAAACTAGACATGGTGCTTGTCTGCTGGTGTAGCATAACACTGGTAGGTAGCAAATACTGACACTTGTACTCATTCACTCAGTCACACAGGGTAGGGAGAGAAAGAGAGAGAGAGAGAGAGAGAGAGAGATGGGCAATAGGAGATTTCTTCCCATTGCAAGTAGCAGATGCAAAGTGCCTCCTCCATTTTGATTTGTGGAGGGATAAACAAGGGGTTAGAATCCCCCTTCTCCCTATGATGGCACCAATTTGACTCCTTCCCTATGTCACCTATTTGCAAGAGATGAAAAGCTACTCTGCAGCACCAAAGCACATGAGTGTCACATTTAGTTTGGACCTTTGAGCCAAACCCTTTCATTAGCATTGTGTTTAATATGCTGCCACTTGGGGCCCTTTTGCTGTACCAAGGACCATAATGGTCTAGTAGTCTGATGCTATTTATTAGTCCTTCATGGACAGATACTAACACTTGGACCTCAAGCATTAAATTTACTTTGTGGCTATTTCAGAGAGCTGATAAGCTATTTTTTATCCATACCAGTTCAAACTGTAGGTGCATATTCCTATGATGGAAAACAAATATCAGTATACAGAAAAACATATATAAGTGAGGTACTAGTCTTCTTTGTGAAGGCAGAAATATTTTATGAAAACACCTGAACATTTCCATAGCCCTTACAGTAATCTTTAGCCACTTTGATAATGCTGCTGCAAAAGAATTTCCTGTGCATCTAGTTCTTGCATAGCAATCTATCAAACGAATTTTATTTTACGTGAAATACCTGTGTTGCATTTGATGTTGTGAAAGTTCAAAGCATTTCATATTTAAAATACAGTTAAAACTTCATAGATTATTATACAAACAGCATACCAGATCAATGCAATCCACTCCTGAAAACTAACATTTCCTGGAACATTTGCATCAGACAACACTATGTGTAATTACAGAGGTGTTTCTTGAGTGCTGAAAACTGACCCTACCACTGCCTCTCCAGAACAATAATCTTCAGTAATTGTCTATATCCAGGGATCTGGATTGTGAAATGAAAATATCCTGGACTTCCTTAACACAGATTTGGGAGTAAGATCAAATTGCATAGTACATGTTTTCCGGTTCAGGTTAGAACTCTTATAAATGCTGAAACATCCTGCTTCTTTAGAATGGCAGAAACGCACAGGAAAAAATGGGTGCCCCCAAACTCTTCTTTTGGATGCTGTTAGCACATTCTAATTTCCCACAGGAATCAGGTACTGTGCACGTATTACCTTGGCTTTTGGGGTGGAGGTGAATCGTTACTTCATTAAATCTCAATAAATGTGAGATTGCCTGAAACTATTAAACAGCTGAGCCTAATCAAAGTAAATATACAGGAAAACACTCAAATAACAATGGCTGGCGAAACTATGGTTGGATTCCATACGTCTTCTTGAGTCTATGTATTTCAGGTGCACAGGAACAAACTGATGATGATGATGATGATGATGATGATGATGATGATGATGGGTGAAAGGGTATGCAAAAAAATGCAAGGATATTTATTGTGAAAACACAGTATGTATACGTTGGGCTTATATGTCTTTAAGGGGCCATTAACTATTAGCAGAAATGTGTTCTTTCTTCTCTCATTGACTAGTGATTCCTGGAGGCAGACTTTACATTATACGTGGAAGTGTGTAAAGCCTCAACAACTCGGTGGTGGTGGTGGTATGGTTGTTGCTGCTGTTGCTCTCCCCTTTCTCTACCCCCATATTTCAAGGTGTCATTTCATTAATGGGAGAAATTTTGACTACGTGAATATGTTCAAAGAGGTGGTTGGCAACTAAACTGTACATGTAAGGCTTTTTTCTTCCTCTTCCTCTGTATCTTAGAAACTATATGAGATTAATGGACATCGCAGAGTTTCTCTACTTTTAAGACGATGGCTCCTACATCCTACCAATTTTGGTGGGATCACCGGCTACATAGTTTGGGGAATTCTGGTGGTTTAGTTGAAACACCTTATCCAAGATCTTCTCTTGTAGAATCCTGTTCAGGGATTATTATAGATAATAAGCAGTCCTCCAAGGCATGCATTCAGTTAACTCTAGCACTCACATCTTGTTGAATATATCATGGTTTTACATTTCCTTAAAATTCAAAGTTGTATAGATCTAATAGTCTTCTGATTTACCTGACATCCATTTCATTTGTGTTTTGGAAAGGTGCACAGGAATTGCGTTTAGCAAATGCATGGAGCAGATGTGCTGGAAGAGTAGAGGTATTTTATCAAGGAGCTTGGGGGACTGTTTGTGACGATGACTTCGATATGAACAGTGCACATGTAGTGTGCAGACAACTTGAGTGTGGAGAGGCAACCACAGTGCTTGGATGGTCTTATTTTGGACGAGGAACTGGAGATACAGTACTGGATGATATGAACTGTACAGGAAGTGAACTCTACCTCTGGAATTGTCAGCATGCCGAGTGGCTCATAAACGACTGTGGTCACAATGAAGATGTCAGCGTCATCTGCTCAGGTAACGTCTCTTTGTATTCTTTTAAGTGTTGTACAGTTCTGAACTTCAAACAACCTTCAGATACATCAAGGAAGGATATTTCAAGGATAAAGACTGTAGATGAAACAACCACCACTGAATGCACAACACAGCTTAATTAGTTCCATCGAAACATTAAAAATATACCAACCATCATACAATTTAATAAACAGAAATGTAATGTATACAGAGTTATGTTAACTCACAGAACATATTATTATGGATTATCAGCATATTTGAATGCCTGATGATCAGATAGCAGCTGCCTATTTACTAGCAGTCATATAATGGATTATTATTAGTTGTTGTGTAATTCAGTAACCTATGTACCAGTTATGAAATTTCTCACAAACACTTCTAAACTCCATAGCATAATACCCTTCAGTACAATCAAAATTAGGGCTCCATACTTGGCCCTAACTAGAAAGGTTTTCACTGAAATTACATATGACAAAACTGTAATGTATACGCAGTTGCATAGGAATGAGGGGAGCGCTTCACCCCAGGTGGCAAAGTTTTGGGGGCATCCCAGCTCATAGCCATGCCTCTGCATGCCCTGGCCATGCCCCATGCACTGGGGCCACACCCCCTGCCACACACTCCAAGCTCCACCACTGTGTATACAATTCAATAGCTATCAAAGTAACAATTTCTTTTTCTATATTCACAGATGCCGGGCTTCCTCCAACAGGCAAGTCTGTTTATTTATGGCACATATAAAATGCTTAGTTTGTAGGTCCTTTATGAATGCAAAAGATAATGGGATACCAATTACATCCTACAGCAGAGTCAGAACTTTTGCACCTCTAGAAGTTTTGAAATACAACTCCCACAATGCCATTGGCCATGCTACCTGGGGCTTCTAGGTGTCGAAATCTAAAACTCTGGCAGGTGGAAGTTCTTTACCCTTATTCAAGTGGAGGGTAGTCATGTTTCTCAATCTTGAAGTTTTTACAGCTGGTTTTTTTGTTTGCTTCTCACACATGTTGCTCTCTCTATCTTGACAAGCTCAACTATTACTGAAATACCAACTCCATCCCTACCCCCTAAAGCTGATAAAAGTATGAATCTCAGAAAATGATAATTAGAACAGGTAACAAAAGGATACTACATCTTGCTTACTATCCATTTTTCAGCACTATCCAGCCAGATGTCTCCTGTTATTTCAATGTCGTTATTTATCTGAAGGTGTTTTGCTCACGTTACCCCAAAACATGGGTGACTCAGGAGTCCATCCATGATGCCAGTACCCCCACGTGACAATGGAAAATTAATTAGCTAAATTTAAGAGGACTGTGAGAGCGGGGTAGCCTAACAAGATCTTTCAGCCAATGTTTATGAGGTCCTTGCAGGAAAACCAGCCAAAGACTCAAAAGTAAACTAAAAATATGTTTTATTGAGGGGAATTCATTCACTCATGTACACAAGATACAAACAAGTCACACATTCATGCAAGAGCTAACTGAAGGATAAAGAGAGGAAAATTGTGGATAGCAAAGCCAATGTTTTTGAGTTATAATTACCAGTCCAGAAGAACAGTCAAGAAGCAGTGGAGTGGCTTAGACTTGTGTCTAAGCGCAGACCAAATTGGAATTCAGATTGCAGCTACCAACATTCTTCATCATTGGCTTTGCCTGCTAGGGCTGCTTGGAGTTGCAGTTCAACAATTCTAGTGAACGGCATGATTCCCACCTCTTTACCTGTAGCTGGAAGCACAAAAGCACAGATAATGTGGTAAACTACCCACTGTTGAAAGGAGTCTACACATTGTAGAGAAAAGAGCCATGAGATTAAATAAAAATATACAGTACTTTGCTTTTGGCAATGTTCCTATAGATTTTATTGCTCTATAAGTGTTGAAATTATAAGCTAACTTCATCAATGGGGCATTGCCATTTAGCATGTATATCTTTCAGTTTAACTCCAGGATGAATAACTATCAGTATTGCTATTATCGTTTAATCTTGAAGGCTGATATGTGTTAGCCATTTCAAGAGGATCACAACAACAATTACATGTACTGTCATTTAAATAAGATTTATTTTAATGTTTTGCAATATTCCTTGCATTTTCAGGACTTCCAGCTACCACTGAAACTCCAGATACAACTGGTATGTATTTTATATCTGGGTTCAGACATATTATCAGTATTACTTCACATTTACAAACTGAAAAAACATTTGCTGTAAAATCCTCACCAAATGAGAAAGCCAGAAAATATGTTCCAGTTTCTTGTCTTCATTTTCTGATGTGAGGTTTGCAAAAATAAGAGATGACTCATTAAAAAAAGATGAATCAAAGGGCCAAACTAGATGTAATATGAAAGTTGAAAGTTCTTTGTCCTCGAGACTGGTAGAGGGAGAGAAAAATGTCAGGGTTGACTTGAAGTTTGTTACAATGAGAGCTGGGAGGACAGTTTTTGATGATGCTTGGGATATATATGATGCTTAGATTGTATGCAAACAACTTTCATGTGGAGAAACCGTTGAAGTTCCATTAAGTGCCCAATTTGATGAAGGTCCAGGTGACATCTGCCAGGGTGATATCCTGTGCAAAGTGACTGAAATATCTCTTGAAGAATGTTCCCATAACGGATAGGGAGGCTGTATCTGTAACTACAAGGAAGTTGCCAGTGTCATCTGTTCAATTACTTCCATTCATTCAGTTATTATCCCATCTTTTCCCTAATACTGGAGCCAAGATAGCTCACAAAATGATTAAAAAGTATGGTGTTTCTGTGTACGTACTTTCAGTTTACCTGCTGACTTACGGAGACCCATGAATTTCATAGGCTTTCATTAGACACGGAATACTCAGAGGTGGTTTTTCCAGTTCTTTCCTCTGAAGTATACCCCACAGTTTGGTATTTGTTGATGGTTTCCCATCAAAGTACTAACCAGGGCTGATCCTGCTTAGCTTCCAAGATCAGACAGGATTTGGTTCCTTGACCTGATTAAGACCTGATTTAGACCTGATTAAAAAGTAGGTACTGAGAGTCAGTATGATGTAGTGATTTGAATATTGGACTATGACCTTGGAGACTAGGGTGGAATTTCCCACTTGGCCATAGAAATCCATTGGATAACTTTGGAAATGTCATACGCTTTCAGCCCCAGAAAACCATGTGATAGATCCATCTGAGGTCATCATCAGTTGGAAATCTTGAAGGCACACCATAACAAATACAACAACACCAGCTAAAATACAGTTTTAAGACAACAAAAGATAACTAAACAAAAATGTATTTGCCTATTGATAAAAAGGACAGCAGGGAAAGGGAAAGACATTGCCTCCTTTGAAAAGGGTTTCCATAGCTGTAAACAGTCACCTTTTTCATATCCCAAACCCAATGTTCCTGTGACGATGATAAGATCAAGAAGAAGCCCTGTCCTGAAGATCTTAAAACCTTGGCAGAGTCATATGAGGAGATGCAGTTCTTGAAACAGCATGGACACATGCTATAGAGGTCTTTATAGGTCATAATCAACATGTAGAATTGTGACCACAAATGGATGCTTAGTCAGTAAAGTTCCTATTAAAAAGGAGTCATATGGTCCATGTAACCAACCCTAGTCAACAGTTTGGACATACCACTCTGGACCAACCACAGTTTCAAAGGCAGGCCCATACAGAACATGTTATAGTAATCCAAACAGAATGTAAGAAAAGAATTTATTTCTTCTTTATTTCTGCACTGCCTCTTAGCCCACAGGGGCTCCCAAGGTGATGCACCAGATGTCTCCAGTAGAGAGCGCAGCTGGCACATTACCCTTAATTGCGCAAATATACTCCTGAGCACCACAGAAATCTGAGAATCCAAGTTCAGATCTGGAGTACATTATTGAAGCTGAGTCTTATCCTGACAAATGGACCAGAAAGTTACGTGTTTTCTCCTGCTTCATACAGCACGAATTAGAAGTGCTAATAATACTTTGTGGTGACCAGTTCAATAAATTCTACTCTATAGACACATAGTTTTTCCTTCAATCAGGTTTGCGAACCAGGACCAAATTTTGGCTTTTTGATTTTGCTGAAATTACCAATATGGGAGGGTTGGAATATACTGTAGTAGGATGAAGAAGCTATTTAAGGAGGCAGATGATGAGGATCAGAGTATAAGGACAGAGCTGGATGTGCCCAAAATCCCATGTCCTCTAAGGTAGCATGCTGTTGTCAGGTAAAGTGAGGCATTCCATCCTGTTTCCAGCATTGAACTGGGATTTGAACTGTATAAGGTCAACCATAAATCTGGTCATCTGTTGTACACTGAATGAATGGAGGTGTCATATTGTCCTTTGCCTCAGGCAGCAGAATGTCTTGAACCAGGCTTAAACCTGAGTATTTTACATTTGAAGTCAACACAGGTTTTTGTAAATAAACTCAGGCCAAACGAATAGCTGTGTAATCCAGTTATCAACTGTAAACAAACCTGAATCATCAACTTCTTAATCCTGCCTAATATATACAAGCCCATTATTTGAAGTGTTTAACAGGGTATCTTGTATCTATTTAAATTAGGAAGTCCTACAGTCTCAACTGAGAAGAATATTACAACAGGTAAGTATTAATTATGGATTTCTGTTCTTGCTTTTCAAGGTAATGATGGGCATAATTACATGTTTTCAAATGGGAAGTAAATTGGTTTTATTCTATATCATGTTTTGGTATTTTTTTTTTCCAATTAGCATTTTAAAAAGGATACATTTTTACCTTAATGGAAGAAATGTTTTCTGAAACACATTGTTCATTACTAATCCAGGTTGTTATCCTTTCTGTGATTTTCATCCTCTGTGTTTGTGGCTGATGAAAGAGTCAGGGAAGAGTTCAAATATGTACAAGGAACTTGATAAATTTTTAATGACTAGCTTTTTAACCTGGCAATATTCTCAGAATTCCATAGACATGAATGCAAAAAACCAGGTTTGAAATACTTAGTGCTGTGCCTGGTTATTTTATAATCTTTTAAAATTGTTTTAATTTAGAAATATTTCAGTCATCTACAGAGAAGAGTGTTACAACAGGTAAGCTTTCCTAAAGATATTATTGTTATACTGATAATTTTCTAAAAAGAAAATCAATCTCATAAAATATCTGATTGAAAGTGCTCCATTTCTATTATTCGTCTCCTCTTGCAGAGCAATCTCCTTTGGGAACATCAGCAAGTCCTTTGTCCTTAAGACTGGCAGATGGAGAGAATAGATGTCAGGGCCGACTTGAAGTCTATTTCAGTGGGACCTGGGGAACAGTCTGTGATTATGGCTGGGACATATATGATGCTCAGGTTGTGTGCAGGCAACTTGCCTGTGGAAATGTCATTGAAGCACCAATAAGTGCTCGATTTGGTGAAGGATCTGGTACTATCCTGCTAGATCAGTGGTTCTCAACCTGTGGGTCCCCAGATGTTCGTGGACTTCAGCTCCCAGAAGCCCCAGCCACTATGGCCAATGCTCAGGGCTTCTGGGAGCTGAAGTCCACGAACATCTGGGGACCCACAGGTTGAGAACCACTGTGCTAGATGATGTCCAGTGCAGAGGGAATGAAGGATCTCTTGAAGAATGCTCCCATAAGGGATGGGGAGTCCATAACTGTCAACACAAGGAAGACGCCAGTGTTATCTGCTTAGGTACTTCCAATTATTACTTAATTTAAACATTAATTTGCCTTTTATCTAGGCCAATGCAGGCAAATTTTTTTTCTGTCATCCTTAGAAAACTTTGACACAACATTGTCTTTCTTCTGTTGTCTTTTTTAATTTAGAAACATTCCCATCTACCACACAGCAGAATCTTCTTTCTTCTGTTAAGTGGTTATGAAACTTTTCCTTGCATTTTTTGAATAATAACATACTATGCATATATTTAAAGACTATACAACCAATGGTGTAATATAAGGCCCCCCGACCATGCACAGCCTTCGCTGCCTGGAAGGGAGGGGTTTGATACCCTCCCTGGAAGAGGCCACCAATGGCAGATGGCATGGGTGGTGCCTGGCTGCACCATGTGATAGAGGTGGGGTGAAGGCCTATTTAACCCCAGCCCACCCCACACGTGGCATCTTCTGCATTATCTGTCCCTCCCATTCTCATTACAGTGTATGTTATCAGGTCACTTCAGGGCTGGGTAGGAATTTTTTCCTTCCCCCCGGGGGGGTTCATCTACCCATACTGCTTCGATTGGAACTGGGAAAATTGGCTTGGTAAGGGTTATTAATTAGTCATCCATTTGGCAGGTAAGGGGTAAAATACCAGCTGTGGTGGCCACCTTGGGCACTCACTTTGAGTGTAAGGTAAGCCTCCGAATCCACCTCTTGATTCATGCAACTTAGGCGTGGTGAAGGTGGCACCCCCTTTGAGGCTGACCGAGGAATTTTGCTCCTTCCTGAAGGGCACAGTAGTGCAGATTGTAGACTGTTCCCTCCCCCTCAAAATGTAGCCCACTGTCAATTGGCAGTTTCCTTTTGTGACAGGACTGAAGGATGGGAAAAGTGGGAAGAGGAAGAACATGAATACATTCTGACTGAACATTGGTGAACAATAGACTATGCCCATTTCTGCATTAGGCTGTTGTAGTGCTATTATTCCACTTTCAATATCCCATGGAATTGGGGAGGTTGCAGTTTAGGGAGGGGACTCAGAGGCCCCTCCCTAAATTGCAAACCTCAGGATTCCATAGGATGATGATAGTGGAATAATAGCACTACAACAGTCTAGTGCAGAAATGGGCTTAAGTCAGAAAGCATAGCCATCAATTGGAAGAAAGTGTTTGTTCTAGCTGCATTGACATGAAGGCAAAGAGTTATTTTCCCCCTCAAAGGATTTTTAATATGAATAAGCTTTTCCCTTCATGAAAGAAATGTTTTCTGGAACAGACTGAGAGCTACTAGTTCCAGTTGTGATGTGGTGCTTTTCTTAGTTTTCTTACAGCTTTGATCCTCTGTGTTTGTAATTGGTGAACGACCCAAGGAAGCATTCAAATATATATAGTCCAGTTGTTAATTCTTCCTATAAACAACTTTTTAAGTTGGCATTGTATGAAGAACCATGATCATGAAGGGACACTTCTGAAATATTCCGTGTTGTATTTTGGTATTTTCTAATCTTTTTGAAATCTTTTAATGTAGAAACTCCTCCCCGCTCTACAGAGAAGAGCATAACAACTGGTAAGTTTTCCTAAAGATCTTTTTTTTTAAAAAAATGTATACAAATTTTTAAAGGGAGAGTCAATGCTATATGTTATGAAATGGAAATCCATTAGTTATATTCTTCATCACCCTTTGCAGAGCAATCTCCTTTGGGAACATCAGCAAGTCCTTTGTCCTTAAGACTGGTGGATGGAGAGAACAGATGTCAGGGCCGACTTGAAGTCTATTACAATGAGACCTGGGGAACGGTCTGTGATGATGGCTGGGATATATATGATGCTCAGGTTGTGTGCAGGCAACTTGCCTGTGGAAATGTCATTGAAGCACCAATAAGTGCTCGATTTGGTGAAGGCTCTGCTACCATCCTGCTGGATGATGTCCAGTGCAGAGGGAATGAAGGATCTCTTGAAGAATGCTCCCACAAGGGATGGGGAGTCCATAACTGTCAACACAAGGAAGATGCAAGTGTTATCTGCTCAGGTACTTCCAATTACTTATTTTATACATTGATTTGTTTTTTATCTAGGTTGGTGTAGACAAATATAAAATTTATTCTGTCATTCATGGAAAACTTTAATGCAATATTGTTGTCTTGTCTTTTTAATTTAGAAACTCTCCCATCTACTACACAGCAGAATCTTCTTTCTTCTAGTAAGTGATGAGTCTCTTCCTTGCTTTTTTTTACAAAAAAAAAAACAAGCCCAATGAGCGTTATAAATATATTTAAAAAACGAGTATATTTCTTTTCTTCGTGTGTGTTTCCTTTATAGTGTTCTTAATAAAAAGTTAATTTAAAATAAATAAATGAATAAATTTAAAAATCATACTCTAAATTAAAGTAATAAATGCAGAGACTTGAGTATAGAGCAAAATATTTACAAAGCAGACCAGTTTACAAATCTTGGAAGACCCAAAGATCATCAATTGTGTGGAATGAAAGGCCTTCAGACATGGGCCTTTGGATCTTGTGTTCTACTGTTCGGGGCTCTTCAGAAGGATTCTGGTTTTGAACACAAAGACTACACTATGTTATTACAGGCCCACTTCTTGCTAACTTGTTTAATTCCATATCCTCCTCATAAGCTTTAAGGCTGAAATTACTGCTACATCTTGTGGTAGTACATTTTATACATTCCATACTGGAGGGAGGAATAATATGCAGAAGTTAAGTTTGGTTAATCCTGAATCTATTGTCAACCACTTTCATTAAATGGGTTAAAATTATAAGGAAATCAGATTTGGTCCATGGTACTGACTGAAGACTGTTGTTTTGTGGTTTTTGCCCTGTGCCAATTTCCCAATATGAAATCCAAGTCTCAGCTAGCTGTTTTCATTTGTAACAGCCCTGAAGGAAGGAGAAAGTGGGAAGGGAAAGAGGAATATATGAATATGTTATGACTGGGGGGGAAATAGCCTCTGACAGACAGACTTACTGAGAAAGCATACAGATCAATTGCAAGAAAATGTTTGTGCTACACAAAAGCTTGTATTTTCAAGCAATTTTTAGTAAGGATAAATGTTTGCTTTAATGAAGGACATTATTTTCTGAAACACACTGATAGACTGTTGTGTAGCCCTTTTCTTGTTTTTTTAGTTTTTGTTCTGTTTTCACAGCCTTGATTGTCTGTGTAATTGGTGAATGAATAAGGGAGTAGTTTAAATATATATAGTCCAGTTCCTAATTATTCTTACAAGCCTATTCTGTAGCTGGCATAATTCTCAGAGTCCTACAAACATGAATGCAAAGAGAGGTCTGAAATATCTAGTGGTCTGCCTTGACATGTTTTAATGTTTTCCAATTGCTTTAATTTAGATATTCCTCTACCCTCTACGGCAAAAAGTGTTACAAAAGGTAAGCATTGCTGAATATCTTTTTTAAAAAGCATACACGTTTTAAAATGAAAGTCACTATCAAATATTATAAACTGGGAAGAATGCTAGCTCTATTCTTCATCACCTTTTGCAGAGCAATCTCCTTTGGGAACATCAGCAAGTCTTTTGTCCTTGAGACTGGTAGATGGAGAGAACAGATGTCAGGGTCGACTTGAAGTCTATTTCAATGGGACCTGGGGAACAGTCTGTGATGATGGCTGGGACATATATGATGCTCAGGTTGTGTGCAGGCAACTTGCTTGTGGAAATGCCATTGAAGCACCAATAAGTGCCCGATTTGGTGAAGGCTCTTGTACCATCCTCCTAGATGATGTCCAGTGCAGAGGGAATGAAGGATCTCTTGAAGAATGCTCCCATAAGGGATGGGGAGTCCACAATTGTCACCACAAGGAAGATGCCAGTGTTATCTGCTCAGGTACTTTCAATTACTTGCTTTATGCATTGACTTGCCTTTTCTCTAGGCCTGTGCATACAAATATAAAATTTGTTCCATCATTCTTTTAAGATCTTGACACAACATTTTCTTTCTTGTCTTGTCTTTTCTAATTTAGAAACTTTCCCATCTACTACACAGCAGAACCTTCTGTCTTCTGGTAAGTGGTGATGAAACTTTTCTTTGCATTTTTAAAATATAATAGATGAGATTTAAGCATAGGTTTAAAAACTATATATCAGGGATGTCATTCTTCACTAAGTTTCTTGTTGATGAAAGCAGCAACTTATTTTGGCAATTTTCATAGTAATATGAGAAAGCCTTTGAAAACCATGCAGTTTGTAAAGCCTGTTCTCAAATCAGAAGTTATTTTGTGCTGTGCAAAATTTGCATAAGGGTATTTTGGACTTTCTTCACAGGAAACAATTTCCTGTGCAGAAAATAGTCCTTTTACACAGAAATACTATTTTCTGTGCAGCAAAAGCTGATTACTCTTCAAAAAATAAAAATAAAAAAATAAATCAATTTTTTGGTAAAGTAACTATGCATAAATTTTGCACAGAAAAGGGTCTCCAGTGACTGTATTTTATATACATGGAAGTATTTTCTGTGCAGAAAAAAAGTGTTTCCAGAGCAAGGTAACCAACTGGGAATTTTGCATGAATTAAATCTGAAATTGAAAACATTCTCATCAGCCTGGGGTTGTTCTTAGAAGGGTTTTTGACACTGAGAAACAAGTTTTTCAACTGCTTTTCAAATATTTTCAAATAGTATTTATCCCTATCATATACTCAGTGGAATAATATAATACATGAAGCAATATGTTTACAAAGTACAACACAGTGCTCTTTCTTCTGATACAACCTCCACACACACAAATGAAAGGTCATGGAATGCAATGCCTGCATTTTTTATTTTACAAGGGGATATCTGGAATAGAACTTCCACACATACAGTGGGAGCACTGTAGTTCACTAACTTCAGAGGACCTGTAGAAAATAGTGCAAGTGAAATGAAAGATGAGTCTTTGAGTCCTATATTCTATTCTTGATTGTTCTTCAACGGGAAGCTGGTTCTGATCATAGATCTGATCATAGAGATTCCATGATGTTATCCCATAATAGGTAACTTGTTTAATTCCCTGTCCCCCTGGAAAGTTGTAGGTCTGTATTATTACCTATTGTGGTAGCAGATTGGGTGCATTTAAAATGGACTGAAGAATAATATGAAGAAATATTCAATTTGTGGATCATCTTGAATCTCCTGTTAATCACTGTTTTAAAATGATTCATAATCATGGGGAATCAGACTTGGCCCAGGTTGTAGACTGGGTTTGGATTTTTTTTTAATTTCCAATTTTTTCTTTATGTATTTACAAAGAAATCCTTATATGCAAATATAATTTTTTCCCCTGTAACTCTTATAGGAACTCAATGGAATGTTATCTTTCTTGTCTTTCTACTTTAGAAACTCTGCCATCAACCACACAGCAGAATCATCTTTCTTCTGGTAAGTGGTGATGGAGCTTTTCCTTGCTTTTTTTAAAATAACAAATGAGTGTTATGCATATATTTAAAGACAAAAGACCATACACTCAACGGGTGAATATACTATCAATGAATGCAAAGATGCAAGTCTAAAGAATGGTTTGACAAAGTACAGCCCAATAGGCTGCATACCCACCTGCCCCCACCCCCAGAATGCTGCTGTGAACCCTAGGGCCTGCCAGATTCCTTATTGATTTTTAATTTTTTGGCATGAATTAACGTGGCCCCCTCGCTTTCCATTGTTGCCTAACCTTTGTCGTTGTTGTCAATACATCTACAAAGCACACAAGTTCACAAATCTTAGATGAGCAATAGAGGTTTGTTTGAGAGAAATGCATCTTTGGATCCCATGTTCTTTTACTGAGTGTTCTTCAGAGGGAAATTGGCTCTGATAGTAGAATCATAGAATCATAGAAATGTAGAGTTGGAAGAGACCACAGGGGCCATCCAGTCCAACCCCTTGCCATGCAGGAACACCCTCAAAGCACTCCCGACAGATGGCCATCTAGCCTCTGCTTAAAAACCTCCAAGGAAGGAGACTCCACCACACTCCAAGGCAGCATATTCCACTGCCAGACAGCCCTGACTGTCAGTAAGTTCTTCCTGAGGTTCAGGTGGAATCTCCTTTTCTGCAGCTTGAATCCATTGCTCTTTGTCCTGGTCTCTGGAGCAGCAGAAAACAAGCCCTCTCCCTCCTCTACATAGCATCCCTTCAAATATTTAAACATGGCTATCATGTCCCCTCTTAACCTTCTCTTCTGCAGACTAAACATACCCAGCTCTCTAAGTCTGTCCTCATAGGGCATAGCTTCCAGGCCCCTCACCATTTTGGTCGCCCTCCTCTGGACTTTCTCCAGCTTGACCATGTCCTTCTTGAACTGGGGTGCCCAGAACTGGACACAGTATTCAAGATGAGGTCTAACCAAAGCAGAGTAGAGTGGTACCAGTACCTCCCTCGATCTAGACACCATACTCCTATTGGTGCAGCCGAGAATTGCATTGGTTTTCTTGGCTGCCGCATCACACTGCTGACTCATGTTCAGCTTGTGGTCTATGAAGACTCCTAGATCCCTTTCACACGTACTGCTATCCAACCACTTGTCCCCCATCCTATATTTCTGTATTCCATTTTTTCTACCTAAGTGTAGGACCTTACACTTCTCTCTGTTGAATTTCATTTTGTTAGCCTTGGCCCAGCACTCCAATCTATCCAGGTCATTTTGAATTTTGATCCTGTCCTCTGGCGTATTAGCAACCCCTCCCAATTTGGTGTCATCTGCAAATTTGATGCGCATGCCCTCTATTCCTTCATTCAAGTCATTGATAAAAATATTGAACAGCACTGAGCCCAGGACAGAACCCTGTGGCACCCCGCTAGTCACTTCTCTCCAGAATGAAAAGCAACCATTTGTGATCACCCTTTGGATTTGGTCGGTCAACCAATTACAAATCCAACTAACAGTAGCCCTGTCCAGCCCACATTTTACCAGCTTCTTTGCAAGAATGTCATGGGGGACTTTGTCAAAGGCCTTACTGAAATCAAGATATGCTACATCCACAGCATTCCCTTCATCTATCAAGCTAGTAACTCTTCATAAAAAGAGATAAGATTAGTCTGGCATGACTTATTTTTGAGAAATTCATGTTGACTTCTCGTGATTACCACATTGCTTTCTAAGTGATTATAAACTGACTGCTTAATGATCTGTTCCAGGATCTTTCTGGGTACTGATGTCAGGCTGACCAGGTGATAATTATTTGGGTCTTCTTTTTTCCCCTTCTTGAAGATGGGGACAACATTTGCTCTCTTCCAGTCTGCTGGAACTTCTCCTGTCCTCCAAGATTTCTCAAAGATTATAGCAAGCGGTTCCGAAATGACCTTTGCCAGCTCTTTTAATATCCTAGGATGCAATTCATCTGGCCCTGGAGACTTGAATTCATCCAGTGTGGCCAGGTATTCCTGTACCACCTCTCTACCTATTATGTGCCTCATTTCCCCCACTTCCTCACCTGCTCCCCAACCGCCAGGATGAGTGCTTGTATCCTTCTGGGGAAAAACTGAGACAAAGAAGGTGTTAAGTAGTTCTGCCTTTTCTCTTCCCCCTGTGAGTAATTCACCATCTTTTCTGCGCAGCGACCCTATCGTCTCCTTCTTTTTCCTTTTGCTGCGGACATATTTAAAAAAGCCCTTTTTATTGTTTTTAATGTCTCTGGCCAGCCTAAGTTCGTTCTGTGCTTTAACCTTTCTGACCTCCTCCCTACATCTCTGGGCTACTTGCTTAAATTCTTCTTTGGTGGTTTCCCCCTTCTTCCATTTCCTATGCATGTTTCTTTTAACACTTAGCTCAGCTGAGAGTTCTTTAGTCAACCATTCTGGTTTCTTCAGATACCTTCCATTTTTCCTCCTCCTTGGCACAGTTTTAGACTGTGCCTTCAGTATCTCCCTTTTAAAGAACTCCCATGCCTCCTGAACTCCTTTCCCTTTCACTATTCTTGATCACGGAATTCCAGCGAGCAGCTCCCTAAATTTACAGAAGTCTGCTTTTTTAAAATCTAAGATGAGTGTCTGGCTACACTTATCTTCTCCTTCCCACTGAATGCCAAATTCCAATAGGGCATGGTCACTCCCCCCTAAAGATCCAACCACTTCAACCTCATTCACAAGGTCAACCCTGTTGGTCAGGATCAGATCTAAAATATTTGATCCCCTTGTGGCCTCTTCCACCTTCTGGACCATGAAGTTGTCTGCAAGACAAGCAAGAAACTTGCTGGACCTTGCTGTCTTGGCAGAGTTTGACTGCCAGCATATATCCGGGTAATTGAAATCTCCTATTATTACTGTATCTCTCCTCCTTGAATGTGCAGTCATTTGGTTGAGGAAGACGTCATCAAAGTCCTCAGCCTGGGTTGGAAGTCTGTAGTAAACCCCCAGCAGAATATCCCTATTGTTTCTCACTCCCTTAATTCTTACCCAAATGCTCTCAACCTGGCTTTCTGGGTTTAAGTCACAGATCTCTTCACAGGTAAAAACATCTTTGACATACAAGGCTACTCCTCCTCCTTTCTTGTTTGGTCTATTTTTACAAAATAGGCTATACCCCTCTATTCCTATATTCCAATCATGAGACTCATCCCACCAGGTCTCAGTGATGCCTATCAAGTCATATTTATTTTGTTGTACTAGGAGTTCAAGTTCATCCTGCTTGTTTCCCATACTCCGTGCATTAGTGTAGAGACACTTAAGTCCCTAAGCCCTTCCTGCAAGACCTGTAGAAGTTACATCATGTTGTTTTAGCTGGAAGCTATTGGTTTAATGGTTTAATTCCCTGTCTATTTGAAAAGCTTTAAGGTTGTGAGTATTGCTATGTCTTGTAGTAGTATGTTTTATGCATTAATAATCGACAGAAAGCTAATGTCAAAATGTATCTATTTTGCTTCATCTTAAAATCTGCTGCTAATCATTTTCTCAAATAGTTCATGATTATGGGGAATTTGCCCAAATTTGCCCCATAATCAAAATCAAATTTGCCCCATTGAATGATATTGAGGGGATGTTTGTATTTGTTTATTTGTCTCTTTCCAATATTCTAATATTAAGTCTCACTCCCAGTTAGTAGTTTCTACTTGTAACAGGACTGAGGGAAGGAAAAAGTGAGGATAGGAAGAGGAAGAACATCATGTTGTGATTGAAGACTGACAAAAAGGGACCTCTCAATGACTGATACAGAGAATATACAGTTAAATTGGAAGAAAATGTTCATGCTAGACCAAAAAACCCTATTTTTTCAAGCAGCATTTAAAAAGGATAAATTTTTACCTTAATGAAAGGAATGTTTTCTGAAATATATTGAGTGCTGGGAATCCAGGTTGTGGTCCTTTTCTTGGTTTTCTGACAGCTTTGATTCACCTTGTTTGTAGTTACAGAAGGATCAAAAGAAGAATTTGAATGTGTGTAGAGCAGGGGTTAACTTTTTAAAATAAACAATCTCTAACCTGGTATTGTATATACAATTTCATCTATCTGAGTGCAAAAGAGAAGTTTGAAATATCTAGTGCTGTTTTTTGTTTTTTAAATCTATAAATTCTTCTAATTAGAAATTCAATACCCTACAGAGAAGACTGTTACGACTAGTAAGTAGTAATGAAGATTTTTTTTTAATTATACAGCCTGTTTATTTAAATATAAAATATTATGAAATTGGAAGTATGCTAGTTATAAACTTCACCATCTTTTGTTGGGCATTCTCCTTCGGGAACATCAGCAAGTCCTTTGTCCTTGAGACTGGTTGATGGAGAGAACAGATGTCAGGGTCTACATGAAGTCTATTACAACGGGAGCTGGGGAACAGTCTGTGATTATGGTCGGGACATATATGATGCTCAAGTTGTGTGCAGGCAAGTTGCCTGTGGAGATGTCATTGAAGCTCCAATAAGTGCCAAATTGTTCAATGCTCTAGTAGCAGCCTTCTTGATGACATCCAGTGCAGAGGGAATGAAGGATCTCTTGAAGAATCCTTGCACAAAGGATAGGGAGCCTGTAATTGCCACCAGAAGGAGATGCCAGTGTTATCTGCTCAGGCACTTCCAGTGTCAGCATGGTGTACTTGTCTGAGTGTTGGATTATGAACTTGTGAGACAAGGGTTCAAGTCCCTGCTCAGCCATGGAAACCTGCTGGGTGGCCTTGTGCAAGTCACATTCTCAGCCTTAGAAGAAGGCAATTGCAACCCTCTTCTTGCCAAGAACACCCTTTGATAGGTTCATCTTGCAGTCTCCATAAGTTGGAAATAACTTGAATATACGCAACATACATACACAACATACCTAACAGCACTTCTATTTACCTTTCTTATGTATTGATTTGCCTTATATGTAGGCATGTGTATGTAAATATAACATATATTCCATCAGTATAATAAGAAATCAATGCAATGTTGTCTTTCTTATCTTTTTAATTTAGAAACTTCCCCATCAACTACACAGCACAATCCTGTTTCCTCTGGTAAGTGGTGATGAAGCCCTTGTATTTTACAGAGCTGATGAATTCATGCCCTGATCCTGCAAAGCTTATGCGTTTGCTAAGAGCAGCTGTTTTAGCCCTCTTGGCAAAATAGACACCAGTTGGTAAAGCATTGCCACAGCAATGAGATCATGGTACTGAGGGAGGATGAGTATACAAAGCGGATTTAAACTCCCAATATCCTAACAACTTGCTTCTAGTGTAATATAAGCTTTGCTGATTGCTTTGGGACCAGGCAGGAGTTTTCTCCCTTTTCCATTTCCCCTCCCAATCTTACACCTTATCTAAAGGTAACTTGGGGTAACTTGGCTTGAGGTGGTGCTCTCAAATAGGACATCTCTAGGCAGGTAGTGGGGAGAGAAAGTGAAAGTAGTGTGGTAGGCACCATCTGGCACCATTTAGTGAAAGAAGAGGTCTCCTAAATTAACTTATTGGTTATGGGGCTGCGGGGGCATGAGGAGGTTATTCCTCTGGGCACATTCCTTCTTTAAGATACAAGACTGGGGGTTATCTCAGGGAGAGCCTTCCAATGGGAGAGGCTCTCATGGTAGCAACCTAAGCAACTGTGTTTTGGCCAAAGGTGGCTGAGGAGAGGTCTGTGGTAAGATACCAGCCTCAGCTTGAACCACACTAGGTTCGTCCCCCTAATTGCGGACAGTAAGTTCAAGTTAAATAGAAAAAAGCAAGTGGCCCTACTAACCCAACACTTGCATCTGGCCTCATTATTTTGGGGTCAGTAGGCAAGACTGTTACATGTATATTTGAAGACTGTACAACCAGTGGAGTAATATATTGAATGCATAGGCCAGAGTCTTAAGCAACATGTTTACAAAGCATACCAGTTCACAAATCTTGGAGGACTCATAGAGGATAATTTTAATTAAATTGAGGGCCTTTTGATATGATGTTTTACTGTCAGATTTCTTTTCTCAGAAATATTGCTTACTTTGGTTCAAGCTTCATCTAATGCAAATCACTTTTATTAAATGATTGAATGTTATTGGGGAATCAGATTTGGCCCATGAAAGCTGGGTTGTTTGTTTGTTTGTTTGTTTGTTTGATTTATTTATTAATTATTCTGCTATTTTGTAACATCCCTGAGGAGAGGAAGAAGGGGAAGAAGAGAACATGAGCATCTTATGATTGAAATCTAAAGAAAAGTGACCTCTGAGTGACAAGAACAAAGAAAGATCACATAGGAGAAAATGTTCATACTACACAAAAGCTATTTGTTTTCAGGCAGTTTTCAATAAGGGTATATATTTTTCACCCTGGATCAGAGAAATGTTTTCAGAAACACATTGAGAGCTGCTAACCAAGACTGTGGTCCTTTTCTTGGATTTTTTACAGCTTTGACCCTCTATGTTTGTAATTGGCGAATAACCCAAAGAAGAATTTAAATATATAGGCCAATTATTAATTTTTCTATCAAACAACTTTATAAGTCTGCATTGTGTACAGAATTCCATGGACATGAATGTAGAATGGGCAGGTTTGAAATATGTAGAGCTGTGTCTTGATATTTTTTAATCATTTAAAACTGTTTTCACTTAGAAATTCCTGTGCGCACCACAGAGAGAAGTGTTACAACTGGTAAGCACTGCTGAAGATTTATATTTATATTTAGAGAGAGACCCCTTATCATATATCATGAAATGGAAAATATATTAGCTATATTCTTCATCAACTTTTCCAGGACATTTCTCCACTGATAACATCAGCAAGTCCGATGTCCTTGAGACTGGTGGTTGGAGGAACAGATGTCAGGGATGATGTGAAATCTGTTACAATAAGAGCTGGGGGTGATTTGCAAAGATAGTTGGGACATATATGATGCTCAGGTTCTATGTAGGCAGATTGCCTGGGAAAATATAGTTGAAACTCCAATAAGTGTCTGCTTTGGCCAAGACTCTGGTAATATCTTCCTGCATGATGTCTAGTGCAGAAGGAATGAAGGATCTCTTGAAGGCTGCTCCCATAAGGAATGGGTAGACCAGAATTATGGTTACAAAGAAAGTGCCAGTATTATCTGCTCAGTTCCTTCCATTTACTATTCATAAACATCACATCATATGTAGGGTGGTCACCAATGGCAGATTCTCATCCTGGAGAGAAGTGACTAGCGGAGTGCCACAGGGTTCTGTCCTGGGCCCGGTGCTGTTCGATATCTTCATTAATGACTTGGATGAAGGAATAGAGGGCACGCTGATCAAATTTGCAGATGACACCAAATTGGGAAGGGTTGCTAATACACCTGATGATAGGATCAAAATTCAAAAGGACCTGGACAGATTGGAGAGCTGGGCCAAGGCTAACAAAATGAAATTCAACAGAGAGAAATGTAAGGTCCTACACTTAGGTAGAAAAAATGGTATGCAGAAATATAGGATGGGGGACACGTGGCTGGCTAACAGTATGTGTGAAAGGGATCTAGGAGTCTTCATAGACCACAAGCTGAACATGAGTCAGCAGTGTGATGCGGCAGCCAAGAAAGCCAATGCAATTCTTGGTTGCATCAATAGGAGTATGGTGTCTAGATCAAGGGAGGTATTGGTACCACTTTATTCTGCTTTGGTTAGACCTCATCTTGAATACTGTGTCCAATTCTGGGTACCCCAATTCAAGAAGGATATGGATAAGCTGGAGCAGGTCCAGAGGAGGGCAACCAAAATGGTGAGGGGCCTGGAAGCCATGCCCTATGAGGACAGACTTAGAGAGCTGGGTATGTTTAGTCTGCAGAAGAGAAGGTTGAGAGGGGACATGATAGCCATATTTAAACATTTGAAGGGATGTCATGTCGAGGAGGGAGTGGGCTTGTTTTCTCCTGCTCTTGAGACCAGGACAAGGAGCAATGGATGCAAGCTGCAGGAGGGGAGATTCCGCCTGAACCTCAGGAGGAATTTCCTGACGGTCAGGGCTGTCCGGCAGTGGAATGTGCTGCCACAGAGTGTGGTGGAGTCTCCTTCTTTGGAGGTTTTTAAGCGGAGGCTGGATGGCCACTTGTCGGGAGTGCTTTGAGGGTTTTCCTGCATGGCAGGGGGTTGGACTGGATGGCCCTTGTGGTCTCTTCCAACTCTACATTTCTATGATTCTATCATTACAAACATAGACATAATTATGTCTGTGCTGCAACATAAAGAATAAAGTTTCGTCCCTTTTTTGTCTTTTTTTTTAAAAATAGAAACCCTTCAATCAACAACCAACAATCCTATTACATCTGGTGAGCTCTGCATTGATATGGCTTTGTATTGCAATATCCTTCATGACAGATCAATATTTTTCTTTTTTTTCTCAAAACTGCACACATATTACATTGGTTCCTGGTTTGTATATATTTAAATAAGAATGTAAAACTATGATTATTTTGTTCTAAAATAATTATTTTGTTCTAAAATAATTACCATAAGGTTTTTCCCCCCAATATAGAAAAAAATGAATAAATATCAGTATTCTCCCCATATTGAAGCATTCCAAAGTGTTCTGGTAGATTTTTCTTCAAGTAAAAATTTGTGGTTTTGAATGTAAAACACATTTCCAAAACAGGAAACACATTGGATACACAGATTCCTCCCCACCCCCCTCCATTCTTTTTATGTTTCTACATGTTGCGTTCCACAGAAAAATCCTGGGGGGGAAATATTTCCATACAGAAACTTCAATTATATATAGAAAATGCTGTGATTAGGGATTTATTCTGTGTAAAATTCACACATGACTGATTTCCTTAAAAAACAGCATTTTCTGTGCAGAAGATAAGGCCATTTCCTTATTTTACCAGTCTCCGTCGTCATCCCATCACAATCCCCGCAGTGCCACTGCTGGGATGGGAGTGCAATGCGAATGCTCCCTCTGCTCACGGAAAGGTAGCTCAAGTAACACATACCTTCCTTCCACAGTGCACTGTGGAAGGAATCACACTTCCTCCCTTTCCACATGGCCACCAACAATAGGAGCGTTGCATAAGCAAATTTTTTCCAATAATGGAATATCCTGCAATCGTGATGGAGGGAACATGATGGCAGTGGGATTGTGATGATGTCGTGTGAAAGCATGACTCACAGACCATCAGCAATGCATCACCATTGTGGTACAGTGACATTATGTGGGAATGGCCTAAAATTTCAATGCAGAAATATTAATTCTTGCACAGAAAATGCTGTTTTCTATGCAAGTCAACCACATGTGAATGTTAATGCAGAATAAATCCCCATTACAGCATTTTTTTCCATAGAAACAATGTTTTCTATGTAGAAAATAATGGTTCTGCATTCAAATATTATTTTCCATGCAGAAAACGCTGTTTTTGGTGAAAACACTGTTTTCTGCACTAAACAACCATGTACAAGTTTTCTACATAATAAGTGCCAAATTGCAAACACTTGTCTGTCCAGGACTCTTCTTGTCAGGGTTTCTCAACATTCAAAATACATGTTTTTCAATCATTTTTCAATTTTCATTTTTTTCCCCATTTTTGATCCCTACTATTTATTTATTTATTTATATGCTGCCTTTCTCCCAGAGTAGGACCCTGTAATATGTGACACCTGTCCAATAAGTGGCAGATGTTGACTCATGTTTACTTTATGGTAGGTATACTTTAGCTGCCTGGATCTTTTTTAGATGTACTGCTTTCAAGCCAGGTGTCACCCATCTTATACTTGTTGCTTCTGAAACCTATAATGGGCAAATTCTCATTCAAGGTTTGGTTTGGTTTGGTTTTGCCAGCTATTGCAACTTCCATATCTCCAGAAACATCAGCAAGTTCTTTATCCTTGAGACTTGTGGATGGAGAAGACGATTGTCAGGGTCGAGTTGAAGTCTATTACAATGGGCACTGGGGAACAGTCTGTGATGATGCTTGGGACATACGTGATGCGCAGGTTGTGTGCAGACAGCTTTCCTGTGGAGAAGCCACAGAGGCTCCAGCGAGTGCCCGATTTGGTGAAGGCTCAGGTGATATCCTCCTCGATAATGTGCAGTGCCGTGGGAATGAAGAATCTCTTGCTGAATGCTCTCATAAGGGATGGGGAGTCCATCGTTGCCACCACAAGGAAGATGCCAGCGTCATTTGCTCTGGTAATCTTTCTTCCTGTCGTTATTCACAAATGTCACATTATACAATATTTGCATGTTATAATATTTGCATATAGAAGCCTTTTCTGTTTTATGATAGGACAAATCTTACTCTTTTCCTCCCTTATTTCAGGAACAGTTTCCTCTACTACAGAGAATCCCATTAGAATTAGTAAGTATTAGTCCTGTTTTTTGGGAAAGGGGTACATTTTTTTTTTTACCAAACAATATTCTGTGGTTATTTTGTACATAAGAGCGTGTCCATAAGACAGAAGCATTTTGAAGAGTCTATGAAAATTGAGCATTTTTATTCAGCAGTATTGCAGTTGCAACCTAGTATAATTTTTCTTTTTTGCAAATGGATTTTTATAAAGCCTTCAGATCTGAAAAAGCTATGCCTTGGATTTGTTTTATTCTGAGTTACAATGCAGTTGTCTGCATATGATGCATTCAAATAATGTGATAGAATCATAGAGCTGGAAGAGACCACAGGGGCCATCCAGTCCAACCCCCTGCTATGCAGGAACACCCATCAAGGCATTCCCAACAGATGGCCATCCAGCCTCTGCTTAAAAACCTCCAAAGAAGAAGACTCTACCACGCTCCAAGACAGCATATTCCACTGCCGGGCAGCTCTGACTGTCAAGAAGGTGGAATCTCCTTTCCTGCAGCTTGAATCCATTGTTCCTTGTCCTAGTCTCTGGAGCAGCAGAAAACAAGCCCACTCCCTCCTTGACACGACATCCCCTCCTAACCTTCTCTTTTGCAGACTAAACATACCCAGCTCCCTAAGCTGCTCCTCACAGGGCGTGGCGTCCAGACCCTTCACCATTTTGGTCACCCTCCAATAGATTGTATTTTAATTGGAGCATTTGAATGTTTACACAATATATTTTGACATATGGTTTTAAATTATTTTCAACTTATATAACTCATTTTAACCAACCTGTTTCAGCTTGTCAAATTGTTCGATATGCTTTTAATCTATTTAAATTATGTTTCACTGTTTTATGTTGCTTAAATTAGTTAATCTGATTTTGCACTTTGATATAGGCAGGGTTATAAATAGTGTAAATAAATTAATATTTCAGGGCTATGATTTGCACAAAGGAAAAGATCTTACAACTAAGAGAATGTTTGCTTTTTTGTTAAATATCAGGTATTAAAACCAGAAAAATAAAAAAAAAGTCAGGGGAAAATGAACAAAATACAGCTGCTTGTAATAGATTGCTTCTCAAAATGAATGAGAAAAGTAATGATGAGACAGGAATATTTTCTAAACAGGCAGTGGAAGATACAGCCCAAAACATTGCTGTGATCATGTTTCTTTTCTTTCTTTTTTTTTGAAAAAAAGGTATGCTAAATTGATATTTCTTTTCCTTTATTCAGCTCAAAAAGAAAATGCTACATCCAAAGAACCAGGTATTTTATAATAATATCCAATACTAGTTAACAGGCTTTGATCTATTCATGCTGGCAAAAGCACACATACTTGTACGTGGTATTTGTGGTTTAAGAATGTACGGACCTAGCAAGAGCCATGCTTCATCAAACCAAAGGGCAATAATTTAGTCCTACATTCTGTTCCCAGTCCACAGAGGTTAGTGGGACGCCTATAAAAGTGCACAAGCAGGGTCCAAGATGGTGCACGCTCACACTTGTGTTCCCAGCAACTGGTATACCAAGACATTATGGTTCTGATACTGGAGATGGTATATGGCCATTGTAACTAATAGACATTCATTGCTTTAGAATTTACATTCAGCAGTTTCCATGTAGAACTTCCAAACTGTTTGTTTTTCAAATTAACAGAGTGACAAATGAATTTTTTAGAATATTTTGCAAGTATCTCTTTCCCAGCCTTGTGTCCAGCTAAGTGAAAATGATGGAAGTCATAGACGAGCCCATCTGGGAGACACCAGGTTGGGAAAATGTTGCTGTAGGATCCCCTCCCTCCCACAGTTGTATGGTTATCTCATTTAATATTCTGTATCCAAGCTACTGCTTTAATACTGGCAAATGAAAGATGCAGCTGTGAAATTATTTTTGAAGTTTACCATAGGGGGAATTGGAGACCAATCTGTAATGACTCTTGAGCCCTGTATGATGTCTAGGGTTTTGTGCAAACACTTTGTGGAGAAGTTATTTCTGCCTCTGGTCCTCAGTGCCTCATTTGGTCAAAACCCAGTTAATATGCTTCTGTAGCACAAGGCAGCAGAATTCTGTATTGAAAATTGTTCCTATAATGGGATAAAAGAGAGAAGGGAGAGAGAACTGCAAGAAAATGTTAGAGAGAATGTATCTATTTGAATGACATCCATACTTTTTATGCAGTCTAGAGACAGACTAGTATAACTACAATGATTTCAATTCTAGCTATCACTGTTATATGCAAGTTATTGAACAGAGATTGGAGATATGCAGCTATTGTTGGACTGAAACTCAAAGGGTTCTTCACAATTGGCTATGTTGGCAAAGGCTGCTGGAGACTGCAGTCAAACAACATCTGGCAGGCTTATGATTCCCACCCATTCACACAGGTGATCGTAGACTGTAAGTGAATCAATAGGCTTGCATTTCTTTTTCAACAGAGTTCGGGATGAAAATGGGATTGAGATAGATTGATACTCCTAGTTTAATCTTGCATTAGTTTAATCTGTCTTCCAGCATATTTGCAGCCCTTCCAACTAATTGCTTTCTCACATGAAATGTCCAGAATATTTTATGTTGTATTTAGATATAGTTTAATATTAAATTACATTTTTAACTTATTAATTTTGTATTACCAGTTCCTGGACAAAGCACCCATTCTTCAACCACTACAGGTCAGTAGATGAGTTGAGTAGCTCACTGTATGTTTAAATAATTTTAAGGAATCATTGAGAATAATGACCTTTGATGGCTTCTTTTCTCTTGTATGAATTTGAAACTAAGTGTTCAGTGGCAAAAACAGGTCTTCCAAGGCCATATTTGCCTCCCACATGCACAGAAAAAGTTGGAGTGGAAGGTCTCAGAGCCTGCCATATTGGCTGTGAGTTATTCTCTAAAAAAGTAACTTTTCTAAGTTCTTAGGGATTTTTTTTTTTTTTGCTATCTACAGCATTTCCTCTGCAAATCCTCTATTCATCTACTTTTACTCAGGCCCAGACTAGATAATTTGTTAAATGTGTGTTTGCATTGAATGCAGCCAATTTTTCTTATTCATCTATGCCACTGTATCTGGCATCATGTGAGAACAGATCAAGTTTGGAGAAATGAATTAACCCTTTCTCTTATACAATACCATGCTCCTAATGACATCTGCCTCCAAAGCTGCTGTTTGAGGTTCTGGTGTCAATGGCAGCTTCACAAATAGCAGCCATCCCATCTTTCATGCAAGACTCTGATAATGTATCAGCAGGTCCCAGAACTCTGATTTAAATCAGAAAAATGAAGCATATGAAATATACACGAATGCACATATTGCTTCCTCGAAATGGGTCCAGGGGAAAAATCTTTTGCAGAGCCAGTGTGAGTAAAAAGTGGCTCCTTCCAGTGGAAGAAGATGTTAAGCTCTCCTGTTCGCTTGTTATTTCTCTGCAATTTGCAAGGATAAATTGATTTGTTATGCAACTTGTAAAGACTCTCCAGGGGATCTATGTATTTACTTATTTAGCTTCCTCCTTCCCTTCTAGTAATTGTGGTGCCAGAGGTCACCTTCCACTCTGCTCTGAATCCACCTTCTAGCTAGAAACAAAATAGGCTATATTAAATGTTCCTTATCCCATCTCCCTTGGTAATTGAGAAGGAACAATCCTCTCATTTCCTTTTGATCTAGGAACAGCCCCTTTAGCTTAGATTTCTGTCTTAACTTCCAGACAGGAAATTGTTCTCTCTCTCAATCTCTCTCTATCTTTCTCTCTTTGAATGATAAGCTGTGAGCAACTGCAGCTGGTACGTAATGCATTAATGTTTATTGACATCACCAAAGATCATCCCTAAGTCTTACGTTTTGGCTGAGAAGCCACATGTATTGGCAATCTGTGTGTATATGCAGTCCGAGACACACCTCCTCAAAGGCATGTCTGTTGAGACTTAACTTACAAGAAAGGTTGTACAGAATTGCAACCTCAATTTCCCTTTCTCCTTCCAGTCCTGATGGGGGTCTCTTTCTTAAGGGGTTAATTTGAACTTTCAGTCAGTGAGAGGTGTTCTTCAGGAGTTAGTGTGTTTGGAAGTAACAGAGAAGCCTGTTACTGAAGTTACTGGAATTGCTTGTGTTTTGCCTGGAGAACAGAGCAAGGGGCAGATTGCAAGGTAACCTTACCTTTCCACCAATCAATCCCACAAACACAACAAGTGTCATCCTCTATTGGAAGCTGAGTAAGTTTAGCTCTGGCTAGTACTTCAGTGGGAGACCATCAGGAATTTATAGGTAAGGCTAAGAAAGAAACTTGCCTGAAAGCCTAAAGAGTCACTGCTATTTTGATTTAACTCTACTGGGCTAGATGGACTAATAGCAGCTTCCTGTGTGAGCTCACAGTCCATACCAACCACATCCTCGGGGCCATCTCATTACTACGGTTAGCACTCTAAAGTACTGTTTCACTAACAGTGTAAAATATAAGTATTATACTGACTTGTACTTATGGTGTCTTAGGCCATTTCCGCACAGGGCGAGGGAATCGCCCCGTGACGCTACTCACCGGACTTTTGGGCTCCCTGATCCGGTCCACGCTTCTCCAGAGCAGTCCGTGGCCGCCGCTCCGCACTCCTCTGGGGACGAAAATGGCAGCTTCCAATTGGTCGAGGGTCTCGACCAACCGCTGAAGCTCACCAGCCTAAAGCCCGCCCCCAGGAGATCGCAGGCTCTCATCAATGAGAGCCTGCGAATCTGCATATGGAAGCAGGCTCGCAGTGGCACGCTCCGTGCTTTTGAAAGACCTGTTTTTAGCGGTCTTTCAAAAGCACACTGGACGATCACTTGGGGTCATTCGGGAGCAGGCTGGACTGCGGATCTACGTTCAGTAGGTCCGACCCAGTCCGGTCCCAGGTGCAGACGTCCTCCCTGGAGGATGCTCTGCCCCGTTTAAAAAACCCTGTGTGGAAATGGCCTTATTCTACTTTTGTTTTTAGTCATCTTTTCATTTCATTTAAAATAGCTGCCTTTCCAATTATTGCTCTTTCTATTTTATGTTTAAACCTGAGCTGCAAAAACCGAAGACTCAAAAAATTTGTCTAACAATTGGCTTCTCTCTCTCTTTTTTTTTTCTCCTCAAGGAGCATCAACACTTCTGCCTAGCACTCAGAAATCCAGTACTTCTGGTAAGCTTCCAAACAAAAATTCACTTTCAATATCATCTAATTCAATCCATTGTGGCAGAGTGCAGTCCTGCACATTTCTAACTCAGAAGTGAGTTCCACTGAGTTCAATCGATTTACTCCCACCAGAAAGTGTGTATAAGATCCCAGCCTGCATGCTTTGTTAGACATACTGCTGAAAATTGTTTCTGTAAAGAATGCATTTGATGTGGTCTTTTGTTTTCCTCTGCTGTTTCTAGCTCGCCGTTCTCCATCAACACAAAATGCTCCAGGTACATAGTTCATCATCTCATTTGTATCTATGCCATACTTTATATAATTTCTTTTTTTTAAAATGCAATAGATGCATACTCTTATCTGGTAGTGCAAGATCACTAGCAGTGGCTACAGTATAAAGAGAGGCCTGTGCCATGGCAGGAGTTAGTAAGTGTGAGAAATAGCTGAAAAGACTCATAAAACAATTTAGCGTAGGATCGGGTGAAGCGTTAATGTTTCTTAAAAGTACGTTTCTGCAGAAGCGGGTGCTCCCCAGAGAGAAGGACACCCCAGTATTGAATACCTAATGTTTTATCCCCTATCCCCACTGCAGGTTTTCCTTCCCCTGGGATCCCATTGGATAGGACCCCAAAGGTTACAGCCTATCAGGTTCGCCTAAGAAGTCCTGCCTCAGTTTACATTTCCCCCTCCCCACGATTTAGTGTCCGCTACCCTTATTTACAGTTTTTCTTAAAAGGAATGATCACAAGCTGCCCATGCCTTCTCCTTGTGTATCTTTATTTCTCATGTTACATTCAAGGTGTCTCATTAGCAGTTTCAAAGTACTCCTTTGTGTTCTGGTATTCCTTACCAATCAGTTTACTCCTTACAGCCTTGTCCTATCTGGTATGTTGTTATCAACAATGTCTGAAACACACCAGCCACCCTAATGATCCAAAGTCTTTGAGGCCCTCTTTTGTTCTCCTACAATTTCTGGAAAGCAGTTTATTGTAGACATAATGTATTGCAGAGGCCAAAATACAAAATATACTGGAATCTATGTGTACATATATCTAAAAAATGTGTTATACAAATATGCTAAAATATATGCTACTAATACATGCTACTAATACTAATACCCAGTGCAGAAGCTAAAATGTATGTTATTTCTCTCAGTAAGTCACTGCTAAATCATTGTAACTCTATAACTTTTGCCATGTTCATTGTACTTTGATGTGGCTTGGCCACATGTGTGCCAGTTTTCATCAGCAGAATGTTGAAGATACTCAATGATATTTCTGTTCAGTGAATGGACTGTTTGCTTCCCAAAACTAAAATGGCCCTTTCAGATTTAGTTTCAGTTTCAGCACTAAAGGTTACCACTGCATTCAGGTATTAGCTTGGGTCTTGAATGACTGCAACTGATTGAGATGTTACATAGACACAGTTGGGCTTCATTCCCATGCAAATCACTTAACAACCACACCCAATTGATTCATATATATACAGAATAGCAGTGGGACATAATTGTACTCTTTGGTACTGGACAGTGCAATTGCTAGAGACAAATAAACAATCATCCAGTGCTAATATTTGGACTCAAGCCCTATAAGTAGAACCAGAACTGCCAAAGAGTGTCTCTAACACCTATCCCATAATGGTGGTCCACAGAATACCATGGCTGGTGGTATCAAATGCCAGTATAAGACTGAAGTGGAGGAACAGGGTTGCACATTCCTCCAGTGCTTTTCTCAATAAAGGTTGATCAGAGTGATTCAGACATAAAACTAGTCCTCTACCCAGGTTGAAATGAATTTAGAGAACCAGTTTCCTTCTAAGTTCCTGCAGGTCCATTGCCATGGTCCTGTTAAGCCTCTTTCTCCATGAGTGAGTGTTAGCAAGTGGACAGTAGTTATCATAAGTCAACAGGTCTGAAATAGGATTGGTAATTTGCAAAAGGTTCTACCCTGAAACTGGCCATGTATATTTCCTTTCTCTAGAAAACCGTTCCTGTGGTGGGCATCTTTCTGGACCATCTGGATCATTTTCTACTCCATTGTATCCTTCAAACTATCCTACCAACTCATGGTGTATCTGGGACATACAAGTGGCAGAAAATCATCGAGTTGAACTCCGGTTTAAAGAGTTTGTGTAAGTAATAATTTAAATTGTTTGATGAATTAAATATAAATTCAATCACCGTAATTTGTAGTTTGCCTTTGTGCTTTATATTATTATGTGTATGTAGTATAGAATATTGGTTACACAAGTTTACACTTGGCTTTTGGGGACAGGGTTCAGCTCCTTTGATGGCTCTTTAAAGTTTAGATTAGAATAAAACTCAGGGCAGATTCACTGCAGATTCCACTGTCTTGGAAGCTACTAGCTGCCACTACCTACAACTTTGATTGTCCGCATACAGCATGGAAATTTGCCTTAGACTTAGGAGAATCTCAAAGACATGCATAACCTGAGACAGATGTACCATTCTGAACACCACAGATTCATTCACATCACACAATTATAGCACTATTATTTCACTTTAACTGCCATGGTTCCATCCTGTGGAACTATGGGGTTTGTAGTTTGATGAGGCACTGACTGGAGCACTCTGGCTGAGAATTCTAAATGCGTTTCCCTAAACTGCAAATCCCAGGGTTCCATAGGATAAAACCATGGAAGTTAAAGTAGAATCTTAGCATCATATTTTTTGAAGTGTGTATGGGCCCTAGAGCAGTGGTTCTTAACCTGTGGGTCCCCAGATGTTTTTGGACTTCAGCTCCCAAAAGCCCTGAGCATTGACCATAGTGGCTGGGGCTTCTGGGAGCTGAAGTCCTCAAACATCTGGGGACCCACAGGTTGAGAACCACTGCCCTAGAGGATTGGGTCCATTTGCCTGCTGAACATTACTTTTCCTCACTGCGGTCCTCCTTGAGAGGTGCTAGTTCTCATCTTTTTTACCCCTCCAGGAGAAAAGTAACTAGAGGTGGGCCATTTTGGACAGAAAATGGATGAAAAGAGCAGTATTGAACATTCTCCAGATTATGATGCAGTCCTTATATGGATTGTGTGAATAAGCACACAAGTGATAGAGTTTAGAAGCATAAGAATTAGAACTAACACATTAACGTTAAATCATTAATAACATATGATTTGTTAATCTTAGAAGTTTAAGAAAATTTAGTTAACTAATAATTAGTTAAATTGTTAAAGATGAAATAATGTATGTTACTAGAATCGGCCGGTGATAAACAAAAGTAATGAAAACTGTTGGTTGTTATGCAGAGATAGTATTGTTGGTGTTTAATGATTAAAACTATGCATTTTTAAGTTAATGGATAATGCATTATTTAGATGCTGAAAATTTTAAAGTCTTGAGGTAGCAAATTTTTTTTAATGAATTATGTCCATGTTCTTGCTGGAGCAACAGTAACACTTCTATCATCATGCAGGGAGCCACAATGTTGGCTGGCCGGAGCAGGTAGTCACAGATCCTATTGTTTGTCCCAGGGATGGACAACTTCTGGTGCTTGAGGACTGAATTGAGCTCCTGTAGGACCTCAGGGGCACCACAGCCCCCCAAATATGCCCACCACTTCCCCACTCTCTGATTTTTTTTCAAGTTAACTGTTTTCTCCTCCATTTTTTAACCAAAATAGAAAATAACGCATTCCACTCCTAGGGGATTTAGAGAGAAGGTTTGCTATATTTTTGCCTCCCCTTGGCTGTTTCATGCCCTGGAGAACTGTTTATTAAATCAGAAGTAAGCCAGAAATTTTAAAAAAGAAACTGTTCTTTCAAAATAGGGATGCTCGAAAATTGGGGCTGCCTGAGGCCTATAGGTTGCCCTTTGCCTGCCACAACCAAAACTGAAAGAGTAGGAATATTTATGAAAACTATTTTAAAACTGTATTATAGAAATGCCCTGATAGTTTATGCCTTAAGTTTGTCAGTGATAATCTTTCCCACCTGGAGCAGTATATCATCCAACTCTCCCAGTTTTGCAGAAGAGTCTCCATTAGTCTTTTCCATGCCACTTATTGGGCTGCTTTTAAAGTTTCTCCAGTTCTCATTCCCCCTCCCATCTCCCCCTTTGTCCTCAGCTTACTTTAGTTGCTGTAAACTGACTTCAAAGTACAAAGCCACCTGCACTCAGTTAATTCAGCAGGAGGGCTTGGAGAGCAGAGGAGAGGGCAGAATCTTGCTTTCTCTGTAGGCTTTGGCAAAAGCAAATTGCTACGGCCTCTCCTAGCTTGTATGTTCTTCTTCATTAATAACCTGAACCATCTTGACCACACTCTAATGTTACTTGGCCACTTGGGTTGCCATCTGTCCTTATTGTAAGGGATGTCCATTATTTGAGAACTGGAAAACTTGTCCCTTATGGGGCTGACAGGTGTTCCTTATTATGAAGAATTTTCCCTATTGGAGGGATGGAAAGCTTTCCATTGTCTGCCGACTGAATGAGATGCCAAAAAAAATCTTATATTTTGGAGTGTGAGCCTTTCATAAAGACAGAAGTGTGTGTGTGTGCATCATGTAATTTATGAACATGGACAATATGTTAATTTTATAGAGAAATACACGGTAAATTATCTGAAATCAATGCTTCCGTTTGGTGTTTAGATAGAATACAAACTACTAGCTACTTCCTGTTTGTCAACCCTGCGTGTCACAAATTTTGACTGTTACTTATTCCTGTTTTGAAAACTTGGCAATACAGTGTTGCCCACATATGTCCCAGTTTTCTTTTAAATACTGGAGGATATGTAGCAGTGATGTAGGAGCTGTTGTAGCAAATGAAACTATTAAGGCATATTAAACCTTAGTTCTTAAACAAAATGCTGGATTTGGCTTATTCACCTTGATGGAACAAGTGTCCAAAAAAAGCAATCAGATCAACTGCAACTTTTAAAGAAACAGTTGGGGATCTTAAGGAAGCTTAAGCTCCAAATAGCTCAATTAGGGAATATTCAGCATATCTTTAACTTTCCATCCACAGACTGGAAATTACAAGGCGCTGCCTTTTTGATTTTGTTGAAATTTTTGATGGCATTTCTCCCACATCACCTTCACTTGAGAAGACATGTTACAAGACAAAAAAATTATACATCTCCTCTTCAAACAAAATGCGAGTTGTATTTTCAAGTGATTCGAGTGTCAATGATAGAGGATTTTATGCAGTCTATCGTGAGATTCCTGCAGAGAGTACAGTCACAACAAGTAAGGATAGTTCATGTCTTTGAATATAGTTCCTTGGCCTAATTCATATACTGAGATTTCTTGTGTTATTTGCCATAAAGTAGATTTTGACTTACAGCAACCCTATGAATGAGAAAGAACCATATCTCCCTTTACGAGTCCATTAAGGTCTAAGATCATACAAAGAGACCCTTCTCTCTGTCCTACCACCTTCCCAGCTGTGTTTGGTGGGAACTGGGAGAAAGCCTTCTTGCTCCCAGACTTTGAAACTCCTTCCTTGAAGAAGCCAGGATGACCCTATTCTTGCTCTCCTTCTATCAGCAAGCCAACACATTTTTATGTTTTGTGTTTACAAACACTTTTCTCTTACTTCTTCAACTTTTGTGTCTATTGTTGTTATATCTGTTGCAAGTTTCTGTAAGTTTTTATTCAAATTTTCAACTTCCCTCTTTAGATCCTGTTTAATTTCTGTTCTTGTGCACTTTTAATGCAATGTAGTGCTGTTTTTAAGGTTTGTATACAATTTTTATGACTTTTACTATTTTTAAAATCTAATGTTTTTTTAAAAAAGTTAAACAATTTATAAAGTCAAAACTTAGTATTTTAAATTTAAAATCTTTTAAAGTTATCCTTCAATGCTTTTGAATAGTTTTAATTTGTATTGTTGTAAATATTTTGTTACCCACTTTGACTCTCATTTTTGGGAGAAAGGCCATCTGGATCTTTGGGGTTATCAGTATGCTGATAATACTTGCTCCATCTCCCCTTTACAACTGATGACAATGAGGCTACAGTACTACTATGCATTGACTGGATGCAGTAAAGGACTGGATGTGGGTGAACGGAGTGAGGTTTAATCCAGAGAAGATGAAAGTGCTGCTGGTCAGAAGGAAAACCAACCTGGAATAGGGATTACAGCTTGTTTGGAATTGCACTCCCTTTGAGAGATCAGGTTCATAGCCTGGAAGCCTTAGAACCCATGCTACTCCTGCAAGGCCAGGTTGCTGTGGTGGCCAGGAGCACCTGAGCTTATTTTGCGCCCTTTCTAGGGAAAGCAGATCTGGCCATGGTAGTTCATACTTCAGTTATCTCCCAATTAGACTGCTGTAATGTGCTTTACGGGGGGCTGTCCTTGAAATGTGTTTGAAAGCTGTAGCTAGTGCAAAATGCAGCAGCCAGATTGGTGTCAAGTATGCATTTTAAAGACCATATAACATTGGTTTTGCAAGAACTGCACTGAGCTCCAGTTTGTTTCTGAGCTCAATTCAAGGTGCTGGTGTTGACCTACAAAGGCTTAAATTACTTGGGGCCAAGATATTTGAAAGACTGTCTCCTCTCACATAAGCCTGCCAGAAATTTGAGATCTTTAAGGGCAATGACCCAACACCTTGTGAAGTTAGTTTGGTGGATACATGTAACAGGGCTTGACTGTAGCAGTACCTTGACTGTGGAGCTCCCTATCCAAGGAAATTAGGCTGGCCCCATCTCTTTTAAGCTTCTGGTGGGCAGCCAAAACAGGGCATGGCATTCACTGTTTGAAACTGCCATTTCAACTGTTTCGAAATTGGATTCCAGGATTGCTTTTAGGAGTTTTTAAAGAATATTATAATGCATCTTAGAGACTGTATTATTTTAATTGTCTTTAATTTGTTCATTTCCTCAGGAGCCCTTGTGGGCTGAGTGGTGATACAGAAATACTTTAAATAAACATAAACAAATAAACAAATAAGCAAGCAAGCTACATCAGTTGAGTGCACAATTCTATTTTGATTGCAACTATATTGTTTCTTGTACATTATTTATACTACTCTCACTTTCACTTTGCTTTTACATTTTTTCCAAGAACCAACCTTGGGTGTGAAAACAACAACAACTACTACTGCTACTACTACTGGTAAGTGACATTTCAACTTCATATGATTCTTCACCTTAATAATATAATCATAAGTCATAGTTCTGGATATACAGATATTGAAAAATACAAAGGTCATACTGAAAGTAACACCTGTGTGCCATTTTCTCTGAAACTATTAATCCAAATGTAATACTACTACACCACTGGATAGAGTAATTCCTAATGCATAACTGACATAATTTCAATATTTCTAGTGTTGCCTAACCATGGATATGAAGCAAAAACAAAGAGCAATCATTCAGTTTTGACCAAAGAAGGATGCACTGCTGCCAATATGCTAACTCAGAAAAGTGTAGGTTGAGGTAACAATTGATGAGAGTAAAATGTGAAGATGAGTGAAAAAGTTTAAAGAAGGCAAAACCAGTGTAGAAGACAAACCCATAGTGGAAGACCATCAGCAGCAGTCACTAATGAAAACCAAATAGGGTGGATTGCTCATCAATTAATAGTTGATTGGAAAGAGAAGAGACTGCATGTTTGTTCAGAACTGTTGGCATTTGAAGCCATTGAGAACATCTTTTCAGGAGTGTTTGCAATGGTGATGAGACTTGGACATACTCAGAGATAAGAATCAGTCCCTGGAGTGGAGACACTCCACCTCTCCTAGGCTAAAGAAATTCAAAAGCCAGCACTCAGCACAAAAGATTATGGTGAATGTTTTCTGGGATGACAAGGGAGTGATTTTGCTCAATTTATTCAAGCATGAGACAACAATGAACATTTGACCTCTACACTACATTCTTCGGGAAATTTCAAGAAACCATCGATAAGAAAAGACGATAGGTACCGCTAAATGCAATCCAGTTACTCCATGATAATGCATGGCTCCACACTTCTTTGGCAACATCCTAGGTTCTTGCACAAATGGGATTGTTAGTTTTGCCACATCCACCTTACAGCCCTGACATTGCACCCTCAGACTTTCACTTGTTCAGTTGGATGAAGGAAAGCCTTCAGGGGTGGCACGTTGATGAGGTAGGTCAAGTGGAAGACACTATCAAATAATGGACCAGGGAGTGCCTGAAAGAGTTTTTCGAAAGTGGATTTAATGGGTGGGTTCAAAACTGGCACAAATGCATCATCACTGGTGGAGACTATTTTAAATAGTACCATGTTGTAGACAAAGAGTTACTTTACACATGTATGCAGTTGCTTATGTCTCATATTGTTAATAAAGGAGTTGTGACCTGATAGGCATTTCTTTCAGTATGACCGTCATAATAGATGTAACATAGAGAAATGGCATAATTTGACCTGGCAGAACTTGATTTACTAGTGCCAACTAATGTTTCTTCCTTCTCTCTAAGAAGGAGAACTGCGACTTGTCAATGGAAGAAACAGATGTGAGGGACGGCTTGAAGTGTTCCACAATGGAAATTGGGGAACTGTCTGTGATGATGAGTGGGACCTAAACGATGCCCATGTTGTGTGCAGGCAGCTTGGATGTAGAAATGCTCTGGTAGCTGTGGGAAAAGCTCAGTTTGGTAAGGGCTCAGACCCCATTCTTCTGGATGATGTAGTCTGCACTGGGAGTGAACTCAAGCTGGAACAGTGCTCTCATAGAGGCTGGGGGATGCACAATTGCATCCATGGAGAAGATGCTGGTGTCGTTTGCTCAGGTACTCCTGAATTACTGGATGATAAATTCATTATTAGTTTTATCTAAAGCTAGAATCCTATACCCACTTACCTGGGAGGAAATTTACTTGAAATCAATGAGACTTATTTCCAAGTGCATGTTTATACGTGTGTAGTGTGAGTCACCTTTGTTCTGTGCATTGTTCAACAAATTCTTCCTACAATAGACAGATTGTAAGTTAGGTAGGATGATATGAATATTCCTTTTAATACTAGGGTTTTCTCACTGGAACTTGCAATACTGTTTTGAAGGTTTTTTCAATGCATATATAAAGAAGATCTATTAGAGAAAATCAAAATCTGTGGTACTCTGTACCTTTATTAGGACCAGGCAAAATAATAGTAAAAAGGAGGAGGTAGAGGAGGAGAATACTTACCTGCCTTTCCCTATGGATTGAGACAAGAAACAACAGATTAAAATAAACAATATTATTATATTACATATACTATTAAAGATATTATTAACAATAATATTTATCATTGATATTATTAAATTAATAGTATATCTTATATATATATATTTACATCATATATATATGATACATATATTAAAAACAATTCATGATTTAAAAACTCATAATTTAAAAACCATCTGAATGTCCCGTTAGAGTGAGCAAGTTGTTGGTTTCACAGAATGTTTGATCAAGCTGATCAGTATTAAACAAAATGGCAATGAGTGGGCAAAAATGACTGGCTTTGATGTTGAAGCCACAAAATGTAGGCTTTGTGGCACAGGATTAAAACAAAATCTCTAAGAGAAGCAAAAAATAGATTGAGTGTAGTATTACTCATTCTTCTTCTTTCTCAGTGCTTGAATCAGCCATGCTAGAATCACTTTCTTGTTAGAAGCATCTTCTGCTGTGCATTAAACCATTATATTAACAATACCATTCTCTTTACTTCTTTCTTTCTTTCTTTCTTTCTTTCTTTCTTTCTTTCCAGGAACAGCCCAGAACACTCCTCCTCCCCCAACAAGTAAGAAGCATCTCATCTACTTTATAATCAAGTTCTAAAAGTTATCCATATACCGATATGCTGAAATATATTTCTCAAACAATTTGTTTACATTGTTTAGGCCATAAATGTGCATGCAAAGCCTGCTGCTTACATTGTGGTTGATTTGTCTGTAGAAAGAATGAGGAGCCCATAATAATCGTTGGCCTGCCAGAAGTTGGACTGTTGTTGACTTGAGCTCTTATTGTCCCTCAGCATTGGCTAAGCTGGCTACTGTTGCTGGGAACTGCTATCTAGCAACATCTGAAGGACCACTTATTGCTCACCCTTTTACTATCTTCTGGGAGGCAAGGGATCTCAATAGGTTTCTTTATTGTCATATTTTTTCCAGTCTGTACTCTGTAGCTGTGTGGGATACATGAGTGTCTCTCAAGCTATCTGGTAAGGGGGACCATCAATAAATGGATTTTTACCAAAGTATCAGAACCATATTTGTGTCCATTGGATGCCATTATTTCTTTCTTTCAACTAGAAGTTATGGATCTCTGCTGATCCTGAAAGCATAGCCTGGAAGGCCTCTGAATTCCCCAGGGACTGGCAGCCAATGGCTTATAGACCACCACTATGAGTAGCACTGGACTACACAATAAGGAGGCACTCCTATTTATCTGGGAATGAGTAATTTCAGTGGACTGGGGGCCAATTTGGACACACATACCTTAGATCTACCACAAGCCATACCCTTGCCTCAGATGTGGAATTTCCTTCTATGGGAGGCTAGGCTACTCCTCACTCCCAATGGCAAGCAAAAACCTTTTTATTTAAAGAAGTATTTGATGCTTAAGTGGTTGTAAGGAGTTTTTTTATGATGTGTGTCATATTCAATGTTACATTTTTAAAATGATTTTACACTTTATCTTATTTTAGCCTCATTGTAAGCCTCCTTGGGACCCATGGCAGGAGATGGCAGGATAGAAATGAAATGAAATAAATGTGGGTTTTAGTGGAAGTCACTAGTAGTTCACTAACAATTTTGAGCACACATTCCAGAAAAAAATTCCTTGCTTTAAAGCAAGGTGATTCTCCTGGTTTTGAAGCAAAAATCTGCTGGTAGCAGCTGGAGAGTATCCAGGAGTAGCCTCAAGGCTTCAAAAGTGGGCAAGGATGGTTTGTGCCACTTGTGGGCCATGTTTTACTCACTCCTGCTATTCAGCAAATGTGAACATTTGGCCCTGCAGAGAGTTTGGATGAAAACTCCATAGCCATGGTGGCGGGATCTTTGGGAAGATGGAACTAAAAACATCTGGAGGGCCAAAACTTCCTCTATATACCATATCTGGGATTAAATGCATTGACAGAAAGTGCAGAGTAAGGAAGCTGGATATTCTTTCCCATTAATATTTAGGCTTTAGAGAAGATCTGTATAACATAGATTCAAAATGGCATTAAATCCATTGAATGGACAATTGTGTTTCTTTTCTTTGTGTGATAAAGGGAACAATGTCTCTATACATTAAATTACACAAACAATTTTAGTTTGCTTGCAGCAGAATTATTCTCCCCACAGTAATTCCCCACCTTTTTCCTTCTTCTCCAAGATCCATCTTTTCGCTCTGAAACTACGTCTTTAGCTGGTAAGGAACAATGCCGATTTTTCATGATACGATACTAAAACCTACTACAGAGGCTTTGTAGAATAGATTTATCATGGAGGAATTTGCCCCTCAAAAGTGCAAATGATGCATAATTTATATAGATAGGACTGGAAGGAAGCTTGTCCAAACTGGCAACTTCCAGAAACAATCAGAGTTAATTAAAATGTCATAAAATCAAACCTTCTGAGAGAAAGACATCTAGTTACGAGTCTAACAACTTCAAAAACATCCCGTGTAACCTGATTAAGCAGAAATGGGTCACATATTTTTCTAAAAGTTAACAGGAAGAGTAACTGATAGATCCCACTGAGCAGCTTATTCCAGAACTAGAAGACAACTCAGTTCAGGAAGAGGCATAAAGCACATTCACTCCATGATAAAGTTTCCAAATTGAGTTCCTGACAACAATATTTCCTGTGTGCTATAATGATGTCACAAGGTTTGTGCCATTTTAATAATGAGTCATTCCATTCATTATTATTTTTCTTTTCATTTCATCTCTTTGGCTAGGTTTGACCAAGGTAGCCACTACTACAGGTAATTATTATTCTTGTGACATACAAATAATTCATACATTTGGGCTATTAACAATTAAATTTGATGGCCCTTTTATAACTCACTGTACATATAAGTCTCTTTTAAATAAATCTAGATTAGCTCATAAACAAGAATTCAGACTTAAAGCAGGTAATATGGTAAAAATGTGACTTCCACCAAAACCACAGCTGTTTATTCAACCCTGTACTTTCTCTTTATATAATTAAATTTACCTATATCTGAAAGTCACAAGGTTCCTAGTCTCTTGTCCCCATACTGTAAAACTGATGACTGTTACTTGTAGGAAGAAAGGAAACATGAGACACACTGGTGCACAGGCATAGGAAAGCAACACTAGACATTATAGAATAGAGGGAGCATGTGTATTGTCATGTCTGGTTTTAGTACTTGTCTCATTCCAGTTTTGTCTGTTATAGGGCCAGCTTAGATTTGCCTGGTTAACCAAAAAAGTCCTGTATCAGAAACAAGTAGACTACAGCGCATCAGCGAAAGGCATACTGTGTCAGAAACTAAAGCCATTTCCACACTAGACTGTTATAGTGCTATTATTCCACTTTCAACATCCTGTGGAATTCTGGGGTTTGTAGTTTACTGAGGTCAAAAGGCTCTCTGGCTGAGAATTCTAAAGGCCCCTCCCTAAACTGCAAACCCTAGGATTTCATAGGATGTTGAAAGTGGAATAATACTATAACAGTGTAGTGCAGAAATAATCTAGATGAGCACAACTCTTCAGCTGTGTCCTTGCTTCTAAACACATCTCATTTAATCCTGTCAGCACATTATTTCCCACATTACTGGAAAGAAGAACCTATGTTGATGGGGCTGAAATCCCATGCAACTTTTGGCAATGCAGAAAGCACCACTGGCATAATTACATGGATTTGCCTGAAACAGCCAGGGACAGCCCTGTTAGGATGCTGGATAGAGGCTGCACCCTGGCCTGGAAGGCTACTATTGCTGCGGTGGAGAGCTGTTGCTATGGGCTGCTTTCCATCACTAGAAATTTTTTCAATGCCTGGCTCCAAGGGAACTTCAGAGTAAAGAGAGCTGCTATGACTGTCCCAGCCAATCACACAGTTGGTAGTATGTTGCCCAACAACAGTCCCAGATGGTCTTCTGATACCATGAGGCCTTTCACACTACAGAATTATAACACTATGACATCTTATGGTATCCTGGGATTTGTAGTTTGGTAAGGTCTTCAAGCTCTGGGTCAGAATTCTAAATGCCCCTCCCTAAATTGCAAAGCCCAAGATTCCATAGGATCATGACAGTTAAAGTAGAATTATAATGCTATAATTCTGTAGTGTGAAGGGGCCCCAGGTTTGCCTGATCAAGTCTTAGCATGCGTGATTTGAGTGTGTGTCATGTGTTTCAAAACCATTGAGAGATCACTCCTGAAATATATTGTAGTATAGCCCTCACAAAACAATGTCATGAACAGATTCCCTTAAAATTATGTCTGCTATTATTTTTCTTTCATAGCTCCTGTGAATGATACAGCCACGGACCCTGGTAATTTTTCTTGTTTTTTTTTTCAAATTATGCATTACAGAACACTTATTTTCATACCTCAGATGGATCTTTAGAATCCCATAATAATGTTTGGACTGCTGCCTATCTTTCTTCATAAAATCCTTCTATTCAAAAGGCCATTCACTCAAAGTCTTTCCACTCAAAACCCTCCTGCTATGAATAGTTATAGAATCCAACAATAGTTTTCCTTGTTGTTGTTGTGTGCCTTCAAGTCATTTAGGATTTATGGCAACCCCAAGGCAGACCTATCATGGGGTTTTCTGGGACTGAGAACCAGTGGGTTTCCATGGCTGAGTGGAGAACTGAACTCTGGTCTTGAGGGTCATAGTCCAACACTCAGACCTGAACACCACACTTGTTCTCAAACCATAGTTTTACAAAAAAAAACCAAATTACAATCTATAAACAGGAGCTCACTAAGTTCCCATTTACTCACTGCTTCTTGAGACCATGATGAATTGTAGAGAAAGTTACATGACTCTTCTTATTGACTGAAATTATACTGTCAAGAACATGGCAGCTAGGAACGAGTAAGCTAGGTTTAACGAATCTGTTAGTTTCTCATAGTTTTCCAGCCCTGCACTAGTTCTATCTCATGCAAGCCTGCAATAAAAACAATGACATTCATACAGAAATTCATGTGGATTTTTGTAGACATTTCCCCTAATATACATATTTTTATGTGTGTGAGCCTTGTCTAATACATGTATTTTTGTATGCACTTTTGCCATATCTGCATTTTACAGCTAGACCTCCCTTAGATAATTTGTGCATTATTATAATTTCTGCCCCATGTACACTTCATATCTGAATACATGCTTTTTGCGCACAGATGTCTTTCCTCAATTTGAGTGCAAATGGCCCTAATATACGTACATATATAGCTTGGAACAAATTTTTAAGTGCAATTATCAACAGGTGGCTATGTTTCAGTTGGGATATTGATTTGGAAAATGCAGATTTGGAAAGTTCACATCAATATATTAAGATTCAAGAAATTTCACTCCAAACCCTAATATTGAGAAGCCTAGTCTTACTTTTGTCATTCTTCCATCTGCTTGGTGGTGGCTTCTTCCTCTTCCTATAGAAAAGAAACATGGAAAGTCCTGAAGGTTCTCCTTTCAGTGTGCAAGCATTTAGTTTCCAAGATGTTAACAGCCTTCATGACAAAGCCAGAACCAGATCCATAAACTACTAGGAATGGAAATATAGCATGTAGCTCTTCAGTAACAAATTTCTAAAATGAGAATAACAATGCTGGCTGGGAATTCTGAGAGTTGTAGTCCAAAAAGTAACTTTATTTGTTGGGGGTTAGAGTTTACCAGAGTGTTAGTCCTTGGGAAACTCTTTTAGCAGAGTTGAAAAAGCATTTCCCAATCTGTGTGTCTTCCCTGAACTGGAAGATGACTTGAAAGCAAAAACAAGGCAGGCAGCTTCAGGTTCCAAATTTAAAAGATTTACTAATAAACTTTATAATTTCATATCCATTAGAGAAACTTGATCCTAACTAACCAACAAAATGATTTTAGAAGATAGCATCTTCATTTTAAACTCACCAACTTCTTGGTAAAGAGGCTAGCATATAGAAAGAAACTGCTAGAAGAGAGAGAGAGAGAGAGGTAGAATGTATCTTGGGTCACATGGTCTGGATACTATAGCCAGAAATTTTAAATAGCACAGAACAACAATTAACCCTATACTAGCTAAGCTCCATTTGTCTTAGAACAAGAGAGGAGGGGGAAGAGAGAATGCTAGAATTTTCCAAGATTACTGTGGCCATTTCCGCACGAGGCTGTTATAACACAATGATTCCACTTTCAACATCCTCTGGAATCCTGGGGTTTGCAGTTTTGGGAAACTGCAAACCCCAGGATTCCAGAGGATGTTGAAAGTGGAATCATCGCGCTATAACAGCCTCATGTGGAAATGGCCTAAGTTCAGAAAAGGGCTGAGACTTGAGCCTGAGTAGGTGTCTTCTCCTTATTCTGAAAGGATGATTCCAGGCCCTCTGGTCTGCATAAGAACAAAGAGTATGCATACATTGAAAACCTGTTTAAACAACCTGTTTAAACAGTTAAACTGTTTAAACAGTTTGTAATCTAATTCAGCTGCCTTTAGAAGTCAGCCAGTCCACAGGACTCACTTGACCGGAAGCAAGAGCACCCCTAAGAAATAAAGAGATAATCCAACATTAGTCCTACCTAGAGAAATCAATAATACTTGGATGTGTTGTGACAAACAAATCCCATTCATTTCAATGGGTCTTTTCTGCATAAGGATAATTGGCTTTAGCTCCATGATATGTTATTTAACTAGAATATTAATGCAAAAGCTGTGAACCCCCAGATATTGTTGAACTCTTGCTCACCTTGACCATTTCCCATGCTGGTTCCCATGCTGGAGAGCCATAGCTTTCATACCTCCTGATTGAGATTATACTGGCATGAAGGTTAATAGCTGGGAGATTTAAATAAACAGGTATTTCATCCTTCTTTTCTTTAATCCATTTGTTGACTCAGTCATTCAGGTTGCAGTCCTGCACATTCTTCCCTGAAGGTAAACAACCTCATTGAATATAATGGTAGACACTGTTGACTAGGGGTAAAGTTTGAAGTATAGGCCCACATCGTGACACTTCCTATAGTATCCTCAAAGAAAGTCCAACATGCAGACAATTATCAGTCTATTGATCTGTACAACAACTTCTAGTCTAATTGTTTGTTTGTTTGTTTGTTTGTTTGTAAAACTAATGGATTTTGCCACTCAAGACCAATCCAATCCAAAATGTTTTGACTTATAAAAGGGATAGCTCATAAAAATAAAGTGTGGCTGGGAAAATCTATTTCTTTTCCAACTTCTGGCAGATTGCTACTAAACTCAGAGGGAAAGAGGGAGTCTAAAGGGCAGACAACATCATAGCCTCTGATCATCAAAAGGTCCTAGGGTTTGGCCTTGTGAGTGCTGGATTCATTGCACCCTTGACCAGTCATGTGTAGGAATACAGTTTAATTTTATATAGTGTCTTGTGGCTAAGGCAACAAAAGGAAACCAAACAGTGTCATACTGATCCAGTAAATACTAATAATATAATAAAAACAAAACAATATAGTCTATACTGTAAATGTCTAACAGGGGATATAGTGTATCATCAGAATGGTTCTTTTAACTGATGGGCACATATGCATATGGGACAACATCCTCATTAAAAAATTATACTTTTTGCTTCTGTTTCCTGATCTTGCATTTCTTTCCCCACTGTCCAGTAACTCTTTCATGTCTGGCGGAATACATGAAGGCAGTTATTGCACAAGACTATCTCGCTTCAAAGTGTGGCTCTCAGTGCCAACTGTTCTTGAGTGACCCTGCCTGCAAACCTGTGATTACAAGACAACATATTATATTCTATATACCATATGATGGTTGTGATACAAGACGGGAGGTAAGAAAGTATATATCAGATCACGTGACATATCAAAATAATTTGATAGCTCTTTATTTTCTTAGCTTTAAGAATGAGAATTGCAACAAATTGATCTTGGCACAAAAACACATTCAAACATCTCGGCTTTACAAGCCAAGATAGGAATAAGCATTTTGACAATACATATAGCCCTTTTACGTGAGCATGCTATGGAAATGGGAAATCTTCCATTGTTTTCCAGACTCAAAACTGTGGTTAATTCAAGTATTACTGGTTTGGTCCCATCACGGTGGGGAGAGGGGACAGAGAGATTACATAGGCATTCAGAAAGCTAATTTAGATATTGGCATAGACCCGTAATATTTTAAGGAAAGCTGTGCAGGTGCAGTCTCATCTGATTTGCTTGATTTTGTTGATTCAGAACCTAATCTGGATGATTAGGGATGGCTATAATACCAACAGAATGTATAGTACATAATTGTTGATCATGTTACAATTTCTATTTGTTACTGAATCACCATCTCTCTAAAATAGGTAACACAGACACATACACACACACACACACATGCACGCACGCACACAGTATGTTTAGATAAGACCAAGACAGCAACTGCCGATCCTTTTTGTATCTACAATTGTAATCTCCAGGCCATAGTCTGAGTTTTCAAAATATATTCACAAGAACATGGCTGGGGCATAGGGAGCTTGTAAGCGGACTTATATCTGCAGGAAACAGAACTGTGAAGATGGGCAACCTCTATGTCCAGTAGAGGGCTGCTGTTATGTATCTTCACAGCAGAGCTGGCAAAGGGACTGATGTGCAATGGGACTGAAGTAAATTAGGACTGATGCACTAGGGTCCCCGCTATGCATGGATCCTGTTACGTATCTTTGCAACTCAGTAACTGAGTTTCGTAGCATCTCTTCTACTTAGTTAAGTGCATGAAAATTTATGTAGAATGAAAGACAGTCACACAGGATTCTGGCCATATATAATAATGGTTCATTGTAACTAAGGCAAATGTCTAGGTGAAAACAGGAGAGTTTAGAGAGTCAGTGATAAAAATAGCTACAGAGAAATCCTAAACAGCTGAGGTAGCAGGCATGCAATCCACTGTGGAACATCCCAAACCATTCTGCTCACAGTGGTTAAAGCAGAAGGCACAGAGATTTTTTTTTCACTAGCAAAGGTGGTTCAGGAAGATTTTCAATAACAAAATGCTAGTCCTTTTTGAGCAAAGAAAATGTGTTCTGTCACAATAAAGGGCAGATACAAGGAAAGAAAAACAAAGCAGTATTTCCAAGTATCATACAGCAAAACAAACTTTTCCTAGTGATTTAAAAAAACCCAGCCTTTTCCTTCTGACTGAAACCAATTGGATGGAATTAAGTACACCATCACCAGGGTTTGTGTAGTTTCTGGTCCTGTTTGGGGACATCTGTGTCAAGGAACATGAACCTTTAAGAACCTGCAGAACCAGACCCTTTCCTGGCTCATCCTTTAAATATCTTTTCCTTTACACCACTGCTTGTGGAATGCCACAAGCCTTTAAAGAAGAAACCTGGGGAAAATAGTAAGATGGCACCCTGCTCTACTCCCCTCCACCTTGTTCCATAGATGTCAGCACTGGAGGATGGCAATGGCTGAGGAGCTTGGAGAAGGTTAGAGGGAGGGATTCAAAGAGGAACAGCTGGTGTTCCCACCCCATCCCAAGTTTTGCCATATGGCATGACTACCTTATTAGGTCAGAGGGTAGAGCCAGAGGCTCTGGGGAGGTCTTGGAAAGAGAGAGAGAGCAACTTAGGCCCTTTCCACATGTGAGGGGGGAAATGCCCGAAAACGGAGCTTACCGGCGTTGTTTTCCGGCCGGGCGAGTCTATCACCTCGAGGAGTAGCGTGAGTTTGCTGCTCCGCAGTCCTCCGGCATCCCAAATGGCGGCTTCTGGTTGGTGGAGGCTCTCCACTAACTGGAGAAGCTCGCCAGCCGAAAGCCTGCCCCTGGAATATCTGCAGGCACGCACTTGTGTGCACCTGCAAATCTGCTTCTGAGCCGGGCGACAGAGTGGCACAGCGCTGCGCGCTCCGTGCTTTTTAAAAAACACGCTGCGCGGCTAGTTCTGGTTACTCCTATGTGGATTGAGGTGTGGAACTACAAAAAGTAGTCCACCCCAGTCCACTCTACAGTGCAGAACTCTACAATGCAGAACTCTACAGTGCAGAAATGGTCGCTCTGCACCATTTTAAATTCCCAGTGCGGAAATGGCCTTATTTACGCCATCACAGATTCCCTTATAAGAACCATCATATTACTCCCATAGTTTCACCTATACCAAAATACTTCTGCCTGTTTAGTGAATGGTGAGAAGGGACCTTTATTCTTCATTGTTTTGAAAAACCAACTCTGTTTGTTTAATGCTTTAACAGAACACTGGAAGTACTAGCAGTTTCTCCAACACCGTCAGTAGCTCTGGAGGAGACATAAATCCTCAGTTTCGCTTCACTTGCAAAATGGAACCAAGACAAATGACAGAAGTAACACACAATGTTGATGAGTATGAATCCAAGAAACAAGTCCAACTGCAAAATACACAGATGCATGTGAAATTTTTATTCTATGACTCACGTTCATTTCTGCGCCCATGGAATAACTTGCCCTACTTTATGAATCTGATTCAGGACTCGTTTTTCCAAGCTACTCTCTACAGTTTTAATCACAACCTGATATTATTCCCAGATACCTGTGTGGCTTCTCCCAATGCTTATGACTTCACTACTGAGAGCCATGTCATAATAAAAAGAGGGTAAGAAAAACAATCAGTCTTTCTAAGTACCTTACATACAACTAATCTGTCAATGTGTTGGGGAGGTACTAGGTCTGCAAGAAAACTTTAGCTTTAATGTGTTTCTCCTCCACTCTTTCCTGTTGCTCTGTTTTGCCAAGCCCCCAAGTTGTCCAAAGCCCACCTTTTTTCTGCTTTTCTTGGTAGCAACCATATTGGCAATATGTGTTCCATTTTTTCCTTGGCCCTGCCTGGCTCCTCCAACCTTCTCCTATGAAATTTTTCATCTCTTTTCCTGCTTGATTTTTCTGCTACATAGTAGTTCTCTCTCTCTCTCTCTTTTAATTATTTTTATTCAACAAGACAATGAAAGGACAGGGGAAATGGGAAAGAGAAATAAGATAGAAAACATACATTCCACATAATAGCATAACATATAACATATATGCACTTTGAACATAAATAACAACATTTCAGTGATGTACACAAAACATCCATCTGCACTTTTGAATTTAGAACACAAGCGTATTACTCCATCTACAATACATTTTGAAACAGTGTCAACTTAACAATGTTGCACATTTATAAAAGTCCATAGTACACTGGCCAATAAGTCGGTAAACTGGCCTTCCCTAGCACGCCAAGTCTTAGTCAGTTGAATATTACAAGAACAAGTACTTTAAAAACAATCGTGGGCTTAGGGTTACTCAAAAAACAATTGACAATTGACAGATATTTATAGAGAGGGCCTCCCCCTCTGATGACAAAACAGCGTAGTGCTATTTTCTTATCAATCCGTCTCCAAACTTAGAATGAGACTATATGTATAAATATATATGAATGTGTATATGTGTATATATTCATATATAAGTATACCTATATATATATGTATATATATTTTCCTGTATACTGGTCAGTTTCACTTTCCATATATGTATATTTATTAGCAAAGTATATACAGAAAATTTTTCAGTCTTATAATTGCAGAGTAGCCACTTTCATAGATAGTTTACTATAACCACCTTCTCTGAACCCCTTTTCCTAGACTTCCCACTTTAAATCTCCTAATAGATAAGTTCTCAAGCGTATTTTCCTTTTGATCCATTAATCAATCCCAGTTTTGATATATAAATATTCCAACAGTGGCTGCCAAGTTTTAGAGAATTTACCCTCTGGTTTGTTTTCTATCATACAGGTGAGTTTTTCTATCCCTGCAATTTCAACCAGTTTCTCTAACCATTCTGTCTCAAGGGGTGTCAACTCTTTTTTCCAGTATCTGGCAAGAATAATTCTTGCTGCTGTAACCATATACCACATCAATCTGCAATATTTTTGTTCTATTTGCTTATCCAGATGGAAAATACCCAACAAGTAAAATTCCAGTTTTAAATCTATTTTGATTTGCAATATTTTTTTTAATTATTTTCCTGCTTTCAAAGGTTTCTTAACAGGACTTCTAACACTGTGATAAACAGTAATAGGGACAGAGGGCATCCTTGCCTTATCCCTTTCTGTATAGGAAATGTTTTAGATTGGTCAGAATTTATAATCAGGCATGCCTTTTGATCACGATATATACACTTGATCCAAGTCAGAAATGTTTGTCCAAACTTCATGTCTTCCAATACCTTCATCATAAAATCCCATCTGATGTTGTCGAAGGCCTTTTCTGTGTCTAAGAAAAGTAAAGCTCCCTTCTTCTCATTATGTGACTTGAAATATTCCAAAATATTCCTTATGGTCCTCATATTATCCCTCATCTGTCTCGCAGGAAGGAAACCTGTCTGGTCTTCACTGATATAGCTCTGTAGAATCTGTTTTAATTGTTTGGCCAAAATTGATGCAAATATCTTGTAATCATCATTTAAGAGAAAAATTGGCCTGAAGTCTTTACTTGTGATTTCTTCTGAGTTGGTCTTAGGAATCAGTACAAGATTTGCTTTTTGCCAACCGTTTGGGATCTTGTTAGTTTCCAATATTGAGTTTAACAATTTCTGCAATGGTTTTGCTAGCTGATCTCTGAAGTATTTGTAAAAGTTAGCCGGGAGCCCATCTGGGCCTGGAGCTTTTCCCAATTTACTTCTATCAATTGCTTCTATTATTTTCATCAAAGAGATGGGACGGTTCAATATCTCTCTGTATTCTGACTTAATTTGAGGAAGCTTCTGAGATCACAAGTAGTCTTCCAGTTTCTGCTTGTTCTCCATATGTTGGTCACAATACAGGTTACTAAAGTAATTGTACATAAGTTTCCGGATTTCTTTCTCATTTGTTATGTTTCTATTACCTTCCTTAATTTGTAAAATAAATCTTTTTGTCTTCTCTTTTCTTATTTTGTGTGCCAACCATCTGCCTGGTTTATAGGCATTTTCAAAAAAATTCCTGGTTTGCATATTTCAGTTTTTTATCCATTTCTTCAGCGACCATCCCAGATGGTTGTCTTCATTGTGGAATATCTTCATTGTGGAAATGTAAGATTTGTTATTTGGGTCTGAACTTAACTTGTTTTCAGTTTTTCTGATCTTACCCAATAGTTCATCCATCTCTGCTCTTTGTTGCTTTTTTCTTTCATGTGTTTTTTGGATGAAAATTCCATGGAAGACAGCTTTAGCTACGTCCCAAGCCGTAGCTATGTCCACTTCATTGTTTAAGTTTCTTTTAAAAAATTTGTCAAATTCCTTCTTACAATATTCCACAGTCTTTCCATGTCATAATATATTTTCATCCATTCTCCAACATATGGATCTGGTATGGAAACTCAGTACCAATTTCATAGGATTATGGTCGCTCAATACTTTCGGCAGAATTTCAGTCTTTTTGACACAATTTAAGAACACTTTTGAAAGCCTAATTAGATCTATTCTTGGCCAGGAGTTGTGTCAATTTGAGAAAAAAGTGAAGTCTTTGGTCAAGGAATGCTTATATCTCCAAACATCTGATAACTGCAGTTCCTCAGCCATATACAGAAATTCCTTCTGTACTTTCCCATGATTTTTTTTTTGTCTTGGGTTGCGAACTTCTATCGAGATGTGTATTCACCACTCCATTGAAGTCTCCCAAAATTGACACATTTTTGTATTGGTGTGTCCAGATATGCTTTTTCAAGTCCTCATAACATCGTTTATTATCATTACAAGGGACATATATCCCAAACTCAAGTAGGGCGCAGCCGTCAATCGTGACTTCCCTTCCATAAATCTGCCGATTTGTGGGAGGGCAGATTTCCTACATAGTAGTTCTCTACCCCTTCATAGTCCACTGTGTTTTCCCCAGTTGCCTCTGTCTTCATGATCTTTTTCAACATCACTAAATTCCACAGATCTGCTTATAACTGATGAAAAGATAGAGAAAGAGTATCTTATGATCCTACATTATGTCTTCTTGGATTCAAAAACTTAGACTATAATGAGCTAAGCTGTGCTTAATTTTTAAAAACTTTTTCCTGTGCTTGAGGCTTGGTACTTTTCACACCATTAAGAAAAATGCTGTATCTGTTCATCAATATGAATTTTTTTTTCTTAACAGTATTGCAGGTACAGTACTTGTACTTAGTACACTATGGTACTAATACTACAGAACAGTGCTGTTTCATACAGTTTTAGTTTCTGCAGAGTTCCAAACATGTCTAATTTGGACAATAACTGTAGAGGTCTAAAGCAAATGAATATTTGCTACTTTATTTAAATCCATTTGCTAGAACTGATATAATCCAATCAGTAGAATCAAGTATAGTACTGTAGCATTGTTTTAATTCTTCATTGCCCTTATGCGTACAGAATAGAAGCCTGTTTAAAGACCTGCAAAGGAAATTTGGCAGCATCACCCAGTTCAGACTACAGTGAACAGTGGTTACCTGCTGGTTCTGATATCTTGATTTGTGAACAAAGCAAAATTTGCACAAACCATAGTTTGCTGCTTTTAGATGAAAAACCAAGCTATGGCCTGTAGCAAACTTGAAAGCTTTTGACTTCTGCTTAACATGTAAAAAAGAAAAAGAGGAGATGATCCTGATCCTGATGCTTGTCACCTGAATCAAGCCATTGTCATGGAAGTTCTGCAGAGGAAGCTATTATTATATGAAGTGAAAGTGTAAACTAGAAACAGAAGATCTTTAACACAAGCCTGTATACTCTGTGACCCATCAAGATGGCTGAGCCTGCCTGCCATGTGTTTATTCTGATGTGACAGGCACTGAGTTGCAACGGTGGTTCCTAGGCCAAGATAAAAGAAGGATTACTCTTAAATAACTCAGGCCTTTATTATAACCAGTTTTCTAGCACCTAGAATTTCCATTTCTCTTTGTTTTCTGTGACTGGCACTTACCAATTATCTCTTTGTTTTTACACCCCTTGCCAAGATACAAAAAACCTGGACTTATTACCTTCTGTTATAATAATATCAACAACAGAGAGCAGGATTCTGTGCCTCTTTTTAAAAGAATTCTTATTTCAAAAGCTTCATCTTCTTTTAATTTTTTCCCCTTAGTTTTTGTTGCTGAAAGTGCCGTATTGTTTTGCCATGTTAACCTGCTGGGAGATGTGCCAAATGTATTGCTTGTAGTGTATTAAAGCTATTCACTCATACGGCACCTATTATGTAGAAATTCTTTCCTTTGATGTTCAACATGCTTCTGTTTCTAAATGCATGCTAACAATGTACCTATTTCCCTGTGGACCAACCTGCATCAGAGGCTACAAATGTGTAATTTTATGATGATGAGGCTGTGTTGTTGACACAATGTACAACCATACTAGTGAACTGTGACAATGCACAATAAGGGCACCACGCAAGATTTCCATTGTGCAACAGGACCTGCCATCACACAGTGGTACACATGCATTGGAGCATGTGCATTGAGAGATGCTGTGCATCAGGACATGTTGTGCCATGACCACATTACTAACTGTTTGCACAGTGGTCTGGCTGGGAAAGCTGCATCTCCATTCCCTTCCTGAGAACAGGAACATTGTAAAATGGTGTAATTCCACTTTATGCAATTGTAAGTTTGTTAGCCATGATTCACAACAGAACAACAACAACAGCCATTGTATTTTAATTTGGTAGGTTGTACACATTGCATGTTTTATTATTGTTATAAACTGCTTTGATATCCTCAGCAGTTAATAAAGCAGTTGATATCCTTAAGCAGTTAATAAAGATAAATAAACCATACAGATAGTATAATACAGTCATAACCAGCTGTTATTGCACAATACATAATAAAGAATAAACTTCTCCTTTTCTTTCCCCTTCCTTCCTTCCTTCTTTCCTTCCTTCCTTCCTTCCTTCCTTCTTTCAGGTGTGTACAAGATGATACCTACAGTGGCTATTTTACACAAAACAGGAGGATCACCCACTTCAGATTTAAGCCCTTCAAGTTTTTCAGTAGATATTCCACAGTTTACCTACAGTGCAAAATAGTGGTATGTCGTGCATATGACTATTCCTCGCGATGCTACCGAGGCTGCCTCTCTAGGAATAAAAGGGAAGCAGGCTCAGATCAAGAACAATTGCAAGTTCTTGGGCCACTGAAGCTTGAGTAGCCTGAAGATATGAACCCTAACAGCTTGAATGTAATGACTTCCATTGATTCTGACCAAAATGAGGAAAATACTTGTAAAACGAATCAGATTGCACTAGTAATTATGCATCAAAGTCAACTGTTCCATGGAGACACTGGCTCAACTGGATGAACAAATCTCTCTATTTTGTCCCTATTTTCTGTGTCTTTTGATTCACTGTAAAAGATCCGCACAATCTTTTGCTCGACATTGTCACAATTAATTGGATCAGTAACTTAACATGAGAAATTAATCTAGTGGGAAAAGTGTCATTTTTGTGAGTTTATCTGATCATGTCAAGAGCAATTTTTATATTTGTCTTGTTCCATTAATGTAGCTTTTACCCATCATTGCAACATATTGGTGAGCTTCCTACTGACTTGATGAAATTTGTTGTGTTCCAGGGATACATCCACTGACTAAATGTCAGATCTTACCACATAGTAGAGCCATTTGAAGATATTTCCACTGTGTGAAGTTATAGATTACATTTAGTAATTTAGTAAACTTCCAAAGAAATTACCAGACTAACTCAAAGTATTGAGAGGTTCCAATTCTAATTTGATTATACCTGCAAATTCATGAATTTGTATTCAAATAGCAGGTTTCCCTTATCTCCCTCCCTTGGGTCCTTCCCCTACATCTAATCACATCTAGTCTCATGCAACACTTCAGAAATTAATTTACACCAATTTCTACAGAAACTTTTTTATTACTCAGGAGTTACAGTCAAAGTGCTAAAGTTTTTTAGCAGTAAAAAGTATTAGGAACATTTTGTTTTAGTGCTAGTTTTTCTCTTTCCCTTTCTTGCTTGATTGCTGTTGAATCTGTGTCTTGCAAACAATAGCTGTATGGTGGGCATCTTTACAGTAGAAATACATGGTCAAATCTCCAATACACTTAGGCCATTTCCACATGGGGTGAGGGAATCGCCCCGTGCCGGTACTTACCGGACTTCTTGGCTCTACGCTTGGGTCCAGGCTGGTCCAGAGCAGTGCATGGCCGCCGCTCTGCACTGCTCTGGGGACGAAAATGGCAGCTTCCGGTTGGTCAAGGCTCTCCACCAACTGCTGAAGCTCACCAGCCAAAAGCCCGCCCCTGGCAGATCTCAGGCTCGCACCAATGTGAGCCTGCAAATCTGCACCGGAGCGCGGGCACGGGTGGCGCGCTCCATGCTTTTGAAAGACCTGTTTCAAGCGGTCTTTCAAAAGCACCCTGGACGACCACTTCGGGTCGTTCTGGAGCGGGCTGAGGTGCGGAACTACACAAAGTAGGTCCGACCCAGTCCGCTCCCAGGTACAGATGTCCATCCTGGAAGATGCTCTGCACTGTTTCTTTAAGCCTCTGTGGAAATGGCCTTAATTTCAGAAAGTACTGGGTTAATCTAAATTGTCCTAGAAATATTCGAAGACATAGCTGTATTAGTCTAGATCAGTATCCAAAGGGATGTTGTAGCACCTTTGGAGACTGAGAGAAAGAAGTTGGTAGCACAACCTATCATAGACTTAAGTCTACTTCCTCAAGTGCAAGATGAAAGAAAGCTTATGCTATCAACTTCTTCCTTCAGTTAGTCCTGAAGGTGCTACAACATCTCTTTGCATATTGACCTGGATCTTAAAAGTCTTTTGTAATGCTGGAAGCTCCCAGGAAATATTTTGGAATAAGGAAAATGTCATGAGGATATTCAAAATAAAAATGATTTTTAAAGGAAAAAAACTGGGACTTTTACAGACTTTTTTTACCCATCTGGAGGCAACCTGTGTTAGTCTAGTTCAGCTGAGGGGCATGGGGAATTAACACTAACCCAAAGAGTGAAAACAGAAAAACTTTAAAGCAAACGTGTCAGCGGGCACAGAAAAATCGTCTGGAATGAAAATGTTTTCTAGGTCCATTTAAAAGAGAGAAAGAAGAAACAGAAGTTGGTGGATTTCCCTATGGAAAATATTCCACAATTTTAGTGCCTTTGCACAAAAGATCCTGTCCCATGTGCAATTAAAAGCCAAAATAATAAAGAGGATATTAATTATGCCTTCTGTACCTTACATGCAGGGTTTTATCTCTTCAGAAATAGCAAGTGTGCATGTCCCAACCAAGACTTGGACCCTATTGTTGGGAGAGAGGAGCCCTTGCAACCCTTCCCCTGATATGATTGCAATACAGATTGAAGGGCACCACAACAGCTGTATGTATGGGGGTGGGAATTCTCTCATAGGTATAAATAAGTGTTTCCCCTCCCTGAAAATTACCAGCACAGCAGGTCTGGTCAAGACTTGGATCAGAGCAGGGTTGAATTCCCCTACTTTCCATAGCAAGGTCCAACTCAAAATCCATTTATTTTTTTGAGATGAGGAAACCTCGGTATTTGATGGGGGAAAACATAATGTGGCCAATATCTTGGCACTAACTGAGTCACCAAGAAGCTCCAAGGCAGGGCCTGATATACTGATGCCTTTGAAATCTGGTTAGGTATATAGGGGTAAGAGAGCCAGTGTGCTATGGTAGTTTGAAGATTGGACTACGGCTCTAAAGACCAGGGTTCGATTCACCCTCCAGCCATGAAAACCCATTAGGTGACCATGGGCACATCACACACTCTCACTCCCAGAAAACTGTGATAGTTTTGCCACAGGGTCACCGTAAAGGAAACAACTTGAAGACATACAACAACGACAACACGTAGGGGGTCCAGCTCACTTAGGGTCTGAAAAAATGTTAAAATCAGCTTGCTGGAGCTAAGCATGTGGCTTAGCGTTAAAATACGTGCAATTACCGTAATAATTACTACCTCTCAAGAAGGAAAATAATGCATTAAGTTGTAATGAAAAAAAGAAACACTTTCTCAGGGTACTGCTTATGTTTACACAGCTGCATGCAACTTTCTGATTAGGAAACCTCTCACACCACAACATCTTGAACATTTCTCTTGAATATTCACACAAGGATGGCTTTGTGTGTACATGTTCAGTGATATATGTACGACTCTCTACTGTTGTGTATTTTAAAGCCCGGATGACATCACATCTGTGACTCTGTCAAGTTCATTTTGTGACCTTTCTTGTCATAGCAGTACTCTTTTCCCCTGGACATTTCTCTTGGTTCTTTTTTGCTTTCTTTCTTTCCATTTCCTCATCTTTTTTTGTGGGGGGGCATATTTTTAATATTTTATACAGAGTAGGGTTTTTTTTCTGCATTTTTAAACATGTTTATGACAGCCTTGGCTTTTAAAATTGTGTGATAAAGGACAGGAGATAAACATTTGAAGAAAGTAAGTATTATGTAATATGTTAGAATGAAGATAGAACTGGTACCTGTTTAGCGGTTGTGTCAGAGGTAACTAGTTATAAATTACTTTTCACTTGTAATTTACTCTCTTTTCCCAGCAATGTAGGCATAACTGAGGAGGATCAGAAACTCTGGGAGGTGCGGTTTTTTCTTTTCTTTTTCTTTTTGCAGATATATTCCTTTATGTGGTGAAAGACTTCTGTTTGTCTGACAAGTACTATCCTTTTTTGTGATTGTTCAATAGAAAATAAATACAGGCTTAGTCAGCAAGTCAGATTTTTGAGGCATGTGTCTTTGAGGAAATTTCATTCTGGGAAAAATATGGTTTATTGCAAAGAATATACACTTACCTCAATGATTCAGAAACACATTATGATTCTAACCATAAGGAAGACACCCTTTTTGCAGTACTGCTGTAATTCTTAAGGTTGTTTATAGTTAGTTACATGGGATGGCTTTGTTAAACAACAGATGAGCAATATCACATGTTGTGGTTCATCCATATCTAATGCTTAAAAAAGCTCAAAAGGAACTGTTTTGTTTTTTCTCTGAAGTAAGGAAGAAAAGAATTATCTTTTTAAAATTCTAACTATAATGGCAACAAGCTAATGTCAGGAGAGGGGAGAGGGGAAGCAACTTTCCAAGCTTTACCAAGGCACTGTAATAGTGTAAGCCTCTTGTCACTTATAGCAGCCAGTGTACAAAAAAGATGCCATGCACTGTGCATGTTCATTGATCTTAAAGGATATGAATGGTTCTGTTGAGATCATCCGGTCTAAATTAGTAAGCCATTGGTTGAGAAGTCTGCAAATATTACACCTGCTTCTGTGGTATTTTGCTGTAACCTTTGCAAGCCATTGGGCAGGTTCTCATTATTTCAAATCATGTACTACACCAATCATAGAATCATAGAAGTGTAGAGTTGGAAGAGACCACACGGGCCATCCAGTCCAACCCCCTGCCATGCAGGAACACCCTCAAAGCACTCCTGACAGATGGCCATCCAGCCTCTGCTTAAAAACCTCCAGGGAAGGAGACTCCACTACACTCTGAGGCTGTCCACTGCCGGACAGCCCTGACCGTCAAGAAGTTCTTCCTGAGGTTCAGGTGGAATCTCCTTTCCTGCAGCTTGAATCCATTGCTCCTTGTCCTGGTCTCTGGAGCAGCAGAAAACAAGCCCACTCCCTCCTCTACATGGCATCCCTTCAAATATTTAAACATGGCTATCATGTCTCCTCTTAACCTTCTCTTCTGCAGACTAAACATACCCAGGTCTCTAAGTCTATCCTCATAAGATCAAATGTGCTACATCAACAGTATGTGATGGTTATGATGACCCTTTCCTTCTCAACTAAGGCAAAGCGTGGAATGAGAGTCAATGGCTTCAACCTCTTAAGCACACATGAGTGCCAATGTATTCATGGGATTCCCCATGTTCACATCATTTCTGAGCGTTTTGTTGAATTCAGATTAAATAAAAACAACAACGATGAATTAAAATTAAACAATACAGCCTAAAATTCAAAATACACAGAATAGCTGTAGTTAAAAAAGAAAAAAAGCAATCACTATAACAAGCAAGACTGTGCTATTTCCCTTCAGGAGAACAACATTAGGACATTGAAACCATATGATATAACATGGGCATGTGTGCCTAGAGAGGAAGGGGGGATTTTATTTGAGATCTCACAATAAAAAAGACTTAAAGTTAGGAATACCTAGATCAGATAAATATCTTAGCAGACATGTGGTTTCATATGGAAGAAGATAGTCCAACAGATAGTCTGTTCCTAGACCTTTTTCAAATCAGTTTTTAACCAGGATTTAGATCCTTTGTATGTTTTAGTCTTTCAAAACAAGCCTTTATAAAAACTACTATCATGGTCTGGAATGCTAACTACTAGAGCTCAATGAGTGCATACAACTCATAGCACAACACATGTGATTTTCCCACATATATCTCTCACTTGAACTCGAATGACGTAAAAGATTTCCAAGCAGTCATGTGGATTAAGACTGTTACACAGTAGAAATATAAGCAGGTCAGATGCGATGATGCACTTTCACAAAAATGGAAGCCATCAGAAAAAAGTGCTTTCTTGGTACTTTTTTTTTTTTTATTTTTGGACTCTTGCTAAAAATAATCTTGCCAAGTTACAAGGTATGAAAGACCAGAACATGGGTTTTTTTTCGAACAATGGAATCCATGTATTGTTAATAAGAAACTCTCATTAAATCACCTTACTTTCTGAAAATATTAAAATATAGGGTGCAGCACTAGGACCTGTCAGGAGCCACAATCCTCTCAAAAAAACAAGTGCTTCTCTTTTTTTTTTTTTTACCAAAATTGTGAGTAGAGATTCACCACCACCAGTTTTGAATGCTCCCTCCACAAACGCCACTAAACTTTAGAGAGTAAAACAAGGCCCTACAGCTTGCTTCTCTGTATTGTATCTGGCACATAAAATTCTGTTAGAAGTGGTTCTGGGGACAGGGTATATGGGACTGGTAACCACAAAATATTTTATGCATGTGAACTGATCTTTAGTCTTATTGACTAATGATTGACTGAAGTGTGAGATCTACATTTCCAATGAAATCAATGATGCTTAAAAGCACTTTCATTTTGCTGGATTTGGTCCTAATCTGTTATTTTAAAAAATAGCTCCTTGTTCCACTGAGGAAGCAGGGTTTATAGCTCTGTGTGCCTTTCACCCTTCAGTTTCAGTAGGTCTTGTTCCTGATTTAGCTTTCCACACTGGGCCCAACGTTGGGATTGCTGTCCATGACTTCCCTCACATGTTGTCCTGCTCCCATCCTTATTTATTTCCCAAGAGGCTGACTTCACTTTTCCCTATCCTGTCTCATTTCTCTAAAAAATATAATTGCTATCATTGTGCTAGTATGACATTCTTTCAATGCACTTCAGTGGGCTACCTTGCTGCTGTAGTACCCCTCCCCGCAAAAAAAAAAAAAAAAAAAGAACGAAAAGAGGAGATCACAGCAACACTCTTGAAAGGCTTTGTCTTTTGTGTACCCAGTCCTTCTTGCCACCTTGCTTACCAATAATAAAATAACAAGGGAAGGGCAGAACAAATGTTGGTGGCTGGCTGGCTGGCTGATGCCTCTTTTATACACACATACATGGACATATACGCACACAATGCAGACTGACCCTGCTTAGCTTCTAAAATCAGTCAGGATCTGGTGCCTTTTGGTATTTAGGTATTATAGTTGTGGTATTTACACACCAGTTTGTGATCACAAGCATTTAGATCATTCGTAGACTTTGGGTTACATCCAATTTTAATCCCAGCTAGAGTAGATCCCTTTAAATGAACAAAACCTTTTAATCAACATTAATGTGAGTCCCATGGATTTCAAAGGGTCTCCTTATTTGAGACAAAAACTGGATTTAGCCCTTAATCTGGCAGGTTAATTATTTATTAAAAAGTGGAATGATTGGTTTTAAGTGATAAATATGAGCTCTTAACACTCAATAGATGCATACAGCACAATATCCAACACCTGGGCTTTTCTCATGTGTATCTCTGACTTAAGCTCAAGGCACTGGAGAAATTCCCAAGGATTATGCCAACTGTTATAGAATCACTGGACTGGCACAATTATACAATGGGTGACAATATAAAAAGGCCAGAATATGTCACAATCCACATTTGCTAAAATGACAGCATTCAGACAGTGCGTGTTCTTGGCACTTTTCTTTGGGTGGACTTTTGCTGAAAATAAACTGATAAAAATCCAAGGTATGAAAGCCATGGTTTTTAAACCATTCAAAGCTAGAAATTAGCAATAAGTTTTTAAATCTTTATATTTGCTTGAAACACTGAACATATGTTAATCAACCTGTAGTTTAACAAATGCAATTAAATTAATAGGACACAAATGTTTTGGTGATTTCAGAATGAAACTAACGTTACCACTGAAAATAATTGATCCCCAAAGCAGCTAAATTCACCTGGGCTGTGTCTTAAAATATTGTAAAAAGAGTAGATAGGAAACTGAAATCTAGCTGTTATTTCTGTTAAAATGTGATGTTTTGCTGGTGTTTTATAATTTTCACATTTGGTCATGTAAATTTCTTTGTTTCATGAAGAACTCTGAAAAAAGTTAATTGGCATTTTAGAGAGTTGAACCAGGAAGAGGGAAATCACCTTATGTTTCATCACCCCAGTGCATGAAGATTTATTCAGGGGTAGAAAGCAAAAGGACCCGAGCAGATATATATAGTCAAATAATTAAATTGTTGTATTGAAAAATCTGTCACATCTACCTGAGCAATGACTTATTCTAAATTTTCAGGCCAAAATTCTTCTATGTAAACTCATTGGAATAAATAATTATTATTCACTTTCAAAAACAGAAATTAGTAAATGTGGTAACAGACTGATAAACAGTTATGGAGCAGTGCCATTTTCAGCTGGCGCAAATGAGAATTGTGTCTGGCAAATAGAGAGAGAAGAGAATGCAGCTGATATTAATGAAAATGAAACCATCCGACTGATCTTCTCTTATTATCAGTGAGTATGCTTTAAATGGTTTGTGAGCAATTGAGCAAAAACTGACAAACTAGAAGTTTTGGAATGGTTCTCAAGAAAGCCTTGAAGCACAGCCAAAGATACATTGGGATTACTGCATATGGTGACATAGCTAAAAATTAGGTGGCAGAATCTTGGAAAAGTTTGCACAATGATCCAACTGTAAGTGGAACCACAGGAGAGTAAGTTGAAAGATAAAGTGAGAAAGAAAATTAGGCTGCTTAAATATTATCAAAGGACAAACAGTGGTTTTCTGTGGTTGTAATGTATTACTGAGACTGTTTTGGTACCTCTTCAGTCTTTATAGTCATAAACAAGTGTAAAATGTATTCATTAATTCTGCAGACCTTTACTCATAATTTATAACATATCAGACCTATAATCTTCTGCCATGCAGAAGCTGTGGAAGTGCATTGGTGACGCTTCCTTCCGTAGCACAGCAATGGAAAAAGCCCGGCTGTGCTACGGAAGGAAGATGTGGTGCCACTGTGTTCTCTTCTGCATGGACTGAGCAGGTGCAGAGGGGAGCATTGCTGACGCGTTCCCTTCTGGACCCGGGACTGCAGCGAGACGACGTGGAAGAGCATCATCATGCGGAAATGGCCTAAAACTGCACTATATCCACAAAGAAGTATGATCAATGGCAGTTTTCCACTTTTATCAGAAACTCAGCTCAAGTTTATGATTCTAGCCTTTCTATATCTGTATTTGAATTTGTTTCTCTCCAGTTTTTTTTAAAAGATATCTTTATTGTTTCTAAAAACACTAAAATTCAACATATATGTGAGAAAAACAGCATGAAGAAAGAAATAAAACATAGGAATTAGAAATTATAAGTAAAGAAAAAGAAAAAAACAAAATTAAAAGGATTGACTTCATCCTTCCTTTAAACAGTGTATAATATTCAAATTAATTCAAGCCTCTCAAAGATAATATCCAGCAACTATCTTCTTCCCCTCCCTACTTCATGCTTTGTACAAAAGAAAGACGAACTTTCTTCTGTCAAAGGTTAACATGTCTAGCATGGTATATCAATATTACTTTCTATCCCATTCTGTTACACATTACATTTATTTGACAAATAGAATCATAGAAATGTAGAGTTGGAAGAGACCACATGGGCCATCCAGTCCAACCCCCTGTTATGCAGGAACACCCTCAAAGCATTCCCGACAGATGGCCATCTAGCCTCTGCTTAAAAACCTCCAAGGAAGGAGACTCCACTACACTCCGAGGCAGCATATTCCACTGCCGGACAGCCCTGACCGTCAGGAAGTTCTTCCTGAGATTCAAGTGGAATCTCCTTTCCTGCAGCTTGAATCCATTGCTCCTTGTCCTGGTCTCTGGAGCAGCAGAAAACAAACCCTCTCCTTCCTCTACATGGCATCCCTTCAAATATTTAAACATAGTTATCATGTCCCCTCTCAACCTTCTCTTCTGCAGACTAAACATACCCAGCTCTCTAAGTCTATCCTCATAGGGCATGTCTTCCAGGCCTCTCACCATTTTGGTCGCCCTTCTCTGGACTTGCTCCAGCTTGACCATGTCCTTCTTGAATTGGGGTGCCCAGAACTGGACACAGTATTCAAGATGAAGTCTAACCAAAGCAGAGTAGAGTGGTACCAGTACCTCCCTTGATCTAGACACCATACTCCTATTGATGCAGCCGAGAATTGCATTGGCTTTCTTGGCTGCCACATCACACTGCTGACTCATGTTCAGTTTGTGGTCTATGAAGACTCCTAGATCCCTTTCACACGTACTGCTATCCAGCCACGTGTCCCCCATCCTATATTTCTGTATTCCATTTTTTCTACCCAAGTGTAGGACCTTACACTTCTCTCTGTTGAATTTCATCTTGTTAGCCTTGGCCCAGCTCTCCAATCTATCCAGGTCATTCTGAATTTTGATCCTGTCCTCTGGCGTATTAGCAACCCCTCTCAATTTGGTGTCATCTGCGAATTTGATGAGCATGCCCTCTATTCCTTCATCCAAGTCATTGATAAAAATGTTGAACAGCACTGGGCCCAGGACAGAACCCTGTGGCACCCTACTAGTCACTTCTCTCCAGGATGAGAAGCAGCCATTCGTGATCACTCTTTGGGTTCGGTCAGTCAACCAATTACAAATCCAACTAACAGTAGCCCTGTCCAGCCTGCATTTTACTAGTTTCTTTGCAAGAATGTCATGGGGAACTTTGTCAAAAGCCTTACTGAAATCGAGGTATGCTACATCCACAGCATTCCCTTCATCTATCAAGCTAGTAACTCTATCATAAAAAGAGACAAGATTAGTCTGGCATGACTTATTTTTGAGAAATCCATGTTGACTTCTCGTGATTATCGCCTTGCTTTCTAAGTGATTAGAAACTGACTGCTTAACGATCTGCTCCAGGATCTTTCCAGGTACTGATGTCAGGCTGACCGGGCGATAATTATTTGGGTCCTCTTTTTTTCCCTTCTTGAAGATGGGGACAACATTTGCTCTCTTCCAGTCTGCTGGAACTTCTCCTGTCCTCCAAGATTTCTCAAAGATTATAGCAAGCGGTTCCGAAATGACCTCTGCCAGCTCTTTTAATATCCTAGGATGCAATTCATCTGGCCCTGGAGACTTGAATTCATCCAGTGTGGCCAGGTATTCTTGTACCACCCCTCTACCTTTTACGTGCCTCATTTCCCCTGCTTCCTCACCTGCTCCCCTACTGCCAGGTTGAGTGCTTGTATCCCTCTGGGAAAAAACTGAGACAAAGAAGGTGTTAAGTAGTTCTGCCTTTTCCCTTCCCCCTGTATTTGGCTTTGTATTTTCTAATCTTAATACTAAACACTATTTGCTGACTTAATTATATAGTGTTTTCATTAATTAAAACTGTAGATCTATTACATGTTATATAACATCACTAAATCCAGATGTTTCAATACTATTTTGTATTGTAAAATTCTTTACATAATTTATTAGCCAAATCCAGTTTTCATTGTCTTATATCTATGACCATTTCATAACCTAGTTTCAACCAAGGCCGTTTCCATGCCGGGCTATTAAAATGGTGCAGAGTGACCTCTGATGGAGGTCTTCTGCACCATGGAGTGGACTGGGGACGACTACTTTTTGTAGTTTTGCACCTCGGCCGGGTTCGGAGCAACCAGAACTCGTCGCGCAGCATGCTTTTTAAAAACCTCTTTTAAAAGGTTTTTAAAAAGCATGGAGCGCGCAACTCCGTGTCACTCCGTCGCCACGCTCCGGTGCAGATTTACAGACGTGCACTAGTGCATGCCTGCAGATCTGCTGGGGGCGGGCTTTAGGCTGGCGAGCTTCTCCGGTTGGTGGAAAGCCTCCACCAACCGGAAGCCACCATTTTGGATGCTGGAGCAGTGCGGAGTGACGAGCGCGCACTGCTCCTCGTCCCGATGGACTCGCCCGGACGCTGAAGAAATCCAGCGAGTTCCGTTTTTGTGTGGTTCCTTTCCCACGTGCGGAAAGGGCCCAAGTGTATTTTATTCAGAATTTAACTTTCTTCTTCCCTTGTATCCATCCTATCCATGAACTCCTTGACCTTGGTCTTCTCAGGTTCCCTTCCTTGCCCTTTGTTAATATTTCTAGTTTCTTCTCACTTGGTGTTTTGAGATGTTTGTCCTGAAACAGAACACTTTTCTTTTTCTTCCTTCTATCATCCCCTTTCTGTCATATAGGCTAATTCTTTCAATAAAACAATTTGGTTTCATTCAACCATCAGGGTAGTTTGATTACAGATCAGTTTCAGATTAGCCTCTCTCTTCCCCTTGGGCTGTGATCCCCATTTCACAAATGTTCAGCAGCTAATCCCCCCATTAGCTCAACATGAATTTGCCTTTCAACCTCCTTCCCTTCCAGATTGCTAACTTCTTTATTAGCTCCACATTTCTCCCCTCTTGGATTTAAACCTCCCCCTTCTACCTTAATCTCATTGATTTCATCCCTCAGCCCCTAAATTTCTAAAGCAGCAATGTTCCATGCCAACAGGACAATCAGTGTTGAAACTTAGTAGACTTTTTTTAAATAATCTTTATTGCAAAGTTATCAAGAAGTATAAAAAAAAAAGTATAAAAAACACATCAGAATATTGAGCCAACAAAAAATATACACAAATAAGAAAAAGTAGAAGTGTATATAAACAGAGGGAAAAAACAAAAACATATACAAAGAAACAAATTTTGAACAATAATGAACAAGAATTGACGACACCTAAATACATCTAAATACACATGTATATCCCTGTACCCCAATGAGTACCTTTTAAAATTTAATAGACTTTTCAAAGGCACTTGGTAGTGGTATGATTATTATTAGTAGTACAAGAGTCAGAAAGCCTTTACCTGCCTCTTCAACCTTTTAATTTACTAAAGGTGAAGTCCTAAACATGTTTACTTCGAAGTCTTACTGAAATCAACCTCGCTTGTTCGTGAATACATATGTGTAGAGTTGAAGGGTAATACATGAAACTGTAAATGCAGGTTAGATTCATCACCACCACTTCACTTATAATAATTAATGGGACCATTTTCTTCTTAGATTTGATCCATCATCCACATGTGACACAGAAAATATTGAAGTATATGATGGGCCTTCAACAACTGCAGCTCTCCTGGGACGAGTGTGCAATACCCATGAATCTGTTCCTGTGTTTCAATCAACCTCTGGAACTCTAACATTTCGTCTATCAACTGACTCCACAAATTTCACAAGAAACATGTTTGCATTTTATTACTTTATTTCACCAGATTCATGTAAGTCATCATCAGACCAACACCTCAAGGAGAACCATTCAGAATTATAGTTCTGAAACCAAATAAAATTACATAAAAACTTACCAGGTTGTAGCATTGTGGGGGATTTGAAGACCTATTTAAAAATAACTATTGGCAGCATTGTGAATTGGAAAAAATATGCATACTGCTCTTATACTGTCTTCAAATTTTTGTGAAACCTTTTTTAATTGGTTGAGGACAAAGGCCACTTTAAGATGCTACAAGTCTAGAATTTTGTTGTGGTTGCTGTAACAGACAGCACACTACCACCCTTCTGGAATGTGTATACCTCAAATGACATCTTATGTAGAAACCAAGAATTAAGATATTAGGGATAGGCAGGTATCTGATGACACACCAATAAAGAAAGTCAAGATATGTTTAACATATCTGCAGTTCACAGGTAAGAGTCATCGAAACCTGAGGCATCAAAGCTTGCTCCTAATCACAACTTTTGGGGTCCCCCCCCTCAAAATATCGAATAGGTTCTGTGTATATGAATCTAAAGAACAGATTGTTGTGTATATCAGTTCCTCAATGCACAGAGAAAACCACTCCATTCATGATGTTTTCTCAAACCTCTGCCTCAGCAACAAGTTGAGAATTCCAGCTAGGAGTGCCGAATTTGGGATATAGTTTGTCTAATATATGTTTCTTCTAGATCTTTAATCTAGTGATTCTTATGACTATCTGACCTTGAGCATCCAACCTAGGAAGCCTGCCCAGAGTTTGTATACCCATCACCATATTTAAGAGACTTATTGCTGATTCTTACCAGCCAGATATATTTGTATTTGCTTGCATTAAGACAAAGTCTGATAGCTCACAGGGTATTTCTGAATTATTTTAGTGGCATAGGAGCCATGACTCCATCATTGTAGCTACCCATTCTGCCTTTATAGGAATATCTAGGTCAAGGAGAAGGAAATGTGGTAGCCTCTAGATCAGTGGTTCTCAACCTGTGGGTCCCCAGATGTTCGTGGACTTCAGCTCCCAGAAGCCCTGAGCATTGACCATAGTGGCTGGGGCTTCTGGGAGCTGAAGTCCACGAACATCTGGGGACCCACAGGTTGAGAACCACTGCTCTAGATGATATTGCTGGATTGCCACGCCTCATAATCTCTTACCTTTGTTAGAGCTGGTGGGAGCTACTGTCCTCTATTGAGAAGATTGAATGGCATAGTTAATTCCCCTGCCAGCACTATTCCTCTGTGGCACCTTCCAATTCCTATGCACCAACAAAATGCTTCAGGAAATGATCTCCATGTAATGGAGGTTGCATTGGATGGTGTTTTTTGTCCATGTTACAAGGTAAAGACCAGATGTAGCATTAGAGAATCATGGAGGCCTCATCTTGAATGTACTTCCAGCAGTACTTGAGAATACCACTCTTTTGTAGAGGCTGTCAGGCTGTGTTTGTGCTTTGCTGCTGTTGTCATTGATTGTACCGTCATCATCTCTTTGTGTCATGCTGAGCCAGTAGTTCCAAAATGAAGCACTTGAGTGAAAGTATGTCAAGTCCAGGCTCCATTTCTTTACTTCGGCTATGGGAACTTGCATTCTTGGGATTCAAAAACAGGGTCTGAAATGCAGGCTCAAGCCCCTGAAGTTCCAATGAATGTGAAAAAGAGTAGGGGAGGAAGTCAATTATTCTTAGAAACCTGTTGTTGATAACTATCTTTGTTCGTTGATGTAGACTTTTCAAAAAATATCTTCTTTCTAAGCAGCCATTAAAGACTGTGGAGGTTACCTTACTGGTCCAGAAGGATCATTCACCAGCCCCAACTACCCCAAACCACATCCTGAGTTTGCATACTGTGTCTGGCATATAGAAACAGAACCAAATACCAGGATAAATTTAACCTTCAGCGATGTTTTGTGAGTATGTTTTAAGTTTATGTTTTACTAAATATGTGCAGACATAAAGTAGAATTGTAGGCACTGTGTTCTAAAATACTTTTAAAGGGTTATGAAAATGAGCAGGACAGAGACTGGATCTGTTCCATCTAATTAATTTGTTTCTTTGACTTATACCCTGGTTTCTCCAAGGACTAGGAGTCAGTCGTGACAAGATTAAAACAGGTATGGATGAAAGTGGGTTACAACAGCCACAAATAAAAACAAACAGAATGTTACAATACTAAAGCATACTTAAAAGATTGTAGCATTTGCAGAGGGTTAGTTTTTTTTTATAAATTGGGGACAAATACATTTTTAAAAGCTATGTACTAATCTGTTTAAAAGCCTCTTTCTCCTCAACCAGTCAGTTGCTCAAAGTTTGCTTGAAAAAAAAGGTCTTTGCTTCCTATGGAAGGATAATTGGGAGATGACCAGCCTTATCTCCCTTGATACGGAACTCCATATCCTGAGAGTGGCCATAATCTATCAAATACCCCTGTGGTGGTTGTGTGATTCATGGAAAGTATTCTCCTCATGGTTTCAGAGCCCTGGTAGGCTTGTATGGGGGAATACAGTCCTTCAGATGGTCTGCACTTAAGCCACTTTTACCCCTCTTGTATAGGAAATGCTTCTATCAGAGGCGTGACGAGAGGCTCTTTCATCACCACATTCTTGCAAAGAAGCTAGTAAAATGCAGGCTGGACAGGGCTGCTGTTAGGTGGATTGGTAATTGGTTGACCGACTGAACCCAAAGAGTGCTCACCAATGGCTGCTTTTCATCCTGGAGAGAAGTGACTATTGGGGTCCCACAGGGTTCTGTCCTGGGCCCAGTGCTGTTTAACATCTTCATCAATGACTTGGATGAAGGAGTGGAGCATGTGCTGATCAAATTTGCAGATGACACCAAATTGGGAGGGATTGCTAATACTCCAGAGGACAGGATCAAATTTCAAAATGACCATGACAGATTGGAGAGCTGGGCCAAAGCTAACAAAATGAAATTCAACAGACAGAAATGTAAAGTCCTACACTTAGGCAGAAAAAATGGAATGCACAAATATAGGATAGGGGACGCATGGCTGGATAGCAGTTCATGTGAAAGGGATCTAGGAGTCTTGGTAGATCACAAGCTGAACATGAGTCAGCAGTGTGATGAGGCAGCCAAGAAAGCCAACGTGATTCTTGGTTGCATCAATAGGAGTATGGTGTCTAGATCAAGGGAGGCAATCGTACCATTCTATTCTGCATTGGTTCGGCCTCATTTGGAATACTGTGTCCAGTTCTGGGCACCTCAATTCAAGAAGGATATCGACAAGCTGGAGTGTGTCCAGAAGAGGGCAACCAAAATGGTGAAGGGTCTGGAAGTCATGCCCTACGTGGAACAGCTTAGGGAGCTGGGTTATATTTAGTCTGCAGAAGAGAAGGTTAAGAGGGGACATGATAGCTATGTTTAAATATTTGAAGGGATGTCATGTTGAGGAGGGAGTAGGCTTGTTTTCTGCCACCCCAGAGACTAGGACAAGGAGCAATGGATTCACGCTGCAGGAAAGGAGATTTCACTTGAACCTCAGGAAGAACTTCCTGACGGTCAGAGCTGTCCAGCAGTGGAATATACTGCCTTGGTGTGTGGTAGAGTCTCCTTCTTTGGAGGCTTTTAAGCAGAGGCTGGATGGCCATCTGTTGGGAATGCTTTGATGGGTGTTCCTACATAGCAGGGGGTTGGACTGGATGGCCCCTGTGGTCTCTTCCAGCTCTATGATTCTATGATGGCAGCAAAACTCTCTTCTCACTGGGGTTAAATGTTTGATGCAAAAAAAGCAGCTTCAGGAGAATGATTTTCTTCAAGGAGAGGGTTAAGTTCTACCCCCTCTACACCTGCCATGATCCCAATAATCACTAGCTGCTCTCCATTTCCAATTTTAAAACTGTGCTCATTAAATGCAAAGTCACTGCTATCATCTTATCAAATTTCAGCCCCAAGACAAGTAGATCTAAGATGAGACTCAATTCTGACCTTAGATTTCTGAATCAGAAAAAACTGTGGGAAAATAACATTTGCCTAAGTGGGAGTATATGTTTACACCACCTGCAGTAGGTTCTGTTATAATTTCCTCTCCTATGAACTGCTTGATTCTTTTGGAGATGATGGCTATTATCAAAGATCCTTGAAACTAGTTTCGTAAGCCCAAGAAAGCTTTATATTTATTTTCCTTTCAGACATAATCTACATTGCAACTGAGTAAATGTCCACAAGCCATTTATAACATGACATGGCAGAGATTATCTCTTAAAAAAAAAAAAAAATCAAGAATCAAGCTGATTTTTAAACTCTACCTTAACTTGAAAGCATGAGTTTACTTTAATAAAAAAAACCTTTCCCAACCCTACCCACCGTTGTGTATCACCAGACAAAGCTGTCTGCTCTTTCCAATCTATTTTGCTGTCACTATTGTGCCCCTGGCAGAGCTAATCAGATCACATGGTTTTGTTTCAGGGATCACTGTTCACAATCACTGTAATCTTATTAAATTTTTTGCTGATGATGTACTCCTTTTTTAATCTCTTAAATCTTTTTAATCTATTATATATTTAAATATACCCCTTGGTATACAAAAAGTGCTTTGTACACTAACCAGACTTTACCTCTGTCATTCTGGCTTTAACTATTTGTGAATAATACTATCTAAAAACCCTAAACAGCTCCTATATTGTAACCACATCCCTGTTATCTTCTGGATGAAGAAGAAGTTTGCCAAATGTGCTGTTTGAAACTTATCTCTGCTAGGTAAAATTAATACCAGGAAGATGAAAGTGCAACCACACTTTTTATTCTAGTTCAAAATCTGTCAAAAGAAATAGACTCTCTTAAGTTTGCCAACTGGCAAACAATGATTCAAAATCTTATTTTCAATGAGAAAAAAGCCCTAGTTTTCTAAATCAACACAGTATAGCCATAGCTGTATTGGAAATTTGGCAATTCCGAATCTCTGGTTATACTCTGAAGCATTCCAATTGCACTAGATGATCCAGAATCTTTGTCAGGATGAGTCCAATACATGGGTCCAGAAAGAACTACATAGCAACTCATATTACCAAATATCTCACTTTTTCCTGTTGAGATCAATCACACAGTCTAACCTACAAAATCCTTTCCTCACTACAGTCTCCAAAATACTACTTCATAAACCACCCTATGTTTGGTGACAAAGTAAATGAACAAACAGTAAGGGAGTGGAGGAAGAAAGGAATTTAAAGAATTAGAGATTTCTTCCATGCAGGCTCTCCCATCTCCTCAGGTCCTTTACTAGACATCTTTTCCATTTTCCAGCAGCCTAAAGAACAATTATACACTTTGAGGAATTATGTGTTTTTGCTTCCAAATATATCACTGGCTGTTAGATTATTCATACAATCTGAGTGTAGGTTTAAAAGTGTGGTACAAATCTGAGTTAAATGCAGCATTTATTGAAACAGAATGGGCTAAAATCTGGGTGCCTCCACCATTTATATCCCCCTTAGACTTCCATAGAGAACAGACATTTAAAATATGCATAGATTATATTTAACTCCTTGCAAACTTTCAGTGTTTAATATCTCTAAGCCCTCACCCGGTTGGAGGGGAGTGTAATAAATTAGGTTCTCTTTAAAAGTTATCTTGCCCATTACTTGGATACTTCTGAAGAGAGGTCCTTGATTTTTCTCTTCAGCCAAACCAACCCATATTGGTTCATTGACCTCTACTGCTAATATAGAGAGCCAGTGCGGTATGACGGTTTGAGCACTGGGCTACCAGAGTTCAAATCTCTGCTCAGCCATAAAAACTCATTAGGTGACCTTGAGCAAGTCAACCTCAGAGGATGGCAAAGCCAAACCTCTACTGAACAGATCTTCCCAAGAGAACCCTGCTATGGGTTGGAAACAACCTCAAGGCACATACTCCTGCTATCCATCTTCACAGGAATAAATGCCAAGCTGCAGCACTGTTATTATTCATGGCAAGACAGGACATTACAAAATGTTGGAGAACACTAGAAGGGATCACTTTCTCAGCTTAGTTAAATAGGATTTGGTTTATAGCATTCATGGAGAAATTATCCAACCAAATGCAAGCTTCTAAAGGATTAAGTACTCCAAACAATTTTGCTCAAACATGATTTATATTATCTTTGCATGCTTAGAAACTAAACCATTTGATCCCCCTTCAGCTCATCTGAAATCCTGTGCTCATTATTTAGTTTCTTCTTTCTTGTTACTTAATAAAATAAGACTCTAACTGATTAAAACAGGGCTCTTCTGTGAACCTAAGAAACTCATTGGATCCCAGTTTAGAAACTGCAGTGTTAAATTGCTCTGCGTGATTATAAAAACAAGAACGACTGCCCAGGGAGAAGACGGGGCTGTATTATTTCTCAGCCTATACCACATACAGGGCTGCTGTGAATATAACATAGGTTTGGAACAGTATAAAGGAACAATCAGAATGAGGAGGAGGAGGAGGAGGAACTAGTAATAGTTACTGTTTGGATTACAGTTCCCAAACTCCCAATCAGCATAGCCAGTAATCTTGCTGGTTGAAAGATTCTGGGAGTTATAATCCAAAGAAGTAAATATTCCAACTCTGAGTGGGAAAAACTACATATCTTATTCTGTCTTCAATAGGTATATGTTTACAGACATTTTATAATTGAAGAAAAGGTGGGAGGCATTGTCCAATATAAAGTTTTAAGTGGTCAAATGCAATTACTCTTTTTCTCTCTGTGCTTGTAGTTTAGAACTAGATGCTGAATGCAGGTTTGATTTTCTTGCTATTTATGATGGTGCAACAACGGACTCAGGTTTAATCAGACAAGTGTGTGGTCGTGTGGCCCCAACATTTCAGTCCTCTTCCAATGTAATGACTGTCGCGCTGTCAACAGACTATGCCAATTCATATAGGGGCTTTTCCGCTCATTATACAAGTATACCAGTAGAAGAATCCGACAGTAAGTGTAATTTCTCTTAGATGATCTTTTTTTCCTTTAAGCAGAGAGGCAGAAGTTTAGTTATACAGAAGAGTTATCGGTTTTTTAGCAATACAATTTCTACAAAAGAGTACATTCAAATATGACCAATTGAATCTCCCCTAGCCTCTGAAACATAACAGGCAATCATCCCAGATTTCCTCTTTTATGTTCTTGTGTTCTACAGTTGCATTGTAGAACTGTGGTTCTATGTTATGTGTGCATATACTTGGACATCTCAAGGCTGTGTGTACATACAGATTTCAGGAGCACTTTTTTTTCTTCTCATTGTAATGAGTCCCACAAATCCAACCAGACTACACTGGCTATAGTACCATGTAGGACTGACTATTGTAAGGTGCCATACAAAGGGCTGCCTTTGAAAACTGTTCTGAAACTGCAGCTAATTAAGAGACAGCTGGTACAAACCAGCAGGTAGAAAGATATCACATTGATCTTGAACCCCATGGAACTATCTGTATGTAAGCACTATTTTCTCATGTGAGCAAGGATAATGCCGATACAAAAAGAGGAAAGCAACATGATTTAATTTCACATAATTCATGTTCTAAGTTTAGTGTATTAAACATAAAAAATAAGCTTGGAAATGCAGCTGTCCAAAAATGTAGAAAAGTCTGCAATTACAATCTGGTCTGCACGCCACAGATTTAAACAGTATTACGGAACTTTTCCATCACTTTTGAACTATTAACACATTAGTATACTTGCTCATTCTTATTATCATCAGTATAGTTCAGACCAAAGGCCTATCTGGTCAAGCATTCTGTTTTTCCACTATCAGTCCCTAGACAATCCTAGATACTTCTGCAAAGTCCACAAGCATGTATGTCTGTGAGGGCAAGAGGCATGAGTCCCAGTATGAGGAAGTATAGAATAAAAACATCTCTATCCATTTTCTCCACATCATGCCTAACTGTATAAAATTCTATCCTCACTTACGAATCTCTTTTCTGAGGAGTTGCTTCAGTCTCTGGATCATTTTGACTGTCCCTTTCTTCAGCTTTTCTAGATTTACCATATCCTTTTTTTTAATGCCATACTTAGCAGTATTGCAAACAAATTGTATTCATTTAAGTAATTCCACATTTTTTTCTCCCTCCATGTGTGTATTATGTGATCGTCTTATCTTTTGTCAATGAACAGACTGTGAGGTTGAACTGATCTCCTAATAACATACTTAAGTATTGCTGAAAAGGAACGCAGCACTAGAATAAATAGGGCGTTAATGCAGGCTTGACTGTGCTATAGCATATGTATTAGTTATTGCTTTTTTTCACCCCTCTTTTTTCATTATTAGCTTCCCTCACTTGTTCATCAGACACGATGACAGTGATTCTCAGGAAATCTTATTTGGATTCACTCGGCTACAATGCAGATGATCTGGCTCTGAATGACCCAGCTTGCAGGCCTATTACACTGAACCCAGTGACATTTTCTTTTCCACTCAACAGCTGTGGAACACTAAAAACGGTAAAAAGTAGCAAGTAAAACTAAAATGATCTGAATCTACTGTGAACCTTCTTCTCAGCTCTTGAAATTCAAGCCCACAATTTCCCCGTTTTATTTCTTAATTTGTCAGTATCCTTGCAATTTAGCCTGCTATCCTTAGATCTGAGTCTGCTTTGCCCACCTCATTTCTTGAAACTTTGATTTGATCAAACCAAGACTTCTCTACTCAGATCTTCCACTGACACTCTGGATTAAATGAGCCAGAAATATTTTCATCTTCTGTTCACCCCCATTTTATTCCACATTGTGACTCCCTGGGAAAGGCCAATACTGTCAAAAAACAGATTCAAGTGCAGGTAATAACTATAGCATGAGAAACACCATGAAGATACTTTGGAAATGTGAATGTCACAGTAGACAGAGCTAATACTCAGTTTCTTAGTTTAGAAATGATGATGTTGAATCTTGAAATATATGCCCAAGAAAACTTACAGAAAGATACCAGTGATATTAGTGGGATTTAAAGCCACAGACTTATGAATCCTGATTTTAGAGACTAAGACTGCAGACTTTTGGCTCATTGTAACTGGTTTACTGTGACAAGAGCTTTCATTTTTTGGCAACACTCTGCTTTTTTAGTGTGCTTCTTTGTCACTAGTAAAGGATTCAATTGCTTACCTTCAAAGGCATTTTCCATATTTAGTTGGAGACATACTAAATAAAATATTAAAGAAGCTGAGCTGAAAGGATACAGCTATTCTTTTTTTTAACAAAACATATGTCTAAATATTGTTAGCATGTGGTAACTTTGATGTTGCTTTTTGTTTAATGATTAAATAAATGATGTTTTAAAATGTAAGCTAAAACCCATCTTGTGCTCTTCATTGTTATGACATAATTTCATATTTTATTCCTGTCTTGTGCAGAATAAAGACCATAGCATCTCCTACAGCAACACTATTACTGCCTCCCCCACTGGTGATGTGATCACCCGCCAAAAAAACGTTGAAATTACTGTGAAGTGTATAATGGAAAACAACTCCACAGTAGAAGTCATGTATGTAACAGAAAGCGAACACGGTGTTAACACAAGTGCTTTCGGCAAATACGACCTCAACATGTCCTTCTATGAATCTGATCTTTTCACTACACCAGTTCTTGAGTCTCCATACTATGTAGACTTGAATCAAACTCTGTATGTGCAGGTCAGCCTACATTCTTCCGATGCTGATCTGATAGTGTTTGTGGATACTTGCACAGCATCGCCAAACCCTGACTCTGAATCACCAATATATGATTTAGTCAGAAATGGGTGAGTAATGTAACTGTTCAATGTGGCAATCTTTTAGCATTAATGTAATTTTAAGTAGCCTATAATAAGGTGGACTGACATAATTCCTACCCACAGAGAGAGAAAACAAACATGGATTAAGTAATACTTGGGATGGGGAGTTCTAGACCATGGGGGGGGGAAGGCTGGGTGATCTCCATACAAACATTGTTCCAAGAATCATTTTTAAAAGGGATGGAAGAAATACATAGCTTCAAAAAATACAAAAACTTCAGATTAAAGTAATACGAAGTGACAGCAGAAGGCACTTCTGAAGCTCAGCTTGCCTGAATATACAATGAATTTAGAAAAAGTTGTTGTTGGTGGTGGTGGTGCAGGGGGAGGGGGAAGCAATTGCAAACTTTTATGCAAAGCCAAGGTTGCGATCAAGAGATTGATGACACTAACAAAGAAAAAAGTTGCCTTTAAAATCTCTGAGCGGTGGGTTGTAACTTATGAATAAAATGGAGAGGGAGTTCAACCAACCAACTGCACGCCACTTCCATGCACAGAACAACTTGGACAGGGCAGGTGTGGTAAATTCAAGCAACCCCTCTCTTACCCTCTTCAATCCATCTGGCTACAACAGCCAGTGTGGCATGGTGGTTTGAACACTGGAATGTGACTCTGGAGACTAGAGTTCAAATCCCTGTTCATCCATGGAAATCCACACGGCAACCTCAGGCAAGTCCCACTCTCTCAGCCTCAGAGGAAGGCAAAGGCAAACCCTCTCTTAACAAATCTTGCCAAGAAAACCCTGTGATAGGTTCATCAGCAACTACTTAAAGGCCCACAACAACAGTAAGTTCAAGTATATAAGGTTACATTCCTGAATATTTGAACACCAACAACATATTATCATTCGATAAAAAGTCTTGGAAACCACTGTGCAAATAGCTTGGCAAACAGACAAGCTGCTGACAAAAAGACAATTGCTAGAAAAGGTAAGTAAAAATAAAATGTAATATGCTTGCATTAGAAGTTAATGAAATGCAATATGTGTGCCTTATGACTCTTTCAGCACCATATTTCAGAGCCTCTGCATATTAGAATATCAGCTATATTGTTTGCAGCTCCAGGAGCTATTTGTGTTCCAAGCAATAAGAACAAGCACACCATGTAGAACCTCATGCTGGAAATACATGGACATGCATAACAATTACTTTGTGATTATTGAACAGAGGTAATTCAGAACTTGATCATAGTAAAACAATCTGAGAACTCTATTGCAGCTGTGCTAAGGACAGCACCTATGTATCCTATGTGCTTCTTGAACATTACGGGAGGTTCAGATTCAATTCCTTCAAATTCCTGAGGAGTTATCCATCTGTTTACCTACGCTGTGAGGTTGCAATTTGTGACAGCAACAATCCTAATTCTCGCTGCACTAAAGGCTGCATCTCTCGGCATAAGAGAGATATTTCTTCCTACACATGGAAAGGGGAAGCTATGGTGGGACCCCTCCGCCTGAAACAAGAGCTCAGCCCTATTGGCCGCTCAGGTAGGGATAATGCAAGAGACTGTCTTACTTTGTTTTACATGGATTTAGACGTGCATATGCAACAAATTTTACTAACAATGATTTAGAAACATTTTCTGCAATCTTATGGTTAATATTCTCTCAGAGCATATGCATTTTCTACTCTCTAAGTATGCCAAAATAACCTGTTTTGCCTCCATTTCTCCTTCAAAGTGGTGACAAGAACGGAGGCCATATCACTTCTTGTCATCATTTTGAAGGAAAAAATGAAGGCAAGATAAGGTATTTGAGAGGCGTGGGGATTCTGAGGTGGTTTGGGGAGGGGGCTTGGAAGGAGGGTTGCATGCTTGCATGCATTGGTGGAAGATTGGGTGTGATTTGCAGTTGATTTATTGCCTGAAAATTCCCTGTCCTTTTTCGTGGTGTCCGAGACACTGCCATATATACATCCCGGCAGAACACAATACTCCAGAGGTAAAAGGAGCTGCCACTGTTGGAAGCCTTCAGGAGTGGTAATGTTCCTTTAAGATGAGACATACTTCCTGTCTTGCATCTTATTTTGCCCAACCGCCCCAAAAGGGGTTTTTATAAAAACTGCCCGAAAAATCACGCCAACTTCTTTTTTAAAAGGGAATTCAGGGGGCTCTGTGAGACTTCAGGGGCTGCATGTTCACCACCCTTCACCTATTTGCATCAGACTGTACACAGGCAATTGCTCCTTCTCCATATCCTCCCAATCTGTTCTAAAAAGCTGATGGAAGTAGATATATTGCCAAGTTCATACAGGATTTGTATGTCTGCAGAGTATGACAAGGAAACATGAAGTCTTTGGGTCACAAGTAAACTTACCTTTTTTTGTGGCCCTGGAACTCTGTCTGACATACAACCCAGCAGAGCACAGTATTTCAGACAAAAAGAAAGAGCCGCCACTCCCTGAAGTTTTCACGAGTGGTGATTCTCCTTTAAGAGGAGACATACTCCTTGCTTTGCCTCTTGTCCAACCTCCCCAAAGGGATTTTTTAAAAAACAGAAGTGCATGTCCAGCCTCTTCTAGCTTTGGTTTTTGGGGACTGCTGCGGCCTGCAGCAGGTCCCAAGGATGGAAAATTGGTGCCCGGACTTCCAACCCCTGCTTAACCCCATGCCCGTTGTGAACTACATTTTAACTCTCCATCTGTCTTCTATCTTCTATATTCAGATTCATCCATTCCAGTTTATCCTGAAGAAAGCCAGAACACACAGTCCAAGGGCATGTACATCTTTACAATTGCCGTGCTGGCTATGAATGCTGTCCTCCTGGCTGGTTTGGCAGCAAAACATCTCATCAATCGAACACCAGGACACAGATATCAGAAATTACAGAGCTCTTAACAGGGCTCTTTGATTAGCTGCTTCTCTTCAACTCCCAAGTCTTTGTAAACATGCATTCAAAGACTGTATCCTCTGGATTCTTTCCTAAAACATTGACTACTTAAAATAAAATAGGTAAATTTTAGTATACAAGATTACTGCAAAAAGACTGACTGTCTGTAAGTTTAAGGAAAATTAAACATATTTGGAAAACTATTTGGGCAAGGAACAACAAAAAGACCTGGATTATTATAAATCTATCTGCTATAAAGTCAGTGAATCAATGGTATTTGCATAAGTGTTGACTTCCATTCAGAATTGATTCATTAAGTCTGATTTATGAAATTTATAGAAGGAAAGTTTCCCAAACACTCCTCTCTTTTTTCAGCCATACATCACAATTTACAATTCTCAGAAGTGCCCTCCACAACTCTCCACAGAAGTTTATCAGGGACACAAGTGGGGAGCACAAGACAGGATCCTTTCCTTTCCTCTTTTAGATATGAGTATATGAACTCTTTACAGATACCTGCTTTAATTTAGTCTTCTAAGCAGACTGTAAATTAAGAACTAATCAGCTTTCTCTATCAGAAACTCTGTTGGTTCCTGTGTCAATACTGCAGAAACTCCCAACAATTTATGAAGAATCCTCTGAAACAGTATGCTTAAACATGCAGGGGATGTTGGGAAAACAGATGAGTGGATATGGAACAAGTAATGTAACTGTAATCTGCACAAATATCTTGGAAAGTTGTGCAGTGAGCAAGCCATACTAAACAGAGAGGTATCACTCACTGAAATACAAGTATTTCCCCCCACCAGCTGCATTTCTCCAAAGGTAGTCTTGAAATAAGGGACCAAAAATAAATCGATGCTTGACAGTTTGTAACAGTACCCTATATTAAAAATGAAAGAAACCAGGTAGATATTAACAAAGTTGCAAATTGCTTTATTTAGTGCTTCCCAATGGTTCAATACAGTATTGACAAACATCCAAAAAAAGTAACTTGGTTTAAATGTTTATGAATAAATAAGTGATAAGCAGATGTTAAAAATTCTTTCAACTGTAAAAAAATATTGGTGTCTTTTGAAAGTTACAGATACTCAAACACTAACATTAGTGTACAACACTGAGAAAGTTACAGTAACAAATATGTCAAGGTTTTCAAATACTTAGAAGCTTGGAAGTATAAAGCTTTGGAAAGCTTGGAAAATAAATACTTGACTTCCAAAACATTTAGGTTGAAATTTTCCATTCTTCAAAGAACACCTACCTCTTCTCATCTGAGTGTCCTTCCCTGAACGGATCATGTTCTTGTGCAACAACACTGGAAACGTGAATCAAATCCATTACTGCAGCAAGTTTATTATCTATGTGTTCCTGAAGTTTCTGCATATGCCCATCAATGTAGTCCATTAATCTCTTCTCCATCAGTTCCATCTTTCTGGAGATGATACTTTCTAAGTACAGGCAAACAGGCTGCTGTTCTATGCTGCAGGAAATAGATACAGAAGAAATAAGCAAGACTGATCAAAAATACAATTAGTTGTGCTGTTTAATTAGCACAGATTTTAAAATATCTCAGTAAAAGGGTACAACACTGAAGAATCAAGAAGTTTAAGAACTAAGTTATGAAAAGCCTAATGTTACTTAATATTCTGTATAGCTAAGAATGCTAAATTGGAAATCATGATGGTTCATCTTTTAAATGTGAATTCATCAGGGAACAGGCTCCATGACCTCTTGGAATCACACACAAGAATGTAGGAATGATGCCGCATCAGGCCAAGGTCTATCAAGGTCAGCACTCTGTTTTCCACAATTCCAGCTTAATTTTTAAAACAGAATCTCAGAAGGCTTCCTCAGTGATGTGCTTCCATCTTCAGTCCACATAGGTATATAAGAAAACATCTTAATAAATGCTTAAAGGATTAGTCTTTCCTACAGTTCTTGCCATCAAAGAGGGATGAACTTAGTGGAATGACTCCTGTGTCTTTATTCACTGGACAAGTCATCATTCTGAAAGCTGTAGTGCCCTTAGTTCTAAAACGTTCAAGAATCCAACAAAATTAATAAGGATAAATTTTATGAATTATCTACTCCAGTTATCTGGCAAGCCATAATCTCATCCTACCACATAGAAACTCTTGCCAGGATAAAAACGTATAATGCTACCCAAAACAAAACTCACCCAACAGTTTGCATCTCATCATCATCAGATACAGAGTTATTCTCACAGTGCTTGTTCCTTTCATCTATTCGTAGACGATTTACTTGACCACAGACAGTCTGAAGAAATGGAAGCAGCAGTGAGCAATTGGCTATGCTTGGGCTTTCATTTCCTCCTTCTTCTAAAAATGATGACACCAAACCTTTAAAGTCATTTTGGGAAAGAACCACACTGGGCTGCGGAGCCTGAAGTCCTGATGGATCAAAAATATTCTCCATATTAGGAAGCTGTTTCTTCCTATCAATTTTTAAGTCTTCTGTAAGCATTCCAGCTGCTGAGCTATCATTTATAAGAGAAGACCTATTCAACAGTCTTTCAAGATCAGCTGCCTTTTTCAGCCCATCAATATTATGATTGCTTCCAAGTGCAAGTCCATTTCTTCCCAAAATATTCTGCAACTTGCCTCCAAAAGGAAGTTCATTCTAATAGAAATAAAACAAGCGAACATATTCAAAAGTCAAAATGAATCCCAAATAAGCAAATGTATGAAACTTCAACACTCAGTAACCATCTCTTTGGGCTTCTTCACCTTGAACTGGCCACCTCGGCTTCATAAGGGATTTCCTTGGAACTTATGGCATCCTCTTAGTCAAGACCACCCACTGAATCCTTAGTTTACTCACTACCTTCTAATGAATTCTATCACCTTTAACTTGTTGGTTCCCACTACCTCTTGATATGGTTTACAGAAATTTCTACTTTTTATGATATAATTTTAAACATAACAATAGAAACCAGGAGACAACCATCTATCTCAGAAGCTTCTAGGAAAGTATAGTAAATGGTGTCAATTAAATTAAAAAGTAAGTTTGGTGATGATAAAGGAAAAGGTTGCTAGCTTGGGATGGAAACTGTATACTATTTTCACTGCTATTTTCCTCATTATCTACCTATTTTGCATCTTGAAGGTGTTTTAAAGCACTAATGAAATATATCTCTAAATTGTGTCAGTGTAGCACACTTTGTTTCTCTAGGAAGACAGTCCATATAGCTGGAAGCTACAACTTAAAACTAAATTGGAACTGTGTGGCTGATATAGAGAAATGACAGATACTTCCCTCACTGACCAAAATCCCACTGTGTGTACAACAGTTTGATTAGTTGCATGTGTGCTGAGCATTCAGAAATACAATACATGCATCACCAGGGTTCTCTAAATACAAATGCCCACTATTTACTCCTTCATTTTCTAGAACAATGGACATTTGATACTCAGTATTTCATAAAGATAACTCACCTGCTGTTGAACGCGAACCATATCCAAGAGCTGTTGAGCCCCAGGTGATAATTTGGATCCCACAGATTCCATAATGGTTTGTACTTTCCCTAGGTCTATTCCTGATCCAAGAGCAGCAAAGTCTGGCACAGACTTTTTAGCAACTGATTTGACTAGTACTATGATTTTACTGAGGAGTACTCTTTGTTTTTCACTGATGGACAGTAGCTAGTGAAAAAAAGAAAATGTACAAACATATGAACACATGAAACCATTAGATTAAATTATTAATTACTCTGGCATAACACAATGGGCTGTAGAAGACTTCTGAAACATTATTATGGAATTCTGTCTAGGGCCATGGTCGCAGGTCATACCAAATTGTAGTACAGTGTCATACAGATGTATAGAATCAGCCAAAACTAATGTACCTCCTTCTCTTTCTTCATTCTCTGTAGCTGGAAGAACTGGGAAATTTGCATTTCTGATTAACAACAGCTTGCATTGCTCTCTAAATTGGGCAAATTTTAATCATCTTCTCTTGACCATGTGCCTTCCAGATATCTGAGACCACAGTTCCCATCAGTTGTACCCAGCAAGGCAAGGGTGATGGAACTTAATAGTCCAAAAAGCAAGAACAATAAAACTGTGGTTAAGTTAAGCAAGTCGGCTATACTAACCATAGTTTTGTGTTCCAGACAACACCAGGAACATAAAAAGCTTACACTGAGCCAGATCACTCGTCCTTTACCCCAGTATTGTCAACTTTGACTGGCAGCAATTCTCCAGGGCTTCACACAGAATTCTTCCTTAGCCCTACCTGGAAATGCATGGTATTTCCACCCAAGTACTAACCAGGCTGCTTAGCTTCTGAAATCAAATAAGACTGGGTGTGTTCAGGATGGCATGGTGACTGAATAATTGAGAATGAGTGGTGAGCTAAAAGTGATGGAGGTTTAAACACTTTCTTAGCTCTGTATTTTACTTTCTTAAGGAAAAACTAGGTTGTTAAACCTAGTTAAAGTGGTTCTAAAGATTATCTGCTTTTTTGGCTTGCTCATTTTATTTTGCCGGTTGCATATACTTCTTGCCCTATTTAAAATCTTTCTAACTTATAAACAATACAGTGGGCCCTTGGTATACGTTAGGGTTGGGTTCCAAGATCCCCCATGGATACCAAATTTATTGATGCCCAAGTCTCATTATGTATAATGGTACAATAAAATGACATCCCTTATATAAAAGAGCACGATCAAAGTTTGCTTTTGAGATTTTTTTTTGGATCCATGAATACAGAATCCACAAATATGGAAGGCTGACTGTATTCATTACAATATAGCCTATTGCAGAAAAAAAAATTGTATCAGTAGGAATAAGACTCTCACAGCCCAAAGGCATCTCTTTATCATATTCCATTTTTATATGTTTCATTAGTCAAAACTGAACACAGGCAAGACATAATATTTTTATCTATTACTATCTTTCTTTTAAAAAATCGATGAACACTAGCGTTTCAAAAAGTAGCTTCCTACCTTAATTTTACAAGAGGCTGTGGAGCACTCCAGTTTAAGATACTTTTTGTATAAGGTAACGTGGTCATTTTTGCTAGAAAATAAAATAAACAAGCTGTGAAAAAGACTGTATACTAATGCTAAAAATATTAACAGCATTTCACTAAAGATACAGAGCAGAATGCTGTTTTTAAAGATACCGATTACACTCTTATAATTCTCAGTAAACAGCAACATTTTCACAAATGTCTGAACAGTTCAACAATTCTGATGCCTTCTATGTTGTTCGTGTAAGACCACAAATGACACAAACATAGCATAAATGATTATAAACCTAAGCTGCAACCTACAGAAACCTACATACATGGATGCATTGGGTGCAGTGTCACCCATTTTGCTTCCATGAGGAAATCTTCATCTACAGGGTCCTTTGGCAGTCAAGAGCAATTCTGCAACAAAAGGAAAGGAGAGAAGGAGAAAGCCCTAGTGTGCAAACAGATTCTGCTCATGACTGTCTGGATTCCAGATTTTGCTGACAATGCCGCAATTCAATTCATTATTGTGTCTATAACTAATAGGAATCCCTCCTCCTTTTTATTTAATTTTTTGAAAGCACAGTTTACAGACAGTGCTTTCAGCTTAAGAGCAGGCATGGGAACTATATGGTCATCCAGATGTTGTTGAACTGCAGTTCCCCCATTCTTCACCATTGGTGATATTGGCTAGGGCTGATGGGACTTTCAGTCCAACAACATTTGCAGGGACACATGATCCCTCCCCCGTCCCAAGCTTAGGGAATTCAGTCATTCAGGCATAAATGTTCTGATTCCAGTGCCATTCCTGGATTAACTTCCTGAATCCTTCTTCTCTGCAGGTTAAGCTGTATACTCACTTCTACCATGCTGACTGTCAATAATCTTTTCTTTGTTCTGCAAGGGTCAAGCCTGCTGCCCTTAAAGAGTTTTATCCACCAACAGTCCCATTATTAATGTCTTGCCTGCTATGTCCATTCCACCCCAGTAAGACAGATTTATGCTCTACTGGACAAAAAGAATCCTTGCATTGAAAATGTATACAAAATAAGTTTCCAATCAGCATCCAAAAACTGCTTTGAATTTTACTGCTATAACAAAAAGTCAATGTTTTGTGAGAAAAACAAAAGTACAGCAACATAGTGTTACTTGTTGACAGTGTTAAAATACTTTGTTCAATATTGAGTTTCACCAATACCATCACAACCTTTTAAAACTTGTAATAAACCTCTCATTAGCTTTTAAAAGTAAGAGACTTCTTGTACATTCATAATTTTTTTGAAGTTGCTATTAAGGCATTACTTTTTATACAGGGGGTTAAACACTGTTTATTTCTTTTAGGCTATCAGTGTGCTAGAGATAATTAATATCGAGGCAGACTAGTAACTTCTGAAGACTAACAAGAGGCAATAATATCTGGAGACTTATTTGAAAGAATGTATACTCCATTACTGGTATATAGAGTGTTCAATTAATGCAAAAGGACAAAACAACTAACCTATCATGTTCTATGGTGCAGATTTTCTCTCCCCTTCCAGTTGCACAATACTCATCCCCTATATAGACTTCCATGTTCCGTGCCTCACTCACAATGCCAAGACCAACGATTTCTTCAGATCCACAGATGTCACAGTGCAAGTACAGTGGACATGGGGGGATGTTGTCAGGATTTAGGTGTCTTTCAAGAACCACAACAGTTTCACTAGAAGGTGGGGGAAAAGTCAGTTTAAGTTATACACTTTAAGTAAACAATTAAATTTAATACAAAAACTGCTTTCAACAGAACCCTAAAAATTGCATTATAAAAATGTTAAAATATCCATAGGTGAATGTTAATTGATAAGAGTGTTGTGTTTTAAATTGAGATCTAAACCTGTGTATCCCAATTCAACTGTGTTCTCACATCAGGGAGGAACCCTGCTATAAACATGCATTAAGCTGTATTTTATGTAATATGTTACTTGACACATTCATAGGTTAGAGACACCTGCAAGACAGAGAACTGTACAGCTGCAAACTAGGGAAAATGATACCTTTTACAGAATGGGTCTGTCCTTCTAGTTCTGTGGAATAGTAAAACTAAAGCTTGTTTATGTGGTAGAATATTACAAATCTGTTGAGAGGGGCCCTCTATTGCATATATGCACGTAATTACATCTATATGTGTGATTAAGGATGGCACTCCTACAATCAGACTCAAAAAGAAAAAAAAGAGTCTGAAGATATCTCCAAATATTAGGACCCTGAACTATGGAAGTAAGAGATGTAAAATCCACCAATTCAGATTGGTCATGGGAGCCATACCAAAATTTCTGGACACTAGGACTTCTTCCAGACAATGCATTTATTATAGAATCACATGAGTCACTCTCACCTGAAATCTCCTATGTATTCCTAAGGACTGCATCCAGATTTTTTCTTACTACAGAAAGTCTAGAATGAAAAGTAGGACAATCTCCATTCGGCTAAACGCCCCTAGTATTACTTTTTCATCTTTTAAAGATATCATTTTGAAATAGGTTCATTTGGGCACTGCCTACATTAGGTGCCCTATCTTAGCCTTTGCAACTGGAGCCATTTTTATTATCTATTTCTATCTGTAATCTGGTCTGTTACATAACACTAAAACATTTTCTGTAAATAAACAATTAAATAAGCCAAATACCCCTTTAATGGCAGAGTTCTTGTGCCACACTCCCACAGTGTTTGAATAAGCTCTCTTACTGCCTACTGTATAAATGACATTCCTTTCATCATTACTTCTGCAGATACCTACGAGAGTATTTAAAATACTTTTTTTAAAAAAACACCATAACACAAGTACCACAGTCACATGTATCTAATAAAAGGCACCAGATGTGATCCGATGCATGCCTATTCCTGTGTAAATGACATTGAATCCAGTACAAAGTAACTTTCCCCAAGGACACTTTCAAATGATAGCACTATGATTTCACGTTAACAGCCATTGCAACATCCCACGGAGTTTAAGGAGGGGCTTTTGGAATTCTCAGCCAGAGACCTCTGGCAAAACTCAAGTCCCAGGATGTAGCCATTGCAATTAATGTGGAATCATAGTACTATAATTCTGAGTAGCAAATGGCACTAAGTGTGCTTAGTAATGCAATCCCAAACTACTCACCTTTCAGGCACTCACAAAACCCAGTGGCTATTTTTGTTTTACAGCTGTTCATTAAAAAGTAGGAGAATGAGGGAGAGGGGACTGTGGAAAAAACAACCTTCAGGTTTGCAGCTGTGGCAGTAAAACTACACTCTGGGCATAGGGACCCTTCCTGGGACTGCCATCTGCCATGCTACAGAAAGGCATACCAACCTGGATCCCAGGTATCCAGCTCTCCCATCTAAGGTTGCCGGTTCAGGACTGTCCCAGGCCCTGTGTTTCTGAGCTAAACCTGAGACCTGGGGACAGCCCCCAGTGATGTCATTCAGCATTATGTACTAAGTACTATCTGCAGTCCCACCAATGGCCCTTCCTTTCTGTGGTGATAGAACTGCATGCTCCTATGAGGCAAGAGGCTATGCTGACAGTATCAATCCTGTTGGCAGGGATTCCCATGTCAGACAGGCTTTTGCTGAGGAGCCAGAGTAAACGTGCCAAACAGCTACTGGGCAGCAGCAGTAGTGGAGGATGACACTGGCAGACGATCTCTCAGAGGCAATGGCAGTGGCACCATAGCTAATGACTGTTAGTACTTTCCTGAAGGAGGCACAGTAAGCACCTTTTAAATGTATTTTACTGTGAGAACCCTACAATGAAACAGTCCAAAATGAAACAAGAAGTAGTGCTAGAAGATGAGACTCCCAGGTCAGATGGCACTCAGTGAGCTACTGGGCTAGAGCAGAGGACAACTACAAGTAGTGGTGTGGCTGATAACTCAACTGGACTCGAGCTGAAAGGACATTCAGCTGTTGATGTACTCAGAGGCAAAAGTGAAGCTGCACAACTCATATTATAGGAACAAGGAATGTTAGAAGTATGAAGAAGGAAAAGCTAGACATAGTTAAAAAAAAGAAAAGAAAAGACATGGAATATATAAACATTGCAAAACATATGGTGAGCAAGCAAAACTCTTCAAGCAGTTAAGGACAGATGAGCAGTAAAAGGTGACAGAAATAGAGTCGGAACCCTGAATGCAACTGTTCAGTGACTTGGGCAAGGAGAACTACTATAATGATTAGCACAGCAAAGTAGAAAATTACAACAACAAATGAAGAACAAGAGACCTCTTCTACAAGATCTGAGAAATCAAATGGAAATTTAAACTGTGGCCATTTCTGCACTACACTCTTATAGTGCAATTATTCCACTTTCAACATCCTATGGAATCCAACTGGCCCCTCCCGAAACTACAAACCCCAGGATTCCATAGGATGTTGAAAGTGGAATAATCGCACTATAAGAGTGTAGTGCAGAAATGCCTTAAGAGTGGGGATGCTCTACAACCAGCAGGGGACACATTCTATGATCAATTGGAACTAAAAGGACTGTGGAAACAATACACAAAAGAACTATATAAAAGAGATGGGAAGTTGACAGATTCATTCAAGGAAGAACCATATGAAGATGAATCACCAATTTTAGAAAGAGAAGTGAAAGCTGCATTCAGAGCACTTGGGAGAAATAAATCACCAGGAGCAGAGGACATATCAATAGAGCTGCCTCAATCTACAGAAACATAATCTACTCCAGTTCTAAGTAAAACCTGTCAACAAATATGTAAAACAAAGGAATGGCCCACAGATTTGAAACACTCAATATACATTCTAGTCCCCAAGAAAAGAGATGCCAGAGATTGCAGTAACTGCAAGTCCATTGACTTTACTTGCATGGAAAATTAATGCAATCTCACAATTCTACAACAAGGACTTCTACCATATAGGGAGCGAGAAATGCCAGATATCCAAGATAGGTTCAGGAAGCAACAGCAATAGCATGTGTATTTCTATACTGCTTATCAGCTAAGTGCTCTCTAAGCGGTTTACAATGTGTCAGGTAATTGCCCCCAACAAGCTGGGTGCAAGGCTGAGTCAACTTGGAGCCCGGCAGGATCGAACTCACAACTTTGTGGCTACAGTACTGGCATTTAATTGCTGCACCACCAGTGCTCTTCAAAGGAAAGGAAGAGGCACTAGGGATCACATGGCAAACATACATTAGATAATGGAGCGCACCAAAGAATTTCAAAAGAAAATCAGCCTGTGCTTCATAGATTACAGCAAAGCCTTTGACTGTGTAGATCTTGAGAAACTATGGATCACTCTTAAAGAACTACATAAAGTAGGATTAGACTTGGAAAAGAAAGCATGAACACTTGGAGGAAAGAACACCAACAACTTAAGATATGTACATGGAACCATACTACTAGCAGAAAACAGCAAAGACTTGGAAAGGTTACCGAAGAACATCAAGGCAGAAAGTGCAAAGGCAGATTTAAAGCTGAACATCAAGAAAACAGAAACAATGACCACAGATTTACATAATCTTAAAGTAGATGATGAAGACAATGAAACAGCTCAACATTTTCAGTTATTAATCTGAATAGAGACTGAAGAGATCAGAACAGGACTCAGAGGGGCAGCTATGAAAGAACTAGACAAGATCATTAAGTGTAAAGATATATTGTTGAATACAAAAATTACAGCTGTCCCTTCCTTTGTATTTCCAATTTCTATGCATGACTGTGAAAGCTGGACAGCAAAGAAAGCTGATAGGTATAGAATCAACTCATTTAAATGTGGTGCTGGAGAAAAGTTCTACAGATACTCTGGACTGCTAAAAAGACAAATGAATGCGTCCTAGAGCAAATCAAGTCTGAACTCTCCCTAGAAGCCAAGATAACTAAATTGAGGCTATTGTACTTGGCCATAGCACGAGAAGACATGACTCATTAGAAAAGACAATAATGCTTATTAAGATGGAAGTGGTAAGAAAAGAGAAAGGCTGCATTACAGATGGATAAGTTCAATCAAGGAAGACACTGTCCTTGAATCTGCAGAGTTGTTGGTGACAGGATGACGTGGAGGTCTTTCATTTATAGGGTCACCATAAATTGAAGTTGACTTGACAGCAGTTAACAACAACAAGCTACCTGCAATAGCTCACAGTGTGTTATTCAGGTACACACCCCTTTATTTTCCTGTTTGGAAATGAGGATGAAAATCTTAGCTATATGTGCTGTTATAAGATGGCATGAGGTGATCCTCCTCCTCATTCATTTAAGGAGACAAGATAAGAAACATTTAATCTGGTCTACTTGCTTCTAATCAGAAGATGAATGCAGAGTGGAGGGCGAGTCCTGGTGCCACAAGAACTGGGAGGGAAAGGAAGAAGCCAACAAACTAAACATAAAGACCTCATTCCCAGAAGAATCCTTCCCAATCACAGCAACAAATGAACCGTTGTGGTTGTGTGTCTTCAAGTCATTTCTGACTTATGGCGACCCGATCATGGGGTTTTCTGGGGCTGAGAGTGTGTGAAGTGCCCAAGGCCACCAAGTTGGTTTCCATAGTCAAGAGAGAAAGAATCCAACCCGGGTCTCCAAGATCGTAGTCCAACCCTCAAGCCTCTATATCATGCTGGCTCTCCCTATTGCTTTTACCTATACACAAATGTATGTTTTGTTTATCTCTGCACTCCTTGTTCCATGTTTATTTGAAATACGTTTAATATAATCCGGCTGAAATTAACATCCTTGTTAAGTCACTCATTTATTGCTATAACACAGACGTCTGTACAAAAGTGTCTTTCAACAGAAACACATCTTAACGGACAGAGGTACAGGCATTACGTTAAGAGACAACACAAAATCTCATCTGTCCTTCTCTCCCCTCCCCTTCTTGCAAGAACTGAGCCCAAGAAGTGGGGCGGGGCAAAGTGATAACTCAAAGTATAAGGACTCCAACCCTGGTCTCCAAGGTCGTAGTCCAACACTGAAACAACTACACCAGGACCATTTCCGCACTAGGCTGCTAGAGTGCTATTATTCCACTTTCAACATCCTATGGAATCCTGGGGTTTGCAGTTTAGGAAAGGCCCCTCCCTCAATTGCAAACCCCAGGATTCCATAGGATGTTGAAAGTGGAATCATAGCGCTCTAACAGCCTAGCGCGGAAATGGCCCACGCTGGCTCTTGACAAATGAATTAAGTCATTGCCAATGGTAGCAATCCGCTGAGTTGGAGATCAGAACGCAGCCTCTTGCCTAGAGCTGGGCCTGCCAAAACTGGAGGTTCTGGCTCCTCGTCTCCCGCCTGGAGAGGCGCGGGCAGAACCGGAGACCTGGCAACCCTACTCCCATCACGCTCCCATCTGCCCCCTCGCCCGGCTTTCCAAAGCAACGCCGGTCCCGAAACGGTGGCGGCGAGCGTCCACCCCGTGGCCACCTCCTTTACCCGCCCCAGGCCCCTTTCTTCCTCACCCTTTCTCCGGGGGCCCCAAAAGCTCCCAGGAACTGGGCTCCCCCTCCGGGACGAGGCGCAAAGCACTCGCCGGGTCAGTGCCACACTCCCAGGAGCAGGCGACGGAGACGCGGGGGCCGGAGACGCGCATGTCGCCGCCGCCGGGCGCTCCTTCGTCCTTCGGTGCCGCCAGGCTGCTACCGCTCGCCATGACAAGCGGCAGCCCTGACCTTCGGCACGGCGCGGGCGCAGGCCTGGGAGAAACCTAGGTAACGTGGAGCGGTGACACGTACCGGGGAGGAACTGAACATCAGAACACCGCGTTGCTCGCCGGTCCTTATTACCAACGAACTTCCGCCGTTCTACTACTACTGCTACTACAACCATAGTCGCGGTAGCAGAAGGGCGGAAGTTCCTTTGATAATACGTTCCGGCGAGCAACGTGGTCCATTCTTTTGTCCAGTGAAGCCGGGATTTCCTGTTCTTTGTTGTTGACCTTCTGGCTCCCTTTTGTTAGAGAAGCAAGGTGGTGTCTGTTAGTCCGTAGAGAGCGCGGAGAGAGCCAGGGGTGGCGGCGGGGTGCCCCAGCTCCCAGTCTGCCCCTTCGGAAACAGTAGAAGCAAAGCAGAAGCGCCTGCTGTTTCGTACTCAGGTCTTCTTGTGTTGAAAAAGTGTGTTTGATGTGTTGTTGTTATTAGAGTTAAGTGCTGGTTTTGAATGCGGAGGAGGGAGAGAAGCTGTCAGTGTTTTTATCCTCATGGAGGGGGCTGAGATGCAAGCCAGGATTACATTCATTGACACATGCAAGCACACGTGTGTGGGTTTTTGCAGTCTGGGAGCATTGAAACAACCTTGTCATGACATCTTGTTAAATAATGCAGCCATTTTCCGTATTACACCGTGAAAATATGTATGTGAGAGCAGGGATTAAGGCCACCCTGTAATGTAGCCTTTTCTGTATGCTGTAGACTGAAATGTGGGAGATTCCCACACTCCAAAAAGGATTTGAGACAGATAGATAGTGGCTTAACGGTTCTCTAATAAAAACTTGAAAAACTGTTGAGTACTTGGATCTATTTTGGTAACATGCCTGGTTGCTGATAGGTCTGGACTCACTGGCCTCCATTCTGTGGAGTAGACCTAAAGCCAGCATGGTGTAATGGTCTGAGCAATGGACTGCAACCCTGGAAACCAGGGTTCAAAACCCTGCTCAGCCGTGGACATCCACTGGGTGACTGCCCTCCCAGCCTAAGAAGAAAGCAAAGGCAAAGTCCCTCTGAACAAATCTTTCCAAGAAAACCCTGTGATAAGTTGGCCTTAGGGTCACCATAAGTAAGAAATGACTTGAAGGCACACAACAACAACAACAACAACAGCACTATTGAACCCATTGGTTTTATTTCTGTGTTGACTCCTCACTGAAGAATTGATTAAATGGATGGGTAAAACCATTCATTTTGCTAACAGGTTTGACACCGGTAGTGAAATGTTTTCTACCCAGCATATGTAAGGTTAAAATATCAAATTTATTGAAATTCTCAATAAATTTCAATAAACCAGATTGTACAGCAGTGAAGATGGGAAAGACTGAACTCATATACACTGGAGACAAATTCCTCCAATTTGAATTCAGCAGTTAAATCTAGCTAATGGTAACTTGTTTGTACTCACTCTAATACTCATATGCAGAGGTGAGTTTAAGCTGATTACTCTTAAGTAAATAAGAATGCCTTTATCTATCCCAAAGCACATGCTATAGTTTCCTATTAACTACTTTTTGTGTTTATGGTCTAGTTGCTAAGTAACTTGAAAGTGCAGAAACAGGAAGCATCAGTTTTTTCTCAATAATAAAAGCAGGACCAATTAGAACATGTATTTACCTAGTGTGTCTGGTGGATGTTGAGGCTGTTGATAGTAAACAGATTCTTAAACACACTTTACACTATTATTTTCAGGTGGCTCTTAAACTGGTTAAATATCTTTCCATTGACGTCAACATAGCCAAACTGGTGGGCGAAAAAACCAGGTAGCTGTTTTTTCAACTTAGTTGAATGCTGCATGCAGGTTGCTAGTCCACAACACAAATCAAATCTTAATTTCTGATCCTTCATACTGGATATTTCATTTCAGGCATCCTCTTTACGTACAATTTTTCTTCAGGGATGTATAAAAAAAAGTATTACTGTAGTATGCACAGCACTCATACTTTTGGGCACACAGCAAAATTGGCATGTGCTTGACTATTCCTGCAAGACAAGCAAATTCTATCTTCCCCACAGTTGTGTTTATCTCAAGGTCTGTAAAAACTGCAACTCCAGACAGCATATCAATGGGGATACTGAGAGTTCCACTACAAACAAACAAACTCCACTCCTGAAACCTTCTACCTTAAAAACACTGTGATGAGACAATCCAAAATGAAACAAGAGATAGTTCCAAAGGTGAGACTGCCAGGTCAGAAGGCAGTCAGTAAATTACTGGGAGGACAAATATGAATAGTGCTGTGGCTAACAATGCAATTGGACTCAAGCTGAAAGAACATTCAACTGTTGGCATGCTCAGAGAGGAGATCCAAAGCTGCAAAACATATTACAGGAACATAGAATGTGAGAACCATGAATCAAGGAAGCACTAAAGTTCCATTTCTTGTTTTACATGGCAGTGCTAAAGATGACAAGAATGGGAGAGTTTGAGTAAGATAATTATACAGTATTTTATTCAAATTAAAATCTAAGAAATAGGGTGGCATTTATAGGAGTAATGTAGCAAAAGCAGTCAAGGTATCTAACGCAAAGACTGACTGATTCATTTCAATAAGACTTTAGGGAAAACCCATCTGTATAAACATAATCCAACTTTATGCTCCAACTACAGAGGGAGAAGTAGAAGAAACTGAAAGGTTCAATTCTCCAGGAGGAAATTGATCACATACCAAGATAGGACCTGTTGTTAATCATAAGCAATTGGAAACAGAAACAGGAAGCAAACAGAATCAAAGGTTGTGTCAGGGGCTCCGGCCCTGCTGGCCCCTCCGGAGCCACGGAGGCTGCTGCAGAAGCAGCTCCCGAGGCGGAGGACGCCCCGGTCTCCTTGCGAGTCGTGGCGGAGGCCTCTGGCGCCGGGAATGGCCGCCCGGACGCCGACGAGGCCCCTGCTGCCGCAGAGGAGGCCGTGGAGCTTCCCGCCACGGAGGACGGCCGCCCGGACGCCGACGAGGCTCCCGCCGCCGCGGAGGAGGCTGCGGAGCCTCCCACTGTGGAGGATGGCCGCCCGGATGCCGCCGAAGGTCCCACCGCCGAGGAAGAGGCCGTGGAGCGTCCCCCCACGGAGGACACCCGCCCGGCTGTCGCTGTGGCCGGTAACGAGGCCACCATCACCAGGGGAGGCCGTTCGGGCATTCTCCCGGGAAGGGCGGGGCCCAGGCACCACCCTGAGGCACCGTCCGCCCGGGGTCCCGATCCTGAGGAGGCCATCGGCCTCCCCCCATGCTGCTACAGCGACGGCAAGCCAAGGAGGCCGCCCGACGCTCCCGCCGGCTGCTGGAGCGCCGGCTGCAGGCTGAGAGCTCTCAGCTGGCCGATCGCTCTCAGCTGTGAGGCAGGCTGAGGGCTCTCAGCTGCGCAAGAGCTCCTGGATTGGCCGGCGCCGGTCCAGGGGCCTACTTAAGGCCGGAAGGAAGCCAAGTTCAGCACGGGGCAACAATCGTCAGGAATCCCCATGTCGTCTGTCTGTGTTGTGACCCGTGCCTGCCGTGCTCCTGTCCAGAAGCCCTGCCAGCCAGCTAACTGTTCGTAATCCGGGTGAGGAAACCCTCTCTTTTGTTCCTTCGTTTGCCTGCTGTAAAGATTGCCTTGGTTTATTGTTGGACTGCTGCCTGAAGCTTCTGGGGCAAGCCCCGGCTCGAGACCACCCTAGCCTGCCCGGCCCCGCCTCGACGCCGACAGGTTGTAGGAAAATTTGGCTTAGAATGAAGAAATTAAACAGGAGAGCAACTAACTGAATTTCCAAGGCCAACAGTTTGTCACAAACACATTTTTTTAGCTCAAGAGGCAACTGTATACATGGATATCATCCGATGACCAATATAGAAATCAAATAGACCATAGAATTAGAAGTAGAAGATGGAGAAGCTCCATTCTTTCCACAAAAACAAAACCAGGAGCAGATTGTAGCACAGACTATGAGCTGCTAATATCCAAAAACAGAGAAAAACTAAAAAAAGAACACTAAATCAATCATTGTGCCAAAATGCAACCTGAGGAACATCCCTTTAGAATTTAAAGATACTGTTAAAAAAATAGATTTGCACTATTAAGCCTAATTGACTGAGAAATAGAAGAAAAGGTTGTTGTGGGTTTTCTGGGTTTTGAGGCCGTGTTCTATTAGTATTTTCTTCTGACATTTCACCTGCATCTGTGGCTGGCATCTTCAGAGGATAAGAATTCTGGACTGATAAGAAACAGAAGAATTCTGGACTGAAGCCAGAGCCACTGTGAGGAAAGAATGCAAAAAGGCAATACCTCTAGCTGAAGGAAAGAAAAGTCCCACTGGATAACAGATGAAAATCTTCAAGCAATTAAGGAAAGACAAGAAACAAAAGTAAAAAGGGACAGAAATAGAATCAGAACATGGAATGCAATTGTTCAACAATTTATGCATAGGGACAAAGAGAACTACTATAACAATCAATCCAGAGAAATAGAAGATGGCAACAAAAAAGGTAGAACAAGACACTTCTTCCACAAGATCCAATAATTCAAAGGGAACTTTAATCCAAGTGTGAACATGCTCTACAACAAGTAGGGGAACACACTGCATGATCAAAAAGAAATAAAAGGAGGATGGAAACAATATGTGGAAGAATGATATAAAAGAGATGAAAGGTTGACAGATGCAGCAGCCAAGAAAGCCAATTCAATTCTCGGCTGCATCAATAGGAGTATGGTGTCTAGATTAAGGGAGGTACTGGTACCACTCTACTCTGCTTTGGTAAGACCTCATCTTGAATACTGTGTCCAGTTCTGGGCACCTCAATTCAAGTAGGACATGGTCAAGCTGGAGAAAGTCCAGTGGAGGGCGACCAAAATGGTGAGGGGCCTGGAAGCCATGCCCTATGAGGATAGACTTAGAGAGCTGGGTATGTTTAGTCTGCAGAAGAGAAGGTTAAGAGGGGACATGATAGCCATGTTTAAATATCTAAAGGGATGCCATATAGAGGAGGAAGAGGGCTTGTTTACCACTGCTCCAGAGACCAGGACAAGGAGCAATGGATTCAAGCTGCAGGAAAGGAGATTCCACCTGAACCTCAGGAAGAACTTCCTGATGGTCAGGGCTGTCCAGCAGTGGAATATGCTGCCTCAGAGTGTGGTGGAATCTCCTTCTTTGGAGGTTTTTAAGCAGAGGCTGGATGGCCATCTGTCGGAAGTGCTTTGAGGGTGTTCCTGCATGGCAGGGGTTGGACTGGATGGCCTGTGTGGTCTCTTCCAACTCTACATTTCTATGATTCTATAATTCTATGATTCAAGGAAGAAACATATGAAGCTTTTTGGAAAGTGAAGTGGAAACTACACTCAAAGAACTTGGGAAAAATAAATCACCAGGAGTAGCGTGTGTTTTATGGATTATAGCAAAGCCATTGATTGTGTAGAAAATTATGGATCATTCTTAAAGAAATGGGTATATCACACACAACATTTCATTATCCTAATGCATAACTTGTACTGATGACAAGAGGCCACCATTAGGACAGGATGTGTAGAACCAGAGTAGTTTCAAATTGACAAGGGGCTCAGGCAAGCCTGCATTTTATCACCCTATCTATTCAACTCGTATGCTGAATATACCATACACAAAGCTGTATTATACTCTGTGGAAGGATGTCTGAAAATTGGAGGAAGGAATGTCAGTAAGGTACGCAGATGACATACTGCTATCTGAAAATAGGAAAGACTGATGAAAATAACTGATGAAAATAAAGGCAGAAAGTACAAAGGCGGTTTTGTTAAGAAAATCAAAATAATGACCACAGATGATTTACATAACTTTATGAAGACATTGAGATAGTAGAAGATTTCTTATACCTTGGATTAGCCATTAATCCAGATGAGAACTGTAGTCAAGAAACCAAACAAAGATTGGAAAAGCAACTATGAAGGAACTAGACTAGATCCTCAGGTGTGAAGTGTAAAGATAAATTATTGAAAACAAAAGTCAGGATTATCCATGCCACTGTATTTCCAATTTTTATGTATGATTGTGAAGGCTGGACAGTGGAGAAAGCTGAAACAAAGAGAATCAACTCATTTGAAATGTGATATGGGAGGAGAGTTCTGCGGATACCTTGGATTGCCAAAAAGACAATTAAATGGGTTCTAATGCACATCAAACCTGAATTCTTCTTAAAAACCAAGATGAATAAACTAAGACCATCATACCTTGGACATATCATGAGAAGACATGTTGTTTTTGTTGCTTGTTAACTGCTATCAAATCGGCTAAGACTTATGGCAACCCTATGAATGGGACACCTCTAGGTCAATCTACTATCAACAGCCCTGCTCAGGGCCTGCAGACTCAGGACCATGGCTTCCTTGACTGAATCTATCCATATGTAATGCAGTCTTCTTTTCCTACTGCCTTCTACCCTACCAAGCATTATTGTCTCACTCATGTAAACTTGCTGTGACCTTAGGCAAGTTGCATTCTGTCAGTCTCAAGAGGAAGGCAAAGGCAACCCTCTGAACAAATATTTCCAGGAGCACCCCATGATAGGTTCACCTTAGGGTCGCCATAAGTTGTAAATTACTTGAAGGAATTCAGAACCACTGACACTCCAATGACACTGATGGATCTAAGAATTATGGTAGCCTGACCTTTTAGAAGGAGTTAACAGATTAGCTGGGCAGACAAACCACACACCAACAGTATCTCCATCTTGTCTGAAGAGAGGGTGAATCCACACAAATTATCAGTTTGGTACTATTTTAATTGTCTTGTCTCCATCCTATAGAATTATGGGATGAAGGACTTAAAATTCTTGAATGCCCACCCCTGAACTACAACATTAGAACTCTCTAGTAGAGAAATTTCAGTATCTCATAAAACTACAAATCCCAGAATTCTGTAGGATTGAACCAAAATGAAGTAGAACAAAAGTGCTGTATTTATGGAATGTAGGTGCCCCCTGAGTCTCGCTTTGTTGGCCCTTGTCCAGTCCATTACCCTGTTTAGACCCTAAATGAATCACCCCACCTGGATTCCAAAACAAGAGGAGGCAAATTGGAATATCATCTCTGTATACTGATACACAATAACCTAAATCCCCAGTAACCTCTTTCAGTTGTTTTGGATGAATGTTGAGAAGTGTAGCGATAAAAGAGAGTCCTGAGGCTCCCTGCAGCACAGGGTTAAGGAACATTTAGCCCTCCAAGTGCTTTTGTTTCAGTTCCTAGGACCTCCAACCAGCATGGCCAGTGGAAAGGAATTAGAGAGTTGTAAAAAAAAAAAAAAGCTTATTGGGGCAAATATTTCCCAGTCCTGTTGTGACTCAGCTGCCAAAAGATACAGCAATAATTCATCAGCACTACCTTCTAAAACTGATCATCCAAACACAAGTAGAACCACTGCAGTACAGTAGGAATGAGCAGAACTTTCAATTGGATTTCCTGAAAGATCCCTGGAGGATATGTTGGCTCTCAGGAGGATCAAGATTTCTGACTCTCACAACATTCACAACAAACAAAATGCTGTTCTTGCCACCACAGTGCCCTAAATTATACTTAAGAAATGAAGAAAGAAGGATCCATCTGCAAATTTGTACATCACAGCCCACACCCTCTCCCAGCAGTTTGAGAAGCACACTCGATAAAGCAGAACTCTGAGACACTCTATACTAAAAGACTGTGTAGATACACATTATTCAGCCATGGTACTCAAAAGAAAATTCTTTAATTCTATGTGTAATTCTCTTGTACCATTGTATGGCTGATGTACCTTATTGCTCATGTAAAAACAACGACGAAACAAACCCTAAATTCCTGAAGTCTGTTCATCCTTACAATATGATGCCCCCAAACCCTGGTACAGATAGCCTATCCAGAAGGACATCATGGCCAGTGGTACTGAAGGCTGTGGAAGCTACTCTTGTAGCAGTATAATTTCTGAAGATATTGAAAGCTAGCAAATCACAGACTCCCACAGCAGGAAAGATTGCATTAGATTTTATTGTCAACCTGTGCAATGTTACAATTAACCTATCAAACAGTTCCAGGCTTCCTACCCTCAGGGAAACCATTCCATGTCAGCTTCTTTGCAAAGGAATCTTTGTACGTAGAAGAGGACTTCAGGCCATTCTACAGTGATTAATTAGCAGTTCATATGGCTTCTGCCAGACAGTTGGACCAACTGTTTCTTTGTGTGAACTGGCAATATATTACACAATGAATTTAATTCTTTCCTCTGGGTGTATATTGCAGGTGAACATTGGCAATGATGAGCAGGCCCCACTTTGACCATTAGCAGTCTCCTCATGAAGTAGCTGCTTTTAAAGTAGCCACCTTGAGTCCTGGTTTTAGGGCAAAGGAGGAATGTAACTAAAGTTAAAATTAAGTTGCTAGTAAATGACTCCAAGTTATGACTGCTAGAATTCAGAGACCTGGCTGAAGTCTCAGGAAAGTGCTATACTTCCCCAGGTCTCTGAGAGGGGAAACAAATCTGGGTGAGCAGTGCTGGAAAAGAAAGTTTCATTTTTGTATATGAGAAAGTTATAAAGCCTGGCCACCCATCTCCAACCATTCCCAGCTAGCATCAGTATTCAGTGGCTCAGAACCAAGGAGTTGATATACAGATTGTGCACAAAAAGTCGATGAATGAGCAGAGAAGACTGGTGAGAGAAAAGGAGGGGTACGTGCACTGGGGTCTGTCATAGCATTTGGAGCAAGGCATCTATGTGTCTATCATCTCCACCAATGAGACAGACTAATGCCTCATCCATGGCCGTCTTATCTATATGGTGGAGATATATAGCTTCAAAACAAAAAATTGTTAGAAGTAGTAGTAGTAGTAGCAGTAGTAGTGGTTGTCGTAGTAGTGTTGGAAGGGGGTCCACAAACCATTCAAGTGCAATTCCTGCACCCTTGATCTATAAATATTTTATTATGTCTTCAGCAACATGATGCCTTGTTTTCTTACCTTCTGTCAAAACAAACACTTCTTTATCAGTTCCTTTGTCCCTTTTCTAGGGTTTTAGGAGTGCCAGAGTGAAAACTAGAGAGGGCTCCTATATCAATCATTGGGGTGTAGAAGAGACTATTTCACAGGTTTGGCTTGTTACCTGTTTGTATGACAAGCAACGCCTCCTGAAATCCCTTTAAAGATGCAGGAGCCCTCTCTAGTTTTCACTCTGGTATCCCTATTTGTGATTCAGTTTTGAAACACACATTAGCTGGGACATTCCTATGTTCAGATGGCTCTTTTTTTCCCCTCCCTATTTTGTACTTACAACACTTGCATGTGACACACACCGTTCAGGCAGGTATTTTGAGCTTTTGTCATGAAAACTCCCCCAGGCTGTGTAAAATAGCCTTGGAGGGATCTGGTTTTATCCTGTCATCTTGTCCGTGAGGTCAGTGGGCTGCCTTGATCCAATCACTGTGTTTGTATGTGGTAATTTCGAGCGGGACAGCAGTGTGTGAGAGCCTGTAAGTCGTCTAACCAGTTTTTGTAGGGGTGGCACAAAGAGCACTTCCTCTTTCCTTGGGAGTGTGATCTGAATTCCTTTGCTGTTATGTTCTGTTGTCTGCCTTCCTAAGATCCAGTTTTGTTGTCTTCTAGCCATTAGATGAACCGGCTGTGCAATTTCCAGTCTGAACACCTTTGCTGGAGACCTTGGAGGAGCTGACTATGTTAGAATGTCACCTGTATTTAGTCCTGTTGGGACTAAGCAGCATTGGGAAACAAGTGCTAACACTGGGTGAGTTGCTTGGTTCAATTTGGTTTTCTGTTTGTTTAGTAAGTGATCACAAGTTATACCAACAGCCTGATGATGCTCCACGTAGTCAGAGAGGAACTTACACACCGTTGTATGGAAGAGAGGTCAGTAAGTTCAATAAGTTCAGATGACAGCATTAAAGAGTTTAGATGGAAATGCTTCTTCTCCCCCGTCCCAGGTGGATCAGACATTTACAGTGAAATCTTATACATGTCTACTGAAAAGCAAGTTTCATTGAGTTCAGGGAGATTTACTATTAGCTAAGCAGGTATAGGATTGCAGCCTTAGGATTTCCCAATCCAATTTTAAAATTGAAATGGTTATTGCTAAAAAGAAACATGTCTGTCTGTCTGTCTGTCCATCTGGCTGTGAAAGACATCATGTATGCTCCTTTTCATGTGTTTTCTCCATGTGACTTCTTTCTTTTTCTATTTGTTTATAAATTAGTACAATACAGTGATTTCTGGGATTACTTAAGTATGACTTTAATATGCTATGTATGCTTTTGAAAGTAGTTTGGAAAATGTAGCTACTGCAGAATACAGCAGCCAAAGTGATCACAGGAACCAGAACTCTGAGGCCATTTCCGCACTAAACTGTTATAGTGCTATGATTCCACTTGCAACATCCTATGGAATCCTGAGGTTTGCGGTTTCGGGAGGGGCCAGTCGGGGCCAGTCGGCCCCTCCCGAAACTGCAAACCCCAGGATTCCATAGGATGTTGCAAGTGGAATCATAGCACTATAACAGTCTAGTGTGGAAATGGCCTGAGTCTGGCTGCTGCTGTTCTTCTGTTCTCAGTTTAGAGTGCTAGTCGCAACCTGAAAAGCCTTATAAGACTTGAAACCTCCAATATGCAGTGGAATGTCTATTCCATCATCGATCTGCCCAAGATTAGTGCCCGCAGCCTTTCTGCAAGGAAGGTTTTAGAGGGTGGTGATGAGGGAGGGGGCCTTTTTATTTGTGGCTTCTTATCTGTGGAGTGATCTTGTGGGTCAGACCTGGCTGGGCCTTATATTATCATCTTTTTGGCACCAAGTGAAGACATTCCTCTACTCTAAGATATTTCATGGGATGTAGTTCTCCAGTCTTTGAATATTGTCCCCAGGCCAACTGATTATCCCTTCAAGTATCTCCAATTTGTTTGGGGATGGGGGACATGTTTATTCACATCAGTTTTCCTCACAAGGGCTAAGGTAAAATAGGGTCAGTTCAGTGGCTCTCTAATTCTTCTGTAGGTCATTCTGCTCCACAAAGAGTGTAGAATTGCCACTGGGCAGCCAGTGCTGGGAGAATTTATCTTAAAATATTGGAACATTTTGGTAGTCTGTTAGTTTGGCCTAATTTTCAAAAAATTTTCAAAGTGGTATTAAGATTTATTTTGAAAAGTCGTTATAAAGAAAAATGTGTGCCTTCATTAAAACATGGGCTGCAGTGCAATGTCCTATCTGCATAGCATACATCTCCACATGTAGAGATGCGCTACATGAGCACCATGCTGCCCCTATGCAGAACAGCAATATTGTGCAACACGTCAATGCCTAGGCACCACTGAATAATGAACAATGCCCAATACACGTGCACAACTTCAGTGCGTAATGCATGATGCACAACCACAATGCACAAGTGCAACCAACATGGAACAACTGCAATATGAAATGCACAATGCTCAGTTGCAACAGGCAGACAAGACATCAACGAACATGCTGTCTGTGCATTTCCACTTCTGCTGCTATCGGTAGAATATGTCTATTATGCAATGGTGACTTTTTGGGTCCACATGTGTAATGTTACTTTACTCACACATATGTCCCAGATTGTGTATTATTTTTTAAAAATTATATTAATATATTAGTACAACGTACTGTTATAAATCAGTAGTACTCTGCATTAATAATAATAATTCCCTTTATTTGTGCTCTACCTTTTCCACAAAATCGGAACTTAAATCAAATAAATATAATTGATTTTGTGCAAAGGGGATGACATGGAAAGCTGCTGCATAGTTAGTGAGAAATGGTATGCTTTCAACCCTGTATCCAAGGGCATAACAAGTGAGGAGAGCGTGAAGGATACGTTTCAATGCCTGCCTCACCATTAGGCAGAATGCGGTGGCAGCCTCAAGTAGCAGATTTTGGACATCCTAAATGGGCAGCAAATTGTTAGTAACCATTTCATGTTCCATTTGTACTGCCAGTGATGGGGAGAGGAGCTAAGGAGATTTCCCAAAATAACTTGAGTGGTTTGGGCTACTAGTTACCCTTACTGAAGTGGAGCAGAGGCAGCAAAATGTTTTGGACTGGCTTCCTACTTATTGCCTTTGATGCTGCAGGTTTTTGTGATGGTTTGCATGGGAGGATTGGGAGTGTGGAACATCCTTCTCCCCTTGAGTATTGGAGAGCTGTCTGGTTGGCTACAAAGCAGAAATGGGTGGCCTCTGATCTTTCAGCTGGATTGGGACTACAACTCCTATCATCCCACACCATTGGCTATGCTTTGGCTCCCTACGTGCACCTTGATTTGAACCAGTAAGGACTGCCATTTGCTGCTCTGGTCCAGGTAGCCCTGGCAGGCTTTGTATTGAATTTGTCTTTAGGGGAGAACATTGCTGTAATATTTTGGAGGTCAGTTCGAAACAAAAATGTGCAACGTGTGGTTCATTTTTAACAGTTATTTACTCAATGGGAGTCTTTTTGTTTGAACACTGCTGAGCAGGCTTTATCCGGCAACATAAAACTAAAAGAATTCTTCTGTAAAATGCCTGATATTTTAGTAAGAATAGAGGTCACTAAGTTAAGCCTGTCGTTAATGAATAATATTTTCTCTATTTCTGGTGTTCAGGCTTGAGAGAATCACAGTTCTTGGGGCCAGACAGGCACTGCAAACCAGGGAGCTATCGGCACCCAATTTGTAGGAGATATTTGTAGGCGCTATTTGCAGAAATGCCAAAAAAAAAAAAAAAAAAACCCACAAAAAACTGTAGGGAATGAAAGCAGAGAGTAGGAGATGAATCTCCCCAAACACTGCGGGGGGATTGCACAGAGGATGAAGGAGACAATGGTCATCTTAGGGTAGAGGAATAGAATGGAGTGTCTGGCATTCTGAAGGTAGCACTGCACTCTCCACCCTAACTTGTTTCATTGCCTTTATAAATTCCATAGTTCTAACAGGATGTGCTAGATTTATACTGGGTAGGAATCATGTGGCCCTCCAAATGTTGTTGGACTAGGGCAGTGGTTCTTAACCTGGGACTCTGCAGAGCTCTTACAGGGTGTCTGTGAAGCCCTGCTGCTGGACACCGACAGCAGCAGTAGCAGCAACAGGAATACTGTAGCAGAGGAGGGTGCAGATACCAAGGGAGCAGTTTCAGCACCCACACATCCCTGACGAAAGGAAAATGGCAGCAGGCATGTGTGCATGCCCATACTGTGACTCTGGAGACCAGAGTGTGAATCCCCACTCAGCTGTGGAAACCCACTGGGTGACCCTCAGGCAAGACACATTCTCTCAGCCTCAGGGAAAGGCAAAGGCAACAAATCTTGCCAAGAACCCCTCCATGGGAAGTTTACCTGAGGGTCACCGTGAGTCAATTTTCAAAGGGAGAAGCATGATGGCAAGAAAGAGTCTCCCTCTGTCAGGGAGACTCTTTCTAGCCCTTTGTTATTGCATGCCTTCAAGTCACTTTTGACTTGTTGGCAATCCTAAAGTGAACGTATCACAGGGGATTTTGTGGCAAGATTTGTTAAGAAGGAGTTTGCCTTTGCCTTCCTCTGAGAGAATGTGACTTGCCCAGTGTCACCCTGTGTCTGAGCAGGGATTTGAATCCTAGTCTCCAGAAGTCTTTACTTACTAACTGACTTAATATTTAAATGTTTCAATCTTGAGTTAAGTCTTGGGTGTTCCTGGCAACAAATTATATTTACAGAGGCTCCCTGGTAAAGAAGAGGTTAAGAACCACTGGACTAGGGCTTTTAGGCTGAGACTATTGCAGGCCCTGAGATTCCAGGGTATAACCTGAGACCTAGGCCCTTTCCGCACGTTACCATCTTCCGGTGCTGGGGTGCGGGGATTGCGTGAGCAGCCTCCAGCGAGAGGCTCTTGCATCCAGGGTCCTTTGCCTACACATGAGCTGCCTGCTCGTGCGAGAGCCCTGCCTCTTCCTTCCACAGTGCAGCCTGGGACCTTCCCAGGCTGCGCTGGGGCAGGAAGCGCAACCGGTGCGGCTCTGGAGGCTCCACATGCCAGGTAAGTGCGCACGGGGCCCGGGAGCAATGCGCTTCTAGCCAAAAATGAAAAGGTGCGTGATTGGTGCCTGCCAGCCCCTGGAGCATCACGCAGTTATGAGTGTGTCGTGCGGATCGCTCCTTACAATTGTGCGATGCTCCAGGCCCTCTTTCTCATGGAAAATGCTGTGCGAAAAGAGCCCTAGTGATGATCCCCTGTGATGTCATAGGGGATGACCCTGCTGATACCGTTAAGCATAACACATCACACATCAAGCTTAGCATAGAATATGCCATTCAAATTTAAAATGCCAAGTCTAACCAATGAGCAAAAAAAAAAATACATATACACATACTTTTCCCCAGCCAGCACTCTCACCCTGAGATTCCTTCCCCTTACTCTGAGGACCAGAGAAAAAGGGTAGGGTCCTGAGATTTGGCAGCACTGTGATAGACTGCAACTTCCACTAACCCTAGGCAGTAGAACCAACAACAAGAATGCTGGGAGTAACAATCCAACAACATCTAGAGGGCCATATCATTCCAACCTTGGCTTATAGTAAAACTAGACATTCCAAGGGGTGCTTGGAATGGTTAATGAAACAAGGATGCTTTTTGCTTCATATTTAACATTATCTTTTTTATATTAAACATCTTGTGGAACATACTGCAATGGGAAGGAAAGTGATAGTATAGATAGTCTCTGAACAGTCTGGTTGATAAGTGAAAGAGAGAGATAGAAAGACAGAAAAAAGTGGATGAACAGAGGAACCAAGCAATTCTTTAGCTAATGTCATGTTGGCAACAATGTGCCATTTGCTCAGTTCATTCGTTTTTTATTTTTTTTATTTTTGTTTAAGGCTTCTAAAAGCAATAAATTTCCAAGACACTTTAGTAGACATGAATGATTTTGTGTGAATTCACAGAAACCAGGAAGTCTTAAAATGAAGATGGATGGATGAATGGATGTGTGTATGAATGGATGGATGGAACAACAGGATCAGCTCCAGGGGTTTTGTGGATGGTTGACAGGAGAGCTCCAGGTGCCTCCTCTTAGAATGCCCTTCTTGTGCACACAATAGCCTGTGGTGGACCAGTGAGCAGAAAATGGAACTGAGCAAGGGCTCATTCTCATCCTCTGTTTCCAGTGAGGGGCCCTGGGTTCCTCTGGGAAAGGATTAATGATATTTGTACCCCTGGAAAAACTGGTGCTTGCCTGCAAAGAAAGATTGTTCGCCTCCACTTTTCAATGGCTGCTTGAGCTCCCTCTCTTCAGGAGGCAACAAATACTCCTGAACCCTTCACTCCACTGTCACCCTGCAGTCACCACAGCCACCATTTCTGTTATTTTCACCTATCGGAGGAAGGAAGGAATTGATCTGATGAGAATGGGCCAAAGCAGCAGGACTACATATTTGGCTTATGAGCTGCCCGTTCCACCTGATTGTCTCTCTGCTCCGCTCTCTCCTTCCTTCCCTTTACACAATTGCTGCTTAAAATGATAAAGCAATTTTTGAATCTCCAGTCAATGATGCCAATACATAGCTGTGACAGATGCCTTGGTGCTGGTAATTAGAACTGCTAGGCAGGGTTGTTGCAAGACAATTTGTACTAGGGGTGAGCAGAGACAAAAATTGGACTGGGTTTTTTTCTGTCAAGGGGTTTTGTATCGATCACTATGAAAGAAAAAACTTACAGGTAATGAAAAGTTATATTTAAATAATAGATAAACAATAAAATTGCTGATGTTTGATACGAGATATGATGGCACAGACTTTTGATTTGAAGAAAATCCTGACTTAGCTTGCAATGGTACTGTGGGTTCCCCCATAGAGGCAAGTAATTGTTTTACATAATCCTTTTCAAGGAAAATTCCAGATCTTTTAGAATTGTATAAAACAAATATGATTATGTCATTGGAAAATCTCTCTACACAAACCGAAAAGAAAACTTCATCTTTAGGTGACGATGCTTACTGGATCTCCAGGCATTCCACATATGAGATTGTAATTCCTCAAAAGCTGACAGACAAAGAAAAGCGCTGGACACGTTTTCATGAGGTTTGTTAATCTCTTAAATCATTTCCTCACTTTTCTGCTCTTTATATGATATTCTGTTATGTGTAATAATGTAAAGTATGCATTTGCTTTGACCCGTAGTCCAATCTACACACCACCACACTGTCAAAGATTGGTGGGAGGGATGAAAGACTGGCTGAACTGGCATATCACAGTCAACAGCATTTCACATGATATTTCCTGACTATATAGGATATTGGGCATGGCAACAGCATGTTTTAATAATGCAGTTACTCCATTTGTAAAAGGCATGGCTGTGGTTATAATCGTTAGCCTTAAAAATGGAATGTGATTTATGGTATCAGCCTTCAGAATATCCTTTAATATTTCACAGAGGGAAATGGGAATGTAGTCAAGATGACAAAAGAATGCACAAACTAAGAGAGGCTGCAAAGATTTGCTTTGGCCTGAGCATACTGGGAAAACAAGCACTTGTCCTCTCCATCCTGCTGAATTAACTAAGTGCAAACCACTGTTGCCCTTTGAACCTAGTTTACACCAACGGAAGTAAGCTGAGGACAAAAGGAGAAATTGGGAGGAAGAGAGAGAAGCAAGTACATTTTCAAAACAGCTGAAACAGTGGAAAAGCAGAAGATTATTCAGGACAGTTGGAGAGAATGCTTCAGAGATGTTACTATGGCCTGAATTTTCTAGTTCTCTAGACAGTGATGGGCTGCACTTCCCAGATTTCTCAGCCGTTGTTTTTGCAGGCTAGAAACTGCTGGGACTTGCAGTCCAACAATGTTTGTAGGGCTGCAGGAATCCTATTCCTGCTCTTAGTAGTCCTAATTAGAGAAGACTCATTGAATCAATAGTTGCATATGTGGTTCAGTGGGTTTAACTCTGTCTGGAGTTACCAATAGAATTCAGGCCTTTTTACTGTTCTAATCAGCCACCTCTCCCACAACAGCCTTTTAGCTGAATTGGCCTGCGCAATATTCTTTGCATAACATTGCCCATTGCTGCATCAGCACAAATCACACTGTGGGTGCACCAGTCACAGCTATACAGATCTACAGGACTGGAATGTAAAAACCCTTTCCTCCCTGGCCCTGTTTTAGTGCAGATAATCTATTATAACATTTAGAACTTATTAACTGATTACCCATTTGGTAGTAAACTGCTCAACAACCTAGTGGATTACAGTCCTGTAGATCTGAGTCCTTGTTTAGAAGTCTGAGCAGGAACATGTTCTTGATAATAAACAGCTGTGATTCTACTATGAATTCAAGAAAATTGCAAGTTATGTGGTGTATATGATTTCTTTTTCAGAAACACTTAGATAATCAGCTGTCCTACTTGATTCAAACTGGAAATGGCACACATGTTCTGCAACTGAAGAAAAATGTGTATGTTAAATTTAAAAACATATAAGAACACTTGAGTTTTTTATTTAATTTATGTAGAGTTTTATAACAATCTCACTTCAGCAAGTATTCTAAATGAAAGAATGCAATGGAGAACTTTTCTTAAAATGGTATTAAAATGTAGTAGCAAGGGGAGAGGTAAGTATCCATTTTGAATTAGAGACAAAGAATAAGGAGTTGGGAAAATTTTATTTATATTTAAAAAAAACCAATAAATTTTTGTTCTTGCTGATGCCAAATTGATGCATCATGTGGAACTCCTGAATCTTATTTTTAATTAACTCTTTAAAATTGTAAATCCATTTAGACTGTGCATATGATATTGGAATTTAAAGGTGTAATTTTAATTTTGCTAGTTGCTATATTACTACTGTTGCCATTACATTCAGTGATACATGGGAATTTACAAATAACGTTAGCACAAAAAAACAGCACTAAGGATTCTGTATGGTCTGGTACGAGAGGAGGTCCATGGGAGTGACACCATGAGTTACTGCACTGGGTGACAGCAGCTCTGGTGATGCCACTGGCTTGTTGCATTCTTATAGGTGAGAATGAAGATTTTAAAAAGATTTTTTTATCTCACCACTGGGAGAGATTAGGACAAAGGGTAGTGCAAAACAAAACAAAACAAAAACTTAGTTTTCTGTGCTAAACCTTTTTTTTTTTACAAAAATGGCAAAAAGTAAAGGAAAAAAAGAAATATTCAACAATATAAAAAATCCACACACCCTTGTTGGCTAGTTTCTTTTTTCTTTAGGGTTATCTTGATGTGTCAAGAGACCCTTTACTGCTGAATATGAGAAAAAAAGTTTTCAAAAATTGATACAAGTAAAATTGTGAAAATGTCTTTGCATCAAAATTTTAATTGGTGATTTTTCTTGGGTTTTTAGATAGCTACTCCCTTACTCCTGCTAGTAAGAGGAAAGTTACATCCTAGAATTGCATTCTTACCAGTGATTTGGATGCCCCAGTGTGTCCGTCTGCAAAGATGAATGCCAGTCTGCCTGTTTTCTGCTGTGTCAGTTAAAACGGTGAATCTGTAGCTGCTCACAATATATAATGGAAATGAATTCTGATATGGATTACTGAATTATCCACTTTCTTGAAGATTCTTAGCTCAGGCGCAATGAACTATATTGCATTATAAATATTATTTGTTTATTTAATTTTGATTTCCAGGAACCTTATTGGTGAACAGTTCATAATGCATACCTACAGCAAAGATGGTAAAGTGGAGAGCACTCCATTCAAAAATAAGGTATGATGTCTATGAAAGACCCATCTCTGACAGAGAGAAATCTTTTGACTAGAATTTTGATAAACCAGGGAACTATAAATCCAACACCTCAGTCTCTTTAAGACAGGCTTCCTGTGAGAAATAGCTGAAAAAATTCATAAAACAATTTAGCACAGGATCGGATGAAGCATTAATGTTTATTTAAAAGTATGTTTCTGCAGAAGCGAGTGCTCCCCAGAGAGGAGGACACACCCACTATTGTGTACCTCATGTTTTTTCCCCTGTCCCCGTCGCAGTTTTTTGCTCCCCTGGGATCCCATTGGATAGGACCCCAAAGGTTACAGCCTATCAGGATCGCCTAAGAAGTTACATTATGCGCTAATCATGCATTTCCCTCTTGTATCCTTGTTTCTCATTAGCAGTTTCAAAATGCCCCTAACAGTTTCTAGCCGCCCCTTTCCTAAACAATGCCAACCTTCTTTCTTGTATTCCTTATCAACTAGTTTACTCCTTACAGACGGCCTTGTTGTCAGTCAGACTGTCTTATCAGTCTGGTTTTACACCTGGAGATTCAAGGCCAAGAAGCCTCCTTCTGTTCTGTGGCCAATTTTAGAAATCTGTTTTCTTAGACTTAGTGTATTACAGAAGCTCAAATATAAAATATACTGAAATATATATGTAAATATATCTAAAATGTGTGTTATACATATAAGCTAATATATATGCTTCTAATACATGTTATTAATACTGTATACCCAGTGCAGAAGCTAAAATGGATTTTACTTCTCTCAGTTCCCTAAGTGGATACTTACACATGTTTTGAGTGACGAAACTCATAGTCCATAATAGCATGCTAGTGGGCATGGCGTTTGGAGGTTGTGAGGATTGTAGTCAAAGATATCTATAGAGCACTAGGTTACAGAAACTTGAGAAGATGCTGACATAATCCCATTCCAGGAGGTGCTACAGGGTGTTGCTTTACACCCCTTCTCCTGAAATATGCCACACTTCTTCCTAAGCCAGGATGATTAATAGCCAGTTAAGCCACAATGGTTGAAAAACATCTCTGCCTTGACAAATATTTCTTTCCTGTCTATATAATTACCACGTGATTTACAAGGGCCAGTTTCAAGGTTAACTTCCATTAGCCTATCCTGATGAATCTATTCTCCAGTCTCCTGTGCCTGAGTAGCAAAGAGCTTCGATAGCAGAATTCTGCCCCGAGAGTGCTTTTTTAAAAAATGATAAACTTTCCATAAGTGGAAGATATGACATTATCTACCTGCAGTAAAATACTGTCAGTCATCTGTCATGCCAAGAAGCACATGCACTTCATTAAAGCTATCCTGGCAAATGATCTTTTATTCCAAGTGACTGTAGAGCTTCAATACTAACTGATTCCAGGTACTGATCCGAGGCTCAATAACAGTTAATTACTTTTTAGTTACATTTTTCAAAGAAAGAGCTCTGTTGCAGCATTAAAAAAAGGGAAGAAAGGAGGGAGGGAAGGAATCTTACAGCACTCTTAAGATTAACTAGTTAACTGTTAGCATTAGTTTTCATCTACCCCAGAGCTTTCCAGACTTTTCATGTGGGTGACACACTTTTTAGACATGCATCATTTCATGACACAGTAATTCAGTTTTACTAACAAAGTGGAGCTTAACCCCTTATAAGAGATCCGAGCACGTACATAAATTGTAATAACACAACATATCTCATGAAAACTTTTCGTTTGCATTTTTAAAAAATATATGATTTATTTATAACATATATCATACATTTCCAAGGCTCCGGTGGGGGGGCTCGTTCTCAGTCCAGGGAGGTGATACATTCTTCAGGTGACACATTAACATGTCGTGACACACCATTTGGAAAGCCCTGATCTACCCACTTCCTCAGGTGCTCTGAGGAAGTGAAAGCCACAGGATTTAAGCATAAATCAATCAGTTGTGGGGATAGAATAGATTGTCATAGGACACAGAAGTTGTGACCTTGGCCATAAATCTTCATAGTGCTATGCCAAAGTGATATAGTTCTTGCAGATGTTTAAAAGTAGGCAGTTAGTATTGACACATGAAACAGAATGATTTTTGGGATACTAATCACTTGTTCCAAATTCTGAGGAAGAGTAGATTAGTAGAATAATTAGTCAAGCAGTCACTTTCTTTATAACTTTTCCCCAAGATTGGGAGTTTGATTTTGTTTTCTAAATTGCCTTTGCTGCTGTTACTTTTGCCTCTCTGTTTTCATGCATAAATTCAAAAATGCATAATATTGGCTTAAGAACTGACATAATAATATGATGTTGCAGGTCAAAAATACACTCTGTGCTCAGAAGCTCTGTAATGTTAATGGCCCAAATAGGAATCAGTACTGTGAGACTGGGACAACTGCATTCTGAAAAGGAATTGAGAGTGTTGGTCCTTATAGCAGGGGAGCAGAATCTTTGGCTTTCAGCAGTCACATTCCCTTACTGTTCGGAGTTCTGCAAGCCGAGGTCCAAACATCTAGAGAGCTAACCCTCCTCACCCCATCTTACAGTATACCCTCCTAAACCCAATGCTTGTTATAGTTTTGACCAGTGAATACTTAAAAGCTGAACAGAATACATTTGATGCAAAAAATAGTATTGCTAATCACACATTAACATGAGTTTGGGCACTTGTTTTAATACAAGGGTTTGTAAGTTCTGGCTATGAATTCCCCCCTCCCCCAGCTTTTCTGTTGAATCAGAGAAGGAATGTGTGTGAAATGGTCATATGAGGGCTTCAGGACGCTGTGGCCATTTCCACTCTATACTGTAACAGTGCTATTATTCCGCTTTCAACATCCTATGGAATCCTGGGGTTTGCAGTTTAGGGAGGGGCATTTAGAATTCTTAGCCAGAGAGCTCTTTGGCCTCTGTAAACTACAAACCCCAGAATTCCACAGGAAGTTGAAAGTGGAATAAAAGCAGTACAACAGTGTAGTGCAGAAATGGTCTGAGTCTTTTGTGATTCAGATAACTCTTGCATGGTAATAGTCTAAAACCATAACAGTGAATTATATGCAACCACATTCTATATGATTTAAAACAAAGCAAGTGAGAAATCACCATCCCTGGCACAGGAGTAACTTGTAGACCAGACCTCTGGGATGAGAGATGTACTTTCATGTGTAAGAGTCATGCAATGGATTCCCTTTTCAAGTAACAGCTGACTGATTGTGGTACACACATGCTTTATGTGGCATATGCAAATTCTTACTCATATTCTTAGTAGATATCTTTGTGGTTAGCTAGGGAAAGGGAGGTGAGGGGGAAAGAAAACTTTGTTGTACTCCATGTTAGACTCTTTAGTTTCCTAGGGTTGGATCATACCTTCTAAGTTCATGCTGAGTATACTGAGTTCATGCTAGGTATACTAACTAATAGGAATGTGGGAAACAGTAGTGGTGTATGTCACAAGCAGAGTAATAAGTATTTGCAAGTAGAAGGTGAGCAATACCCAGTTCCATCCCATCACCCCACACACAAAGCTCTAGCAGAGAAATAAAACAGGCTTCATCAACTTGGTAAAAACAAATAAATGAGGTTTATTGAAACACATAAAAAGTTTCCTAATATCTCAGAATAAGAAGCTCTGCAACATGTGCCCTTCAAACACAGGAGAGTGAGAAAGAAAAGTAGACTACAAAGTGAGAGGCAAATAAACTCTAACTAACCGATGTAGAAAGATAGAGGGCATGCCTAAGACCAACAAACAGGAAATGCCATGAATACATGTTTTGCCTAAACTCTTAGAGAGTTATACAAACTAATGAATACTGAATACAGTATAGCCATGCTAAGGTCGCTACCTCTAACACAGAAATAAGGCATGTCAGAGTCCGCAGAATTCTATAACAAATGCATTTAAAAAGAAGGAAACAATGTGGATAATCATGTTCTACTTGTTTCTGCCAGAAGTTTCATTTGCTATTTACATATGAAATCACTCTTAAATCTTTGATTTCAGGACCATTGTTATTATCTTGGAGTAGTTGAAGGAATTAAAGACTCTTGGCTTGCTCTCAGCACCTGTGATGGTCTTAAGTATGTATTAAATTTTCTTTTCATTCCATCTTTAGTTTGAGCCAAATGGGCTATTATTTATGAGAGTGAGGGTAGAGACAGCTGTGCAATCTTAATTCAAAGATGCATTAGCTATACAAGGGTTGCCAGATGTCTCTTTAAGAGACAGAAGATGTGTCCCTTATGAACATTGGACACCAAAATCCTGTGTTTTGGGGTATTGGCTGAACATACTGTCTTCCAGTTACACAACACATGTTGGAGGAAGTGTCTGTTGTGAGCATGGCTGCTGCCTGCTCTCCACTCCAGGCTGAGCAGTGCATTTGGCCTGGTTTCAGTAAAAAATTTTCCCCTTGTGATGGCTGCTGGCCTGCCATCACAAGGTTTTCAAGTCTTTGGTGTTCTGACAAGATTTGAGATCTCAGAGGCACCTGGAACTCTTCACAAGAAGCCTTCCTCTTGTGAGACTTCAGGCAGATCTTTTATGGGCCTGTCTCAACTGTACCAGCCAGTCCTCACTGTCTCTTATTATTATTTTGGAAACTTGACAATCCTGGAATAGCAGAAGCCTCTTGTGAGGCTGAACTGCCTTCTCGCTGTTATAACCCTTTATGCATAGCAGTAGGGTGGCTAGAACTGCTTTCATGGGTCATTTCCAAGCAGAAAATGAAGGTGCTAATTCCTCAGTTATGGCATATTCAGCTCCAAGCAAGAGGAAAGGATTGTGTACAAATGTCTATCATAGCTAGAAGAGCACCAGCATATTGTAATTTGCAAGTTTTCATTGATTCATTGTTGCTGCAAAGGCCCTCCTGGGGCTATGCATTTACTTAGCTTCCTCCATCCTTCTCAATCACTGTAGAAGGTGGACTCACCTTATACTCTGCTCTGAATTCACTTTCTGTCTAGAAGCAAGTAGGCCAGATTAAATGTTCCTTATCCCATCTTCCTAGGTAAGTGAAAAGGAACAATCTCCTCATTTTACCTTGATCTGAGAGCAGCTATTTAAGCTAGGATTTCTGTCTAAATTTCTAAAGGGGAAAATTTTTCTCTCTCTCTCTGAGGCATGCACTGTAAGCAACTGTCTTTGGTACTTAAGCCATAATGCTTAATGGCATCACAAAAAGCTGTCCCTAGGTCTTGGGTTTTGGTCTGGAAATCTCAGGATCAGAGATGATCCTGAACTGACAGTCCTGGAAATCTGCTAGCTTATGGCTAGCGAAAAAAAACCAGGAAAGGTGTGGAGCGTAGTGACACAGCCATCATGCTGGCACAAAATTAGGCCAAGACCAGGATGGTCCTAAATAATTTCTAACATTCCTAGGTTGAATGAGGTTTGGATTCAAGACCTCTGGCATAGTGGTGTCTCAACAGGTCTTCAGCCATTTTTGTTGACTTGTACAGCATGAGACAAGTATGATATGGCTTGAGGACTTCAGGAGTCCGCCTTGACCACATGGCAAAATTTAATGCTATCTTATTATTTTGAGTGTCCTTTGTACTTAGGAAATCAGGATTTGCAATTGAGAGTTTGGTTAATGTAATTTTTTTTAATGTAAGCATGTAAACTGGAACCTTTCAGGTACTAAACGGCAGTTTCATCAGTTCTAAGCAGTATAATCAGTGGCGAAGAATCATGGGAGTTATAGCTTAGCAACAGCTGTATAGGCATATGTTACCCACTGCTAGAATAGACATGTATATCAGATCTGAATCTGATGTTAACTGAGGTTCAGACATGTCTGCATATAACTCCTTAATAGCTTCTTGTTTAGCTGTAATTATTTATGTGAGTGCATCTTTATTTCTCCTTTAACGGTTCTAGGGGAATCCTCCATATTGATGGTAAACGATATGGCATGGAACCAGTCAGTGGATCCAATCAATCGGAACACTTCTTCTTTATATTAGAAAATTCTCACCAACAGCCCTTTTTTTGTGGTGTGTCACATGATGACAGATACCATGAAAAGAACATGGAAAGTTTTCTCAAATACACAAATGCATCACATAGCACCTCTAATGTGGAGACGTTTCTAAGGGTAAATGCATTTATTTCATTCTTTTTTTCTCCTAGAAATCTATAGCTTGATACTGTATACCTAAATCCTGTTTTCTAGTGCTCAACAGTGATTTTTTTTAAGATAAAAATTACTGATTTATTTCATATCTGGGTAGACTTTTCTCTCTCTCCCCTTCTCACTTATTTTTTTCTGTAGTTAAAATAATACAAAGAAAAGGGGGAACTGGTAATATATAAGAATGACTTGCTCATATGAACTGCCACACTTGAATTCAACTTGAATTAACCCAATTCAGAAAATTTACATTAGAAACTCACGCTTTCATGCGTACCTGAATTGAACTGCCTTATTTAAAGCAAATGGGGTTTAAAATAAGGACAGTTTAAAATATTTAGATATAGACAGGAAGCCTGTGTTTTAAATACAATTAGTTGCTTAACCTAAACAGGACTAGCAGTTTCTAGATAGCAATATTCTCGAGATAAAAAAATCATGTGCTGGAAGTTGAGCTAGTAAATTGACCTCTTCTTCTGATTCCTCATATGTCTTTAAAGGAACTTTTATAAAAAATTGGAAAGAGCTTAAAGGAAGTTATGGGGTCTTCTTTCCATTTTACAGAGAAGAAGAGCTGTGCTACCAGAGAAAAGATACGTGGAATTGCTTATGGTTGTTGATTATAACAAGGTAATTTTTCTCAGCCTAATACCTTTTGCTGCCATATTTGAACTTCCTCTTCTGGAACTATTTTCCTATTTTCAATTATTTCAGTATTTGATGAAAAAATCTGATGCTGGAGCTGTACAAAAGGAAGTGGTTGAACTGGCTAATTACGTGGATGGGGTAAGTCGGCACTGAAATGTTAATTCATGCTGTGCGACACAAACTTATAGGAAAAAGTAAAAAGAGTAGAATAATAGGCTAAATCAAAGGTGGCAATCATGCAGCCCTACTGTGATAGGCCCTTACTTCTTCCAGATTGGTGTGGCAGTTCCTCAGTCTAATAAAGTACCCTGTCCTTATCACAGAACTCTGCTTCCCCCTTATGCCACCACCTTTGTGTAAAAAGTGAGGATTTTCAATGTTTATTCAGAACCACTTAATAATGTTATGGTAGCATGTTTTCAGTGTTACTTTATATACTGCATACAACTCCAACCGATTCAACGTAAAAATAAACTGTGACATTTATTAAGACAACAATAAGAATAAAGTAGCATGCTACATTTCAAATGCAGGTCAAGGTTGATCGGTATCCTCAGTGCAGTTTTTAGACAATATAACAAGCATCTCCCTGCTCAGAAACAGTTCAATTATATCTTTAGACTTTCACATAAGGAACAAGTATTATATAACAGACCTTTGGCTAAACTCCCACCAAAAGCATAACCCCCATCTAGGTCGCCCTCTCTGACACATTCTACTAGGGTTCAATTACGCTTCTGCCTCTCATTAGGCTTCTACTGAGAACTAAATCTCCCAGAACATTTACACTATCTGACCAGTCTGTGAGAGGAAAAGGAGGCCTTGCCACATTTACCATGTGAAGATATCAGGTTTCCAGGAGAATCCAAGCCCAGAGCTCGGTGTGGAGATGGAATAGAGTTTGGAAAAGTTACTTTTTTGAATACAGGTCTCAAAATCTCCCAGTCCAGGGGAATTCTGGGAGTTATAGTTAAGAACAGTTTTTGTGGGTTTTTTGTTACTGGTTCCATCAACAATCGTTGCTTACACATCATAATTGTTGTGGTGTGTGGTGCACAAAATGCTGTACAAACAACAAAAAACTTAGAATTCAAACAGCTTAAAGTAGCATTTTATCAGATGGAGAATTCTGCCCCACTTGTCTCTTGGTATGTTGTTAACTCCCTCTACCTCACAATGACCAAATTTAGGATCCCTTTCTAGATGTCAAGGCCTACTGTGTGAGCCTTATGCCACGAGATCCTCCATTTCTTGAAGGACATTGGTGAATTACATATATTCATTGCTGCATTGTTGATCACTTATGCTGCCCCATTGCATCTGTTCTGCTTGCTCACATAGGCCCATATCTACCTGTATGGGCCTCTTTAGGCTTTAAGATCTCCAGGAACAGCTTTCGTTTGGTCTTACCACCATATCAAGAACATTTGGTGGGAACAAGGGAAACGGCTTTCTTGGTGGCTGCTTCCAGACCTTGGAACTCCATCCCTAGGGAGGCTAAGATGGCTCCCTGACAGCTCTACTTCTGCTAGCAAGAGACAATTTTTCTGTTCCAACAGGTTTTTACAAATTTACTGCAAAGGTTTTTAACAGTATGCTGTTTTGTTGATTTTTACCTTTTGTCTTTTAACAGATTTGTTTTAAAGGAAAAAAGGAACAACATAAATGAAAATAACAACAATAATACTTTGGATTTTTGGATAATACTGTTGCTGATTATTTTTTTTCTTGCTGCTCTGAGAATTATTCTTCTGCAGCTTTGGGTGGTTCTAAGGATCTAATTTGACAAAGTTGGTAGTCCATGGATTTTAGGCAGCTTTAGATAATAATTCTTGTTCATTACATTAAATCCTATGATTTTTTGTTTGCTTTCAAAGAGGACAAATTCTCAATACATATACAACTTGCACTGAGAATGATAATTTTTCATGAAACACTTGAAGGTCAGGAAATGTATTATGTAGTTGTTTGTAGAAGTGATAAGACACCAGACCTTCCGGTAATGCATATGAGTCCATCTTGAGGGGCACCTGTGACACAAAAATATGTGGTCTTCAGAACAACGAAAGCATATTCCCTGGCACCACATAAAATTGAGGTGGTCCTGTCAGCTTCCAATACAAGTCTGTCCCAAGACATCTGAAAGCAAACAAGGTTTCTCCCTGCCCGCTCCCTCTTTATTAAGCTACATAGCACTCAATGCCAGCCAAGCAAGGTTGGCACATGAAGCAGAAAATCCCACAGGAGAAAGTCCCATAGTTTTGTCATCCATGAAAGAGGCCACACAATAGTAAATAACAATTTGCTGTCCATTTACATCCACAGCCTGGGGTGTCCACCTCACTCTTTCTCATGGTCTGACCAGTCCTTTCCCATGGCATGATGACCCAATATTTGGTGCCAGAAGTAGAACAAATTCAAAGACTTTGGGTGAATTTACTCATGTTTAAATAACTGTGCATTTGCAGATGTTCAGTCCCTTAAACATACAAATTGTCCTAACTGGGGTGGAAATATGGACAAATGAAAACCTAATAGATGTGACTACTGGGCCAGCTGGAGATGTCCTGAGCAGATTTGTAGCCTGGAGACAGAATGTTCTCACCAACAAACCAAGAAATGATGTCAGCCACCTCCTCATGTAAGGATTGTTCTTGTATATAAACCAGCCTGTGATTATATATGGGAACACATGGAAACTTGACTTTTAAAAAAGAACTTTATGTAGTCCGTAGCTGAGAGAATAATGCAGATTAGGGCCATTTGGTTAAATGCCATCCTGCACAATCAGGTGAGCATGTTCCATTTCAGAATTCAAATTTTTTATGCTTAGAAAGTTTGAGATATTTAGGCGGGGGAGAGTAAGAATGAAGTATCATGGGGACTGGACAATTTTGGTTCATGGATTGAATGAAGAAAGAGAAGGCTTTGTGGATGAGTGTTCAGGGTTGTTTTTTTTAAGAGAAAAAGAGTTATGTATTGTGGAGACTGGAAAACATTAAAAGAGAGATTTTGGTGCATGGACTAAACCAAGGAAAAGAGGTATATGGCTATAAAGGTGACTAGCTGCTGTTGTGTTAATTGGTAGGGGAGATGGGCACCACAACCTTCCAGCTGCTAGAATCCAAACCCAAACTTTCTGCATACTAGGTACTTTAGCAGAAAGCAAATTTATTCAAGCAAACTCAAGTTTATTTATGCAACAATGAGGACACAGACTGCATCTACAGAGTGCGTTTACAATGGTCTGATACCACTTTAACTGATATCCTGTGGAATCCTTGAGTTTATATTTTGGTGATGTAATTGGAATTTAAAAGAAGTCTTCAAAAGAAGACTATGACTAAGAAGGGCAGCAGTGAAGGAACTAGATAAGATCCTCGTGTCTAAATATTAATCATTAAATACCAAAGTCAGAATCAGTGAAGAAAACTGATGGGAGGGAAGATTAACACATTTGATATGTGGTGCTGGAGGAGAGTTCTGCATATACCACGGACCATCAGAAAGACCAATAAATGGGTCCGAGAGCAAGTTAAACCTGACCTGTCCCCAGAAATCAAAATGACCAAATGTAGACTATCATACTTTGGACATGTTATAAGAAGTCGTGATGAGGAGAAAAGATGACAGTGCAGTAGAGAAGGGGTTGAGCACTCTAGAGAGGGATTATTCAGTAAAGCCACAGCCCTGAGTTTGCAAGACCTGAGCCGGACTGTTGATGACTGTGGCTCTTGGAAGTGTCTCATTCATAGGCCACCGTGAGTTGGAGGTGATTTGATGAGACTCATGTCTACTTTTCTGAACAGGGAATTCTAACTACCTCACCAAACTAAGAAGCCCAGTATTCCATAGGATATAGGTAAGACAGTTAAAGTACTAGGAGATATACTCCCAGTACTTTTTATATAAAAGCTGAAATTCCTATAGGTTCTGCTCAGTCTGCTAAATTCTACACATTAGATTGCCGTAGACTGCCGTAGATTGCATCTGCAGAGTAGTTCCCAACATGAACAGATTTCTCGTTCCCACACTACATGCATTTTCTTCTTGTACTGCAGAGGCAGAAGACCATTTGGTACTGCAGTTGGAATGGCTTTTGTTGGGACAGTTTGTAGTCCAGCTCTTGGAGGATCAATTAGTACTGTAAGTACATTACCTTCCTTTTCTTCTGAACATACTGGTCTGTTAAAAAGAAGATACTTGCTTGTGTTCCACTTTTATCCAGTTCAATAGGATCTTGGAAAGTTGCCTTAATATTGGAGCAGCCTATAACACCTTTATGCGTACATATTCTAACTGTATAAATATAACTGTAGATTTTGCTTAAAGTGTCTTCAGCCCTTTCTGCATGAGGGGGCTGCACTGCAGTGGGGCCAGGATGGCAGCAGTTGGCTGGTTGTGCTTCTGCATGACGTCATCAGTGGCCCACTGCCATTTTACTCCCAAGCAGCGTGCACGTGAGGTATTTGCAAAATGGAAAAAAATCCATTTTACGCCTAGTATTGAATGGCACTGCCACCCTTCCTGACTGTGCAGAAGGGTGGAAGTGCACTGGCGACACCTGCCTCCCCAGTGCAGCAGTGGCAAGTTCCCATCTGCGCTGTGGAAGGGAGGAGGTGGGGCCAGTGTGCTCCCCTCCACAGCAACTTAGCAAGTTGTGGAAGGGATTATTCCTGGTGTGCTCCCCTCCCTGCCGGGGCTGCAACGGAAGGACTTATCAGAACCCCGTTATGCAGAAATGGCCTTACAAAAGGAACATCTATGCTGCTCTGTATGCCTCTGTCCTGGTTAGCCACTGCGACAAGAACTTCACTTGATGTCTTTCGGGAGAATTGGAAACTTTTGGCTTGATCACAGGTATACCCGTACAGGCTAGTGTGGTGTAGTGGTTAGGTATTTATTTGTATTCCATACAAGTAAATGAAGTGAAAAGATGGGGATTTGCTCTGCATTTTTATGGACTAACAGAAAATGGGCTACAGTCAGTTGAACAGTGACAGAGAACACACTTTTTCCATTATCATGAATCATATTCTCCTAGGATCCAGGGTGTATAGGGTGGGTGAGGAGTTGTCACCCTTGAAGATATTTTCTGTGATTATGTAAGTTCTGCTATACAAGGTGGCAGATGAATTTCTAGGTAGTTTGCAAACTAAGCTTTGCCAGCAGGGAAGGAAATTCAATTTGAGAAGGAATATCTGTGTGTTGCAAAGGTTTTATGCATTCACATCATTGTTAAACCATGCTATTCTCTGCCAGTTTGATAGTGGCACAGCGCTAGGTCATGCTACAATTGTTGCGCATGAACTGGGACATAACCTGGGAATGAATCATGATGATGAAAGATGTCCAGGTGCCTACATTATGCACAGTTCAGACAAGTAAGAGATCTTAATTCTTTTCTGTTAAAAAACCTGAATTTATTTTTGAACTATATGGATTATGATCTAATATGCCAGTCTGCTCTATTTATCCTAAAGCTCCCAGACTTTTACAATCATGCATTATAGTCCATCTGTGGTATAGTCCTGTAGGAATGATGTAGTGTATCATAGAAGTGGGTCCCATTTCCTAAGTTAGTGCTGATGCAGATTGCCCAACAGACATTTGACTTATTAAAATATTTGTCACTCTAAATGACTAGGAATCACACTTTTTTTAAGCTCACTTTGAAAACCAAGTATGCACTCACCACACAATTGGGGTTCTTTGTTTTTTTGGAAGGGATATTGATGCCACTTTGGCAAGTTTGGACATTGAAGTCCCTCAAAATTGGATAGGGTCCCCCAGAATTGGGCAGGGCCTCATTTAGCCCATGGATTATCTGTTGCATAGCCCTGTCCTAGAGTCAATATATGTTAGGCATATGTGAGTGCTTTCTACATAGACAAGAGATATATCATGGTCTTTCATAGATGAAGTGAATAGATATACCAAATGAGAGCTTGGAAGGCCTGCTTTTTTGGACTGCAACTCGTAGCATCCCCTAGCACATGCTGACCAAAGGATTTAGGGAATTAAAGCTCAGAAAAATAATATTTTCACAGTTTATGTTAAACTGAGTTCATCTTGTGTTTCCTAGTGGGTCCAAGAACTTCAGCAGCTGCAGTGCCAATGATTTTGAGCAACTCATCTTGAAAGGTGGGGGAACATGTCTTAGAAATGCTCCCAAACCAAGTGACATTTTCACAGAACCTGTCTGTGGCAATAACATTGTGGACAGAAATGAAGAATGTGATTGTGGCACTCCAAAAGTAGGTAATTTTAAAAATATCATTTAGATTTAGTATTCTATGCATTAATTTCATCATTTTTTTCATGCCTGCATTTGCCTATTGTAATAACAGCTAAGTGGAGAGCATAATGGGGAACGGGGAGGGGTAGATGACTGATACATGCTAATAGGTATGGGAGATGATTCATAGGTAGGCAAGTGGTGATTCAGGTGTAATAAAAATAGCATTTCAAGTAGTTTTATTGGGAAAGATGGCAATCATACAGGAAAACGTTCCAGTAAATTATGTTTGTATTTATTTCCCCAGATATAGTTATGCACTTTAGAAACAGAGGTACAGTTCAAAGTATTCAAACTAAGGATAAAACTTATTTTGGAGGGACTAGAACTCCCAAGACACTGCAGGAACCATGGCCAGTGGCAGTATGGTTGGAGAATTCTGGGAACTGTAGTCTTAAAAAACATCCCAAGCTCTGAAAAAGTATACTCACATCCAGTTATGCAGAATATTTGTCTTAAGTTGAATCTCATTGTGGTAAGTTGCTTTTGACAATTTGGCACAGAGTGCCCAACTGAATTTTTTTTCTTAACAGGAGTGTTCCAACCCTTGTTGTGATGCTGCCACCTGTAAACTGAAAGCTGGGTCAGAATGTGCTGAAGGTTTGTGCTGTGAAAAGTGTCAGGTGGGCTCCATTATCATTTCTGTGAAGCACAATCCTAAAGATCTTTATTAAGAAATAAAGCCCATTATGTTCAGTGGTGACTTACTCCTAGGATTAAGCGTACATAGGACTGAAGACTTAATGCAAGCCCTTTTTGCTTAAATGCTGAGTTTGGTTTTGAACTGAATTCTCCAGCACATTAAGCAGCATTAAGTATACCAATAAATACCAGCACTTTTAGTTCAGATGAACAACTTCAGTATTATATAGTTTAGACTGTAGTAGCTGATTTAGGGAGTATACAGAAGAGAAGCACAAGTGCAGATGAGATGTGATAAGACTGTGTCCTGCCCTCATTTTTCACTCTTCTTTCTCTTCCCATTTCTGCCTTTGAGAATAGAAATGGCCTAGAGGGTTCTGTCCAATCTTTTGGATAGACATATTTTAGGAGTGCTTTTGTTGTGTGTTTTTGACAGAGATTGAACTAGATGGCCCTTGTGGTCTGTTCCAGCTTTTTGATTCTATGATTCTTCTATTCCACAAACAGTCATCACCAAAGTGTTTTTTTTTCTCCTTTTTCTCCTTTGCCACGTCATGTTTGAATGTCACAATACTTTTATGGTCATGAGGCAATAAATAAACAAACAAATAAATAATAAACATCCTATTTTCTAGTTCAAAGTGGCAGGAAGCGAGTGCAGGCCAAAAAGGAATACCTGTGATCTCCCTGAATATTGCAATGGAACATATCATGACTGCCCAGAAGATGTGTATATCATGGACGGCTATCCCTGTAACAATAAGAAAGATTATTGTTATAGTGGAGTTTGTCAGAATTATGATTCTCAGTGTGAATCCCTCTTTGGAAAAGGTACATTTTAAATGCTTTATGGCATGTGTTAATATAAATGAGATAGGCAGAAATGTCTATGCAGAAAGAGCTGAGAAAAAAAAATTGTTTCTTACCAATAAATATTTATTGTTTTAATAGGAGCAAAAAAAGGACCAAATATTTGTTTTGAAATTGCAAATAGCAAAGGAGACAGATTTGGCAATTGTGGAATGTCTGGAGGAAAATTTGTTAAATGCACCCAAGCGTAAGTAACCGGGAAGTTCTATTTGTATTCTGTAATCACATTAAGATTCCAGTTCTGTGTACACTTAATTACGGATGAAGCCTCAGTGAACACAATAGCCACTTTTGACCAAGTGTCTGTGGCTTAATAAACCATGGTTTACATAATTGTGGTTGAGTACCAGGTTACTCCCTCACTGGCCATCCTTACTACTACTACTACTAGTACTACACATTAGCTCTTAGCTTCCATTAAACTGGAATTCCCTGTTAAGTCCAAGCCCTGGTTTAATGTTGATTAACACACCAGAATAATAAAAGAATTTATTGTCTTGGATAATTTACTAAAACTGAGCCAAAATTTCCCAATCAGCAAATTCTGACTTAGTCTAAAACAAGATGAAGCATACCTACAAAATGTATAAAGCTTCGATGATTATCAAAATGTAGTCTCTGTTGCTTCTGAAAAGAACTTGCATAGAATAGGAGGCAAAACTGTAGTGCAAACACAACAGAAAGCTTCTTTGGTTGGAAGGGTAGATTTATTTTATCATGTTTGCTGTGTTGTTTGTTTTAAAAAAAGCCAATAGATTTATGTTTTAACTGTTGAGACTGTTTTTCTAATAAATCTTACTGATCACATTATGGCTTATCTAAGCAAACTGAAGAAGTGGTAATGGATAGCTGATGATAGATATATTGATCAATTTATTGAGTTAGTCTATTGACCATTTCAAACAATTACATTGAGCCAAAATAAAAATATGCCATCTAGTAAATTAAATACTTTCCCCTCTTTCCATCTCTTTTCCCCTTAAGTTAGCAGCCTTGGATGTAAAGAGAACAGCCCTCTGGGACACACAATGGTTAGAACTCAAAAAGAAGGTGAATTTGTCACAGACCAGTTTCTCATGTGAGTCAGAAAATGGCCCAGATAATGCTCCCTACAGCTTGAATATAAATGGCACTCAAGTAGATAACATGCCAGATCCTCTATTTCTTGGGCACTGCATATACACAATCTACTTGTAAGTGGAATGCACTGAAATCTTCCCTGCAGGATCATTGTGTCCATCATCTCAAACCAGAGATGAGTAAAAGGAACACACTGAGTCCTTTTCATCTCAAGGAACAGATATTTCTCTCCCTTGAACTGTGACTTGACTCTAGTGAGCCATTTCAAAACCCTAGTGGTGGACAAATAATATCAGGTTGGGCTCTGATGTCAGTAACTCTTAAACTAACTACATTTTTATAGTATTGTTGGTCCCCATTAGGACCTCCAGACCAAAGCCATGGCTAGGCAATATCAGTTTAAGTGATACTAATTGCCAGAATGCAACAGGATTTTTGTTTCTGGCATCCTGTTCTAGATCTGCCTGACCCTCTGCAAAATAACAGCAATTAATAACAACAGCAATTTCAGCAGTTATAATTTCAGCTAATTTCAAGCATAGATGCACGCTGTCTATTATCTGAGGAGTCACAAACTGATCTCATTTGCCATTTTAGACATTTCCTCATTATTCTGCAATCTGCATCAAGCCAGGTTGATTTTATATTCCTAGGGTTGCTACAACTGGCTTTAACCAGGGTTTGATCTGAAGACCTATTGTCTGAAACACAAAGAGAACAGAATGAATCTTCATATCTAGATCACAAACCATATCTTTCAATGTTCTACCCATACATGAATTCATAAAACTCTTGATATTTAAAGTCTCCACTTGGTACCACCTTAACCTTTTTCTCATTTGCTATGTTCAACCTACTTGAAATGCATTTATAATACCAGGCCACTGGTCTCTCATCAGAATCTACACTTAAATGGGCTGATATTGACTGGCGATCACTTTCTTCTCTTACATTTACTGTTATACCTGAAAACAAATGGACACCTTAACTGGAAACACATAGTCTATGATACTGCCAGCAAAATTTGTGAAGTGTGGATATGGATATGGCCACTTTTTATTCATTTTGTCATCCTTTTTAGAATGGTCTTTTGTGCACTTATGTGAGCCCTCAACTTGAATTTTGCTGTTGTCATTACTGTTTCCCTAATTATCCCTCTCCCTGCCCGTCTCTTATAACCCATCCTGGATTATAAAGAATTCAATCTATGTTGTTAAAGCCCATTGCTTTCCAGAATATATACACATACATACATACATACATACATACATATATACACACACACATACATACATACATACATATATACATATATGAGATAGCTCAGAATCAAGCAGACCCATCTGCCTGATCTTTGCCTTCCACTATTTCTCCCCCTTGGTTAGCTGTTAAATTATAATTAGTTCATGATGTAATAGCTGGGGACTTAGAAATACAGTCTGAAAAGTGTTTTTCCTGATTTTCCACATTTAGCTGAATCAAAGTGTTACCCCAAAACACAGGTGCCACAAGGGCCAACCCGTGATGCCATTACCTCCTTGTAAAGGTGGGGAATTAATTAGCTCAAAATCAGAAGGCTAACGAGAGGGGGGCACTTAGCGAGATCTTGCTATCAATGTTTATGGGCTCATGCAGGAAAAGAACCTGCCGAAGATTCAAAAGTAACCTAAAAATGTGTTTTTATTGAGGAAATTCACTCATGCATGCACACAAAATACAAAAAGTCAAACATTCACACAAGAGCTAACTGAAGGAGAAAGGTAGGAAAAATTATGTATAAAGGCTGAGGGGTTTGGGAGGATTTATAATTACCAGTCCAGAAGACTAGCGAAGAGCAGATATGTATTTTGGCTTAGGTAGGACTTAAGGACAGTTCTCATTCAGGAGCCAGACAGATAGAGTGATGGGTAGACCTTCAAGAGACTGCACTGGGTATCCTGAAATCAGGGGTATTTGTACCCAAAAAATAGCGTGTGGCAGTAGAAGGTATGTGCAGTTTCTGGTGTGGAACAATGGGAGTTGCAACACAGACAATGGACTATCAACCCACTAATGTTGGCAGTGTTTGGATGACAAAGACATGATGACTGTTGTAATAGCTCTGTATTGTAGGTGCTAAGAGGCAAGAGGAAAGAATCCAGGTGTACAGGGGATGGGTTTCTGTCAATCAGTGTCCTGATGGTCTTCTCACAGTGGCATTCGCTAGAAAATTCCAGCTTCTATTATTCTCTGGAACAGCAGTGATCTACCTGATAACTGACCTAGGTTATACCAAGAGGGTTTTTAAGGCTGACTTGCCCGTCTTTCTCACATTTACAGTCAGATTTCTTCCCTCACTCATCTCAATCACCTCTCAGGCTTGAATTTGATATTAGTGCCAATTAAAGTGTGTTGCCAATTAAATATGATGCCAATCAGATATGGTGTCTATCCAAACCATACTGATATTGGGGACCCCCAAAGCAGGGCCTTACAAAAGTCTCTTCCTGCTATAGTTCTTTCCAGAAATATAAATCTGTGGGAGAGCCAATTAAGTTAATTGAAGCTCTTGAATTAACAGGCTCTTATAAGGCACCTTTCAGGTTTACTGACCAATCCATAGCTATATGATCCAGTGGCGGTGCATTCTGCAATAACTCAAATTGTTCTCTCTATTCATTCAGTGTCTTTCCTTCTCAATCCTGTGCACAGAAATTTGCAACTGTGTAACTGTAACTGTTTTTTTTTTTTCTGGCATAGACTTGAAGGGCCATTGTGGGAGTGGAGCCAACTCTTCATATGTCTTTCTGGTAAACACCATGCCAGCTATTGCACAAAAACTCCATCAGAAATCTCCAGCTGAATGTAATTAACCCAGTCCACTTTTTGCAACACAGTCTATGAGACAACATCATGTAGTTATAAATTTAACATCTGACCAAGGGGAAGAAGGACTGGAGGGCAAAGATCAGGCAGATGGAACTGCTTGATTCTCCAGAGAATTATCCCTTATTTAAAAAAAAATTCTACTGGAAAACAATGGGCTGTTAACAACATTGACTATATCCTTTATAACCTAGGCACAGGAATAAGATGGAGAGAATGGGGGAGAGACAAGTTGGCTTGTGAATAATCAAATCCATTAAGGTCAAACCCACAAATGTGGAGGGAGGACTGTAGTAGTTTCTAAATTCTTGCTCTGGCAGTTTGGCAGCTAGGGGACCAGAGATAGCTGTATAAAAAATTGGACCAAACAGAAGTATGCATGTTTGTATGAATATACAGAAGCTATTTTTACATTTGTGGTCATACTTCCCATATTCTTTGTCACATTCATATTTGATTTTTCTCCTCTCAGCAATAGTCTCTGTGGCAAGCTTCACTGCACATCTGTCAGTCAACAGAACCTTCCTTCCCAAGTATACATCCAAAATCAGGGTGGTGTTTCCTGTGTGACTACAGAGTTCGACCTCGGGTCAGATGTTCCTGATCCAGCTCTGGTTCACAGAGGCACTACATGCGCAGAAGGAAAGGTAAGAAGGTTCTCACCAATACCTACACAATGGCAGAGCTGGAAACAAGATTCAGATTCTTTCTGTGTAGCCTCATTATGTCAGTGTTTCCAATTTCGTCTTAAGAGTTCCTGTTTTCACTTGCCCATATGCTCTGAACAAAGCAGCAGCAGGTGGCCATGCAGCTCTTGAACACACAAAAAATCCCTATGAGAAAAAAAAGAGGCAGCTATGTTTGCAGAGCTGGGGAATATTTATCCTCCCAGATTTTTGAGATTACAACATCTACAACCCTTATCATTAGCTATACTGACTTGGGCTTCTAGGAATTGAAATCCAAAACATCAAGAGGGCCAGAGTTTCCCCACCTAGTGGAGCAGGAGGATACGTAACATACTTGTAAACAAGATGGTATGGAGTGTGTACTTTAATTATATGAAAATTAATGTTTTTAAACTGTGTGGTTGTTTGGCAGAGCAGTGCTGGAGAACAGTTCATTAAAAACTGGAGCAAAGAAAGTATGTGTGATTTATACTCCTGATTTTTAACTGTACAGTGGGTCCTCCATATATGCAGGGCTTTCATTCCAGGAATTCCCGCAAATAAAGAAAAATGCAAATGCTCACATTCCATTATATTCAATGGCAATGATGCACATAAGGATACTTCAGTGTGTGTGCAAACACATTGCCTCAGTTTTTGGTGTACATATGTGATGCTTTGTGTGAGCTGGAAATCATGCATATGGAGGTCATGGGTAAGGAGTGGCCACTGTATTCTTTAATTTCATTCATTTGAATGAGATAGGTTTGAATATAGTTCTAAACCATGGTTTAGAGCAAGGCTGGGGAACTTCAGGCCCTAGGAACCAAATCTGGTCCTCCTATGTTTCCAAACTGGAGTTCTTGAGGTGGGCCTTCTCCACGGCTTGATTGTTTCTCATGTTTTGTACAGGGCATGTTTTTCCTATTCTAAAAGGTAGAAATAATTTTTCTAATGCTTTGTGACTGGTAGCAAGATGTCTAAATTAAATTAAATTAAATTAAATTAAAATCTGTTAGTATTTTTGATCTTGTCCTTTTGTTCTGCCCACCACTCAGACATGGTCCCCAAGAAATTCTCTGCAAATGAATTTAGCCTTTGAACTGAAAAAAGGTTTGTTTGCTGCTGTTTTTAGCCATTTTACACTAATGAAAGGGTTTAGTGTTTAGTCTTACGTGCATGAACTGTGGCATGCCTCAACTGCTTGCTTTTCCTTCCCCTCTCCTCTCTTCTGGCACACTCCAGAGGATGAGATTAAAAGTATCAGTTTCTAGTTTTTTTACTAACCAGTGTTCCCCTTTGTTCTTTGTTAGTTTTGAATAGTTAGCAAGTAAATCAGAAGCAGCTATTCAATACTGGCCTGTTTGAATGACCTGGTTGGTTTGTATTAACCAGTTCCCCAAGTTTAGATATAAAAGGGAACATCTTATAGTCTAAAAATGAAAGGTAAGCTTTGGTTTGTTCCCAAATAAAAAACACGTTGTATCTACGAAACACCAATAAATGTTGTGTTGCACCAGTGGCTTTATTTTGTTCCTCCTTGAATTACCAGTTTTCGACTGGTGACTTGGCCACAGATCAATATAGTCAGGCTCACATCAACATTAAGGTACGGTTTAGTGTTACATCTGAATGTGTCCATTGTCTCTCCATTGTGTGACTGAATTTTTAAAGATATGGTACACTTTGTAATTTGATTTAAAAATTACTTTAACTTTTTTTCAGGCCTGTGTTGATTCCAAATGTGTGAATGCCAGCCTGCTTGGTTACAACTGTGATGTAAAGAAAAAATGTAACGACCAAGCAGTAAGTAAGAAAATGATTATACTATTCCAGCAATAGAGTAAAAAAGCATTGTGTAATGTCCTAATAACCTAGCATACAACAATTCATCTTAAACTATTTTCATGTGATCTGTTATGGTCACTGTGGCTACAAAAGGAGTCGACAATATATAGTATGAATAGTTACTTCCTGCAACATGCCTTTCATGATGCCCACTTCATTAATGGCTTTTGGGGCAATTGGCTCATCTCTACAGCAGACCTGTATATATTTCCTTCCATCTCTCTCAGTCTATTTTCATTAATTACATGCTGTGCTTGGTTTAAAACATTTAAAATGTAAATTTGACACCTAACATTGTGAACAGTGTTTCCAAAAATAATGTGTCTTCTCCCTAATGAACTGCATCTCCAAGAACAATCATTCCACTTTGTTTACCTTTTCTTAGCTATGAGGTATCTATTGTTACTCGTAACAGTCATATGTAATATTTACACACTAAACTGTAACAAGGGGGACAGAGACAAGACCAACCTTTGTCTGAACTATTCACACATAGGTTTCTGTTCCATTTATTCTGAGAAGATTATGGACATTGCTTTGCTTAGTAGCCCTGCTACATTACCTGTCGAGTTAAACATTGAAATGGTGGTTTTTCAGAATTTGGAGAAATTAACTTTTTGGTACCACAACTCGCAGAATCCTTCAGTAAACATAACGCTACCCAATGGTCATGTTTGCTTGGAGAGTCTGTGTGTTGTAGTCAAAGTAACAGTTCTGAGCTTATCACAACAAAAGACCTTCCTCAGTGAGGCAAGATCATGCCAGCTCAAGAAATAACGGGAAAAGAGAGGCGGAATGCATCATCTAGTTTCCTTTCCAAATATTCTATTTTTATTCCTCCCCTCCCTACATCTTTTGTAGGTATGTAACAATAAGGGCAATTGCCATTGTAATCCTGGATGGGCACCTCCTTTCTGTGACAGATCTGGTTATGGTGGCAGCATAGATAGTGGCCCAACTCATATAGGTAAGATTCACATGTCTTTCATTCTCACTAATGCAATAATTTCCTTCCTGTTGGGGGGAAGCCTTCTTAGGATGGCCATTTATCCTACTTTACAGAGGATGGTACTTTACTACCTCCTCTACTAGAAGGGTTGTCTAGTCCAAGTCTAGTTCTAAAGTAAAGAACCATAAGAGAAGCAAACAGAGGATTTGAAGACATCTAGGCATCAGCACTTGGCGTCTGGAGAGCAGACTCAACAAACGATGGGCCACCTGCTAACAGTCTTTCCCACTGTGGTGAAATGTATCTTATTTGTACATAAATTCCAGTCATAACTTCTAAATGTGTATATATGCTTAGACATTAGCTTATGCACATTTTATATGAAGTTATGCCTTTTTTTTTGACAACGATAGATTTTTTGCTTTTTTTTTTTTGGTAATCAGTAAGCAGTCACCCTGTGCTATTTATGGTGGTTAAGATACCTCTTGTTGGCTTAGAGATGAGATCCAGCAGATTCCTGTCTTTGTCATTTATTCAACAGTTTATTATTACTAAGAAAACCCTATATAGTTCATCACTAATTAGATACAGGTGTGACAGGATCTGAGTATTTTGTTCTATTTGATCACATCTACAGACAAATTTCTCTTTCAGAAAACCAACAAAGATAGCAAGATCTTTGTTGGTCACTTAGGGCAAACATAAAGGGTAGACTTCCAAGAGCCCACGGTCACCAGTAGATCAGATTCAGGTTGCAAACTCAGGTCCATGGCTTTCTAGACTGAGTTTTCTAACTATAATGTGATCTTCCTGTTTTCCTCCTCCCATCCATTTTACCAAGCATTATCCTCTTCAAATGAGTCATGTCATTTTATGATATGTCCCAACAGCCTCAATATGGTCATTTTGGCTTCTAGTGAGAGTTCAGACTTGATTTGCTCTCAAACCATTTATTAGAGTTTTATTAGAGTAGTCTGTGGTGTCTGTAAAACTTACGACCAAGTAAATGTGCCTTGGGATGCCTTGGAAGTAAACCTCACTGAACAAAATGAGACTTAATTCTGAGTTACTCTGTGTAACACTTGGTCACAAGTTAGTGAGAATGCAAATTTCTGCTCCTCTTAATCCAATGTGGAAGCTGTTTTTATTTATTTCTAAAAGCAGAAAAATCAGCTGCAGATACTAGATGGCCAATTACTTAGGCATGGGAAAAAGTGTGATAAAAACTTGTATTTACCTAATAGGTAATATGTGGCAGGTGACTGGGCTAGAAAATGGTGTTGAGGTTAAACTCTGCCTGTTGCAGCACCACAGTCCTAATCCAAATGAAGCAAGTAACTTTCATCTTCTTCCCTCCCTTAGATACATCACTTCGAGATGGCCTCCTCATTTTTTTCCTCCTCGTGCTACCTTTGTTAATTCTGCTCGTGGTTGTGATTGTTAAAAGGGATGCAATTAAAAGACGGCTCTGCAGAGAATGTAGAAGGCGTCAGAGGTATAAGCAAAAGCAACAATAAACAAAACAGGCCCCATCTTGATAAGGTTAAGACAGGACTGTGTTAAACAAAGGACATGAATTAGGCCAAAGGAAAAACATAATCACTGAAATAGAGATATCAGTAGTTGTGCCACTGCTGTGGAACACCCTCTTTCCCCATGCACTTCATCCCTCTGAATTCTGGAAGCAGATCAAAACTTCCTTTATCAAAGAGCCATTGAACTGTTTTGTGTAGAGACAATAGCTTTTTTTAATAATAAACTTTTTTTTTAATCTTTGTAGACAGCTTTACAACAGAAATGGGTACTTTGTGGTCCTCTAGATATTGTTGAATTGCAACCCCAGGATTCCTCACCATTGCTTATTCTGCGCAGTGCTGCTCATAGTTGGAAGTTCATCTGGATAATCATACAATTCCCACCTCTGTATATCAAATTTGTAGCTGTGGGGAGGGCACTCAAATAAGAATTCTGCACCCACTCATGGAATTTTCTTTCAATACTCAAATTTCTTGCACTGCAGTAACTTAAAATTCCAGTTGAGCATTTAGAAATAGACTTTAGGCATCCAAAGAAAAGGGGCAGCAAAAATACCAAGGGAATGCTAATATAGCAAATCTAAGAGTTCTAGGTGTGAATGATTTTCAGTCTCTGCAATGCTAGAGTTTTGAGAAATAAAGAAAAGTTTCATTTGGTGGGCTGAATTTGTGTTTGGAGAGCAAGGCCTAAATTTTGCCCACCCCCGTACTCCCAGCTACAATCCTGGAAGCACTTTGTCTTCTTCAAATAGAATAGAATAGAATAGAATAGAATAGAATAGAATAGAATAGAATAGAATAGAATAGAATAGAATAGAATAGATCAGAGCACAGCACAAAACTGAAATCCAAAGTCAATGATGAAATACTGAGATGTGAAATTATGACCAGGCTCATAATGCATAGATTCATTATGTCACAACCAAGTTGAGCCTTTAATATTATTTGCACCATCATTAGTTTTACTAATGTGTTTCAATTGTATTTTCAGAGTGAAGAATGCAGCACAAGCAAGACAGAATAAAACTCAAAATGAACCTAAGGACCCCAACACTGTAAATAGTAGGCGGGTAAGAATGTGTGTTTGATCAAAATGTCTGTTTGAGTAAGTGACACTATGAAAGGGATGCCAGCTCTCTGTAGTCCCTGTGGATTCCTTCCTTCCCTACTTTAATCAGTTATTTCCCACTTACAAATGTTGGTTTTCTGTTGCTGAACATTAAACCAGTTGCCTTAAAATAATGCACAGTATTTTTTAGAATGTTAAAAAATAGAGGTGGTTTTAATACTATTCCAAGAAACATAGTTTCTTCTTACCATATGTTTTATTTTCCATTCTCAGCCAGCAACATCCAGTTCCGGAGTCTTTACGATATCTCATTTTCCTGCACCAAGGTTTGCACTTTTCCATATACTTTTATGTGTGTAACTGGCTACCATCAGGGCAGTTTCTTACACAAGGGATAGGAAACCCCTTTTCTGTTAAGGGCCACATTCTTGCAGAGTAATTTATAGTTGGTGGGTGGGGCTGCATGTTGGTGGTGAGTCAATCTCTTTTTAGGATGTGGGTGGGAAAAGTGGAGCCTCAGTACAAAATTGTTCTTTAAAAAAAATGGGTTCAAAACTGCCCCTAAATCACTGAAACTTGCAAAAATACTGGAAACAAATGGTGATTTTGTTGTTCCCTCCCAAGACTTGGAAAGCCCTGAAAAAGATGGGGAAAATGGCTGCTTTTGGGCCAAAAAAGGAAACTGGAATAGATGTAGCATCATGTTCAGTCATTCGCAATGTGGCCTGTGAGGGGAGGTAGAACAATGGCAACCACCCCCACAACTTAGTTGCCCATCCTGATTTAGGTTATCATCAATCCTCCATCTATGTTTGTCTTTCACATACACACAGACACACACACATGTACCTCAACACATAGCTGTTGTTGAGCTTGGCTTCCAGCCCTCGGCTTACTATCTAAAGCATAGGGGCTTGAATGGGTTTCAGTAGCTGAAGGTGGGGGGTTGGAATACAGAACGCTTTAATTTTTTTAAACTCAAGAGCAGGGTAAAAAAGGAACACAGAGGGCCAGTGCTCGATACAGCCAGCCCCTTACACTTGGAAGCATCCTCCTCCTCCCACTCACTATCCTTCATTCTACTTTAATTCAACATCCCCTTTCCTTCCTTCCCCACCACATTCACCTTGGACTCATTTCACCCACTCATGCTGCATCTCTGTCTCTTTTGAAGAGTACAGTGTCTTTAGGTGGCCACCCAGCCCTTCTTCGTGGCCACAGTTACTCCTGTTTATTTGTTGGAGGGGAGGTCTGAAAGGACATTTCTTTAAATCAGTAGCAAAATGCTGGATGCACAGAGGTGGAACCATGAAGACATTTACTAAACAAGGTAACAAAATGATTTAGCACAATGTCAGTAGTTGTGATACTAGAGACTCTTCTATATTTACAGCATAATACTATACTACACATATTTACTCAAAACATAAGCCCTACTGAATCTTACTCCAGTGGTGGAGCTTGGAGTGTGTGGAGGGGGCGGGGCTATGGCACAGACAGTGTGGCCACTGTGCATGGAGGCATGGCCGTGATGGCCAGGGCATGCGGGGGTGTGGCTATGGGCCTGGATGCCTCAGAAACACTGCCACCCGGGGCGAACCGGCTCATCCCTATGCAACTGCCTTACTCTCAAAAAAAAAAGATGTAAGACTGCAATAGCTTAATTGAACTACAGCCAAAATGGAGATGGTTAAGAGCACTACTGTGCTTGCTCAGAGCAGAAAAGCAGCAGCTTTGCTAATGATGCATTTTTCCAGGTCTCTGCAAAAAGAATTGCAAATTAATTTGGTCAGGGGCTGCAACAGCTAAGTACAAATAAGATAGCTTAGAAGAGCCTTTATAGTGCTCCATGTGTATGTACGCCTACCTTCAAGTTGCCTGTTGACATATGCTGATCTCATGAATTTCATAGGGTTTTCTTAGGAAAAGAATACTCAGAGATGGTTTCTCCAGTTCCTTCCTCTAAAATTTAGTCTACAGCACCTGGCATTCATTGGGGGTCTCGCATCCAAATACTAACCAGAGCTGATCCTGCATATTTTTCAAGATCATATGGTATCTGGTGCCTTTAAAGGTATTTAGGCCATCTTTTTTTTTTCCATAACTAATACTCAAAGCTATGTGGAAACAGTTTTAGATGGCAGTTTAAAACATCTGTCTCACTGTCATTCACCATTCACCAGTGGAGTTTCACCTGGAGTAATCAGTAAGTATAACTATTCGCATCAACAAACCAGACACTTGTAATATATATGTATCTATCTCTTTTAGGCCCCCAGTTCGAGGTCAGCCTGGGCCACCCACACAAAGGCCTCCTTTACGACCCCCAATCCCGCCCAGGCCTGTTTTCACAAATGCTGCTTGAAGAACTATCAGTGATTTAGATCGACACCTCAAGTGTACTAGGAAAAATGTGCCAATGCTACGTCAGTAAAATGTTTTAAGGAGTATTATTTTTATCAACATACACGTAAAGACCTCATTTTAATTGGAAAAGACTGCTACAGTTTTGAGTAATTTAACTTAAAAATATCTCAAGTTTTCTTTTTCTTTCTAAATCAGTAGATAGGCATGAGAAGTCTACATGGTATTACTTGCATTGGCTATATGGTCCTCAGATCTCATACGGATAAGGTCTTTCCCCAAGCGCAGATGTGGTCCGAAAGGCATCATTAGAACACATGTCATTTTGGAAACTGTAATAGCAAGCAAAGGGAAAGAGAGGCTGGGTATATTCTACAGGACTGCAGCACATGAGGAAGGGAGATGTAATAGCTAACTATGATTCCATTGGGGGGAAAAACAGCTGCCCCAGCACATATACAACTGTTAGGCGGGGGCAGGAGGAACCTCCCAGTAGTGCTTCTGCAGAGGTTTACCAAAAACGCAGCAAGGGAGGAGAGAATTAAGCCTTCACTTAACACACTCTGCAATCCCAGTGAAGGAAGATTAAACTTGTTCTTCCCTCCTTGCTGTGAGCCTTAAGAAAATTGGAGAGGGAATCATACCTGCAATCATGTGAGAAACTGATGTAGTTTCTCATTATGTGTTTAACTCATGTCTGCTCATGTCTTTTTTGACACAGGATGAAATCCAATGGTTAGTCTCAGTTAAACTAAACCTATAGAATCAATGGAACTCACTTAAGTGATGATTTATTCCCACTCATTCAGCTGGGCATACTTTAGTTTGACATTAACAACAGGATTTATCTCAGATTTTCTAGAAATAATTGTTCCTTTAAATTCAACTGCCCTGAACATAAACCAAACTGTGAATGAAATCTAATGAAGGAAGAGTCTTGAGACTAAAAAATACTTGAGGAGGTATTTCTTTATAAGCATCTTCCCAATGTGCTAATGCAATTTATAATACAATTTTTATACACTTTCTTAATATATTTTCCCCTAATCAGCAAAGGGTGTCAATGTCCTGATACATGTATCCAAAAAACTGCAAACTACTGCAACCTCTTATCGCTTGTATGTTCTTCCTCATTAATAACTTTTGCCATCCTGACCATATTCTCATGTAACTTGCCACTATATGTCCCATTTTTCATTGGTGAAATATTAGGGGGTATGACTGTGTAATTTGGCCTCAAACCTTACCTGTTCACATGTAGCCTATGGTGCCTTTATTTTGCAACTGAAAGACTATACAATCTAATGGCTGTGAATGTTATATGTTTGGAATTAGTAAACCATTTTTAGGGATACTCTTTGAAGTAAAGGATTTCATTGTTCTCCCTCTACCAATGCAATCCTTTGCATGTTTACTCATAAGTCCCATTATGTTCACTGAGCTTATTCCAAGCAAGTTTGTACAGAACTGTGGACTAAGTTACTTTAAATAAAATGCAACAATGCCTTCCAGTAATCACAAGGATAATTCAGAAGACTTGAACCATTTGTGTAATTTATTAAACTGGCACTCCTTGAAGTTAGATTTGGTAGAAGTGTAATAGGACCCAAATTTCATCTAGCAATGAGGCAAGAATAGTTTGTATCCTTATAATTTTATTGCCTCTTTAAATCAAGCATCAAAATTGTCTTATTTTCTAACTATAATTTCTAATTGGTAAAGGTATGATATGAAAGAGATCAAAGTATGATAAGAAGAAGATATACATTTCATAAATCCACAAACTGATACCTGTTTAAAAAATGTCATGCAGATTTTTTTTTAAAACAGAAGTCTGGAAATCAATGTAACCAATTAGTTAAATCTATAACCTAGGTCTGTATAACACAAAGTTCACCAAACCATCTGCCCAGCAAATGCCTGACAATGTCATCTTTAACAATTTATCAAGCCCCTGCTTGATCACCATGCACAGTTAATAGGCTGTTTGCTTTGGTGAGTCTTACCTTCTGCTATTATATTCTATGCAAAGGCAGGGTTTTTTCCCCATAGTTTTGGGAAATTGTTGGTGTCCAATTTTACTTGCCTTAATGTACAGAGGAACAAAAGAATAGTGTGCTGCTTAAAAGCCACATTGTCTACACTCTATGTACAATATTGATTTTTAATGTTTACATGATCTTAGAAATTCAACATTCACATTTAGCTTCTTTTTCTAGATGGAGCAAAGTAAGCACTGCTTAGAGAATGTGAAACTCTACTAACAGATCTCAAATTTGTAATGATACTGTTTTATCAAGAGATTTTCTAATACATAACAATATATAACAATGTTATTTGCAGTTTTGCACAAATCACTATGTAATACTAGCAGAAAAATGTGTTACACAATCTTATATTTAAGTGAAAACCGTGTGAATAATTTTGTAAAAAAAATAAAAAATATATCTTGCCATTTAAATTGCATAGTCTTTTTTTACAAGCTGGTAATATTTCAATAATAATTCTTAAAAATCAGTAAGAGAAGAGTAATTTGTTTATTTCATAATAATGCTTTCAGTATTTCTGTTCAATAAATAATGCATGTAGTACACAGTATAGAGAAAAAATGGAGCTGCAATAAGACAATCATTGCTATCATTTAATGGTTATTTGTAAATCAGATAAAAGATTTTGATATTTTCAATGGAATACTCAATTATGTCAGCTTAAAAGTGACACTATTTAGAATGGAAAATAAGTTCTGTTTGGTGGATTAAAATTGTCAGAATCATTACTTGCAGTGATGTCATTCATTATATCAATATTAAGAATTCAAGGGTCTTAAATCACTATGGGAACAGAAGCATTTTCAAAGGTGGGTCGTCAGACCTGCCTTCTGATCCCACTATGAAATTAAAATATTGGCAGATCTGTTCCCTTCCTTTATAGCAGTGTATATTCTGCTATGTTTTATAGCAATAAAAATGCCACTTTTATTCATTTCATTTTTAGACCAAAACAAGTAAAACAAAACTCTCTAGCTATCTTGTATTATAGGCTAGCTGGAAAATAAGACAGAAATCATAATACAGTCAGCCCTCCACATTTGCAGGTTTCACTTTTGAGGATTTGATTATTCATGGATTATTTGCTGTCAGCTCTGCTGCTGCCCTACGCCATTTTTAATAGGGACTGCAAGCCTTGTGAGACCGAGAAATTGTGAACAAGGCTAGCAAATCGCTATTAAAAATGGTGTGGGGCAGCAGTGGAGGTGGCAGTAAGCCCCACTAGCCGCCCACTTCTGCCTTATGAAGGAACCCTGATGCCTCAAAGGAATCCATGGTGGGTTGAATACGGTGATCATTCAGTTTTTTCACTTTCACGGGAGTCCTGTGCCCCTAATTCTAGCAAATGTGGAGGGATGACTGTAATATATGTATCAGTTTGCATGGTTCATATCCCCACTTAGCCATGGAAACCCACTGGGTAACCTTGGGAAAATCACACTGCCTCAGCCTCAGAGGACAGCAAGGCCATTCTAAACAAACGTTGCCGTGAAACTCCTGTGAAAGATTTGCCCTAGGGTTACCATAAATTGGGAATGACTTGAAGTCACACAAGTGATTTTCAGATTTATTTTAAATGATTTGATTGGTAGAGATTTGTATATATATTGTGATGTCTTTGTATATACATTTAGATTTCTGATTTATAATGTATGTTTTGATGCTTTGGTATAAACCATTCTGAGATGTTATTGGATGTGACAAACTTTCCCTAAAGCTAATAAATAAAATATCTCTTCTGTAGTCAAATAGCACCATTTATGCACAAAAGGAAGGTGGCAGCAGACTTGTGTGAAGCCCATATTTTGCAGAAAATAAACAAAACAAAAATTCATGAGGTGAGGAACATCTCTGAATTCTACCTGATGGTGGTTGGGCATAAAATGGAAAATCATGGAAAATGAGATACTGCAGATTACAGTTCCCACTTGTGTTGTCTTCAATACGTATGAAGCCAAATTATCTTCAGGAGGTATAATCAATTGGGAACATATCCCTAATTTGGCATCTCAAGCCCCAACATTATTTGTAATGGGGGAAGGTACAGCAGCAGCACCAGTGCTTAGTTTCTAAAGTACAGAATTTTAAAACACTCCTTCCAGAGTTTGCACGCCAAAATCCCTCACATCATTCTCCTCTTTGTTTTTCAACTTTCAGTTCCTGGTTTTATCCATTACTTTAACCTCCAGAATTTTCATTTTTGAAGAGAGTTTGAGTTTGAACATCCTTATTCTCCATGGCTTCAAAGTTTCCCATTTCTCAAAAGCTGAGGATACCACTGCACCAAAGCCATGCCTCCACCTTCCCCCTTGGCTGTGCACACAGACCTTGATATACATTTATAGTGAATGTAGTGTCTAGAGATACACATTTATAGATTTCACTCATTTATAGTGAAATCCTATACCCAACTATTCAGTTCAGTGGGACTTGCTCTCAGGTAAATGTGTATAGAATTGCAGCCTTAAGTTGAAGAGGAGAAAGCAGACAATGTGAGCTGGCAGTCAATCACATATCAGCCTTACAAAGGGCACAGCTTTGCAAAGGACACTGGTCTACTAGTCTTAAAAGATGTGTCAGTAATTTGGATGGCAACAACTCAGTGAACTGGGACATTCTTATGCTCCCCATTTTAATTTTGATAACTGTCCATTAAATCTATTGCACCTTTCATTGCCATTCTTACCCGCCCTTTCTACTAACTTATTCAGCTAATCAGACCAAACTCAGACAAAGGGTGCTTATCTAACCAATCAGTCACCAAGGCAGATAGATCAGCACATTATTTCACTCTAGTTCCAGACCATAAGGATAGCATGATTTAAGTACTCTGGGCTACTACAAGTGGCAGGATCTGCTCTGTGGTAGCACTCACTGAAGAACTCCCTTTCACCAGATACTTGTGTTCTCACATCTTTGAGATACCAACAACTTATACTTGCTCAGTTTGGAGAAAATGAATCCCCGTTCCTCCATCTGCTAGCACAACAGTAATGCCTATTGGTCAGAGTAGCCTAAACGCGTTGACAGCCTTGGGCTGTAAGAGAAACGAGAAGCGACACTGGGACTGATGGTAGAAGTCTCTTGTCAGCATACAGCTGCCCAATATTTCCCAATATGTCTTTCCATTTCTGTTATTCAGGCAGTTCTCTGTCCAATTACCACTTACTTTCCATACAAATGCAGTAACAGTTAAGAGCACACAGTCTACAAGTTAACAAATCTTGCTCAACCTTATTACCCTGCCAGAAATTTCCACTGCTGTTACTCTTGATGAGAGCCTGGAAAGTAACTTTCTTTTTGGCTCACAAGTTCCATATGTTGGGTGCTTCGGAGAGCTACAGGTCAAAAAGAATTACTCCAGGTCCACAGCTTCCAGAATCCCTCAACTGCTGGAAGCAATGGTAAGTAACTTTTCCAGGGCTGGGTAAGGAACACCTGAAATTCCCTCTTCTTCGCAACCATTAGAGAGAGCCAGTATGGTGTAGAGGTTCGGAATTTGGATTATGCTTCTGGAGACCGAATCACCACTCGACTGTGGAAAGCCACTGGGTGCCCTTGGCTAAGTCACACCTCTCAGCCTCAAAGGAAGGCAACCTCGCCAGGAAAATCCCGTGACAGCTTTGCTTTAGGGTCGCCAAAACTTGGAAATGGCTTCAAGGCGCAGAACAATTAAAGGAACGGCAACTCTTCCCAGTCTTCATTCTCGGAACTCAGTTTCACAGGCAACCCAAAAACGAGGCGACTTAATACGCCCGTCCTACCCAAACGCTTCCCTCAGAGCCGGGCGCCGCCAATTTAGCTCCGTCGAGCGCCTCTTACGCAAATCTCGCCATGGGGCGGAATTTCCCGAGCGATCGCGATGATTGGACGCGCGAGAGTCTCGGCTTCAATTGGCAGGACGTCGCGCGAAGCTCGGAGGGGGACGCTCTGGGCGGGCTCCCTTTCCGAGTCGCTGTGTGTAGGCGAGAGGCCGCAGGAGGGACAAAAGGCAAGTGGCCCGTTATGCGGCGGAGGGGTTTCTCCTGCGGCGTCGAGGCGGCCCTGAGGGGGCGCGAGGACGAGGTCTGTGGCGTGAGGAAGGTCTGAAGGCATCGCCTGGCCGAGGGAAGGAAGGAGGGAGGATGAGGACCGCGGGGACTTTCTGGCCACTTCGGGGCTTCAGGGGGCTCTGGCTGGGCAGGTAACCGCGGGCGAGAAGTCCTGAGCGAGTTGACTGCCGCGGCTCTCGGAGCGCCAGCGAAGGGCGGTGGCCGAGCGTCTCCTGTGACGCCTTTTTCTCAGTCCGCACTACACTGTTGTAGCGCCATCGTTCCCCTCCCCACATCCTATGGAATCCTGCAAACCCCAGGATTCCATAGGATGTGGAAAGGGGAACAGTAGCGCTATAACAGTCTAGTGCGGAAATGGCCTTGCACAGCTGGCGGCTCTGTGGGGCTTTTCATAACCGGGCGCCCATGAGGGTCGTTGAGTCGACTTCTTGAAAGGCATTGCCCCGCAGCGTTAGCCTAATGCCTAAATCATAGTGGAGTTCATTGTCCTGCATTGGGCACTTTCCTAATTTCTTAATCCTGGGCGGGGACATCTGGCAAATCACTCTTCTGGTTTGAGGAAGAAAACTGTTATTTTTAGCGTTGCCCACTGGCAGCATTGACCTTACTTTGTTAGTTCCAGCTGTTGGAGACCCATTAGAACTTAAGTACGGATTTGCTAAATTGTCGTGCACTTTAGTTGGAACTAACAATTGAGTTTTGATGCTTTTTAAAACACCTTGGATCACATCAGCTTCCTGGTGCCCCAGCCCAACAGTTACATATTGCCTTACCAGTATTTTCTACATGTTGTGCTGAATTGTTTTGTAGAAGTATATGGTGGTGTTTGAAAAAAAAATGTTACTTTAAAAACAGGACAAATCTTATATTATTGTAAGGAGAAAGTAAAAGAACTATTGGAGGTGTAAGTGAACCAGGAGGCTTGGCGGTAATAGTGCTTATTCTGTGGATAATAGATTTCCCAGCCTTTGATTACAGGAAGTGAACCGAGAGTAGGTTTAATAGTTAAACCCTGGAGTGGGTTGAACAATTGTGTGGTTAATTGTTCTTAATCCTTAAGTTTTGGTCTTGTAACAAATCTTTCTTTGCTTCTTCCTCCATGTTTTTGATATAGTTCTGCAAAATCTCTCCAACAATACAGCCCTGGATTTCTCTGTTGTCATCGATAGGTTGCTGTCATTTTTGCAGTTCTGACAAGAAAAAGAAATGTCAGTGGATACTGTCACTGGGAACCAGATATCCAAACAAAGTACTTTACTACTCTGTGTCTCTAATCAGAAAGAATACAATAACTATATTTCTAAATACACCCACAGAGTATTTATGGACTGCAGGCACTAAGCACATACCGAACTTGATGCTGGTCATTTTCTTGCTATCACAGAAGTGAAACGCTCCACAGGCATGTAAGGGCCATGGCACAAAAGCTGCAGAATGGCAGAATTCATCAGTTGGGACTGTGTCTGCTTTGTGGTTTACCAGCAGCAGGTAAAACAACAACAGGACAGATGCTGAGCCAGTCGCTAAGGAAGCACAAAGGCTGGCAATGTGTTCTGATTAGCTATGATGATCTCATCCCTGTGGAGGTATTCAGCCAAACAGAGGCAAGCTTCGAACAGGAGGAACAGCAGCCTTTGGTTAGTAGCCCCCCCCCCCGCTTTCTATTGGTCCATATTTGATACCTTTCTTATCAGTACATTAAAGGTCTGCACCTAACCACTAGTTCTTTCAGTGGAAATACAGTAATTTGCCTAACAAAATGGCAAGTGATTGATAGCTGGACCAATCTCCCAGCCAGTAAGCTTTGTGTTGCAGTATTACGGTCATTGTCATTCTCTGTTTTAAGTCCTCTCAGCTGAATTCAGGTTTAGTGAATTGTTGAATAAATACCTAAATTTCCTTTAGAATTATCTGTGATACAAACCTGGAGTAGACACTTTCAAAATAGAATAAAAGGTTAATATGTTTATAAATCTAAATATGAAGAAAGTATATTCAGTGATCCATTGTTAATTAAAATCTGTGGTGTTGCGTCATCTTTGTTTCAGCCTCTTAACTGAAAACTACTTTTTTCACTCCTGGAAAATTAGTTTGTGTTATACCAGCTGAGCACTTTGTGCAATATTTGGTTTTCAGTAGAAATAAAATTTCTGGGAGAGTAGAATTTAAAATCATTTATATTTTTAGTATGAAGGGAAACTATGGTAGCGTGCCTATTTTAAAGGCTGGAATATCTTTAAACTGTTGGTAGTAGTTCTTCTGCATCTTACTGTTCCTCAGTTGTGAGTCTAATGTTTATGCTCATTACCAGCATGGTTTAGATTTTATTATATTTTAGCATGATGCTCATTGGTTTGGGGCCCTTTAGGCTGAAAAGTGAAAGATAAATAAACTGTAACAAGAAAAACATAGGGGTGGCATTTGGTGCAGTGATTAGGAGAAAAATATTAACCCTGTGCCTAGAAAGAAAAAGTCAAGAATTCTCTGATACCTTCAAGGCAATTATGATATAATTTTTCGTGCAACAATTTTTCATCATTCTAGTCCGTAAAAGTTTATGATTTAAGCATACGTTAGCCATTAAAATGTCACAAAATTCTTGGAGGTTTTTATTTCAGCAGTCTGACCTTGCGATATTCATGAATACAGTCACTGATTATAGCTATGAATTTGAGAGTATTTTCTATCATTCTACAGGGCAAGTAGCATATTTCTGGTGAACTGAATACTCCTAGCAAGATATAAGGGAAAGGAGCCTTGATTAGAGTGGGCTTTACGTAAGGAAGTATGTAGATGGGCAGTGCTTAGAAAGAATTGTGAATGATTTAAAATGTGCAAAAGAAAAATGCTGTCCATACTACACTGAAGCAAAAACTAAAATCTTTCCTGTTGATCCTGTTCTCAGACTGCAGTCAAATCTTTGTAATCTGATTGTGAATTATTTTCTCTTTACTTCATAGATGGGTAACTGGAGATTGTACCGACATGAGTTATTATTTTGCCTTGAACACTTCCTTCAGGCTCTTATTAAAGGATGTCATTATTCTCCTCCTCAAAATGTAACTGAAACAACATGGAAAAGCTTTGTCTACTGTTTGCAAGAGCAAGGATTGATATCTGCAGGAAAAGAAGACTCTGCATCTTGTCAATATTTAATAGATTTTGCCTCTCCCAGCCCAATATATTTTATTTTAGATGACAATTTTTATTATCGGAGTATGAGATATGAAGTATACCAGTTAGCTCGCCAGTGTAAGTTTGATTTTATATTTGTCAGCTCAGTCTTATGACTCAGTAAAAGAAACTGTAACTTGAGAAATTGCAAATAAAGAAGGATTTTTTGTGTGTTTGTTGTGCAATCATATGAATCACTGAATTATATCTTTTTGAGCTGGGTATCAACATACTAATGATACCTAGGTTTGTTTTTTATATTGGATTCTTGTGAGGCAGTGGAAACATTGAAAAGTCTCAAAGTACAGTTTATGGGTTCATTTGAAGATTTGATTATTTGTGGATTATTTCACTTATTTATTTTTTATTTATTTGAAGTGTTTTATTGTATTTGCCCCTGCCATGGAAAAAGTATGTTCTCTCTAGGACTCTAGGTCCTCCAGTGCAATTCTATGCCCAGTTCTCCTGGAAGGGAACCATAGAGTTGGACTGGAGGACCTAGATTCCTAGAGAGAATATTTCTCTAGGCATTGCTAGGTCCTCCACTGTGACTCTGCTAGAATTTGACCATGGAACCATGCTGGAGGACCTAGAGATTCCTAAAGAAATGTTCTCAGGGAAAAACAAAGTATGTTTTTTATTTTTATTCACATTTTCCCCACTTTTGTAGGGGTCTTGTGCTCATAGCCCCCCAGGAAATTGGAGGACTGAGTGTATTTCCTTCCTGAAATATTAAGTTCACCACTTTGCAGGCTTTGTCACTGGAAGCACAAGTGGTTTATATGATATAGAGTACCTTTTACCAGCACCAACCCTTGTAGAGAGAGTTAGCCTGGTCACAGTAATCTATGCTCTGGTAATCTTCAGATTAGATTATTATGTGTTATATGTACTTTTTGAGTGAAGTTTAGAAAATAGCTGCTAATTTGGACCAGATACTGGACTCATGTCCAACCAATATTTACTTTCAATGGCTCATGATCTGTCTCCAGGCATAATCCAAAGCTGTGGTTGTTAATCATAAAGCCCTAAAGCAGAGGTGTGGGAACCATGCAGCTCCTAGCCAGCCTGACCAACGTTTCCAGTGGTGAGGAATGGTGCTGGCCGCATGTGCACTTGTTTCTCTTTTTCCTCAGTATCAGGTTCTCCTGGCAGGTGTCTTTATTTTCCCATAACTTTTTGAACAGTTTTGCTTCATCTTGATACTTTATACTGTATGTGTAGTAAATTCCTTATTCTTTATGTTGGAAAGACCATTCTGAGATCACTCTTTCTGAAGGATGAGAGATCATTTTTTTAAAAAAAAAATATCATAAAGAATAGAAGTAGGGTATAAGCAGATATTTCTCTGTAGCTACATTTAACAGATACCAAACTGAGTTATATAGCTTTTCCCCATGGTGCTGCACATGGCTTCTAACATTTCTGTATCTGTTAGGAAACTAGGGGTTTAAAATGGCTGATATCTTACATACGAATGTTTTGTGTGTCCCTTTTTTTTTTTTAAAGATATGCTTGGCTTCTGCCAGTTATTTCTAGACTGTCAAGTTGAGGTTTGTTTGGAGAGAAACAGCCAGAGGAAACAACCATTACCTGAGGAAACGATACATGCAATGGTACAGAAAATAGAATGCCCAAATCCAAAGAAATACACATGGGAGCATAATAGTCTTATTCTGAAGAGTGCAGGATATTCGTTAGAAGATAAGTATGTCATCATTTGCTGTGAATTGTTTATATTATGGCAGCTTGCTGACCAGACTTCCCTTTGTGTGGCAAAATTGATATAGAACCTTGGATTTGTAAAGAACCTTTTCTGTTCATTGTTATCTGCATATGACATCTCTTATTAGGTAACACTCCTCTGCCCTCTCAGTTGTGGTAGCGTTATATTTTACTTGTTTTTGCTCCCAAGTTGTGAACTGCAACTAGTTCTTTGCGCCTGGTGCTTAGCTGAATGTTAGGGACAGTATGTATCCTGGAAATTATTCTGACCTATAATGCCCCTTTCTCCTATTGGGTGGGGGCAAGGATTAAAGCAAATGAAATAAACTCAGTCTAGAGAAAGGAACTAACAATCTCTCTCTTACATACATACACCCTTGGTACAAGCCATGTGACAGTTGTTGCTTATCACCTTTCTGAGGATAGACAGGAAAAATAGCTTGCCAAAACTAAAATGAAATGAAACCTTCCTGAATTATATTTTGAACTATGATCACTATATTCAGTGTCCATCATTCTATTTTCTAGGGCTTCAAATTAATCCATGCTCTCTATGTGGATTCCTGACCAATTCAGCCATGCTTTGACAAGTGTGTGTAATATACATGCATTTGCAGTTTAACCCTGGAACCTTTTCTCTCTGTGTCTTTCTAAAAATATTCAGTCTTCAGATGCTTGATTTGTTATCTGCTGCTTTGGAAAATCCTGTGAAACCCTTGGAAGAGAATACAGAACTGAAGGTAATACAGAGTCACTACATGATGAGCAATTTTGATAGTGCTGAAGTGCACAGAAGGCCATAAAGTATATATTGAGGATGGACACTTGTCGTTTGGCATTTGAGATTGTAACATACTGTAATTTAGAAAATTATCTGTTCTGAAGAGTGGAATGTTTTCTACATAGAAATGTATGGCTCACTTGAAGTATTCATTTTCTGTTTCCAAATAAAAATATTACAGTAAAGTCAATTACTCTTTTTGAAGATTGTCAGCATCATTTGGTTCCATTATCCAAAATGTAAGGCAAAGAGAATGAGTGCAACCTGTCCATAGTAGTCATTAGAGAAGCACTTTCTGTTTTCAAAATATTTTTCTAAATTATAATTGCAAAACAAGCTTCGCCCTCTTTTCCACACCAGAAAAGGAAACAAAATCCCTCCTGTTTTTTTTGGGGGGGGGGGTTGGTTGCATTTGGGTTTTTTGGTAGCTATTTAAAATACATAAAAACTTCATGAGGGTTGTTGCATGGTAGAAAAAAAATCTGGGGCTGATTTCTGTGTGTGGAAAAGAAAGACTGCATCTTTTAGTGGAGTGTTGTTTATAATATTCTCTTGCCTGTGCCATAAGAGTCTTGAAACTTCATACTCAAGTTCATGGCAAGCTAAAGTTTTACAATGTATTTGGGTAACTAGTTTTTCTGTAAATAAGATTTCAAACCACTATCAAAGATAGAAAACTTTCAGTTATTATCCCTTGAGCAAAGGGGAAGCACACAAGTCCAAAATTCGTATGTTCATAATATAAACTATGTTGTAGACTCATGTCTGAAAAAATGCACAAGGTTTATAAGTAAACCATGAATTTTTTATTGATCTTATCTAGCAAATAGATCGAGCTATTTGTGCAACCAGTCTTCTTCATCAAGCTGACCAGGCTGTCAGGAGAACAGTGTCTGAAACAATGAAGAATGCTAAAGGTATGCTCAGCAAGGTTCAGTGATTATGTGTGTAGTTTCCAGGGGCTGGGATATCTAGAGGTAGCTGTAAACAGACCTACATTTCAGATATGTACATATTGCTGGAAATGTCCTTGATCATACCTGATACTGGCTGAGTGCTGATTTGGGTTAATTTGCAGAAATTCAAGAACCGGAAAATGGAAGTACTATGTTTATAAAGAATAAAATATAAAACAGAAAGTTCTGTGTATTATGGAATGTGTGTGTGGATTACGGAGACTGTGCTTCTGGGCTTAAAACCAGCCTAATTAGCAACAATAATAAGATAATGAGAGAACAGGATAGGGACCTGGAATGAATCCAAGGCAGCTGGCTGATGTAATCTGAAGATAGCCAAGAGCCAAGTATACTGAATGTATTACATTGTATCTAAGATCTTTGCTCTGATTGGAGAAGACTGATGCTTACGTACATGGAGTAGATTGACTGTCTCTTAGCTGTTTGGATGAGAGCTCTCAGCTGAGTGAACAAGGGAAGATACAAGAGGCTGATTAAAAATAAAACAAGGCCAAACAAACATCAGTCTATTGTAGATGAGGTTATATGCAGCCTCAAAGAAAATGCTGTTCCCAGCTAATAGACAGACCATGCTGGTGAGAAAAAATCTCTACTCTCAACTTGTGTGCCTTCAAGTTGTTTCCAAGTTATGGCGGGTTTTCATGTCAAGTGTCTTCAGAGAGGGTTTGCCATTGAGGCTAAAAAAGTGTGACTGAATGGAGATTGAAACCCTGGTCTTCAGAGTAATAATCTAGTGCTCAAACTACTACAGCACGCTGGTTCTCTGCCTGCTCTCAGTTAGGCTATGCTAAATAGGTATTTCCTATTAGGCTTGTAATGGATGTTCTATGTGTGAATGTAGAGATGCCTGCCATATATTGTAATGTAATAAATTTATGATGCTTTGCGTGTAATGAAAGTAACATCCTTAAACATTGAAATATATGTTTCTCCATAAGGAGCGTATGTGTGGTTGTATCTGTGACTGCATACAATAAATTGCTTGGAAGACTGAGAGCCCACTCATTGTCTCATATAAATATCCTGAGATTCAAATACTTAGGAATGGTTAAATGGAGTGTTGAATCAAACTGTGTCTGTCCTCTCTCAGTCTAAAGAAATAGGAATGGGGAACCACACCTGTTTTATTGTCCCTCCAGCAGATGGAAAACTGCAAGATACTTCCATTCTTAAAAATTTTGACTGCTACTTTGATTCTCTTTTCATCATTTCCTCTCATTTTAAATAGAAAATTTAAATCACAGAACTTTATGTTGTTTCTTCAGACAATAATCTTGGTCCATGTGAACTGAAGAGTTTGGCGGAGGAACTAAACAGGCTGAAGTTGGAGTTCTTGGAGGACTTAAGACGCAAATCCAATGAAAAAAATCAGTGTTGTCTACAACATAATGCATTTAATATAAATGTAACATCTTCATTCTGCCAACAAGCAGATGACATTGTTAAAAAGTATTTAAATAAATAATGGCTTCTTTGGCTTAGAAAATGTTATATGTGAATTAACAAGAACATTAAAGTGAAATACTGTGACATGGTCGTGTTGTACGCAGCCTAATGGTTTTGAGAATCTAGATTAAGCAGGCATTCTTCTGGATAGTGTTTAACTTTGTTTCATTAAGGATACTTTGAAACTGGGATCGCACGTTTTCCGTGCTGGCTACAGGAAACAGCCTCATTCATAGTTAAGATCATACTGGTGGGGTGGGGGGAAGAGGCCAGGTTCCAGTTCTTTCTCAGCCTCTGTATGGCTGAAAAAGCCAAACTTCACCAGCAACCATTTTTCTTCTTACCTGCTGTCTGAAGTTTATATGAACTTAAGAGTCCTTTATTCATGTGTAGCCAAACCTTTTGAAACTTCATGATGCAGTTAAGAAAATGATTGCCATTCTCAAGATCAGAAGGACTAATCATTTTCATCTTGCTCAGTAAAAATTTATTCCTAAGTGGTTGGATGTTTGATGATTCTTTGCAACAAGCTAATTAAATGTATGGTTATAGGAAGAAAATGGGTGACATTAAAATATGGTCTGTTTTCAAGTACAATTGAGAGTGCTGATAATAAGCTGAAGTCGTAAGTTTTATAAGTTAAGTTAGCTGAAATACCATTCTTGTAGTAGCCCATCCTAGCTTATTTTGCACCCTCCAAGGAACAGTTGGTGGGGTATAAGAGGATTTTCTCCATGGCTGCAGAACCTCTCCACTGAACAAGATGGTCTTTTTGTTGTTCTGCTAGTCAGCAAAGACATTCCTTTCAGGCAGGTATTTGGAAACTAAACTGAGTTGCTATGAACAGGGCTCTTAACTGGGTGGATGTTTTCCTTGCACTTTAAGCAGATTAATGTTTCAGTACTGTGTTTTAACTTGTCAGGCACCTGGAGTCCCATTTTTGGACAGAAAAGCATGTAATACCACCATAGTAGGTAATTGGGAATTATTCTAGTTGCTTACTGTCTGCTCTCAACAGAGAACAACATTTCTGCAGTTCTACAAGCATGTCAATAGCACAGCAATCTATTTTTATATCTTGTTTTCAACATAAAACGAAGTTGAAACAGACTTCTTCCGCAATAGCTTTACCTGGTCACTTTGATTTTGACTGCTTGGGGTATTTTTATGGGGCTAGTGATTAAACATAAAATTCTGTCTCTCAAGGGCTAGGATTCTTCATTCCCTTTTTAAGAAGAGATTGTGCAACACTTCTCCAGATTCTCATTTTGGCCATCCAATATAGGTTCTTAACAGTGGAACAGACAACATAGCTTTTAGAAGCACATATGAGTACTTAGGAGGAAGGAGCTCTGCAATAGAAAAACTTACAGATTTAAAATTATTGTGTAAACAAATAAATGGGTCCAAATGCTTTGAGCTGCATCCCCTTTTAAGAATTAGCATGTGACAAAATACAACAAGGATGGGTACTTCATTGGAATTGTCATTGTGTTAAAAAAGAATGAACATGTACAGGTACAAACAAGCTGCTGAAATGAGACCCTTGTCCATCTCCTTATAGACGTGGCCTTTGTTCTACTACTAATACCAAAAGGCTTAGTTGGGCTGGCTTCTTCCCATTGCTTCTGTTAGTTGCCCCTGTTTTGTATGAAAAAGAAAAAATACAATTCTACTCGTAATCCATATGTTGTGAGGAATTGACGTATATATGTATAAAGCAAAGTACATGCCATTAAATCACATATTAACTAATGGTGACCCCATGAATTTCAGTTTTCTTAAGTAAATTTGTCATTGTCATCTTCTGAATATAGCCTATAGCACCTGATATTCCCTTGTGGGCTCCCTTGTAGGTACTAACTAGGCCTGACTCTGCTTACCTTCTGAGATCTGGCAGGATCTGTGGCCTTCAAGACATTCAGGCCTATGTTATATATGCAGCACAGGACTTAAACATGTTATGTCTAACAGTGGTAAGGCAGCTGTTTGATTTTTGCTACTAAAGTCATCTTGAGAGGTCAAAAATAACTAGTGTTCACAAGCTGCAGTATTAGTAACTACATTTTGTACAATGTCAAACAATTTAATCCAAGCATGTTGAAACAGTAATCAGTAATTTTACAGATCTTCAGCCTAATCTGCAAACCTGTGACTCTTTTTGATGAAAAAGACGGCTATTAACAGGTAACTGAAGTAACGACAAGTCTTGCAAGGAAAGAATAAAATGTAGGTTAACTAGTTATATTAGACTACAGTAGACTTCTATATGGGGCTGCCCTTAAAAGACAATTTGAATTCATTGACAGAATGTAGATACCATGGAACAGCAGACTTAAAGGAGCAGCACTAGCTGCCAGTACCCTTCTAGTCTCAATTCAACATCTAGTTATATTCAAAGCCCTAAGTGCCTTGGGACTTCAGTACCTGAAGGAGCACCTCTCCTAGTATATACCAGCCCAAGGACTGAGGCCTGCAGATACAAGAGAGGGCCTTATTTGCTGGGTACTATAATACACATTTATCATAAGGTATGGAGATTTAAAGGAAAAACAAAGGACCCCCTCTCCCACTCAATGCCTCCTTCTGCCATGAACAAGAGCTAGGAATTTCCTCCCAAATCTCTTTAATTCTACTGCCACCACCCATTGAATTCTAAATTACCTGAGCAGCACAGAGGGACTCTGCTCTGGGAATTGTCAATCTCTATGCTGGAGGTCCTTCCCTTCCCTCACCTCCCCCTTCTGAGTGAGAGAAATCCTATCTAAGAGTGTGCCTAGGAATGGAGAGGAAACAGAGGTTTTACAGACAAGTATTGATTTTAAGGCATTTAAGGCTCCCCCCAGGTACGCTTAAGTTACAAATAGTTATAAAAACAGATACATTCTCCAGCTCAGCCAAACTTCCAAAATAACAACAGACCTAGCGCAACTAACTAGACTCATTCTAAGTTACAGCAAGAAGCTCTGCAAGGGCAGGGCCAGGAGATGATCTACCCAGCATCCATGCCCCTTTGTTAATGTTTTTGGATGTCCCCTTTGTTCTCTCTCTACGCCATGTTCTCTCAAGGATTTTTATAACTTCTCCATCAAAGCATCTTCAAGATTCTCACCTTTTTCCCCGTGATTGGTCACCTATCTCTTGTGACCTATGATGCTAACCCTAATAGTTCATTAATCCTTTATATGCCTGAAGGGAGAACAATCCCCCTTCACCACTGAAACTTGAATAATGGGAAACCTCATTGTCACATAAAGATAAGCCTAAGGGTAGAATTTTGCATCCTTACTGCAAAATGGTTTCCGTAAGTTGTGCCTCTCTTGTTACACAGAGGCCTATAAATAAGACTGAGTGCTGAGCTCTTGTTGCTGTGTGCCTTTAAGGTCTTTCTGACTTATGGTGACCCTATCCACTTGTTAACCGTGGTTCTTTCCGCACGGCACTCTTATAGTGCGATTATTCCACTTTCAACCTCCTAGGGAATCCTAGGGTTTGCAGCTTCGGGAGGGGCTGGCTGCAAACCACAAGCTGCAAACCCCAGGATTCCCTAGGAGGTTGAAAGTGGAATAATCGCACTATAAGAGTGTTGTGCGGAAAGGACCCATGTCAAAATTAAATAGGAGAATCTATTTGACACATCTTCCCACTGTGGTATATTGGAGACCAGAAGGGCAAACCCTTCTGAACAAATCTTGCCAAGAAAACCCTGTGAGAGGGTCACTATAAGCCAGAAATGACTTGAAAGCACACAACAACAAACTACCATAGAACCAATATGTAGCAGCACTTACCAGCAAAGATTTTCCAGTATACTACAATGGGAAGATATCTCAAACATTCTCCTACTTAGTTTTGACATGGTTTTGTTGGCATGCTTCCTTCTTCAGTCATTCTTATCTCTCATTACCTGTGTTATCAATCTGCCTGCCTTCTCAGCAGAATAAATCACTTTGTGTGTCTTAACTTTCAGATATAATGCAATTTGGGGAATTCTGTGGAGTTAGATGTGCTTTAAGATTTTCTAATGCATGTTTGTATTTTGGCCATTAGAAACAGCTATTAAAAGAAGTTTCTTCTACCAAAAATTCTGAATATGAAAAGTAGCATACCAAACATCTCTTCACACATAAGTAGTTAGAGAACAGTTCAATAAATGCACTCTACCATAATCTGAAAGAAGTTTGGATGTGCATGTTTACTTATTGTGCAAGAGCCTGCGGCATAACTTCCTCATTTGTTTCTCTTGGAAAAGAAATATACAATAAAAGTACATTGAAAAATAAATGCTTTGCCTTGTATATTATTAAAGATTCCTGTGCTGTACTCTAGCACTAGTTTTGGCTAGCATAGTTTGGTTAAAGTGCCTATTCATTTTCCTGGATAGTTTTTTTTTAAGAAGGCAGAAAAGATTGATACCACCAACTCTTACAGTGAATATCACAACCACAGAATCCCAAACAGTCTGGAATGTTCATCTCAGCTACTGTTACATGACAATTTACAAAAGAAAATGCATTAATTGGCCACAGTTAAGATAATCCATTTATATTTAGTATGGGCTATCATAACTTCCTCACTGTGCCTTTTCCATAAAAAAGACATTGCTACCCAGAAGGCAAAGGCAAAACAGCAAACAGATTGGTATTTAAAGGCAATGAAATTATTTGTAATGCACTGCAAGCTAGGCATAGAAAAGGTAGTACATCATTTGAACATAGTTATCCATTTTGTTCTAATGTTTTCTTTTTATGCAGTTTTATAAGTTACAGACATTTAACACTAGGCACTGTTCCCTTCTATTTCTTAAACAGATTAGTAGCCTTGGAAACTGGATGTGTTGGTACCGTGTTTCACATTATTACTCTTCTAGTTTGCCTCATTGTTACTATTACCACGGCAGCTTTATTAAAGGCTTCACTGCAACTACATTTTTGCTTGATTTTAGGTTTTGTGGTCAGCAAGTTTGTTTAAGTCTTAAGGGATTTTGTATCAGTTTATGGGATGAGCCACTCATAGACACTCACAGCTTCTACACCAAGTTACAGACTTAAGTAACTTACAAAATTAAGTTGCAGACTTAAAGTTACTGGGCTACTTTGTGGCACAGCTTAATACAGAGAACTTTAAACTGTATTTGGAAAGTACAAGGCCAAAGATCCACATTATATAAGGACAGTCCTTATTCTGTTTTGCTGATGTTTCACATTTTTAAAGAAGTGTAATTGCATGACAAGCCTCATTTTCATTTTAAGAACCAGATAAGGAACACCACCATGACTAACAATGTCCTCAGCTGAGCAGGACAGCATATACAAATGTTTTGCCTCCAATGTTAAATTGCTTAACTGGATTCTTCAGAAAGGTCAAGCAACCTCCCCACAAGCAAATAAGAAACAGACAGCAATGTGTTTAAACACACAGATAACTGAAGCGTGGTGTAACTTGTATTCAATCAGTGCTGGCTATGTTGGCCTCTGGCAAAGTGGCAAGCAAAGTCATACTTGTTTTTACATTTGCAACCACATATGTTACATTGAAAAGGGTTCTCAAATCCATGGCATCCCATGTGAATAGTATAAAGGATATTGTCAGCAAAATACATATCACAGTGCTGGCAGTGGTGCAGAAGCTGGGGGTCCTGAACTGGAAGAGTTGGTGCTGGAGTACTTGGCTGGCTATTACTTATGCTTGGGGTGCTGGCATGGGCACTGTGGTCACTGCTGGGACCTGCCACTGGACTGTAGTTTCTTTGAGAATGCACTGGACGAGGATCAGGGCTTGTGGGAGAAGAGCTCTGAGGAATACTGGTTGACACAGCCGGAACAACAGCTGGTGCAGCAGGCTGCTGTAACATAAAAGGCTTTTCATCTTGACATGGTACAACATCAGGGGAGGGTGGATTCTGGTTTTCAGGAGGCAAACTAGACAACTGTCCGGCTAAGGTAGATAGCTGGTTTAAAGGGTTATCTACCATTAGATCTTGTGGATCTCTTGGTAACCCACCAGTCTCAGTTGGTTTTGTCATACTTTCATATGCTTCAGTCTGAATGCTTGGGATTTCATGAGTGAAGTCATTAAGATAGTCTGGCTTCTGAACCACCATAGAAGGTGGGCTCAAGTTAATTAGTGCTCTTCGGCTGTACCCCAAGTTGCTAGTCTTCTTCTGCAAGACACCCCACATCTTCTTGCTACTTAGAGAAGGCCTCGTACCCTTTATAGGCACCATTTTATGTTTGCGCCTACGATGGTGAGACAGGTTGCTTCTGTCACTGCAGCGGAAGGAACACAATTCACACTTATAAGGTTTTTCACCAGTATGAGACCGCATATGAGCTTCTAGATGCCGTTCATAGGCTGATGCAAAAGGACATAAGTGGCACCTGTGTGGCTTCTCACCTGAAAGAATAAAATTTAAGAATTAAAAAAACCTCACTGTTGCAGAAATCCAAACAGAACAATAAGAAAATGTCTAACTAGGAAGAAATTACTGGCTGGCTAAAACAATGCAGATAAAAGTCTATGCCACTTAAAATGATTATCTAGTGAAAACTTCCAATGAATCTCAAATTACACAACCTTTGAAAACTGTATCTTCCATCCAGCAAATACTGACACTACTTACTAGATATTTAGCAAGGCTAAAGTAAAGTTGCTAGTTTAGAAGTAGCAACAGTCTAGCCAATTTAAAATACGCCATTTCATATGGTTTGGTTTTCCTAGTTTTAATCTATAATTCAATTTTATAGATTAAAACTTTAGTTAAGACTTTTGAGGTTTCTTACTCAAAAAAGTGAAAGAGAAAAAAACCTGCCAATACAACAATGAGTTTGCTGAATGGGTAACTTCATACCTGTTCATGCATTAAAAGGATATATCAATACCCCCTAGATCAGTGGTTCTCAACCTGTGGGTCCCCAGATGTTTGTGGACTTCAGCTCCCAGAAGCCCCAGCCACTATGGTCAATGCTCAGGGCTTCTGGGAGCTGAAGTCCAAAAACATCTGGGGACCCACAGGTTGAGAACCACTGCCCTAGATACATATCAACAGAATCAATTATACCTGTGTGAATCCTGATATGTTCTATGAGACGTGCTGTTCCTTTGCTGGCATAGTTACAATATCGACACTTTAACTTCCCATCAAAAGTTCTTTCAAAACCATCTACCAGTACTCCTGCATTTTCATCCAGTGAAACCTCAACAGAAGGATGATCTAGTCCATTCTGATCACCTTCTGTCCCTGCTGTGAAAAAGAAGACAATAACATCAATGTATAAACTGAGAAAATTCACTGCTGTATCTTAGAATCATTGGGAGAGGCAAAAGGAGGTTTTCCTCAATGCTGTGCAATATTTCAGTTAGGCACCTTTAAGTGAAAATTCAATAGCAGTACAGTTAACCTACCACCTTGAAGAGTTTCTGCTTCTTTGTCCCCACTAACAGAGCCTGAAATCATGTTCACATGGTGAGTCTGCTGAGTCAGATATTCCTGAAAATCTTTTACAAAATCCAGAGGTTCTGGTTTCTTTTCACCCATATTCACACTATGACTTCACAATGTTGCAGGCCTGAAATATAAAATGAACTTAGGACTCACACAGAAACGACAGAATATTTACAAACAGTAGTAACTTCTTGTTCAGCACACAGTATTTTAACTTTAAATTTACCCTATGAGGGAGAAGCTGTGGAAGGAAATGGTGACATTTTAAGGTCAGCTGGTAAATTATAAAAGTCAAGCTAGAAGTTAGTAAGGATTCTTATATAAAATCCTATCACAACAGCCTGGATCCAAGCATAATTATGTTTGCATTAAGCACAGTGAAATCAATGGGAATGGCCCTATCTCAATGTTCAATAGCTAATTTTTTGTTTAAAAAAAGTTCCTATATAGTACATAGGAAAAGTCCTACACACTCATATTATTTGAAAGTCATTAAAGATTACAATGTTGCTTTCCAATGATTATATATTTTTCATAAAATGTTGTGAACTATAAAGGTTATTAACCAAAAACAGAGAACTCTAAAAGTACGTTTTAGCATAAACAGTTATTAATGATAGGAGTTGTTGTTCATGATACTGTTGGAAGGAGAATGTAGTACTCAATGGCCATTTGAAATCTACAAAAAGGAATCACTGATCTTTGTGTGGCTCACTAAATATTTCTCTCTTCAAAGAGTTCCCATCTGGTGTTTGAATCATTTATGAACTCTGTGTATATCTTTTACTTTAGTTCAGACAGCATTTTTGTAAACACACACACACACACACAAAATCAGCAGAAAATATACTGTATTTGCCAGCATATAAGATGCACCAGTGTATAAGACGCACCCCATTTTTTAATGTTATTTTCTGGGGGAAAAACCTACTTTAAAACAATAGCATGGCTTCTCCTGCCCCCCTTCCCCTCCATTTGGCAGGGGAAGAGAAAGGAGGGAGCTCCAGAGGCGGGGAAAGAAAGTTCCTAGGATCTTTCTTCCCCCCTCCCTTTTCCTTCTGTTTTTCAGGGGAAGGGAAAGGAACGAGCTCCGGAGGGGCAAAAAGAAAACTGTACGAACTTCCCCCCCTTTCCCTTCCCATGCAAAAAGAAAGTGAAAGGGGGAGTAGGGGAACCATCGCATGATGGTTCCTTTCCCCTTCCAGGGATTCCCCTCCCTTTCCAGTGCATTTTGTATCCATGTCAAAATACACAGGAAAGGGGTTGGTTTTTGCCAGCTTTTAAGACTCACTGGCATATAAGATGCACCCTATTTTTAAATGCTTTTTTCCAGGAAAAAAAGTGTGTCTTATATGCCAGCAAATATGGTAGCTACTATTTTGAATCATTAGATACATTTACAAAATAATTTTATTGTGCTTCTTCTTTTGTAAGTTGTTGTTGCCTGTTTATTCTTGCATTTTTATTCTAAGCTGTTTTGACCAACTTTTATGGAGTGACTTCTGCTACTATTCTAGGTTTCATAATGATGTATCAATGATTTCACTTGCTGCTCAACAAGCAGTAAGTGATAACAGGTAGATCCTTCATAATACCTATCATTGCTGATTTGTCCTAAAGGCATATGACAACAAATTTAAGAAAATATTTGTTTATTGCTAATGTGAGATACTGTTTTCTGTTATCTCCACAGTTGTCTCCTCTTGTTAGGAAAACCTCTAAAAGGATCTCCTTTCTCATCCCCTTACTCCAAGTTAAACTTTGGATTCATTTGAAATGCAAATTTGTATACAGTATGCATGCAAAGTTGAATTAAAACCAGTACTGAGACAATCTTATTATGCTATGACCAATGCATAGGTTTTGGATTATGTGTTAAAACTTTAACCATGAGTTTCATTAACAACTACAAAGAATTAACAGAAGCAAAGTGTTTGAAGTACAATGAAAGCAAGTTCACAGTAAACTGAAGACTAGGATGAATGCATTATAACTATTCATTTCCTAAACCAAATCCCATGTAGCTAATCCTGCTTCCAGTTCTGTTAACAGTATCACCACACCAATTCCACACCACCAACCACCTACCTACCTTAACCTTTTATTATCCTTTAAGTAATCTCCCTCTCCATCCCATCCAAGCACAAACTCAAAAGCACAATTTATTTTTATAGTATTCTGATGAAGTAAGATAAAGATCCTTTAAAAGTTCTTAAAAGGAGGTTTACCTTAATGATACAAGTCAGCTTTAAATCACTGAAATATACATCAAACATCCATTTTTGAAATATGTGTTTCATCATACTTGGAAATACATGCTTCTGTTTAACTCCTTTCTGGTCAGTCTATAGAAAATAAAAGTAAGATACACATTTGTATTAAAAGCTAAATTTGATTTACATACTTAACAACTTGATACCCAGCCACTCTATAAGTTTCAAGAAAGACTAGTTCCTAGTGAAATGAGGATTCAAATAAACCTGCTCACATCTTATGCCTAATTTGCATGCCAGAGGGCTAATAACATCACAACTTCAGAAGTAACAGCAGAGCAAAGAGAAAACTTTCAATAGAAGCATACCTATCCCCAAGATGAGTAGGGCCAAAGTAGATGACATCTAGGCTAGAGGTCCTGCCACATGATCCTTTCCATGGGGAAACGTGATAGCTTTATATTTGATATAAAGAGATCAATCTCAACTAACTTAAAAAAAGCAATGAACCAACAATACAACAGTTTTCATATTAAGGCATCGACTAATCAAACATTCTTAAATAATTATCAGGTATTTTCATTTCAGGTGATAATGCTGAGAACATCAGATAATGCTGAGAACATCAGATCTGACTGTTATACTAATTACAAATCTCAGAAATTAGTTACTGTGACATAGTTATATTTTCTTCTCTGTGGTGAAATATGTAGTACTGTTTGGACAGATTGGCACTGGTTAAAATTGGAAGTTTGTTGTCAGTCAATCACTGTACATACAGTACTATCCAGTGCATTTACTGTTATGCACTTTCTGTAAAAATGTTGTTCATTTTGCATGTAGATTAGAGTGTTTTACTGACATATGTCCACATTGTTTTGTGGCCTGACACTAAACACACTCAGCAGAGGCCCTTATTACTTTGCTATATAAGTAAGGGAAATGGTTCATACCATCACAGAAATTTATAACGGAGGCAAGACTTGCATAACATCTGCTCTCCCAAGAACGTGACATGCTAGGAGCATATGCCAGGACCCCAAGAACTTGATAAGCTAAGGCAGACTTCCAGACAGTTAAGTGCTTGCAAGGCCACAATACATGGCTGGGACCTCTGTTCATTACCATAAGACAAGCTGCATGGCGTAGCCACAGCCTTCGACCTTTTAACTGGCTGCACAGTAATATTCTTCAAAGTTAATACTAGGCATGGTCTAGTGTCATTCTTTCATGACAACAGCCTGAAATTCTCTTTTCAAGGATTCTTGACTATATTTAGTTGATGGGTTCCAATAGTTGAAAAATGAGTAGAATTTCAAAAATAGTACACTGCACACTAAATTTGGAACTTTGGATTTGGTAGTAGTTTTATTTGTAAAATGAAACTCTGACAAGGAGGAGAGAATCATGTATAAATAATTTAGGAAGTGAACTTATGTGATTATTAGTTAAATCTAGAGCTGCCATAAACTTTTATGGACCTGTTAAGACCAATGATAAAAACAAATAAGAGAAGTAAAGATGTGAAGTTTCATATTTTCAAACTTAAAGTAGGTTCCATTTACTTTAAAATAATATAGGATGATACTTGCATTATGCTATTATATTTCATCCTTGAAGTAAATACACAAAGTAGCCCAAAGAGAACAACAAAACTTTGTTTAGGAATTCACATTCATGCTTGCATATAAACCCAAACACCAAAATTTCTATGAAGTTTAATGCAGAAGATTTGGTTTCTGTCAACAACATGAATAATGACATGCAATAGTTTTTCAACAAAAGAGGAACATACTATTTTTTATTCAACTGATATCTCATTGTGAAGATTCCAAACAGCAGCATTCTACCTATGGCCCAGCAAGGCTATTCTCCATGAACACCAAATGTGAGTACCGGATTGGCTGGGTGTTTAATGCCAGCATTTACATACCTAAAATGTATATTCAAGGCTGTGCACAACAAGCACGTAGATCTGATGCTCCTATATAGGAGATTTGACCTCCTCCCCCTTAACCAAAAAGAAACACACTTCCGTAACACCTAAAATTTTTCATGTCTCCGCATTGCTAGAGAGAAATTTAACTTTCTGAGTATAGAGATAACTAGTTAAAACAGGACAAATCACTGGATGCTAGAACAGAGAAAAGGTACAACAGAAGTTCTGTAGAAATCCCAACCTTTAATCCAAAAGTTAAAGCTCCATTAATACTGCATCTGTTACTTTGTTTTCACTAAGTGATTTTAATCAATAAGAGAAAACCCTGTATATCATCCCTGCAAAAAAACCAAACCTATAATCTAGTTAAGAATTCCAACTGATTCCATTGGTGCAGGTTAAAGTAGTCAAGAGCAACATATAAAAAATAAGAAGCTTAAAGGAAGGGCATCGAATTATAGAGTCTATAAAACTGCTTAATTCAGCTGTGATGTACGACTGTTAGTTTCACAGTGGAAGAAGAACTATCCAGTACTGTCACTCTTGTTCTTTGCAGCAGCACAACCTATTTTCTCATCTTTGCAGATCAAGACCAGGGAGACTTGAAGGGAGGCTGAACAGATGACCTTATGCAACCTTACTGCTAAAGGTGCAAATCATTGACCCAAACAGCTGCAATATGATACAATTTTGTTAGACCATATCATCTCATTTTTTCATACTTGCTCAATGACTTTAGCTATATAATCCGAAACATTAATGCTGCCTTTATATAATTATTTTAAATAAAAAGGCTCATCAGACAGGAAGGGAGAACCAATGAGAAGATGAACTTCAGCTGGTAGCTGGAAAAGAACATAGATTTAACATTCGAAAGAACTCCCAAAGTCCCATTGTGCCACCCTCTCCAAACTCAAGCTTTTCATGCCCAAAGATAGTTATTCCCTGGGTTGTATCATGCTTTCTCTTCTAAGCAAGTTGCAATGCTTTTGGTAAATTTATTTGCTAAATTTGCTAAATTTATGTATCTGTTGTTACCAAGATCACAGCATCCCTCCCTTTCAGTGCTACTTCCTAGACACTAAGTGTATCACCTGCGAGGTTGTATACCTTATTTTTAAAGCTCTCTACTGCTCTTCCCTGTGACTTGTTTCTCCTATTACGTTTGAAAATATACAGGATACATGCTTTCAAAAAGGCAATGTGCACATATGACAAATACAGGCACCTTCTTCATGAAACAGAGATTGATCCATTTTCTGTTGTTACCCTGAAAATTGGGGGGTCCCAGAGCGACAACTCAATATGCTCCAAGTGATGGGGAAAATAAGCTCATCAGAGCACAAGCAACAGCAATGTGAGAGGCAGGGTAACCTAGCGAGATCTTTTTACCCAATTTTTACGGGGTCAGGCTCAGTCAGAAATCACACTAAAAGGTCCAATGAATGACTTTATTGAATAGTAATAGCTCGCACTAACAGAAACACATACACACGCATCCAAGGGCTAAAAGAAATAAAGAGTGGAAATACGACAGAGGGGTTGCTGAGGGATTCATAGTCTGGGTGATGCTGCACCTCTTCCTGAAGTCCTTGGTCTGGGAAGCAGCGACCGAATAGTAGCTCAGTGAAGAGACGCTGAGGAGATCGCACAGCTATCGGGAGGGGGCACCAGTCAGTTGTATGACCAGGAGGCATCATACTACTTCTCCTTGCCTTGCCTAGCCTAACTATCCCAAAAACAGGGACTATTTGTAGGAAAAATTTACTTTGAAGGCAAATCCTCTCCCGGGGAAAACAAACAGAGACAGAAAAGAAAAACAACTCCACACCTGGCATTTTATTGGAAGATAACAAGGTGCCATCTTCCTCCGCTTTGGGGCTGTGGTGTGAGTTTCTGGAGATCAATTTGATAAGATTTTATTGCTTCCAGTGCCCAACTTTCCAGGAACACTTTTACTCCCTTCAAGTGGACTCCTTAAGGGTTGATGACCTTTTGTCCACCATGGGTTATCACAACATGAGGTCTCCTGTGGCTATGTGACTGGAGAGTTTACCGGTCTGACCTGGTGAGTTCAATCGTACGACCGTTATTGCCTACGTGCGCATCCAGGTGACCTCTCTGGTGAGTTAGATTAATTTTATATCAAAGTTGTAGACCCCAGGACAGGGCTTACCAAGGGGGCAACACTGTTGTCTAAGGCCATTTCCGCACTAGACTGTTATAGTGCTGTTACTCCATTTTCAGCATCCTACAGAATCCTGGGGTCTGCAGTTTAGGGAGGGGCCTTTGAGGATTCCACAGGATGTTGAAAGTGGAATAAGAGCAATAGTGCGGAAATGGCCTAAGCTTGTTAAGAAAAACTGGCTCTGCATCTTCTCCATTGTTACTCATTACACACCTTTTCTATGCTACTCACCCACTGCCAGCACTTTGTCCATTTCTCTCTTCAGTTACTATATCTGTGTGAGGATGTAACTTATGCTTCCAGCAACACTCCCTTCCTAGTTCCTTCTCTGTTAAAACCTATTTCTCCAACACAGCTTATCTTGAACTACTGGACCATCCACCCACTACCATATTACTAGCCCCAGCCCTCTTCCATCCCTGTTTTCCTGACTAGAGACCTCAAGAAGGACAGGGACTACATTACTTCTAAAGTTTGGATAACAATACTCCTACTAAAGAAACATTTATCAGCTGCAGCCCTTGCAGCTAGCATCTCTGTCCAAAAATTTCGGGATAGGCACAGTTTGGGGCATAGGGAGGGCTGCTGTTAAAAAAAGAACTCAGAAGATCACTTTTTGTTTCTTGTGGTATCAACACATACACCGAGGGTTCACGGGAAGGTACTATTCCTAGACACCAGGGAGACGAAATGACAACAGAAGAGAGGCGTGCCTTTGGCTGATTTCGTGGGGAAGACAGAGGCCATTTCCACACTAGCTTGTTATAGTGCTATTATTCCACTTTCAACATCCTATGGAATCCTGGGGTTTGCAGTTTACGGAAGGGCCTCAAAGGCAAACCCCAGGATTCCATAGGATGTTGAAAGTGGAATAATAGCGCTATAACAGGCTAGTGCGGAAACGGACAGAACTTCCTCTTTCCTCACTCCCCTGGTGCAAAGAACTGTTAGTATTCCCATTTCCAGATAGCGTCCAAAAAGGAGAGGCGCCCAATCTATCCTTCGTTGCAGAGGGGCATCGTGCTATCTGTGGGCGTCCCCTCCAAGACCCGAGCTTCTAACCTGAGACTAGCGGACTCGCCCTGCCCGCGACACCCGCAAGAGACCCTCCAACGGGACAAGGCCAGCCCCTCCCCTGGCTCCCCGGCGCCGCTCCCGACGCGTTACCTGTCCTGTCAGCCTCAACCAGGTGCACTCTGCCCATGACCTACCTGCACTCTTTGAACTTAAGCAGCCAGTCAAAGGCAGCAAGGAGGGACCGCACAGACAGGGCCGGGGGGCACCAGGCGGCCGACGAAGGCGGACCCGTGGTACCCCCCGTGCTTACCGCGCCCGCGACTCACCTCCGCTGCACTTGGCAGCAGCCGCCGGTCCTCCCAACTCCTGTCGCTGCCGCCTCCATGTTTGTTGTGTCTCCCAGCGCCCAGACGTAACCTACGCCCTCCCCTTTCGAAGTCCCGCGAGAGTTCAGCCCGCCTCTCAACCCTCAGTCTTTCTCCAAAGAGTGGGTCACTAACTGGTACTATAACAAGATTGCGGTTCGTAAACGCAGTCGTTAAGGCGCTTGCATCTGCGGGACGAAAAAAAAAAGGACGAAGAAGTATAGAAACATTTGACGTCCGCAGAAAACCGCCCGAGCTAACTCGATGTTGAGTAACAATTTAGATCCTGTTCAGAGGACAGGGTTTGCTAGAGCTGCTGGCATTCTTGCCACGCAGTTGGAGAAATCTCACGGGAGCCAGAGTTGAGTTGGAATTATTTTCTTACCTCTTTGAATCCCGCTGGCAAAACTGAGTTTGTTTAGTAAGCGAGAGGGGAGGGGAGGGGAGGCTTGCCCTGGTCAGAGCGGCGGCGATTTCGGCCATGGCGGCGGCAGGTGTACTTTCTGTGCTGAGGCGCTGTGGAAAGGTGAGTGAGAAGGTCCAGCTCTAGCGTTCGGCTTTCGGATTCTGCCTGTATTAAGCCATGGTAGGCAAGGCAGGGTTTCTGTGCATTGGTAGCCAAAGAGGGCAGAGAGAAGGACTGCATAGCTGACTGGCTGAGAACACAGCCTTTGCATGCAGAAGCTCTCTCGTTTTTCCACTTAAAAAAGATCAGCTTGCAAGTGATCTGGCCTCTGATTAAGGCCATTTCCACTCTAGCCTGTTATAATGCTGTTATTCCACTTTCGACATCCTAAGGAATCCTGGGGTTTGCATTTTTGGGAGGAACTGCAAACCCCAGGATTCCATATAGAATGTCGAAAGTGGAATAATAGCACTATAACAGGCTAGTGCGGAAATGGCCTGACATTTTAGTCCCTGCCATCCAGATTAGTTGATGCCAGCCAAGATGGACAAACAAGCTGACATGGTATAAATATGGGTTCTCTACAGGTGTCCTCTACAGGTAAAAAGGTGGTCCAAGCATATAAGGATCTGTAAGGTGGAAACAATCACCTTTTGGAAGCGTGATAGTTGTTTGTGTTGGAGAGGCTCTGTCTACACTTGGCTTCTGTCGATTTAAAGGTCCAGCAGGCAGACTTGAGCATGTGCTAAACTTGCATTAGGATTGTTGATAACTGCGTGCATATTGTTTATTTCTCATATATTGAATTTCCCATACTGTAGTCCTGGGTATGATTTCCACTGAGTAAGCTCCATTCAACATAAAAAATACAGCTGCCTCCTACAGGAGTAACCAAATGAATCTGGTTATGAAGAAAAGTTCTAAGTTAGTTTCTATGATAAGTTCTATGATAGTTTTTGTTTAGTAAGTCTCTTCATAAGTTATAGAACAGTATGGCAAAGTATGGTTGTGAGTGCATAAATATATGTAATGGTAATTATAAATGCATATATGTTGAACATTTCAATGAGTGGTTGTCTGAATTCACCCATTATTACTGGCAGGCTCCTACATTTACTCTTTATTCAGAATAGGAATATTCTATGTGAAAACTAGCCTTTTCGCACTAGAGTTCTCATGCCTTTCATAACTGAGAAGAGGACATTTCAGAAGCAATAGGTTTTTATGGTGCAATGTTCTTGAAAGCAGGAATCATATCTGTTTGTCTATCTGCCTTCAAACTGCTTGTTGACTTACAGTGTTCACGATGTTAAAATTAGATCAGATGCAAAACAGTTGGATTTCCTAGCTCCAGGACATACCCTTATTATGCATAGTAGACATCTGTTGAATTCTGTGTGAGATTCTGTAGTTTAAAAGCATTCTGTAAGTTTGATATCGACTTCTCTTACCTGTGCTAATTTTTCCATTGACCTAAAACTGCCAAAACTACCTCTGAGTATTCTTTGTCTAAGAAAGCCCCATGAAATTCATGGGGTCACCATCAGTCATCAGGCAACTTGGAGGCACAAACCCACAAACATCCTGGTACGTGAATCTCCTATGCAGTTTAAGAGTTTATTCATGTCTATGACCTGTCATAAACTTATAGTCCTCAACAAGGGTGTAGTCTCTGTACAGAGCAGCCTTGATCCATTGTTTACTTCCAAGTGTAAATCCCTTACATGCAGAAGTGGATTGATGTGCTGTAAAAATGATCTGTGACCTAGTCCTAGTCATTTAGGTAGTGTGCTTAAACCATGGAAATCGCTAGTTGCACTTGGATTTAATGCACATCAAAGACATAGTTCAATTTAGCCATGGCTAAATTGAATGCGTTCCTAAAATTGCAGAGATAACGTTACTAACTTGCATACTCAAACCATTTTTCTGACAGAGGGCTTATCACATTATTATGCAGCTATTCCATCTTTTTAACACAGTGGTTCTCAACCTGGGGTCTGGGGACCCCTGGGGGGTCCAGGGAGCCCTCACGGGGGAGAGTGTATGAAGCCCTACTGCTGGACACCAGCAGCAGTGGCAGCAACAGGGATGCGGCAGTGGGTGTATTTGCGTGCCCAAACTGCAGTAGCAGGAGTTGTAGGCGCCAAGGGACACAGTAGTAGGTGTATATGCATTTTGGCACCTGCACACACACACACTTGCTACCTCATCCCTGACAAAAGGAACACAACAGCAGGCCTGTGCATGTGCCCAAATTATGATAATGGAGACAAGAGTCTGAATCCCCACTCAGGCATGGAAACCCACTCAGTAACCTCAAGCAAGACACTGTCTAGCCTCAGAGGAGGGCAAAGGCAAAAAATCTTGGCAAGAAAATCCCCATGATAAGTTTGCCCTAGGGTTGTGTAAGTTAATTTTTAAAGGGGAGAAGCATGATGGGTAGAAGGAACCTCTCCCTGTCAGCGGCACTTTGTTGTTGTGTGCCTCCAAGCCACATCCAGCTTATGGTAGCTCTAAGGTGAACCAATCACAATTTTTTGGGCTTTTTTTTGCAAGATTTGTTCAGAGAGTGTCAGAATGTGACTTGCCCAAGGTTATCCAGTGTCTGAGCAGGGATTTGAATCCTAGTTTTCAGATGCCTTTAATAAATAATAGATATTTCTATATTTAAATAAATATTTGAATATTTAAAACTAAATTTAAGGATTTAAATAATGACTTAAGTCTTTGGAGTCTCTGACAACAAATTATACTTACAGGGAGTCCCCAGTAAGGAAAATGTTAAGAACCAATGCTTTAACAGATTTTCTGTGGTACGAAAAAATATAGACAAACAAGGGAAAAACAGCATTGTCTTAACCACTGTAAAATTCAGTGACTAAGGCAGAGAAATGAAATGATAAAAACCTCATCTAAAACTGATTCCAAGTTATTTTTGTGATTACAGTAATATCTATACAGTGACATTGCTGTACATGGCACTTTATAAAGTTAAAAAAAATCAAGTAGACTCTTTAAAATCTCAGTTTTGTGAAGGGGCTGAAGAAATACCAGAAAACAGACATTATCTGAGTCCATCCCAGTTTAAGCCTGAAACTAAATTTGGTTAGTTTTACTTGAATTTCATTCATTATGTCCTAGTGCATACTTAGTCCATTATTATTATTATTAGGTTTTAGGGGGCTTTTTTGTTTTTTGTTTTTTGTTTTAACATGTTTCTGAGATGCCTTGAGTCCTATGCCAAGAGAAAGACAGGATATTAAATAAACAAATACATTTCCATGGAAATAAATGTCTCATGGGAATTGTTATGGTTGTGATCTTTGTATTCTCAGCAACAAGACAAATGATCCTCAAAACAATTAAGACTGCTTACATCAAAGAAGCAAAAACAGAATTAAAAATCTCAGCTTAGACAAATTGTGTTTCTCCCAAACTTTCTGTGTGAGACCTGTTGCTGATTTGGCATTCATGCTTATGAGCTGATCTTTAACAACACATTCCAAAGCAGGGATTGAAGTGGAGGGGAGAGGTGAAGCCATGACTCATCTTACCTAGCTTGTGCAATCAGATAAGAAAGTGGTGATGAAGGTAATGTTGTTTTTCTTCCATGCTGCTCTCTCCATGGCAGAGTAGGTTTTACTATTGGAAAGAAAGTTCTTGTTCTTCCTATAAGCTATTGCACATAAGGAACTCAACCTGAGAATCCTCAGGAGTGCAGTGGGGCTTTGGATCAGGCATATTCAAAATTGCCTCTAGCCTAACAAATCAATAAAAGCACAATAAGATATAAAAAAGGAAAAATAAAGACATCAGGCAAAAGATTCAGAAAGAAATGTTGCAGAAAGAATAAAAACAACAACAGTTTGGTAAGTCAAATACCTCTTTGCAGAGAAAAGTCTTCATATGTCAGTGGAAAGCCCTCAGGGACTAAAGTGTTCCAAAGCTTGGGTATGATAACCAAGAAAATCCTCTTCTGTGACCCAGCTAGATGCTGGTGGGGATTATACTATACATGCTGGATATGCACGTGAATATACATGGCTAACTGAACAGAGCTATGATCGTGCAGATTTTGTAGCTAGAGTGCAGATCCCATCACCTTCCAACACTAACTATGCTGATTAGGGTGGATGGGAGCTGCAGTTCAACAACACCTGGAGGGTCACCCTTCTGGTACAGAGTTTTGCATTCAACCTGTTTATAACACTGTGTATTGAACACAGTTTTCCTGTCATCATTTCCATCATGCATAATAAAGCATACTTCATTCCTTTGTTGCAGCCCAAGCACAGGGATATGATGTCTTTTTAACATTTCACCCTATTCTGCCCTTGCTCCTTGTAGAGCAACAGAGAGTCTGTCATGAAGTCTTATGTCTATACAGAAGTGGGACTCATGTGGCTGCCCAGATGTTCGTGAACTGCAAATCTTGGTCTCAGAATTTCTTACTATTGCCTTTTCTGGCTAAATCTACTGAGAGTTACAGTCCAACAACCTCTGGAGAGCTTTAGTAAGAATAATAATAAAAATTTTGTTACCTGCCTCTCCCCAGGGCTCGACACAGGGTACAAATAGATGAAGTTAAAAGTCGTAGTTAAAATACACATAGAACAATTAATGCAAATATACTATAATTAAAATATATCATAGTTAAAAGTACAGTTAAAATACAATTAAAAGTATGATTAAAATTACAATTAAAAGCACAATTAAAACTAGACTGGGTAGGCCTACCGGAAGAGATGTCTCTTTTTCTTCTAGAACCTCTGAAGATGGTTTTCCTTAGTGTTGTTCCTCAATCCTTCTTAAAATATTCTTTGTCTACAGCTGAGATGGAATGCATATCCATATATACAGTCTTGGATGATTCACCCCTGCATGTATAAATCTTCCGAACCAGAAGTTTTACTGAACTTAAGCAAAGATGGAGTAACTCATGTTCCACTTCACACATTTACAGAAGAGGAGATAATGGTTAAAGATATGGGTAATGTATCTGATTTAATTAAACCTCTTTGAACTCTGGTTGTAACTCAATCCATTTTTTTATATTCATTCTAAATCCATTCTTAGTCTACTGTGACAAAATCTATTTTTTTCAACAGGCCTTGTGGGGGTCCATTTTTCATACCAGAATTGTTGGGGTTCCTATCAGCCCAAGATAATATAGCCAATGGTGAGAGATGATAGAAGTTGTAGGCCAACAACATCTGGAGCACTACATGTTCTGCATTCTTCCCTTATGATAGTATATTGGAAGTCACAGATAATTCCCTTCACTACTACTACCTGATTTTTCGCAACCTGGTTTCTTTATTATTAAATGTCACTTTAAAAGTCAGTGTACAATGTTGGCTTTTCCACAGTAGGGGAAGAGATCAAGAGTGTTGACTTTCTCCCACTCACTGTGTGGTACAGATCATTCTGTCTGTCAAACTTTTATAAAAAGACTGAAGTCCAACTGTAACCGAGAGTGCTACATTTCTGAAATTTACATCAGTTACATTTCTGGTTCCATTCCATCTTGTAAGGATGTTGCACTAAAAGGCACCCCACAAATAAGTATATAAAGATAATAACAAGATTCTTTGTATGTCTTTCTTCCTTTCAGTAAAAAAGTTTGCGCAAGAGCATGTTGCACCATTAGTACAAAAAATGGATGAGGAGGCAAAATTCGATGAATCTTTATTAAAAGGTCTATTTGAACAAGGGGTATGTACTATTTTTGAATGTGGTAAGAATGAGATATACAGTTTCCTCTCTTTGTACATTGATTATGGTGTGCAGCTTTTCTGTTTAAAGTTTGTATGTGTATGTGCATGTGTGCATGTAGACAGTTGCTACTATATGTCTTCAAGCTGCCTTCAGCTTATAGCAACCCTTTCCTACTTTTTTTTTTTTTTTGGACAAGATTTAATTCAAAGAAGGTTTGCCATTGCAACCTTCTAAAGCTTAGACAACGCCAAGGTCACTCAGTGAGTGTCTGTGGCTGAGCACAGATTGAGACCGTGGTGTTCCAGAGTTCTAGTCCAATACTCAAATCACTACATCATATGGGCACCAGATGTATCTGGTGTGAAGATGCTATCTATATAGCATTATAATCTAAAAAATTAATGATATTGTAGAATATGCAGAGAGGACACATAGGCAAAGGGGACAAATTGCCAGTTCTCATTTATTTTTGTTTTTCTCTGTGTGTCTCAGATAAAGGCCAAGACCCTATTTACCTTTACATGTAGTGTAATTGTACCATCAACATAGTTAGAAGCATGGAGTTGGAAGGGGTGTTGTGGGTCATGAAGTCCAAACCCTTGCTCAGTGCAAGAGCTCCAACTAAAGCATCCCAAACAGGTAGCTGTCTGTCTTCTTTCTAAAGACATCTAAAGTAGAAGACCCCACCACTTCTCTAGGCAATTGGTTCCATTGCTGAACTGCTCTTACTGTCAAGAAGTTTCTTCTAATGTTCAGTTGAAATCTATGCTCCTTTCACTTCAGACCATTAGATCTGGTCTTACCCTCTGGGGTAGCAGAGAAGAGGCCTGCCCCCTCCTCTCTGTGACAGTCCCTGAGGTAAGACTGCAATCGTGTCACCCCTCAGTCTTCTTTTCACTAAGCTGAACAATCCCAGATGCTTCAAGCTTTTCTCATATGTTTTGTTCTCTATACCTCTTATCCTCCTTCTTGCCCTTCTGTGAACCTGCTCCAACTTGTCTATGTCCTCCTTAAAATGAGGCATCTAGAACTGGACACAGTTCTCCAGATGAGGCTTGACCAGTGCAGAATATAGCAGGAGTATTTCTTCTCTCAACGTGGAAACTCTGCTATAGTGTTTGCCTTCTTTGCTGCAGCATGACACTGCTGGTTCACATTCAACTTATGATCGAGAATAACCCCAAGGTATTTGTCATATGTGGTATTTCAGAGTCATGTATCACCCACCCTATACCTGTGCATTAGCTTTTTGTCTTAAACATGGAATTTTGCATTTGTCTCTGCTGAATTTCATTTTATTAATTTCTGCCCATTTTTCTATTTTATTTAGGTCCTTTTGAATTCCTACCTTCCAAGGTGCTAAGCACCCCTTATGCTCAGTCCCACAGTTATGCAGCCAATTGTACAATTGATGCCATGGCAATGATCAAATAATTATCCACCCACCAAGTCAAAACGAGAGGGCTGTGTTTGTGTCTGAAGGAGGGAGGGATAATTAGCCCCACTCAGGATCACAATTACCCAGTTTTTAAGAAAAAATGGCCACAACTATTTTACATAGTGTAGTGCCCTAGCAGGATTCTACCCAAATAACCTATGCAACTTTTGAAGAGGAAGCAAATCTTGGACAGATACATTTGCTGACTTAACATATTTTGATTACCTTTTAGTTAAATGTCATGGATGGCAACAGTGTGTCTGTAAACTGACTGCAAAATTTGCTGCTACAGCAGCACAAACAAATGTGTAGAGCACAGGCTTGGACTATATACCTGAGCCCACTAGTAGCCCAGTCAGGTTATATTCAGTTCAGTGGGCTCAACAAGTTATTCCCATGTAAGCATGACTCTAATGGGGAAGCTTCATGGGAAACCTTTCTGAAGTCCGTAGGTCTTGCTTCCAACTGAGTTCTAGGTTTTAAGGTATTTCAAAATGTGTAGCCTTTCCCCTTCTTACTTGTTAATATCTTGTTGTCCCTTTGTTAAGCTGATGAGTATTGACCTTGATCCAGAATATGGAGGAACTGGGGCTTCTTTCTTTTCTGCCATTCTGGCGGTTGAGGAGCTGGCCAAGGTGGATCCATCTGTAGCACTTGCATGTGAACTCCAAAATACATTCATCAACAAACTGGTTACAACGTATGGCTCGGAAGAGCAAAAGAGGACCTATTTGCCCAGGTTGTCAAAAGATACGGTAAGTGAAGTATGCTGGCTATGTATTCATTTGATTTATATCTTCCTAGGGTTGGGAAACAAGGAGGCTTCCAAGATAATTTAAAAATGGTTCAAACCAAAGCTCAAGAAATACTACTTATTGAAATACAAATTAAATTAACTATATTATTAAAACATCAGTTTAAACAATTTAAAACACCACATTAATAATAAATGAGCGGTATAATATGAAGGAGCCAGTGTGGTATAGTGGTTTGAGCATTGGGCTGTGAACTTGGAGACCAGGGTTTAATACCCTGCTTGGCCATGGATACCCACTGAGTGACCTTGAGTGTGTCATGGACTCTCAGTCACAGAAAACTCTGTGATAGATTTGCCTTAGGGTTGCAATAAGTTGGAAATGACTTGGAGGCACACAGCAACAATATGGTCTTAAACTGCAGAACATCCATTAAATATCTGACCAGAACAGGTAGTCAGCTGCTGAACCTGGATAGAAGATCTGCCTCCTGGTAAAAGGATAATAGGGAGAAGGCTATCCTAACCACCCTTGAGAGAGAGTTCTCTGCTCTGGGAGCAGCCACCAAGAATGCCCTCTCTTGTCTTTGCAGCCAGGGTTACCTGTATATGTTATGAGTAAGTTACTTTTAGATTTTCCTAATTTGCAGTATTGTCAACTTTTTCAGGAATTAACCACAGAATCCTGCAATTATCCAGAAGAGAGTTCCACTGGGTTAAACAAACTTTAATGTAAATTATGTTCTTGACTCCTTAATTACTTGGTGGTATCAGTGTTTTCAAAAATGAAATACATGAATGCATGAAAATGCCTGATGCTTAGACTTTCTCTTCTGTGGTAGATGGGCAGCATCTGCATTTCAGAGCCCGGATCTGGCAGTGATGCATTTTCCATGAAGACTCATGCTGAAAAGAAAGGGGACTACTACATCATCAATGGGTCAAAGATGTGGATTAGCTTTGCCGAACAAGCAGGAATCTTTTATGTGATGGCAAATGCAAATCCTTCTGCTGTAAGTGCCTAATGAAGTTGTTGTTGGGGTTTCTGTAGGGTGTTGTAGTATCAAGACTAATGATGGGTATAAATGGGACCTTGCACCTTGCTTTTACTTGTGTCCTCTTTTCTTCTCCCTTCCTCCCTTCCTTTCCCTCCTTCTCTTCCTCCTTCCTTCTCTTCATATGGAATTTCTTCCTTTGCTTGGAACCTTTCTAGCAGCATTAACAACAACAACAGAAGAGCAGAGCACAATACTGTCTTCTCCACTCCTCTATTGGGTCTGGTGTTTTTCTTCTCCTGCTTACATCTGACAAAACTTGTCTGGAAAGTTGTGTCCTGGAGCTACCTTATCAAGGCTCTGTGAGCATGCAGCAGGCTGGGCAGGGCTGTTGGGCCAGCTTCCAAGATCCTAGCCATTAACAGGAGCACTCTTTGCCAGAAGGGCTATTCCAAAGTCTCTGTGTGTAATACTCAGGGGAAAAAGCAAGAGTGAAAATTACACCTCCTTTCTTTTGGCTCTGTTTTAACATGTGGTTTGAAAGATTTGGGGCAGAGCTTAGAAAATCAACTTACTGGCCATACAGGAGGATTCTGACAGTTCTAATCGCAAAAAGTAACTTTCAGATACTGGTTTGGGAGGACACACTGGCTTTGGCCATCTTTCTCTGTTACAATGTTGTTTGCATGTTTGGAGAGTGCTTGCTAGTCTTGATATTCCAGGTAGGTCTGGTCAGAGGTAAACAGGAGATGTAGACATCAGACCAAGCAAAACATTGCAATTGGACAGGGGACTAGCTATGACTGTTGCAGTAAGGTTCAATTGACTTGAATCAGACGTGGATGTGCTTCATTAAGTGTGGATTGAAGTGTGCTGCTAAGGTTGCTACATACTGCTTGGCTGTCTTGGTAAGTGACATATATGTAGTACAGTTATTATCTTTCCTTTTCAGGGCTATAAAGGAATTACATGCTTCATAGTAGATCGTAACACAGAAGGCCTACATGTAGAAAAGAAAGAGAATAAACTGGGGATCAGAGCAACATCTACATGTCCTGTAACATTTGAAAATGTAAAGGTAGCGTAATCTTATCTTAAAGTTATGTGAAATTTGGTTTGGTTATAATGTTATGGTTCCGTTCAGTGGGCTACATACAACTGTAAAGCTAGCATGATTTTTAGAACACTAATGGCATACCGCAAGTTGTTTTGAGTGGGATGGTGGTGTTTTTTTTTCTGAGCTACTAAATATATTATTAATAGGTCCCAGATGAGCATAATAATAATTTAATAACCTTTGTACTTTGCTAATGTTCAAAATGTCCTTGTCAGCCAAAGCAACACAACAATTGTATTATTTCCTGAATGCAGTATCCTGATTTAACACAAAATCTGTCTTTGAGGAGCAGGGATAAGACTAGTAATTTTTATTTAATCCTCAGGTTCCTGAGCGCAATATACTGGGACAGTTTGGACAGGGCTATAAATATGCAATTGAAATGCTCAATACAGGAAGAATTGGGATAGCTGCCCAGGTGAGTAAGACTGTTCGAGGCTTGAGCCTGGTACAGAGTTAGCATAGTACTGTTATGGTGTACCACCTATATGTCAAAAAAGGATATGATAGAACTGTAAAAGAACAGATCTCCCTTAATTACAGTATAAAGAGATGAAAAGCTGATTGTTAGACTCTGCCATGCTCTCTGTCCCCTTCACACCCCAATTGTTACCTTTTCAAGAGAGTTGCCTTGATTTAATTCAGAAGTGGGAAACCTTTGGGCTGTGTACATGGTTGAGTATCTTTCATGCATCATGTGGAGCATTTGGCAATGCTGTCCAAGCCCCACTTCACCCAAACAGGGAGAGAAGAGGACTTGCAGTTTAGAAGAGGGGTAGTTAGAATTCTCAGCCAGACCTCTCTAGTGCCTCACCAAATTGCAAACCCCAGGATTCTGTAAGATGGCCATTAGTGTGCAATCATAGTGCTGTAATTGTGTAGTGTGAAATGGTTCAGGGAGAGATTGGAAGCAAAGAAGAGATTTAATGCTCCTCCCTAACCTTTGAACTTGATGAAGATTAAGCTTTAGGAGGGGAAGTTAATAGCAGAATGGGGTTTGAAAGAAAAGGTTAAATCTCCACTCATTTTCCCTCTATGGGACTAATCTGAATGAGAGAGAAGAGAAGTGAGTATGTCTGTGTGTGTGAATAGTCTCTGCCCATGTGGCTCTTTATGGTTTACATGCAAAGAAATCTAGTCCTAAAAAATGAAAATGTGGCATGCTCCCTATTGTAGAATGTAGATTTGTGGTTGAGATGTGTGCAAAAGCTTGAGCATATGCAGTAGGACCTTTGTCTTTCTCTCTCTTTGGAAAAACAGACATCTAAGCGATGTTGCAAATGACTCTGAAAGCAGCTTCTGTTTTGAAATTGGCATGTCAGGGGCACTGTTGCACCATGGAAACTGAAGCCATGGCTCCCTTGGGCACATGGAGCTAGTTTCAAATTCCTGAAGTCCCTGCTACTGCCTCCTGGTTTCCCTTACAATTGTTAAAAGTTACTTTTTGTGTGAATGGTGACTACACACTTCCTTTGCTCTAATGGTGGAAGTGGAAAGAAATTCTATGAGCTAAGACCCGTATAAAAACTCTGTGAGCAAAGACTCGTTAAAGCTGACACACATGCACAGTGTTTTTACTTCAGTTGAAATGTTAATTGGCACATTATGAAAAATATCAAGCTCTTAAATATGGTTCCCGAGAACTAAATATTAACAAGAAGGAACCTTACCAGGGCATAATACATTAATGGAGGCAGATGGTTTTATCACACATTAGGAATTGGAATGAGTTCTTCATAACTGAATTCACATTATATTACGTGGAAATATGTGTGTGTTATGTGCCTTCAAGTCTCATGTCAGCTAATAGTGACCCCATGAATTTCACAAGATGTTTTTAGGCAAGAAATATTCAGAGGTTGTTTTGCCATTTCCTCCCTCTGAAATATAGCCTATAGCACCTGATATTCATTGGTGGTTTCCCATCTAATCACTAACCAATGCTTATCCTGCTTAGCTTCCAAGATCAGACAGGATCGGACACCTTTAGGGTATTTAGGCAAGAGTAAGAGGTTGTGGTGAGGTGATATTACAAACTGCTGGCTTCTGGCTCTTGAATGGTCTTCAGGATATTATCACTTGTTCTGAAGAGGCCATTGTGATTACATATAAATGGGTTTGCTGGTTTGATTCATGTAGAAAACAGAACCTTTCCTGTTTTGTTCTTGTTCTACCATGCAGAGTCACTGCTGGCAGTTCTCACTCTGGTTCTGTCAGCCCTGAATAATACACTTCGCGGAGACTCCAGTAAATCCACCTGGATTAGTTCCTTAAGTTAGACCAATTATTATTTTACGTTTTGTTCTTTTGCATTTATATCCCACTTTTTCTCTAGTGGGCTCAGGATGGTGCACATGACTCTCTCTCATTTTATCACCACACTAAATATGTGGGGTAGGTTAGGCTGAGAAAAATTAAATGAGGCGAAGTCACCAAATGAGTTTCATGGGTCTGTTACATCCTAATCCAGTTCTTAAATCCATACAGCACACTGACTTTCTATTCTTTCACTTCCCTGCCCCCCGCATCCAGAGTAGCCTCTTTTCTGTTAAAATATTTACAAAAGAGAGTAAGACTACACACAGATGCACACTTCCTGTTCCCAATTAGCTCCGGTTGAGCTCAGTGGAAATTCTAGTTGCTGGAAGAGAACTCCTATCTTCTCTTCTGGCCTGGAACTGATGGACTCCAGCAGAATCAGCTGAGCGACAGGTTCCTCACCCGTCTTTTACCATAAACATAGCACTGAGCTCTGTATCCTCCTAGAGTTTCATTGATTCCAGTGAACTCTGTATCATAATAATACTCAAACTTGTATTTGTAAGCCTACTAGCAAGGCACATTTGGTAAAGACGTGAGAGTCTTCTCATGACTGCTCCCAGGTTGTGGAACTCCCTTCCCCAGGAGGTCTGGTTGGCCCCCTCTGTGCTATCTTTCTGCTAGCAGGTAAAGCCTTCTTATTTACAGAAGCATTTGTTTTTTAATATGCTGCATCAGATAGAGCTTTTAATGGGGAGGAGTGTAGAGTTTTTATGTTATTACTAGCATATTTACCCAGTGTTGCCTGAGGTTTTTATTTTCCTCTTAAGAACTCACAAACTGTCTTCTCCATTTCCTGTAACTTTGCTCCATATTTCCTATTCAATCTGTATTCAGAGTTATTTACATACACAGTTTGAGTTTCTGCGGGGATATACTGTCCTCCTCCTTGCTGCTAGGTGTCACCTCCACAGCAACTGGCCTATTCCAGTACCTGTAACTTTTCCCCATAGTCCCCAATCCAATCTGTGTTATCTGGCAATGTTGATTTTTTTTGCTTTCTGTTGAATTTGTGCAATGGTGTGTAACGTTTTTCTGGAAACATTTTCTGTTTTGAATTTCCACTTTAAGATTCCTCACATATGGAACACATACAATCTACTATGTGAGGCAAGAAGACTTTGTAACTATGTTGTGTATGTCAATTTTTCTCACATATGCCTCCCAAATGTTTTCTGGCATCCTTATTGATGGTAAGCCTCATCTCAATAGCAACCGACCTGAGGCCCAAGAGTTCTCCTAAACTGCCAACCCCAGGATTCCATAGAATCTTCACAGCCAGCCAATCATATGAGGTCTTCTTGCCTCACACAGCCAATCATACAAGGTCTTTGCCTGCCTGACGCAGACGAACGGAGAAATGCGCAGACAGATGTTGACTTCTATATAGCAGATGTCTTAAACCACTTTTTGTTTTGATATGGGTTCCTGCATGGCAGTGGGTTGGACTGGATGGCCCCTGTGGACTCTTCCAGCTCTATGATTCTAAGGCTCTTTTTTAACTTCTCTTTTTAAATAGCAGTTTAGTTTTGTACTAAGAGTTTTTAATTGTATTTTGTTTTTAAAACATAGTACGTTGAGTCCTTTTTTTTTTTTAATCCTTTTGACTCCTGTGCTGGGAGAAAAAAGGGATATGAATTAAATAAGTAAATGAATACAACAGTAAGGCGGCTTTTGATTTTAAGATGACTGGGATACTTTGCTTGCCCTAAGAGTAATTTTTGTGTGTGTGTGTGGTTTGTTCACAGATGCTGGGATTAGCACAGGGATGTTTTGACCAAACTATCCCATACACAAAGCAGAGAAACCAGTTTGGGAAAAGCATATTTGAATTTCAGGTATTGATTGGTACATTCTGCAAAATGTGTCTAACCGTAAAGAAGAAATGTTTATTGCAGTGGCCATATGCTTCTTATCACTAAAATATCATAGGTATCTTATAGCTACCCATTGGTAGTTACGTTTGAAGAGTGTATCTAAAGAGTTGGTTTCTCAAATTCTGTATAGAGCAACATTTTTTCTAGCTTGAATGACAAGTTTTCTCTTGGTTGTTTCATGGATCATGGCAGCATTGTGAGAGAATTCATTTGGAGTTTAAATCCAAGTGACAATATGGTAAACACCTCTAACATCACTTTCTTACTTGTTATATTGTGTTATTCTAACCTGTTTGTAAATGAAAAATAGTAGGATTAATTTCTTCTTGCTTTTTGGGTTAGGGTTTTTTTTTATATGCTATGTTTTGGCCATGCAGGCTGCAGTCCTATGATGTCCTACTTGTAAGTAAGCTCTGCTGGATTTACTTCTGGGTGAACAGGCAAAGGACTGAGATGTCACTTGTAGGATCAGGAACTTAGTGTGTTATTGACAGTCAAGGAAGGAAGGTTAAATTTGTCTTGTCTCTTGTGTTCTATTGTTGGCCTTGCTTCTTCCAAGGGAATACAACATCAGATTGCTCAAGTGGCCACACAGATTGAAGCTGCAAGATTGCTGACCTACAACGCAGCCCGGCTTGCAGAAACGGGAAAACCTTTTATAAAAGAGGCCAGCATGGCCAAGTATTATACAGCGGAGGTAAACTAATCTTGTTCAATGACATTAAGAGATATGTAAAAAAAGAGAGAGAGACTAGAAAATCCTGTTAGATACGGTTACGCAAGCTAGGATTTTGTTTGCTAAAGAATGGAAAAAGGAGAAAATACCAGATATAGGAGATTGGTTAACTGAGTTGTATAATATTATGGAAATAGGTGAATTAATTGTGTTGCTGAAAGATAAAACAATGGACAAATTTAGAGAAGATTGGTCTTGTCTATATAATTATTTAAAGGAGAAATGGGGGACACCTCAGTTGCTCTGAATATAAGTAGTGTAGCATAGAAGAAGAAAGAAGATGCAACACTAAATCAGTTGCCCTGGGCCATTTCCGCACCAGACTGTTATAGTGCTACTATTCCACTTTCAACATCCTATGGAATCCTGGGATTTGCAGTTTAGGGAGAGGCCTTTGAGGCAAACCCCAGGATTCCATAGGATGTTGAAAGTAGAATAATAGCACTATAACAATCTAGTGCGGAAATGGCCCTGGTTTCCAACACAGATCAAGGATAGACACTGAAAAGAGACCCTTGAGAGAAAGAAAGACCATGGATATCCATTCCAAAACGCTGGATGGATGGATTGACTGAATTTACATCCCACCTTTTCCCTGACATGGGACCCAAAGTGGCTTACAGTGCATTTGAAACAAGACAGAGCTTGGGTGCTGCTTTTTATACCTTTCATAACATACAATTTTAATATCAGTGAAGCAGCACTAATTGTCTGCTCTGGGAAAAGGAAGAACCCATGTACTGCTTACTGCTTTAGACCAGGGTGGGCAACAGGCAGCCTTCCAGATGTTGCTGAAAGGCAACACCTATCAACCCTAGCCAGCATAGCCAATAGTAAGGAATGCTGGGAGTTGCAGTTCAGACAGACAAATGTAGAAGGCTGTACTTTGCCCACTCCTGCCTTAGAGAGCATATCATCTATACCTGGAGCATCATAAGGAAAAAAATGTATTTCATAGATTACAGAACTTTGTTTCCATACTAAGTTTTTCCTGAATATGTTTAATGGACTGCATTAACAGTTTGAACATCACTGGTTTAATGCACTCCAATCCATGTTTGTCCAGAATTAATTTCCATATAGTGGTACATTCCAGGACCTTTATATTACTGAAAAAAGTAAATATCCTAACATGAACTTGGCATTATCCCAGGTAGCATTTTATATCTTTAAACATGTCACATGTAATATTTATATTTAAATGGATTGGATTGTATAGTGCAGTAGTAATAGAGACAGAGCAATAAACCAAAAAACTGTTTGCCAGCAGACATAATCACTATGTGTAATTGCTGAGGTTAGCCATTATAGTTCAGTGAACAATGTATGCATGCGTTTCTTCACTAGTTGTGCTCAGCATAGTAGAATCTAAACTAATTTGCATCATGCCTGTTGTCCATTCTGTAGGTTGCAACCCTAACAACAAGTAAATGTATTGAATGGATGGGCGGAGTTGGCTTCACAAAAGATTATCCTATTGAGAAATATTACAGGGACTGCAAGATTGGTAAGTAACAGTTTCTTGCATACTCTTTGTTGCTTTCTCAAAATTAGGTTTGAATGATCAGAAAGTTATCAATATGATATATTCCACTCTTCTCATCTCCAATACAGATTTTCAATATCAAGTACATAAGAATGTGGAAGTTACCTTCTTAGATTTTATAAGCTAAACCAAACATCAGGTTCCTGACCTCCTCTCCCCATTAAAGATGCTGCAAGCAAATTGATTACATGCTGTTTTTTGGTAATTGCCCAGAATCAGGATGTAGGTCAATATAATGCTGTTTAATATAATTGCATTGACAAGCCCATGCAATCTGCCCTACCTCTGTCGCTGTATTATTTACATGCAGTCCTGAGCTGCACAGAATTGCTCCACAGAAAAACAGGGCCCATGCAATTGCATTCCAGAGGTAACTGTGGATTGAGTTTGGCTAGAATGATCTCGCTTGTGTGCTAACAGATGTGTCTTAGGGAATGCATTGTAATAAGGTTTACATAACCTATCATAGTGCTGATCATGGGTTACATCAAAACCTGTCATATTTAGAGTACAGTCTCATTACTGGAAGTGATTTACTCATGTGGCAGTCATGGAATTAGTGAATCTCTGTTTAAATCTGGATACAAACTCAAGTCTGTATGAGTACTGCTGTCTCACCAATCAGTGAGTCACAAGCTAATGTGCGTACTGCCTCCATTTAATATTATGCAACATGATATGAATCAGTTTATGATAGTGATTTCACACATATAAGTTGTGTTTATGAATTTGCCTTCATGATAAAATTTCATGCCCACACTCAAAGTCTGTGTGTAGTGGTTAACATACTGCACTTGTGACAGAAATTAGTCTCATTGCAGGCACTGGAGGCACATTATAGAATTTTTAACTCTGCTTTGATTGCATATTGAATCTTTTCTTCCTGGGTGTTTACTGTAAAGTCTTTTAATCACTGTTTATGTGCTTTTTTGATTCATTTGTCCCCCTGATGGTTTGTTTCAGGCACCATATATGAAGGAACGTCAAATATCCAGTTGAACACCATCATAAAATGCCTTGCTCAAGAGTACTAACATTCAAGAGATTTGATGAAGGTCACAGTGATTATTTCACAGAAAGTCTGAAACAGCTTGCCTTAACTGGTGGCATCATAGATTACACCTCAGTTTCCTCTTTGTAAAATATATACGTATACGAACAGAAATGTTCAAATTGTGGCAATGTTACATCCTTGTACAATCCCTTGTTCAAGATTTCAGCGGACTGGACTGGACACCAAGAATGCATTATATAATTTCTTCAGGTGTAATGAAAGAAAAGGTTATTCATACCCTTCTTTTAAAAATGTAATTGCTTTTGAACACACATACTGGAAGACCATAAAATGAATAACTTCAGTTTATTCTTACCTGGTGAAATTTACCAAGGCTGCTTTGTTTTATCATACATTCTCTTTGAATCTTATATCTGCTTGGTTTTGGGATACTTATTGAGATCAATGCACAAGTTAAATATGAATTTATGATAAAAAACTAAGTGTCAAATCACTCATGCGGGAAATGTCTGAAATTCTGTTCACACAAGAGTGATAACCTTTAATAGTGTTCCAGGTACTCAGCAAACCAGATAACCTGATGTGTTGAAGAATGAAGCAATATTAATCCTGTTTCCTCTGTACCCCCCATGCCCCTGAAACTCCATTCTTGGATGATGGTGCAGAGGGAAACAGGACAATGTGACCTGGCACTGAAGGCTGCAGACAGAAGGAGGAGTTTCGGGTAATTGCTGCCTCACTTAAACCTATTCCTCAAGCAAGGCAGTTTTGGTAGATCCTCATAACCTTCATCAACAGGCTGAGGTCTTCCATTTGCGCAAACTGAATTTTTTTTAATCTTTAATGCATCAAAGATACATTTTATCACATCTTTAAACAGGATGCATATTATATTTGTTTTGGGCTGCATGCAATTCATGCCATCAAATTCTTTGTGTACAGAAATATTTAATTCTTTTAAAACTCCATGGTGCATTTTCCAGGTCAAAGATAAAATTTATATAAAGAAAAATTAAAATGGCTGTGTTTTTGTATCACACATACAAGCTGTGCACTTTTTTCATGTGTATTTTTTAATTTTCATATCCTTGTTATAAAGTTCACCTGCACGGTGACTGCGTCTGGAAAAAAATGAATTAAATGCAAGGACTTCTATTAAGTGAAAGGGGAGTGAAATTTCAGGGCTGATGATTTCAACTGGCAAATGACCAAAACCTCTCTCAGCAGAGTGGATCTCATCTCTCCCATGTCCCTGTACTGGCCATTTCTTTTAAAGTCAGCTACGCAAATGCCATGGCCATTTGGCCCTAAAATTTCCATTGAGAAAAATCTTTGCATGTAACTCTCCATACATGGTAAAGAAGATTTGGGGAGGGTGTCCACTAACCATGGAGACCTCAAAAGCTTGCATGCATTTTTTTAGTTCTTTTGGTTGTCCTAATAAAGTTGTGATAAGATTTTTTTATATATATAGCTGACAGGGCTATCTTTGCTTTTCTGGAGTTGGCTTCCATATAATATGATGTATATGGCATAACAGCCCCAAGTAAGTTATAATATGAGGGTTGTACTGAATGTAATGCCTGTGTGCCATTTTCTCTGAAACTGTTAATCCAAATGTGATGCTATTACGCCACCAGAGAGAGTAATTCTTACTTCAGGACTGACATAATTTCTGTATTTCTAGGCATTGCATAACCATGGCTATTAAGCATAAACAAAGAGCAGTCATCAAGTTCTTGATCAAAGAAGGATGTACTGCTGCTGACATCTGCAGAAGGCTCAGAAATGTGTACGGTGAGATGAAGGCTGATGAAAGTAATGTGCAAAGATGAGTGAAAATGGTTACAGAAGGCAAAACCAAAGTGGAAGACAAACCACATAGCGGAAGGCCATTGACAGCACTGACTGATGAAAACCAAAACAGGGTGTATGGCATGATTCGTGCAGACCAGTGTATCACTGTCCAAGAGATTGTTGCAGCACTTGGCTGTGGTCACAGTGCTGTCAATGAGATTAACCACAACCTTGGATACAAGGAATTGTGTGCCAACTGGGTTCCTCATCAATTAATAGCTGATTTGAAAGAGATGAGAGTGCACATGTGTTCAGAACTGTTGGCAGTATTTGAAACCCACAAGGACGCCTTTTTGGGGAATGTTTGCACTGGTGATGAAACCTAGGTCTACCTGTATGACCCAGAGACCAAGACTCAGTCCATGAAGTGTTGGCACTCTACCTCCCCCAGACCAAAGAAATTAAAAAACTAGTACTCAGCACAGAAGATTATGGTGAATGTCTTCTGGGATGACAAGGGGTGATTTTGCATGATTTTCTCAAGTGTGGGCCAACAATGAACAGTGACCACTACATCACATTGCTCTGGAAACTTCAAGAAGCCATCTGGAAGAAAAGACCACAGAAACAGCTGAGTGCAATCCAGTTATATCACAATAATGCATAGCCCTACACTTTGGTAGCGTCACAGGTTCCTGCACAAATGAGTTGGTTGGTAGTGCCATATCTGTCTCACAGCCTCGATCTGGCACCCTCAGACTTTGATTTGTTTGGTCAGATGAAGGGAGGCCTTTGTGGATGGTGCTTCAATGATGTAGGCAAAGTGGAAAATGCTCTCAGACTCTGGATCAGGGAGTGCCCAAAAGAATGTTTCTAAAGTGGATTTGATGAGTGGGTTCAAAGGTGGCACAAATGCATAATCACTAGTGGACACTATTTAGAACAGTGCCATATTGTAGACAGAGAGTTACATTACAGATGTATGTCACTGCATGCATCTCACATTGTAAATAAGGGAGTTATGACCTGACAGGCATTACTCTTAGTACACTTGTATCTAGTTAACCTGTTATCTTTTCTGCTACCATCCTCTTTCCAGTCTCTTCACTTTTTGTATTCTGATGGCAAGGCACAATGACAGGCACAATACAAAGGCAATAAAAAGTTACATTATTGGAGAATCCATATTGTGGTAACCTTTAATAGGATGACCAAAAGGGCCCAAAAAGCTATTCGTGTCAGCTTTCAAAACAAACATGTTAAGAAAAAAGGCATACAAAGCAGGGGGAATGACAGTGTTGAGAGTTGACAGTGTTATCGTCAGATGGTGTGTGAAGAACAGTTTGAAGGCTATCAAACTATGTGTCAGCAAGCTACTTCTTCACAGGCCCTGGACACACTGGGCACGAGAAAGGCTGATAAAAAACAAGTAATAAAATGTAGCTCTCCACTTAAGAATACAAACATAAAATTTTGAAAGCTGTTTCTATTTGATGTGAAGCTCCCAGAGTTCTTTATAAGAAGAGAGCAGAAAGCTCCTCAGACAGTTCTATATTCTCAAAGCTGCAAGTGACTTTCGATATGATGTTGGGTAAAGCAAGTCAATAGAAACCAAACTGAGTAGGTTTAAGCACATTTATTTGGAATGATCACCATTTTCTGTGGCTCCAGTGCCCTTTTTGAGCATCAAGCTGCTGAACATCAGGAGCAGTTAATGTAAGATAGAGCTATGAAATCTTTTAATCTGCTAAGAACCATTGACTCATGGGGACAATCAGTGAGGGCTTTCCTGATGGTGGTTAGGACCAGACTCAAACATGGGCCAACCTATCCCTGTTTTCTTTCAGTGTAAGCCGTTAAATTGAAGATTTATTCCCTGTTAGAGCCACTATGAAGCCAAAGCCCATTTTAGATTGTTTCCCAATATAAGCAGTGTATGTAGACACATGGACAAGATCCAGTGTGGTGTAGCAGTTGAACAATGGACTATGACTCTGGAAACTAGGGTTCCAATTCCCACACAGCCATGGGAACCCACTGAGTGAGCTTGGACAAATCACACTCCCTCAGCCTCAGAGAAAGGCAAAGGAAACCCCCCTCTGAACAAATCTAGTCAAAAACTCCCTATGACAGGTTGTCCTTAGGGTTGTCATAAGAGGGAAACTGTTTGAAAGCACAGAACAACAATATGCACATGTACAGATAGATCAAGATGACAAATAAAATTGTGCCTTCTGATCCCCCACCCACCCCCTTGGTATGCCACTGATTGGTAGCAAGATTTAAACTGATCTAGGGTAGAAGTAGAAATGATGAGATCCATTTGGACATTTTTCTAATCTCCCCTTAGCCTAAGCCATTCATTAAAACAAGTACGAACACTAGTAGAATAAAAATAGGTCCGGAAATGGGGATTGGTAGCAGTGGCGTAGCTAGAGCTTTTGCTGCCCAGGGGTGGTCCCTGAGTTTGCCACCCCTCTCAGAGGAGGGAGGACCTATCCAAAATACCAAATAAAAACTGCTTGATGGGCTTTGGGCATTTGTGCTCAGAAGGGGTGCTCTGCATGTGCTCAGAGACATGCCAGTGGCAGCGAGCACCCTCTGTCTCTCTGTCTTACTCTTTCCTCCTCTTCCCTCCTTTCATCCACAGAGGATTGGCTGGGCTGGGCCCATCCCCTGTCTCAGAAGTGGGGGGAAGGCAGGTGCCTCTCCCCACCTTCTTGGGGCTCCTTCTCTCTTCTCCTCTCCTCCTTTTCTCCCTTCTTCCTTCTCTGCCCAACCCGGAGGTCTGCCAATGTTGGCACTACTGCTTTGGCTGCAAACAAGTTTGATTCCAGATTGAGAGGGAGAGGGAGAGGGAGAGGGGAGCGGGGGGGAGGACAGTCCCCTTTCCAGGAGTGACATACCCCTCTAGGAAATCTCTCCAGGAGGCTCGGTGCTCATCTAGTCGCTGGACATCTGCCAGAATGTGGTGCCACTCCCAAAAACATGCCGCCTGGGGTGCCCTGCTCCCCCACCCACCCCCTTGGTACGCCACTGATTGGTAGCAAGATTTAAACTGCAATCTGATGAAAGATGTCAGTGTGGTTCTCTAAGAACAATCTGAGCCTTCTTTTGTAAAAGGTGACATCTTCCCAGAATCTTTGATTTGGACAAAAGAGATAATAGATTTTTACTCATTGCTTGCTTAGTGCTCTTTAGTAAAAAAAAATAAAAATTGAAACTTGTTTAGAGCTAACTTTTAATGTGTTATGGATTGGCACTCCATGTACCAGCAAATAATTAGCTCAATATTCAGGTTCATATAGAAATTTCCATGTCTCTTTATGCCCTTTTTAAAAATGGAAATATTTCTTTCTTCCTGTGGATGAGGGAATCTTTTTCTTCTGGTTAGTTTACTTAAGAACCAAGCGTTTTAATTTGCATCATTTTATCACGGGTTAAGTTTAGGCAGAAGACTATGATAGCCTTTGGGGAAAACAGTCACAACACAATAAGTCCATTTTTCAACTGACACCTCAGATGAGAATACATCAATATGAAACAAGTATTTTCAGCAACTGTATCATATCATAAAACTAGTAGGTGCCAATAATAATGGTGATACTGATAGCTTGTTATGGGAGAGGAGGGGAAGATGAGCAGTGAGGAGGAATTTACAAGATTTCTCATCTCTAGTTTTGCTGCGTGTCTTGGAGCTAATTCACACTATCAGTTATAGTGTTATTATTCCACTTTAATTGTCATGGTCTTGTCCTATGGAATCCTGGGACTTGTAGTCTGCTGAGTCACCGGAACAGCTTTGGATAAGAATTCTAAATGCTCCTACCTGAAGCCAGAAAAAAATTGAAGGCACACAACAACAACAACAACAACAACAACAACAACAACAACAACAAACTGAAGATTCCTGGTGGTGCAGTGGTTAAATGCCAGTACTGCAACTACAAGGTTGTGAGTTCAATCCTGCCAGGCTCCAAGGTTGACTCAGTCTTCCATCCTTTCGCAGGTCGGTAAAATGAGCACCCAGCTTGTTGGGGGAAATTAGCTAAAAAATACATTGCAAACCGCTTAGATAATACTCAGTTGATAAGCGGTATAGAAATAAATGCTATTGCTATATTGCTATATTCCAAGATCTCATATGACAGCCTCACAACAGTTAAGGTGAAATACTAGTTCTGTAATTGCGTAATGTGAATCATGTCGTCCAACACCCTACAAAGAGAATATAGATACAAGCCCTTGTGCAGATATAAGCCATTGATTTGGAATGATCAGACTGTTCCAGTCATGGATTTGGCAGTATTGTCCTTTTCCCTTTGATGAGAGCCTTGCTTTCTTGGTGGGGCTGCTTGGGTACTCCCTGGCACTATCCTTTTTCAGGCAAATTTGTAGATCCCCAAGGATCTTCCAGTCACTTGCTCTGGAAGGCAGTTCCCTAAGGACATACAAGGGGAGCATGAGAATAGCTCAGGTCCTTCCTCTGTTATTCTTCCACTCAACATTTCTTCTTTTCCCCTTCCCTTGTTCCTTCAGAATGGCTTTTAAAAGATACTTGAATGAATGGATTCTCTCAGGTGCCACTTTATGCACACCTACTGTGAATTCAACGAGACTGGCTTCTGAGTATATATGTGCAAGATGTGGCTTCATGAAGCACTTTAGGTGAATGTATCTCTTCTGCAACCCTGAGGTTGTATTCCTACACTCAGCAGTTAACGTCTTGTTACCCTGATTTCTGGGGGTCCCGTGAGGGACACCTAAATGCGCTCCAAATTACAAGTTGGGAATTAGTCAAAAGAGCACAAGCTAGCAATATGAGAGGCAGGGGAACGTATCAAGATCTTTTACCCAGCATCTACAGGGTCAGGCTGAGTCAAGGAGCAAACAGAAGTGAAATAATAATTGTTGTTTTTATTAAAATACAATCAGACAAATGTATGCAACACACTCACACAGATAACTAGAGAAATAAAGGTTGGAGTTGGATAGAGGGATTTTTAGAGGAGGTTTTTGGTATGGGTAATGCTACACCTGTCCTGAAGCCCGGGTAGTCTGAAGATAGAGTTCGTGGATATGAAGGTTCTCAGTACGTGGGACTGAGCGGAAGGCTCGCCAAGCAAAGCGGCAGCAAGGCAGGATGGAAGTTGGGAGCGATCCGAGGAAGCTCTCAAAGTCAGAGGTCTTTATAGGGGAAAATGTGGCCGTAGGCTAGTCTGTACTTGGGGAAAACAATGAGTTTTGGGCTGGAGACACTGCCTCCGAAAGGTCAGAATTTAGCATGATTGAGTTAAGTCCAAATTGTCAACAGGGTAGCCAGTATGCAAACGCGGAGTGCTTGACGCTTGAGTATTTGGCTCGTCAAGCTGCCTGCTCAGGGCAGGGAGTTCTTTGTAAGTAGCGTGCATACATAATATGGTACTTGCCTAGAGGTCTCCTGAAGCGGCACTCTGGCTATTTCTGGCCTGCCTGTATTTGTTTGGAATATTATAGCGATTAGCGACCGAGCCTGTTTGCGTGCTTGTCCGAAGGCCTCGCAAGCACGTGGGAAGGAATAGGTGAGGAAGGCCGAATTATTGATATCAAAATGATATCTGGTATCCCCCAAGTCTGGGCTAGAAAACTGCGGTAACAGTCTCAAGCAAAAGCCAAGGTCTCGTGGAGGTAATACACTTGTGGCTGGACTGTACCACTTCAGACTGCCAATGGGAGCTCACATAACTATATATTCCTTTATAATAAAAGCATTTCTTCCATATGATAAGGTTCAGATGACAGATTTAGAGTAATTCTTGCTGCCATCTCTCTGAAGGGAACTGCATTTCATGGAGGAAAATTTAGTTACGGGAGTTTGCATCTGCAGCGTGGACAGACACACCTGAGACACAGGTTTACCGTGTCAAGAGAAACTGAGTTACTTGAGGGCACTGTATCTAAGGAAACTCAGAAGTAACAGTCCACATCTGTCCAAAGCTTGACAATGTTACTTTTTTTAACTACAACTCTCAGAAACCCCCATTTGGGGAATTCAGGAAGTTTTCATCCAAAAAAGTAATATTTCTAAGCTCTGGGATCTATTATATGTTTACTGAGACAGTTTTTGGTTTTCTTCATGGGTTATTCAGAAGATTTAATACCCACAAAATCCTCCAGCTGCTAGAAAACAATGTCTTTTATATAATACAAAGGAAGCATAAACAGTTTACCTTCATGTTGGTTATTGGGTGGTCAGTCCCTTTGAGCCTACACAGACATGGAGGTAAATGTATTTTGTACAAATCCATTCACCCCACTCTTCTAAATACAAAGATGTTTATTTCTAGGGCAAGACGTATTAATAATACATTTTGGTGTAATATTTCCATGTTCTTTCTCACGGGACAATGTAAAAAAAAAAGTTATTGTATAAGAATGAAATACAGCACAGGCATCAACCCTGGCTTTTTATTTTCCAGTGGGAATGTTGCTCTTTCTCCTTTCCCATTCTTATAGCAGCCACTAGAGGGCCATCCATTTAAAAGGAAAGAGGCTCAACATAACCAAATCTATACAGCAGAGGGCACAGGCGCTCTTCCATACAAGCCAAAAAATACCCAAATCATTGAGGCATCCAAAGTACTGGCAAGAGAAAAAGACACAGGAGAGTGTGCCAAGGAAGCCAAGGAGTCTAGGAAAAATTAAATGTAATCTTTTGTGAAGTTAACCTTTCTTAGTCATCTTTTCAGTAACCTGACTTTTTATATACTGAAAGGTAGATTATTTTGATTTCTGTCTTTCTGTAGCTGCCTTCCTCCCCTCCACTCTTAATGTAGAGAGGTGAATGTCCTGCCCTCTTCTGTCTCTCAGGCCATTTCCACACTAGCCTGTTACAGTGCTATTATTCCACTTTCAACATCCTATGGAATCCTGGGGTTTACATTTTAGGGAGGGGCCATTAAAGCCTCAGAAATGAATCTACCTAAGATCACATCAGACCACTGGTCTATGTACCTTAGTGTTGTCTGCTCTGGCAGACACTCTCTTGAGGTTTCAAGAAGTAGCCTTTCTCATAGGGATTGAACCTGGGACTTGAAAAATGTGTTCTCTCCCACAACAGCAATTCCATAAAGTTGCCGAATAATAAAAGAACTGAAGGCCATCCGGACCAACCTTTCTTAAACAAAGCCAATTCTCTGTACCAAATACTACTAAAAACCTTTGGCTCATATCCGCTTGGCTTAACTTTTCTCTGAGTTTTTTTGTGGCAAGATGTGGTCCTTTCTGCACTTCATAACAGCTATGTCCTGGACATAGTAGCTGCACTAAAAATCCCTCTGTCAACACACATGCTTCCTGTCAATTGTGAGATGACAAAAGAATATTAAAGTCATTGGACAACAATCAGGATGAGTATAATTCAGTATACGTGTTTAATTCAGTACACAACAGCAGCAAATTTCTATCTGGTCCATATACCCAAACAGCATTTAAACCAGCCATGTTATTTTGGCACATTAGGCAAAGAATTATCATAACCACCTCTGCCCATCCCTAGCTGTGGAAATGGAATGGTGGTAATAGTAATGGCAATAGTAACAGTAACGTAACTAGCCATTTTCTGCCTTTTCATGACACCCAAAATGCGTTCATGCCTAAGGCAGCCAACTAATTTTCTCTAATGATTGTGCCAATCCTGATATACAAACTTTATCAGCATATTCTCTTGTAAGCAACAGAATCAATAAACCTACACAGTTTATTCATTTTGCATGTCTTCTAAACAGGCAAAGTACTGATACCAATCTTTCTGTAACTACAGACAAAGCTTTCCTGTTTGTTCTGTTCAAGCGACACTTTCATACCACCTAAGGGCATGCCTATAAAGTGTTTACCTATTTGGTGATGGCAACTATATCATATCCACCAACATTTCACTGATGAAAACTAGGACACATGTGGCCAAACCACAACAGGATGTGGTGAAGATGACAAAACTTGTTAATGAGGAAGAATACACAAGCTAGGAGAGCGTTGCTTTTGCCTGAGTCTACAGGGAAAGGCAAGATTCCACTCCTTTCTCCCCTCTGAGTTAATTAAGCCCAAGTACTTTTGCACTTTGAACTAGGTTTATTGCAATTGAAGTAAGCTGGGTTCAAAGGAAGAAAGTGGGAAGAGGAAAGAAGCAGGGGCCTTTTAAAAACAGATTAAAAAGTAGGACAACAAAAGATTAATTGTGACTGTCCCTGCCAAATTGGGCAGTTGGAGGGTATGCTATATTACTAACCAGCCTTCCACAGTTCAGCGTTCTCCAGATGTTTTGGATTACCATTGCCTAAAATATGTGACCATTAGCCACATTGGCTGGCGATGAGGGGGGTTGTGGTATCAAGATCTACGTGGTACTAGGTTGAAGACTGTTATACATCCTGATCAGCTGTGAAAGGAATGGATGGTTCCAATCCCTGGAGTATCACCTAGAAAATAAAGGGGACCCTGGGAGCATGAGACATTTAGCTATTTCTGGACAGCATTTTGTCAGTTGACCAGAAATATTGAGTATAAAGTTCACATGGCAGCAATGTCCCCTTTTATTAATTTCTTTTAAGGATTGTATCCCTCACATTACATGCCAGAGTATTCTTAGGGCAGCTTACTAAAAAAACAATATAGGCATAACAAAGCTCCTTTTTACAAAGCTCCTTTTTACAAAGTCTTTTTTAATGTCTTCCCAGGCTCCCTTTTTCTTCCCTGTCTCTGTCCTTTTTCGCATAACGGCACTGTCATGCATCATCCCGTCATAGTCCCATAGTCTGTTAGGGTGGGAGTGTGTTCCCAACTTTCCTCTCTGCATGCAATTGGCTGCCTGTGAAAGGGAGCGCAACAGACAAGCTCCATCCTTCTGCACCGCAGACGCCTTTCTTCCCATGCTGCGGTAGGGGAGGAAGCGAATATATCGTGCTTCCGGCCCTTCTGCATGGCTGGCTGCAATGGAAAGCTTGTGTGATTGAGGGTCATTGATAGAATTTCTCCATCAATGATCTAGCCTGCAATCATCTTGCATCAGCTGATGATACAAGAAGGCCGGGACCACAATGACATCATGCGGAAGCGCTCCTGCTCCTCTTGCTTCCCCAAGCTGGGATGCCATCAAGGCCCTCTGTTGTGGTGAAGGTATTTAGTAAGACTATCACTGGGAGGATGGTGAAGGAGGGCTAGAGAAGCACAGACTTTATGTAAGGTTGCAACAGCATGTGCATTGAACAGTGCAATAAAATTGAGCTGGGTACTAATGGGATTCTGCTCTAAGCTGACCCTCATGTAACTGTGTGTGCCCGCGTGCAACAGGCAGTGTAAACAAGAGCTGTCATCATAATCCTTTACGGACCATGTTGGACACCAAAACAGAGAAAAGGGGACAGCAGAGAAGCCTGCCCCACCCGCTACTTCCATCATATTAAAGAAGCATAGATATGGAAACCATAAGGAGGGGAAGTTAATGAAAGAAAAAAAGTGGTTAATGAAAGAAAAAAAGTCACTGCTGGATGCATTTAAGAAGAAGCTTCCAAGTTTCCAAGACGTCTCTCAAAGATTCAAAATGTTTTTCGCTATTTGTACAAAGCTAACGTGAACTAGTTCTTTCATTTCACATATGCATATTGTTGTTGTTGTGTGCTTTCAAGCTGTTTCCAACTCATGGCATCCCTAAGGTGCCATCATGAGGTTTTCTGGGGCTGAGAGTGTGTGATGCACCCAAGGTCACCCAGCGGATTTCCACAGCCAAGCAGGGAATTGAAGCCTGGTCTCCAGGATCATAGTCCAACTTCCAAACTGCTACATCCAAAGCCAATATTATTGGCTTTGGATGAAAAGTTTGCTGAACCATGTGGAAATGCCATTCTTTTCTATGGTTTAGGAACTCATTCTTATTTGTTCCATCTCAGTTCTGCCAAATTTTAAGAAGAAGTGCCCAGGAACACATCTACTTTGTTAACTGAAGTATACCTGTACAATAATAATAGTTCAGTTCATATAACAAAACTACAATTTAAAACAGTAGAAGACCACAGCACGAAGAGCATATGGCTGGTTGTGGGGGTTCTCCAACAAACAATGTTGGATGGGGTAGTGTTTCTCCAAAAAGCAGCTTTTGCAGCTATGATCAAAAGCGAATTACTCAGTTCCTCAGTGCTTATTTGAGCCCAGTCTTACGTTTCTCTTAGAGCACATTTCCCTTATAAAAGTTCATTTCTCCAGATGTTAACTACACATTCAGGATATGGTTAATTAATAGAGAGCAAGGCCTAATTTCACAAGGCCTCCATCTTCTGTCTCTCCCCCCTACACACACACTTTGGTCTTCCTCTCTTTTTAAAAGTACACCATAATAATTTCTAAACAGATAATGAAAGCCTTGCCTGCCTCCTAAACTGGTTGATTTATGTGCTGTTTGCTGTTTTTGAGAACACAAAACAATTAATTTATGTGTGAAAAGAACAGTGAATTAATCCTACTGAGCCCTGGAGCCTTTAAAGACCTGCATCGTATGCTGAGCTCGTTTAAAACTTGCATAAGAAATTAATGTAGACTCAAGCCCTTTCATTTGAAAAGTGCAGCTATAGTAGCTGTCCCTGGGATATCTGCAGGATCATTATTCAGAAAGGTTAAGGGGACTTTTATTATTTTTTTTAACCATATTCAGTATGTATTTTCCAGTAACAGCCCAACATGGTGCATTTCAACTTATAAAGAGAGAATTTAAAAAAGAGAGAGACAGAGAGAGAGAGCACGCAGAAAAGAAAAAGAAAAAGAAAGAAATGGGAGAGCTTTTTTATTCACCTTCCACTTAATTTCCTTGCTGCCATGCCAGTCCTGGCTTAATGAATGTAATTGCTACCTTTGATGAAAATACTATTATCAAGATCACACATTACACTGGAAAACAGTTTTTCTTTAAACACAGCTACTGAGGTCTCTAATTATGCATGTAACAAGTGGCTTCTGAACAAAAGACCATGTTGTCTACAATTGCTAGGAATTGGAGCAAGGCAAATTTGAACAAAGGACAGATTAGATGTGCTCCAAGCGCCACAAAGCCCATTCCCCTGATTAATTTCCTGCAAAAACTAAAACAATTCTCTCTTTAAAAAGGAACTAACCCTCAGCTCCAGAATGATCCATATGCCGTTTGTGTCAATCTATAGGATGATAATGGCTGCAGATTTTAGCCCGTCTAATAGTTAATAATTTAGAAAAGGAAAGCTCTTTTATAAACTTCTCTTTTCATATGTAAATAAGTACTACAAGCTCTTTAGGAATAACGAACAAAGGAAAACTGACTTCTCTTCAGAAATCAGTGGGCAAGGAGCACATTTACTATTGCAAAATCTGTGTTTCTGGGCATGGAATCCCATTATTTTATCAGTTTATCCTGTATGTGCACACACAGAGACAGACAAAGACATTAGTAGGGACAGAGTACTTTCTTAAATTTATTCATCTGGTCTCTCAAGAGTGACACATTTCAAACCAGAATCTTTTTTTAGTGTAACTTGTAGCTAGTAATTTCTCATGATCCTAATCTTCAACAGGCATGATCTGATAAAAACCAAAATCTACCATTGTGTATCAGCTTATGTTGTAACTGTTTTTATATACGAAGGCGAATGACTCAAACTCAAGCCAGCCCTCCACATTTACAGGTTTCACTTTTGTGGATTTGATTATTCACAGATTATTTGCTGCCACCCCTGCTGCGTCCCTATGCCATTTTTAACAGGGACTGCAAGCCTGGTGAGACTGAGAAACTGCAAACGAGGCTTGTAAGTCCCTATTAAAAATGGTGTGGGGCAGCAGTGGAGGTGGCAGTAAGCCCCACCAGCCAGCCACTTCTGCCTTGTGAAGGAACCCTGGTGCCTCAAAGGAATCCACAGTGAGTTGAATATGGTGATCATACTTTTTCGTGTGTGAAATACGGTTTGGGAGGGCCTAGAGTTACTCACGGTTTTTCCACTTTCACGGGGGTCCTGTGCCTCTAAGTTAAGAGTATCTTACCTGACCACAAATCCCAGGATCTGATAGGATGGAACCATTGTGGTTAAAGTATTATCTAACTCCTGTAACTGTGCTGTAATTGTGCAGTGTGGACACACCCTTATCCATCTCTGATTAATTCAATGGATTTTACTCAATCTTGGACTAACAACTGGACTTAGCTGAGAAAAGTCTGGCTACCATAGCTAGTAGCCATGCTGTTTGATGGAATATAGAGTCTAGAATTCAAAAAGTAACCTTTTTTCTTTCAATTCTGGCATACACATAGATCTGTGATGGGAGTGAAGATTGGATTAATAGGCAGAACTTGGAAAGCATACATTTAAAATTATGGTTCTCAGAATTTCCCAGCTAGCATGGCTACTAATGTGTTCCTTAAAAATGAAAAAAAATAGATCTCAATTCAGATATCAGGGGAAAGGGCAGAGGACTCTCTTTTACCTCATCTCATGTGAAAAGGTTATGTGCCTTCTCCCTCAGCTCTCAGATGCTAACTCTCCATACTGACAAAGGGGTTCAGAAGGAGAAGGAAGATGAACACCCTTGTGCCATTATTCTTGTGCAGCTTCTGTTCATTTCAAGGTAACATACAGAGGAAACTGTGGCATTGTGTTGTGCTTGTGCAATCTTGCAGCTTCAAGCCATAGTTCTGAATGACATTGCCTCTCTTTCCAGTTTGCCCACCACCACCACTGTGTTCAACTGCAGCAGAGCAGACCCTACCATTAGGCAGAGTGAGGCAGTCATCTCAGGCAGAGGACCTGGAGTGTATTATAAAAGAACAGCAAATTGGTAGCAGGATCACCTGAAGCTGCCCAGCCACCAATCAAGCACCTTGCCCAAATACAGATATTAGTGATAAGGCTGGTAGCTATCACATATCTCTGGTTCCAGGGAGGTACTCGAGGCAAGGGTGCACTACAGCTTCCTTTAAAGCAACAGGCACCTCCTTCTGATGTAGGGAGGCATTTACCACTTCTTGGACCCACTCAATAAGTCCACACCTGCTTGAAAGCCAAGATAGACAACGGTCAAGACTATATGTGGTGGGATGGATAAGTGTCTTGTCGACATTATCAGACTGCAGCAACTGGAACTGATTTTTTAAAAAATTGATTAGATGGAGCACAGAACAGCTACTTAGATGTCACAATATCTGTGGCATCAAGTTCTGAACAAGTATGTACGACTTTCTGCTCAAAGTGCCTGGCAAATTTATCACAGCAGCATACCAAGGATTCTAATCTTGGCCTCTCTGAGCCTGATACCAATACGCTCTTGATCACCCAGAAAAGATCTGTTGGATGCTGTGCTGAAAACAGAATATAGAAGGCAAAATAAATTCTTTTTGCTACTTTGGCTGCCACGTAATAGGCACAACAAAAGGTCTTTGCCAATGTTCAGTCATATTTGCTCCATGTCCTATGCCATTTGTGTTCTAGTTTTCATTCAGCCTGCTTCATTGCCCATAGATCTTCTGCAAACCAAAATGAATTATGGGCTCCACACCATTGGATTTGGTGCTTAGAGGCAATTGAATCAATAGTCTTTCCATCTCATCATTCCATAGTGAGACCAAGGCCTCTACAGAATCACCACCTCTATCAGCTGGAAAATCCCCCAGAACATTCAAGAATCCTTCAGATTCCAAAAATCTCTGCGGGTGGACCACTTTAATCAGTCCCCACCCCTACAGGGAAGATCTACCACTGTCAAACCAAACTTCACAAGGAAATAGTCTGATCATGACCATGGGGTTGTTGTATACGCCCCCAAAACCAAACCATTCATCATCCATCCAATAACATAAACCAACTCTAAGATAAGTGCTTCCACATGTGTTGGATCAGTGATGTACTGAGCCAGCCCTTTAGTCATCATAGTGGCCATGAAGTCCTCAGCAGGTCCTGTCAGGACAGACTCAGCATGGATGTTGAAGTCCCCCAGAACCACATTCCTGGGGTTCTCCAGCACCACTTCTGAGACCATCTCAGCCAGATCAGGCAAGGAGGCTGCAGGGCAGCAGCGTGGGTGGACACCAGCAGTATCTTGTTCTTTCTCTTTGGGCCAACACAAGGTGTAAACTCTCAGTTAGTGTTAGAATTGATAGGCTTCCTTGTGAGAATGATAGAATCCTTATGGATGACAGCAATTCCTTTACCCCAGCTGACAAAGGTTGACAAAGATGGGACAAGTTTACACCACCAAGCTCATCCACCCAGGTTTCTATAATGCACACAGCCCACTCATCTATAACCAGGTCATGGATAGTGGTCGTTTTATTACTGATCTGACATTCAGGAGTTGCACCAGCAGAGTAGAAGACAGGTTGACAGAGCAAGCTGGATCTTGAGAGATGAGGAATGGAACAAAATCCAAATATCTATCCTTTCTTTCTCTTACCTGACCCGTTCAACCCCCAGCACTGTACCTCCCTCTGCCCAAGATGGCATCAATAAGAACATGCTGTTCTTCCCCTCTCCCTGAGATTCACTCATGCACATGTACAGACAAAACAGACACACAAACATAAAGCAAACTGTGGTGAAATGTCAATGCAGCAAGTCAGATGTAGCAATCACAATAGTCACAACACTTGGCTCTCAGCTGAGTAACCCCATTATTTTCCACAGAGTTCAGTGAGACCCCAGGGCAAAGTGTCTTTAACTCTTTCATCACAAATGGAAGTGAAAGAAAGGAGAAAATCTTTGTTTTTCTTTTTTTTTCAGTAGTCCAAATGGTAGTAATGGTACCAAATTTGGCAACGATGAGGAAGAGCTGCGGAAAGGAGGCTCCAGGGTAATATGCAGCGCACAGGCCAAGTATTACTCATTCTGCTGTATAAACCAGTACTTCTTAAGCTATCTGATGGGGAGGTAACTGGCAAGTTTTTTTTCCCCCAGTGTGCTGAGGCCTGGCACCATATTTATGTCCTTATTTGTGTACAAATAAGAAATCACTAGCAACAGTTACTGAAGGACTTTTATAGATAACTGGCTTTTGGACTTCTGCATCTTTCCAGGTTTGTTTTGAAAATCCAATTTTTGAAAATTAAGTTGTCTTCGTCTTCCCTCCACTCATTTCTTTACATACATGTGTGCATACACATACACACACAAATTTAGGGAAAATAAAGAAATATGTTTAAAGAAAATGGAGATTTTTTTTTCAGAAGCAGAACTTAAGTATCTATATATAAGTGTGTGTATGTAGGTGTGTGCATATATGTGTATATGTATAATATGTATATATCTATATTTTCTCTGTGTGTATGTGTATATGTGTGTACACACACACACACACAAGAGTAAAATATTTTGGCTTTTGCCTTCTTCAATTGCCAAAAATGAATATGAATATATGAATGTGTGTGCGCGCGCGTATGTATGATATAAAGATGCATACAAATACCGGTTCATTCCCTCCAAAGTCAGATACAGCAAGTATTTTTCTCCTTTTTTCAGTCACACTTTTAAAAAGGTCACTGCAGTAGTACCTGACTATCCCAGGATGGTTTCAATTCAGCATTTGCTCTTTTTAACCAAAAAACATGCCAAAGGTGTATGTGAACTAAAGCAGGTGGCTCTTCATTTCCCCACTCCTCTCTTTTTGTGTCTGATTTTCCAGCTGCTGAATGCAGCCACTCAACCAGAACTTTCTCTGGCTCAGCCTAACACAATAAGCATCCTAACCCCAGGGCAAGAAAGAGGAAGACAATGAGGAAAGGTGAGAGGAAGCATTCACAGTGAAAGCGGGAGACAACCTCTCTGATGGCATCATCAGGGTCTGACAGGATGGTGTAATTTTAAATCACTATCCTCAACCAGTCTGCATCAAAGCTGCTGAGATACAGTTTCATAGTCAGTGGCCCTTTGAGATGACTAGCCTTTCTTCTGAAAGAAGACAAAGGAGGTCTGTGCTTTTAAATTTAAAGCAGGGGGATAGTCTGTGCTATACCATTCACTGCTATTAGAAAGCTGCTAAGTGGTCAGGGCACAGAAACACCTGCACCACTCACAATTGTGAACAATCATTGTTAATGAGACTATAAAAATAAAATAATTTAACATTCTGAACCTCCATAATGCAAGCCCATTGGGCTTTGTCTAATCTACAAATCTTAGTACAGATGGAAACCTGGCTCACAATCACTTATATATATAGCCTTAAACAGTGCAATCCTATTAGGGCTGCCTGAAGTCAAGTAGCAAATCTACTCCCCCACAAGCACACAAAAAAGTCAAGACATAAAGCTAGGCAAGTTATTTTGAAATGTAAGTTTAAAAAGAAAACATGTTAGCACCACTTCAATGTCCTGGACAAATCAAATAGCTAACAATTTTCTGACTTTTCATAGTACCCCAAATCTGCTGCCTAAGATAACCACTGCCTCATGATGGAGCCAGCTCTGAATGTTCTGCATATTATTTAGGAGTAAGTTAGATAAAAATCTGGTCAGAGGCCTATTAGATTTCACCATTGCGAGAACACACCCTGAACTGATCAAGTGGCTCAGTTTTATGCATCGTGGCTGGAAGAGCAGATTTGAATTTTTAAGGTGCTGGTTATTGACTGTTTTCAAAAGCAGTAATGATTGCTGAGAGCTGGTATTATTCATCAAGCAGGACTAAGCTCTGGCAGAACGTGAGAAAGTCTTCGAAAACCACATATTTGAAGCCAACTCATTTCAATGTGCAAAAAATGCTATTTTCTGTGCAAAACAACCACATACCAATTTTACACAGAATAAGCCCCCAATTACAGCAATTATCACCAATTGATAATGCAAGTAATAAAAAACCTGTACATTATAAAGGAATAAAAGCTGAGTAAAAAGGATTATGCTGCATCACAATATGATTGTTCTGAAGGAATCTTTATCATTATCTGGCAATATGGAAAATGCCTGAGCAGTGTTAAAGTGGTAGAGCTACAGCCCACGCTTCTGCCATTACTTGACCTGCAACTACAGTGATGAGCTAGAAGGCACTAAGTAACATCTTTGTCTGCCTTACAACTTGGCTTTTTAGCTTCCTGCACTCTAGATACACTCACTTTGGCATCCAAGTGCAAGCAAAGACAGTGGTGTCATAGTTATTATTATTATTTTAAAGTATTTAATGTTCATAAAACAGAAGACCCTTTCATTTAACTTAGATTAATGAAAGATGCTGAGATGGTGAAGAACCAACTTGATACATATTCTCAAAAGCCCAAATTGAGTGGAATAAAGGCACTTTGTCTAAAATCCATGATGTCAATGCATTGCTTTGGAAAGAGGCTGTGGAGAGGGGAGGATGCCTTACAAGTAGAGTATGAAAGCTTTTCAATTCCCAGCTTTTCCAGGGCTGGGAAAGGTTTTTGCCTGAATACCTGGCTAAGTGCTGCCAATCAGTGTTCAATAGCACTAGGGAATCTTCTTCCTTCTAGATGTTGATGAACTATTACTGCTATTGTGTATCACCATTGACCAGGGTGGTTAGGACTGACAAGAACCAGAGAGCCATGTGTTCTCCCATCATGATGTTGACAGTACACTGCTAGATAGACTAACGGTCTTTTTCAGTATAAGACAGGGGACAAACAGCAGCAGCTATAGCTTCAGTGAGCACCAGATAGGCTGTGTGGTTCTATTTGTTCTGTGGGTCTATTTGTTCTACAGCATGTATATGAAAACAAATAAGGAGATGCTGAAGGAACATGGAACTGCAAAAATGGCCTTGGAGAGAAGTTGTTGTGAGATAAATTTGGGTTTTTCTCCACTATACTGTTACACTGTTATAGTGCTATTATTCCACTTTCAGCATGCTATGGAATTCTAGGGTTTGCAATTTACTGAGGCCAAAGAGCTCTCTGGAAGAGAAGAGAGCAGCCATTACGGCCCTTTCTGCACGTGGCTGGTGAATTTGTTCGGGCCATTTCCTTCCGGATTTTCTGGGCTCGAAACAAGGTGGATTTTCCCTCATCTTCTTCCGCACAGCTACTGCATATATTCCATTGATTGAGAGGAATGCAAATTCATGGATCCACACTGCCTCCGCTGTGGCCACTCCCACTACTCCCCTCATCCTGCCCCATCAGCTGTGATTGGCCTTTTTTTTTTTTTTGGCGTGGTTTAGTACGTCATGGTGTACGTGCGTAAGTCCGTATAACCCCCTGGCCCCTCCCATGAGCCCTTCCCTGACTACCAATTCGCTTTGGTGCGAATATACATGTCTGCACCACTGTGAAAGTATAAACTGGATCAATCTGGAAAACTGGAAAACCGATTTCTTCCAGTTTTCAAATAGCGTACTTTACCACCACATGGGGGTGAATCTAGTTGGAATTACGTGCAGAATGAAGGTAAATAAACCGAACCTAGTCCGCTCCAAGTTGCAGAAGATCTCTGTGGCAAGACGCATTGGCACACGCGGAAAGGGCCTATGTGTGGCTGTTAGATGTTATTTCTGAGACAGGGAGAGAAAGCATAGGGATTGTTCTGAGATAAAGTAGTGTTAAAATGCAAATAAATAAATTAGAAATAAATAGGAATGGGACAAATCCAGAATTTTCAGAATCCGAATCCAGATCCAAATCTCTGGAAAGTTCTGGGAATCCACAGATCTCATGAATCTCGAATCTTTTGAATCCTTTTTTCAAAAAGGGTTTAAAAAGCAAGGGAAAGAAGGATAATCTTGGGCAAGACACACTCTCTCAGCCTTAGCAAAAGCCTAGGCAAAGGCAAACCTCCCTCTGAAGAAATCTGGCCAGGACAATTGTCATAGTTTTGCCTCAGGATCTCCCCAGATTGAAAACGATATGAAGGCCCTTTGTACACAGGCAGGAAAATGTGGATTAATCCCATATTTTCCTGCCTGTGTAAACAGGACCACTACAGTACAGAGATAATCTAGGTCAAAAATGGATTTGCTTTGCATAGATCCTTATGGCATGTTGAGGTTTGTAGTTTGATGATGCACCAGCATACTTTGGCAGAGAAGGCTGTGACACCTTGTAAAACTACAAACCCCAGAATTGTGTATGAAAGAGGTTTGCAAGGGAGTTCTGCAAAGGAATCTCAGCTGTCCCTGAAATCTCAAGAAGACTGTACTTTCCAGTCAAGTCTCAAGTCCTGCAACAAGGAAGGCAAACAGACAAACAGCCTCTAGTCCAATCTCAATTCTGCACCCTGCAGTCTCAAGAGTCAAGTCTCAAGTCCTGCAACAAAGAAAGCACTTAAACACACACACACACACAAGCAAGCCTCTAGTCCAGTCAATTCTCTACCTCAAGTCCTGCAAGGGGCACTCAAGTCAAATCGCTAGGCCTGTCTCAACAATTCCCAATCCTTACCCTCCAGTCTCAAATCAAAAAATAATGCAGATTAATGCATGCTCAATAAATGATTCTGGAGGCAGCTACTGTTCGCCTTGTTTGTTGTAGGCAGCATGCACTCCTCTTATAGAATCAGCTAGAATAGAATCCTATTCTTTCCCAGCTCAGGTTTTTTGGCATTCATTGTTTACCACAGACATGCTGCTGCAACACAAGACCAAAACTCTTGTGTTTTTCCAGCTCTCCTTTGCAATGGAACTGCTGTTTATAAACTTGCTAGACAGAGGAAAAAGAGGACAAAGAGAAACATAATAAGACTTTCTAAAAGGGAGCTTCAAAATGGGTTAACTGAAGTATTCATGTATTCAAGACACAGAAACTAAGAGAGGAAGTGACATCATGACAATCTTAGTCCCAGAATTGACCAAGAAAGCTGGTGAAGAAGAAAATATGGCTGGTATGGCTTGTATGGAACCCCTGAATGCCTTTTTGCAGTCTTTGGAACCCCCTGGGAAATTCCCACAAGCTCCTAGACCCCCAAACAAACTCAGTTTTGCTCCTCTGTCCCTCACCTCCCAATCCATACCCCAAAATTACCTTGCAGAGGGAGGGAGCAGCAGGGAGAGGCTGCATTAGGGGCACAGCCAGCCGGGGGGAGCAATGGCAGCCTCCAGTGCCTGGGAGGCTTTATACCAGTCTGCCGGCCAATCATCTGTACCCACGTTCGGTGAGGAAACATGTGAGGAGCAGGATTCTGTGCTCCATGCCTTTCTGACAGCCCGCTCCAGCATAATTGTGCTCAGAATGGGTGGGGAAAGACACCCGGGCAGGATCATGCCCATGTCAGGTGGGGAAATACATGAGGAATGGAATCCCGCGCTCCAAGCCTTTCTCACAGCCCACTCCAGCACGATTGTTCCCAGGACAGGTGGGGAAAGGCGTGAACAATGGGATCCTGTGCTCCAAGCCTTTCTCACAGCCCGTCTCAGCACAATCATTCCCAGGGCGGGTGGGAAAAGGCACGAGCAACAGGATCCCGTGCTCCGAGTCTTTCGCACAGCCCACCCCAGCAGGATTGTTCCCTGGATGGGTGGAGAAAGGTGCAAGGCCTGATAGGCAGTGGATTCAAAAGATTCCACTTGCCTATTTTGGCAGCCGGATTCAGATCCGCGAATCTCAAATCCTTCTCAAGGATTCGAGGATTTGCAGATTCGGTTGGCCCATTCGTAGAAATAAACAATAAGATATTAGAGTCTGTGCATATGCACATATATAGATAATATATAAAATAGATAAAAAATGCATCAGGTATGTTCACATGAATGTATGGATGGAGATTTAAAAAAAAAATTCAAGGTGGCTGCTTTTACTGATCCATAACATCAGGCCACTATCAGTTTTTATAGTAATAAGAGAATCATTTGCATACGATGGATGTTATCTCAAATTTATATAGGAAAGAAACTGATATGGTTCACAAGCCCAGTGCAGAGCTGGACAGACAATGCTTAGCGTGGCCTTTGAGGAGTAAATCTGGATCAAAAAACAAGAGCAGCAGATTTGGGATTGCTTCAGGACATACTGCAGGCTAGTTTCTGCCTCAGTTACTTTTTCAAAAATCAGAAGGAGACAAGTTTGTGGTACAAAACACCCCGCTGGCTTGATCAAGTGCCTCTTGTGATGGTTGTTCTCCATTATTTTATGTAGTAACTCTCCCAGAAATGCAAAAAGTAAATGTCCAGAAGGTATTGTAAAACTGCAAAAAAATTTCCTAGTTTACTTGCAAGTGTATTGAGATTTAGATTTCATTATCGGTAAAGAAATCAATTACAAGTTATTTGCAAGTATTTCCAAGTTCTAATCCAAAAGTTATCCTAAATATTATCAAAAATTCTCTCTGCCTCATCAGTCTAAATCAATTCAACCAGTATTATTTTCCACCCATCCATACTTGGTAGAAATTTTGCTGGGACACGAGGGATGGGAGCTCATCCATTCCAATTTCAACTGAGTTAGCTAGATCCATTTCTGACTGTGATTATTTGTCTTTGCTAAGGATCATGGGATGGCAGATTGCCTTGTGTCAATGGCCCTACTAAAACCAATGTGAAATACCTACAGGGGTAAGATACATGATGGTTATAACTTGATGAAGAACAACTTCATTCCTTTTGCAGTGTACTTGTAACTTTTCAGTTACCCTTTCAAGGTTTCTCCCTCTCTCCAACATTACCTTTTCCAATAAATTAATAAAGAGGATGGTAATTCTTCATAATGACTTCCAACACACGAGAAAATAAAGAATGATTGCAGGAAAATAGCTTGAAACTGTGCTTTATGGAAAATATGAGATAAATTTGAATGGAGAATCTAACAGAATAGCTGGAAAGATGCTAGTCATGTAATGTCAACACACTCTGTAATGTTCTGCCTCTCTTTCAGTCACTTCCTTCTGTAATCAATGAATGCACATCATAAATTTCAAGATAAGTGCCTTTATTCCCAACTATTCTCACTGTAGGCTTTTTATAGTTGAGTATTGACCCAGTTCTTCACAATACCACATCTTTGATTAGTTCTGAGTACATGAAAGCCACTGAAGGACCTTCTGTTTTTATGATCAACAAATACTTCAAAATCATTATAATTCCTCTGTCTCTATAGTTGTCAGATCTGTGGCAAAGGTATATTAGTTAGGCCAAAATCTGATACCACATAGAATTTGGAACTAGCAGGAACAAATTTTTTTTATTGAACTAATTTTGGCATAGACTCAGACATCTGCCTCATTATTGACTGCAGTACATCACAATAAGCCAAAAACATAGTACTGCCATGTTAATTTTTAACAACATGAGCACTTTTGGACATATTACACAATCACAAACTGATAGTAATGCATATATTACACAATCACAAACTGATAGTAAATATTTATTCATTAATTATCATGACACTACCAGTGTTTGGGAAAGTTCCTTTCTGAAAAGAAACTTCCAGAACCTTCCTGGGGGATTTGGGGAGTTATAACTTCAAAAAGTAACATTTCCAGAATTTACAAAGTACTACTACTACGATAAATTCATTTTTAAGTATCTAACATGGCTGAATATTGTACAGGTTTGAAGGCAGATTTTTACCTCATTTCACAAAGCAAATGACATTTGACCAAAATGAGGAATCAAATGTGGAAGACCGTTTTCAGATCCTGTGAATGTCTTTATAAATTAGAGAAGTCCCATTTCACATTTTATTCCATAAATAAAGTACCCAGCATCTCCTGGATTACAAATCTCTTAGTCCTCCTCTATTCTATACCTATATTCTCTCTCTTGCCCTCCCCTACTCTTTTTTTAATTTTGTTTTTGTTTTTCAGTCCTGCTATCCCAATATTTCTTAAGCATACACCAGCTAGCCTAGGTTAGAAACTCCCTTATCCTCCACTTTCATACTTCTACATACTTTTTTTCACTGCACTTTCTTTTTCTCTACCCTAATGCTAGCTCAGCCCTTCCCTCTCTTAACTTCCTTTACTACTCTCAACACTGCTGTCTGAGGATTGCCATATTCTAGTTCCCCCATTACAGGTGGCCATATTTGCATATTTTGCCAGTTGTTTGCTCTTTATGCAAATAATGTGGTAATAAGAATGTTGAGCAGCACAGACAAGAACACACACTTTTCTCACTCAGAAGTCCTCCTTTCAAATTCCTCTATAGACAGAAAACAGAAGGTTGGGTTTTTCCAGATTCTTTGCATGTGTTGCAGGAGTGCACAATCTGTACCCAAAAATATTTTGTACTCTTCTTTACCACCTTTTCTCCTCAGTAAGAATCTGTGCATTTAACAGCTACAGATATTCAACAAGTGTAAATCTCGTGCTGTTCTACGACCATAATAAAATTATTGATTGAACAAGTGTAAATTTCCCAGGAATTAAGATTCTACAAAGTTTGGGATTGTGCTTGAGATGCCCAAGTCAATATTTTGCAAAATTTGCAACAGAACTCCATCAGAATGAACAAACATATTCCAAAACAGTGAAAACATTAGTTCTAGAGCAGAGAACGTTGATAGATCCAAATGCACCTAGCATATCCAAGGTACATACAGAATGTGTAAACAAGTGAATAATAATTAAGACAAGAATTACAAGAACCCATTTTTGAGCTGGAAATGTTTTTTTGGACTTGGAAACTTATAGCATACTCAAGACACATAAAGTCTGTTAACACAAGAGAACAAAAAAAACATAGGTTTTTTTTTCAGAGCAGGGCTGGTTTGCAGACCCAGGGAATTCTAATTGCCATTGCAATCTCCATTTGGAAATAACATTAGATATCATTTTGATATCAATAATTTGGCTTTCTTCCACCACCCTCCTTCATGTGCTTGCGAGGCCACTGAACAAGCTCGCAAGACAGGCACGGCCGATAATCGCTGCAATATTCCAGACAATACCGGCTGGCCAGAAATAGCCATCCCAATGCTTCAGGAGACCTCAAGGCAAGCACCTTCATTACGTATGCACGCAACTCACAAAGAACTCCCTGCCCCGAGCAAGCAGCTTGATTAGAAGTGTCCTCACCTGTCAAGCACTCTACATTTGCATACTGTCCATTCCATTGTCAATTTGGAACAAATTCAATCATGCTAAATTCTGACCTTTCGGAGGCTTTATCTCCGGCTAAAAACTCATTGTTTTTCCTAAATGCGGGATGGCCTGTGGTCACATTTCTCCCTATAAAAACCCCTGATTTGGTGGGCTTCTTCGGATCACTCCCGATTTCCATCCTGCCTTGCTGCCGCTGTGCTTGGCAAGCTGTCCCCTCAGTCCCCGTGCTGAGACTCCACACCTCCGAACTTCTGCTGCAGACTGCCCGGGCTTCAGGGCAGGTGTAGTATCACCCAAAACCAACCACCCCCCTTAAAATTCCCTCTGTCCCACTCACACCTTTATTTTCTCTAGTTCTCTGTGTGATTGTGTTGCATACATCGTTTGTTTGTATTTTAATAAAAGATCACAATTATTCTTATAACCTGGTGTGCTTCTTGGCTCGGCCTGACCCCATAGACATTGGTAAAAGATTCCGCTGCGTTGCCCTGCCTCTCGTATTGCTAGCTCATGCTCTTGGCTAATTTCCCCATCTTTTGATATTTTGAGAGCGCACTTCGGTGTCCTTCCCGGGACCCCCAGAAAACAGGGTAACAGAACTGTACCATAGCCCATACATAAACAGGACGTGTAAAATCCACAGTCCATATATAAATGGAATGTGTAAGTTTTTTAAAACAGCGCAATAACATACCCCCATGCCCATTAAGCACAAAACCTAGAATTATCTTACTGTGCCTGTGCTCACTCATACCAAAATCTGAAATGAATGACTGAGCTGATGTTAGATAATGTATGTTCAAATATACTTTTAAAATGCTAAGTGTGATTATTAGCAATGAATGTATAAAATAGGAGTGGTGATAAAATTCAATAGTACCTTCCTAGATTACCTTTTCTGTGAGAAAAGAATGGCTTCTGTTTCTAAATATAAACCTGAGGACTAGTTGTCTTAGAACATGCATACAAGACTTTCCACTTTTGACGTGAAGGCCATTTCTGCACTAGACTGTTATAGTGCATTATTCCACTTTCAACATCTTATGGAACCCTGGGGTTTGCAGTTTAGGGAGGGGCTGGTCCCTCCCTAAACTGCAAATCCCAGGATTCCATAGGATGTTGAAAGTGGAATAATAGTGCTAAAACAGTTTAGTGCAGAAATGGCCATAAACTCACTTTCTTCTAAAGAAGTAAATTAACAGTAAAATCTATAAATTGTATTTTAAACACTACTGAATTCAGTGGGTCTTATTCCTGGATAAGTGAATACAAATTGAATTGCAGCTTGAAAGATAGTGATTCTACCCCCTCACCATTTATATTATCATCTGTCTGTCTGTCTGTCTGTCTGCCTGGCTGCCTCTCTCTCTCTCTCTTTCTCTCTCTGTCTCTCACACACAGACCCACTGACTTTAACTTCCTTTTACAAAGCAGTGTATTGCTCTATAATTATAAATATCTGAAAATGTGACATCAGTCACTGGTGTGAGAAAATTCACCTGCTAAAAACAGTAAAAAACAGTAGCAGGTATCTTTCTTAGAATTAAATGGGTTTGCCACATTTGATTGTTCTGATACATAACCTGAATGGAGGACAATAGGCTATTGTTGGACAGATTTTGGAGGAATGGAAATGGTTTCCAATTGGCAAAGGGGTCAGGCAAGGCTGCTTTTTTATCACCCTATCTGTTTAACTTGTATACTGACCATATCATATATAAAGCAGAATTAGATTCAGAGGAAGGAATATCAACAGTTTAAGATATGTAGATTACACCATACTATTACTAGAAAACAGCGAGGTTTGGGGCTAGTTCCACACTACACTGTTGTAATGCTATTATTCCATTTTCAACATCCTGTGGAATTCTGGGGTTTATAGTTTACTGAGGCCAAAGAGCCCTCTGGCTGAGAATTGTAAATGCCCCTCCCTGAACTGCAAACCCCAGGATTCCATAGGATGTTGAAAGTGGAATAATAGCACTATAACCGTGTAATCCAGAAATGATCTTGGAAGGATTACTGAAGAAAGTCAAGGCAGAAAGTGCAAAGTCAGATTTACAGCTGAACATTAAGAAAACAAAAATAATGACTACAGATGGTTTAGATAACCTTAAAACAGACAGTGAAGACATTGAAATAACTCAAGATTTTCCATACCTTGGCTCAGTGATTAATCAGAATAGAGAGTCAAAAAATCAGAAGAAGACTTGGACTTGGAAGGGCAGCTATGAAGGAACTAGACAAGATCCTCAGGTGTAAAGATAGATCATTGACTACTAAAGTTAGGATTGTCCATGCCGTCATTTTTGCCATTTCTGTGTAAGGTTCTGAAGGCTAGGCAGTGAAGAAAGCTGATAGGAAGAAAATCAACTTATTCAAAATGTGGTGCTGGAGAAGAGTTCTGCGGAGGCCCTGGACTGCTAAAAAGACAAATGAATGGGTCCTGGTTCAAACCTGAACTTTCCCTAGAAGCCAGTATGACTAAACTGAAGCTGCTGTATTTTGGCCATATCATGAGAAGACATGACCCACTAGGAAAGACGATGGCCATTTCTGCGCTAAATTGTTATAGCGCTATTATCCCACTTTCATCATCCTATGGAATTCTGGGGTTTGAAGTTACATGAGGGGCCTCTGCAAACCCCAAGATTCCATAGGATGATGAAAGTGGGATAAGAGCACTATAACAGTCTAGTGCGGAAATGGCCAATAATGCTTGCTAAGGTAGAAGGCAGTAGGAAAAGAGACCACATTGCAGATGGAGAGACTCTATCAAAGAAGACACACCCTGAACATGCAAGATCTGAGCAGGGCTTTTGGTGATAAAGTGACTTGGAAGCCTCTCATCTATAGAGTCATCATAAGTTGAGGTCAACTTGATGGCAGCTAACAACAACAAAATGTCATAGAATTGGAAGGGACTGCCAGGGCCGTCTAGTCTAAACACCTGCCATGCAGGAAACCATTGCTAAACACCCCTGAGATACCTAATCTCTGTTTTAAAACGTTCAATGAAGGAAAGTACATCACTTTCCTAAGTAAGCTATTCTGCTATCACACAGCTATAACCATCATGTAGTTTTTCCTAATGTTTAGTCAGAATCTCTTTTCTTGTAATTTGAATCAACTGTTTAGGGTTATACCCCCTTGCAGAAAACTGGAACAATCACTGCATATTTTGCCACATATCTCAACTTCCAATGGGCTAAAGTCTTACTTTTAAAAAGAAAGCTGAGAACCCAGGAGCACTAAAGGTATAAATAGCCACCATGTACTATCATTAATATCTAAGTAAAACCTGACCAAGCAGGCAATAGGTGACTCTGTCTTTAACTTTTTCTCATTAGTTTTTCTCCTTCTCCATGCACTCTGTTACTCATTAAAACTTTTCCACTTTTCAGTGCCTTCCTCCTATTGCTCTTACCATCAGGAAGTTCTTCCTGATGCTTAGAGATTTCACCTAAACATCAGGAAGAACTGAGTATGCTGCCTCAGAGTGTGGTGGAGTCACCTTCTTTGGAGGCTTTTAAACAGAGGCTGGATGGCCATTTGCTGGGTGTGCTTTGAGTGCGTGTTCCTGCATGTGAGGGTGTCGGACTCAATGGCCATTGTGGTCTCTTCCAGCTCTATGATTCTATGAATCTATACCTATCAGGAAGCACTGTATAACACTCATTCTTTTATGTGGTAAACAACCAGCTTCTCACAAAGATGTACACACATAGTTTGTATCTTTATGGTGGGCACATGACTTAAGGAGAACAGAGGATGAATAGGCTTGGTAAGGTAAACCCAATAAAGGAAATACATCTCTACATATAGACACTCACTCTATGTTAATTCAACCAGACAAGGTCATCCAGCATGTTATTGAAGCCAATGGCCAATATTTGATGATGTCATTCCACTAATACACAGAATGGTGCACTGACTTATAGATATCTAGACCTAAATACAAAGGTTAATCCTAACTAAAGTAGAGCTGCTGAATAAATGAAACTTTCATAAATGTTCACTTACCAGAAACCTATTGATTCAGTGGTTCTGTTCTAACTGGGACTAATGATGGGATTAGACCCTCATTCTAGACTCATTAGGCACAAGGGGGGCAATTCATTGTTCAATGAAACAATCTGGATTATATGCAAGAGTAGGAATCTAACACAGTTTGCACATCTTGTTGGACTATCAGTTGAAGAATAAGTTGAAGGACCAGTTGTACAAATGATGTTGTATCTAGGGAACACAAGAAGAAATGTGAACAGCAAAAACCAGTATAATTCCATTAGTACACTGTTTTTCTTCACGATTTTATGTTGGATTTAGGCCACTCAGATATTCAAGTTTGGTAAACAGGATAATAATAAACTGTTTTAAATAGTCACCCATTTTCAATAACAAGCTAGTGTCTCAACAAGAAGATTGTATGTTTCTGAATCAACCTTGAGGCCAAGTCAATCACCTCTCTGTGACTCTACTCACAAATTTTGTTTACTTACTTCACAGTCCTCCCTCTTCTACCCCCAAATGAAGTGTACATAAGGAAACAAGAAGTAAATTTAAACTCTTATCACTAAACTGAGCCCCCTTCTACTTTTTTTTTAAAAAAAGGAACCCCTTTCTGGACATCGTAATAGGAATGGTTCCAGTCCTTGTGTCATAAATTTGAGTGTGTAGAAAGAAGACTTATGGGTGAATTTAGCAGTATTTTTCGTTGAAGTGGCAGTTGCTAACCATTACACCAGTATTTATTTGATTCTTAAAGAGCACAAAAGCATGGACTACAAATAAAGAAGATGGAGTAATAGCTTTTGACTGGGCCACTAGCTTTAAACTTGAAATGAAGTGTCCAGTTTTGAGTTACTGTGTCCAAATGCCATTTGTACAGTTTGAAAAGTGGGAGCATTTTTCCAGCTTGTCAGTGTTAGCTGTAGTTCATTCCCATGAATGATATCACTGAAGGAGCCTGTCGCGCTGCTATAAGTACTTCACTCATGACTGGAATGTATTAAATGTATTAATCTGTGCCTCTGAGTGTAATTTAGGGAAGCCCTACGTTTGACACATTCTTGTACATCCTTGTTTTATGGCCCTATCCTGCAGGTAACCATGTCTCAAAAGCAAAGTGACTGAATGAAGTTAAAATTGTGTGTCACAAACTATCATATGCGCTTGTGTTGCTTATTTCACTGTCAGAACTATAGGTATTAGATTAAATATGTCCATGGCTCTGTTTTATGCCACCATTGTCAATATTAAGATCCATGCCGGGAAGCCCATTGTTCTAATGATTCTTTCACCTTTGGGATTTAAATAGAACTGTGAATAAAAAGCTTACACACACACACACACACACCACTACATCTTGAATAATCAAAGACTATTTGTGACAATAGGAAATCAGTTCCCAGCCATAACACACAAAGATAAAACATGAGACTAAGCTCTGTTGCCAAATGTTTGTCAAACCTATTTAAAGTCGCCTGAATAAAAAATGTAATCTTTCTTGTAGCAAGGTGGGCTCTTGTGTCAACCTACTGAACTCATAAAGCATTTATAGCCACCTTTTAACCATTATCTCTCATAAATCTGAACTCGACTTCCTCCAGAAATGTATGATTTTGAAATTAATGTGACTTTTACTACAATTCCTAAGCTGCTACATAGATCTATGTTGTCAGCATATATTTTTGCTGGTAATTAAGTAGTTGGGCTATTGTCACTACTGTGGGTAGTAGGAGGTGGGGTAGGAGAACAGACATAAAAGCCTACACAAGCCACTTACTCTTGAGTAATACTATTGAATTATATAGGATTATATTAAATGTTATAGTTATGGCATTCTGTACTGTAGATTTCATGCTAAGCGTGGGGTTTTACTAGAGGAGCTCTAACTAGCACAAGACCCCTGCAGAGAGAGAGTAGGACCCAAAGGCCATTGGGGAGGGAAGGAGAGGGTGCTTACTAGCCACTGCATATACCATCTGCCACCTCTTCCTTTACCCTGGAACAGTGAGTTGGCTCTTTGCAGGACTGAAGCCCAGCTATTAGTCTCCAGCAGGTTCCCCAGCTGGACTGGGTTAGCTTGCTGAGCTGGATAATGTAAATGGGACTGCAGGAAGGCTGTCTGCTGTTGGTGTCATCCTTTTGAGGGGTGGCACAAGAGTAAGGGCCTATCCTGCTGCTGCACAGGAAGAAAAACTTGCCTCCTTATAGACACCACCCTACCGGGATAAACAACACACCATTTTTGTGGGGAGGGGAGATGTGTCGTCAACAAAAAGAGGGAAGGAATAATGCTCAGGGAGCAGCCATTCAAATTATGCAGGGCAAATAGAAATACTGAAGTGGGAGATGGTTGCATTATCCTGGGGGCAGAGTTTACAATAGGGTGCCCAAATGGTCTCCCAACCCAAATTATCTGGAGAGCCATGGCAGCAACTTCCCAGGTTGAAAATACTGCTGCTTAATGCCAGGTTGGTGAATGGTAAAACAACTGTCATTCAGGGCTTGAACCTGGATGAACATTTCAACCTGGCATGTATTACAGGCTGGTATGATGGATTACACATTTAAGTTTATTACTTGGTGAGATGAAGCACCACCAGTACAGTTTCCATATTGTTTCACAGCACCTCAAACCAAAATGCTTTCAGATGCAATCTTTTTACACATCACTCTGCTTAGTTAGTTAGTTTGTTTAATATCCTGCCTTTCTCTCAACATGGGATCCAAGGCGGCATGCAATGTTTCAAAAGCACAATGCAATTTAAACCCTCTTAATGCACAAGTTAAAACACAATTAAACTGTTTATTTTAAGAAACACAAATTAAAAATGACATTAAAGACAAGTTAAAACAACATTAAAAGATACTTAAAAACATAATAAAAACAAACTCTACACCCTCATGCATTAAAAGCTTGATCATCTGCAACATACTAATACCCCAAATTTTCCTTTAAATAAAAGGGTCTTTACCTGCCTGTGGAAATACAGCAGGAAGTGGGCCAACCAGACCTTCCAGGAAAGGGAGCCCCATAACTTGGGAGCAGCTGCTAAGATATCTTTCCCATGTCCTCACCAGACATGGTTGCTCACCACATTGCTTAACAATCTGTTCACATTTGTTCAGTAATCAAGTGAGAAGAATACAAGAAATAACAATGAAGCTCTGAAAACTTGTATTTTTGATCCTGGCTAAGTTGTCTGGTAGACTCTGGACTCAGTGGGGGGAAAAAAGTAGCTAAACTAAGGCCATTTCCGCATGAGACAGTTATAGCGCTATGATTCCACTTTTAACATCTTATGGAATCCTGGGGTTTGCAGTTTAGGGACAGGCTGGCTGCAGAATTCCATAGGATGTTGAAAGAGGAATCATAGCGCTATAACAGTCTTGTGCGGAAATAGTCTAAGCTTTATTAGCAGCAATTTGCCTATGGCCTTTTCTTTGGTGTTGACTAAATACTACCATCACAATGGCAGAGGATCTGGATCTTTCCCTGCTTTCCAGCCATGCTGACTGGGAACTTTGGGAGCTATAATACAAAACAGTAATTTTCCGCACTCTACATTTTTCATCGTTATTCTCCCTCAATTAGAGTTATACTACTTGTTGGCACTGAAATGACTTTTTTCCATGCCTAAGGATTTGGGATAAAATCACCCATAAAGGCAGCCTAAATTTAGCTCTAGAGCATGAAGGCTATGACCTTGACCTATTTTCCCCCAGTGCCTAATATTCTAAAATATACTGCCTCTGATCCTGGAGGCTCTATTCAGCTACAATGGCTATTCTGCAGGAAAGACGATCTTTAGCACTTAAATGCTATCTCCTACCCTTGAAGAACAGAAGAACTGATGTACTCTACAGTTTATCTCCACTATAAGAAATGCCTCCACTGCAGAATTTTACTCTGAAACCTCAACTCTCACAGCACCAGCAGTCACCTCTTGGCAGTGATAGAAGTGAAACAAATACTTTGCATGAGCCGTTGTGCAACAGTGTCTTTCTGCAAAACAAGCAGCATCCATTATAGTCATAACTGAAAATTCATGGGGAACTTGGTAGAGAAAACAACGGTTTGGAAAATGCAGTGCTGAATGTACCAAACTTCCACAAGATTGTGCTGTGCACAAGATCAGCTCTTGTCAGCAACAGCTAAATGGCATGTATGTTTTTCATAAAGAGCAATACTTAGACAAATAAGCTGTTAGAAGTAGAGAAATGTACAACCATGCTGTACTGCCTCTAGGAGAGGTAATTCAAGGAGACAAATTGTGAGGATTGTGTGGTGTGTTCTTTCTTTGTCTTGTCAGGTCTCTTTGCATAGGACTGCTGCTCTCAGGCTTGACTCTACTTCCTCACACAAAGCTCATTCTGACTTCCTCCTCTACCTCTCTTTGTCATGTAGCCAGTAGGAGCTGACTCCATCTCTTCTCCCTGCCAAATTGGAAGCTCACTCCAGTTAAAAATTCTCTTCACTAAAGATTAGGCTTTTGTCTACAGTTCCAAACACCAGCTTCCATATAGGCTAACAGGAATGCCATTATCTTCTTGTGATCATTTCCAGCAGTGTAATCTTAGGCTTGTTTACTCAGAAATAAGTCCCACTGCACTCAAAGACGATTACTCTTAATTAAAATGACTGGGTTGTTCTGTGAGGTAAGGGGTTTAGCACACCTTCATCAAACAGATTCCCCTTCCAGAAGAGTATGTTAAGTGAAATGAAAATAATATGGAACATATTGTGTGAAGCTATGTAATTTCACATTTTTGCAATGTATATGTTAGGAAGTATTACAGATTGAAGACATTATACACACATACCCAGCTCCATGCAGAGGGCAAAGCCATGGAGCACAGACAGCATCTGTTCATGGTTCCCATGTCATTGGTGTAGTGAATCCCTTGCAGATTGTACTCCAGACTTTAAAAGAGCTGTCTAAGGAGCTGAATTTTATCCCTAGAAATAGGTGCAGCACCTTGCATAACTCCTTTAGACTTAAACATGGAGTGGACTTATCTGTCCTGTCCCACTTGCAGGAGGGCTCCTCAGAGCAGCAAGAGGTGAGCCCAGATAAGAGACTCCAGTCAGAGGCAGAGAAGTTTGGCATCCTGGCCCTGGAAGCAGATGCTGGATGTGGAGAATGAGCCATTTCATCATTTGGAATGTCATGAACCAAAGCACCAAAGCAACCAAAGCACAGACAAGGATGTGACCTACCTTAAAAGACAAAGGCTGGAATAATTAAGCCAGCTGCGTTGAGTTACAACTAGCTGTAAATTAGCACAGTTTCTGTGCAGTGAAACAACAGTTCCACTGTATCTGTTTGGTGCAGTAGCATTACTGCTTTCTAGTTTCTTGCACTTTGGCTTGTTCTTTGGATTCTTCTCTTTGGTAACTCCCTGACTGGCATTCAACCCTACTTGGACTACTTTTCTTGCTTAGATCTTGGACTGCCTCAGCCACACTTCTGCTGTTATAGACATTCTATGTATGACCTTGAACAGGCTTGGTTTCTCTGTTGCTTGATTGCTTAAACTAGAAGCAGAATCTGATCACTCTACTGGCATGGAAGCTTCCAGCTCCCGCTAAACATAGCAATGGTTGCAGTGCATGTTATGAAAATTATTTTCAGTGTAGGAAAATCAAATCTTATTGCCACTACTCTCCAACCTCCCCACCTCCCCCGCCATCTCTCCAAGTTCATCCATGTGCCTGACCTCTAACAGGGAGAAAGACTTAATGTATTAAGAAAATAAAGCTCTTTCCTTTACAGTAGTTTCTTCCCATCTTTCTCACAACCTCCCTAGTTGCAATTGTTTTTATCTGTACCCTTTTTTATGTATCCGAGGGTAGGGATATGACTCATGCCCATAGGATAGGGCTGGGAGATGTGTTGTACCCCAGATGTTATTGGACTGCATGCATATTAGTGAAAGCCAGCATAGCTAATGATGAGGAATGCTGGGATCTGTAACCCAACAATATCTGCTAATCATATTTCCTAGCTGTTGCATAGCAGCATATACCATATTTACCAATGTATAAGACATACCTGTGTATAAGATGCACCCCATTTTCAAACAGTATTTTTAGGGGGAAAAGTAATTCTTATATGTCAGCAAATACAGTTTATTGCCTCAAAAGCCTGGCACCAGTTTTCCCATTATATATGAATCCTGTACAAAATTTAAATAGATCCTACAGCATTTCACTTAAATTACATATTTGGAGTTTCCTTATAAAGAGTACTTCTAGGCAGAGGGCTCCTGGACTAACAATCCAAACGTGTTATTTTTTAAAGAAAAGAAATCAAAAAAGTAGTAGGAAAACACAAGAGGACTATATAGGGAAGATATAGTTTAGACCCTGTGGTAACCCAAGGACCCAAGGAAAAATTAAGGCCAAACAGTGGGCAGGGGAGGCATCTAATGCTTGATTCATGTCAGGATCAAGTCTAGACCTCATGCCAATTTCTGTGGTTGAGTCTAGGAAACTGTATAATAAAAAGCCTCATCTGAAAACATGCAATGTCTCCAAAGGTACTATTAGCACTGCTTTTCAAGCTACACTTTTCCTGCAGTACACTGGATTTCTTTTTCTCTTTATTGACTTCTATGTCTTTCCTTGTACACACTTCAGAATAAGTATCTATAGCCATACTGTGTGTGTCTGCATGTGTGTGTGAGAGAGAGAGTGTTCCTAAGTCCTGCTGGGCTGATGAGACTTCAATAGGACGCCAGGCAATTCATAAATGTAGAAAGCTGCAACGCTCCACCTGCAGGCATCGTTAGCTGGCAATGATGGGAATGATAGAAGTGATGGGAACAGTGACTGAACTCTGACCTTATTGATCGGAGCCACCTCTAACCAGCTGAGTTGCTCTGGCCCAGTCAGCTGAAAAGGAATTTAAAGGGTAGTCATCTTCCCTGTTCGACTTGCCTGTCATTAATAATGTTTTCATCCATGACAGTGATAAACACATGGTACTTGAAGAGAGTTTATTAAGGTCAATCTATAAATAAAAATTAAAATTTTAAAAAATGGGTTTACACAGATGAACAGATGGATGAATAAAGTGATTGGGAAAACAATAAATATGAAAATGGACAGATGGATAAAGTATGTGGCAGGGATCATTCCAAGGAGGGGGAGTGCATCAGCTCCCGCGCCTCAAATAACTGGCAGCATCATAGAATACCCTTCTGTCCCTTAAAAAAAAATAGATTTAATGAAGCTGATTCAGAACTTATAGGCTTCGTGGATCTATGGGCTGACTAATATTTTGTCATTTAATGCCTACTCTCTGATCTGGTAAAAAGGATTGCAGCCATTTTTCTGTGTCAAGTATATAAGTGAGTGCTACTAAAATTTAAATGTCTCATCTGTCCTTGGAGTCAACACTAAAGGCCTTAAAACCTGTGAGTTTTACTTTGTATAAGATGTTATCAAATGTACTGGATACTTCCATTTCAGCACCTCAGAAAGAACAGTGTACATATGTGTGCACACATGCAAGCATGTACACACACGCGGACACACACGCACACATACACGCACGCACACAAAAGCAGCCAGGATGTTGTAGCGGTTTGAATGTTAGACTAGGACTCCAGGGTTCAATTCCCACTCAGCCATGGAAACCCACTGAGTGACCTTGGGCAAGTCATGTTAAGCTAAGAAGAAGGCAATGACAATCCTTTTTCAATTAATCCTGCCAAGAAACTCTTATGATAGGGTCACCATAAGTTGGGATGAAGGCACAGATGACTTGACTCAGTCAGTACTGAACATGGACAATGTAGACAATAAATCAGAAGAAGACTAGGACTTGGAAGGGCAGCTATGGAGGAACTAGAAAAGATCCTCAAATGTAAAGATGTATCATTGAATACCAAAGTCAGGATTGCTCATAGTACTGTATTTCCAATTTCTATGTATGATTGTGAAAGCTAGGCAGTGAAGAAAGTTCACAGGAAGAAAGTAGGCTCATTTGAAATCAGGTAGAGAGTTCCATGGATACCCTGTATTGCCAAAAAGACAAATAAATGGGCCCTAAAACAAATCAAGCCTGGATTTTCCCTAGATGTCAAACTAGGGGTGTCCTACTTTGGATATATTATGAGACAACATGGCTCATTAGGAAAGACAATAATGCTCAGCAAAGTGGAGGGCAGCAGGAAAAGAGGAAGACACTTTACAGATAGATAGGCTCAGTGAAGGAAGCCACAGCCCTGAGTCTGCAAGACCTGAGCATGGCTATTGATGACAAGATGTCTTGGAGTTCCCTCATTCACTGGGTTACCATAAATGGAAGCCAACTTGACAGCAATTAGCAACAACAATTTCTCTGTCTCTCTCACACCCCCACACACATATTTTAGCAGAATAAAGATAAACAACAACCTTATGTTTATTTAGCCTCCATCATCAAACTGCCATTAAAAATATATCCTTGCTGTTGCTCAGAATGCAGATATATTTTTTCTGCCCATACAGAGCAGAGTGTGTGAGACAGAATTACCTCATGAAGCATTTTGGCAAAGCTGTAAAACTGGAAATCTCATATCCTCATGAGGTCATCATTTGGAAAATCCTGCAGAAATGGTGAAAGATGGTGGGCCTTTCCACCGTACCCTGTTATAGTGCTATTATTCCGCTTTCAACATCCTGTAGAATTCTGGGGTTTGTAGTGTACTGAGGCCAAAGAACTCTCTGACTGCGAATTCTAAAGGCTCCCCTGAACTGCAAACCCCAGGATTCCATAGAATATAGAAAGTGGAATAATAGCACTATAACAGGGTAGTGTGAAAATGGTCTGTAAATCCAATTCAGTTCAGAAAAAGTTAGGTATTTTTAAATGCAGCTGAAATAACTATAAACACTTATGTCCTTAACACCTCAGTCACAGTATAATGAACCAGTATAGGTTAGTCATTTGAACACTGGACTACGACTCTGGAGACCAGCATTCAAATTCCAGCTCAGCTATGGAAAGCCAGTACGTGACCTTGGGCAAGTCCTATTGTCTCAGCCTCAGAGGAACACAAAGCCAAATCCCCTCTGAACAAATCTTGCCAAGAAAACCTCATGGGTAGGTTCATTTTCAGGTTACCATTATGCAGAAATGCAACAGCAGTAGCAGCAGCAAGGGACACTAGGTTCAACAGAGGCTTACACCAAATTCAGTGAAATTTTTTGTGTGCCAAACTGTCCCTGGATTGTATCCAGTGAAGTGACATTAGTTTCATCTTATTCCGTTTACACTTGCAAGTGAAAAATCTGTGTGCATTCTGAGTACATCTAGTTTTAGCCACCCATAGACCAAAGAAATCGGAAATGGGGGAAGAGAAACTATTTCAATCAACCTCATTTTTTTTGTCTCATTTATATTGGACAGAGAACCACAAATTAGAGGAAAGTTCTTCAAAAACAGAGTCATTGGTGTAATTGCTGGATCAAATGAGTGGTTGCCAAGCAGAAGAACAATCACAAATTACAAAGTGTGATCTATAATGTTACTCCTGCGTGCTAAATCATGATACTATTTATACAGCATATGATCAAATACAGACATGGGTTGTGTGTGCCCTTCCGTATTTGTTGGATTGTTGGATTGCATTTCCCATAATCCTCCAGCACTGTGGCAGCTGGAGGCCAACAACCTTTGGAAGGCCACATATTCCTCACTCTTACAGAATTATAGTGCTATCTTCCACTTTAACTGTCATGACAACATCCTATGGAATCTTGAAGTTTTCAGTCTAGGGAAAGATGTTCAGAATTCTTTCCAGAGAACTACATATACCAGACTACAAACCAGAAAATCCCATGGGATACAACCATTGCAGTTAAAGTGGAACTATAGTGCTATAACTGTGTGAGGTGAAAGGCCACTTAAGCTAATAGTATTTGCACCTAGAAAGTTCATTCATTCTTTGATGTGAGTGGCCAGTCAATCCACTTCACTGGATACAATCCAGGGACAGTTTGGCACACAAAAAATTTCATTGAATTTGGTGTAAGCCTCTGTTGAACCTAGTGTCCCTTGCTGCTGCTGGGTAACTTCAGGGGTGTCACACATTCTCTTTCCTTAGAAAACCCCATGACAGGTTCACCTTAGAGTCGCCATAAGTCAAAAATGATTTGAAGGCACACAACAACAAGGTTATTCAAAAACCAGTGTTATTTAGGCCAGTTACATTTTAAACTATATTAGACAAGTTATTTCTAGAGCTTAGGAAGTTATATTTAAAAATTAACTCAAGTGGGGAAATTAATTTGTTCTTGTTAATGTTGGGAGGGGCGGGATTTAATTTGTTGTGTTATCATTAGCTAATTGCATAGTTACATAGTTAGATTTTAAAGAAATAATGGAATGTATATACAGGCTTCCCCTACTTACTTGACTGGGTAGGGATTGAAGCACTGTCAGAAAGTGGGAATGGTCAAAAAGCAGAAATGGTCGAAAAGCAGAATCCATCTACTATAGGGAACATGAAGGACTTACAGTGGTTCACTTGGGAATGACCGCCTAGGCACATTGCTTGAAAACTCTCATCTGACTTGGTGCCTTCATCTCCACCCCAAGTTACTTTGCAAGCAGAGTATGCGTGGTCCCAAGCAAGTTCCATAGGCAAGAAGAACTGATGGAAATCTGCTGTTTCGATGCTTGCAATACAGATAAGTTCCATTAATTTGACCAGGAGACCCGCTCTTTCTGTAGGCAAGACCTACAGAATTTGGAAGGTGGAAGCACTGAAAGAGTATGTTGTCAGATAACAGGTGTGAGCTTCCTGTAAGGTTGAGAACCGCTAGGGTATAAGTATGTTTTCTCCATGTGACACATTTTGTTAAGGGGTCCTTCAAAAGTATTCTTTTTTAGTTTTAACTGCCTTTGCCAGTCAGCACTTTCCAGATAGTTGGACTACATATTCTATAATCTAAATGGTTGGTGGCAATGGTGGAATTTGTACAGGATTCCCCCACTTATCTGACAGGTTAGGGACTGGAGCATAGTCAGAAAATTGAATTGGTTGGAAAGCAGAACCCATGTACCAGGGAGCATGAAGGACTTAGGGAGGCTCACTTGGGAATGACCGCACATGTGCTGCTTGCAAAGTCTCTCAGCTGGTTCGGCAATTTTTTCCCCTCTCTGCCCACTTTGAAAGCTGCATGCACATGTTAGTGGTTCCATATGAGCCTCCATAGGCAAGAAGAACTGATGAAATAGTGGAGCCCCCATCAAATTAATGGAACTTCTCCTTAATTTGGAAGCATCAAAAAAGCAAGTTGTCAGATATCAGGGTGTCAAAAGATGGGGGCTTCCTGTAGTTCAATGCATCTAAAAACTGTAAGTTTGACAAAGGCTGTCTTGTAGTTTAGATCTAACCATCTCTTTAATTTAGGCTTTTGTCACTGTCCTGCATATCCCATTTCCCCCATCTCTACCCACCCACAACAACATCTTATCTGTTCAGTCACTTTTCAGACTCCATGGATTATTTGCTTGGATTGGAAAAAGATAAATAAAGAATAAGGCATTCATTCCAGTCAGAGGACCGGGAAGTGCAATAGTAAGTGGCTACAAAGATCAATCTTTGTGAAACAGTGGAAGAGAATTCTTAATTCTCAGAAATATTTTGAGTGCTTCTGAGTATATGCCAAGCATTTTTCTTCATTACGGAAGATCTGTACCCATTGCCTCAGGATCCAGGGATCCAAAGTTCAATCTGCTGCCTCCAGTTTCTAGCATTCTCAGGGCTCTCCAACCATCCTCCTCTTCATAAGACCAGCTTCTGCAATGAATATGAATGAAAACCTCTTATTCACTGCCCCACAGGAATAGTGAGTGCTGTTAACAAAGTTTTGTCAAGGGAAAGGGGAAATTTAAATTAACAATTTATTTTCAAGTTTTGAATGAGTGTCATTAACCAACAAATTAATTAATAAAGATTCATTTGGGGTAATGGAGGCAACTAAGAATCAATGTTTATATTGAACTACTGTAATTATTTATAAGCTGTGGTTGTGTCCATAAATAAATATCTGTTTGTTGATGATTGACAATGAATACCACGTGCTGTGAGACATGCGAAAAATCACTTCTCATGTATAAGAATCTAGTGTTTGTGTGGCAAGGATGTCAACTGTTTTATCTGTGCAAATGATGATACACCTGTTAGTTAAAATTAGGGAGAAAAAAATCTGCTTCCATTACATGTTTCTCTCTTCATAATATTTGTTTGAGAGTGAGAATGAGGTGCACAAAAGAAGACAACAGAGGGAAAGGTATTGAGTTGTGAAGAATACAATATCTGTAAGGAAAAAAAAAATACTGAAAATGAGTTGTGAAGATAAGCCTAAGTATCCCACTTGTTAGTGCCAACTACAGTAGAACCACTGAATCAACAGAACCTAGAAAAGTGTTCACCTGCCAAATTGCCATTCATTCAATGGACCCATTCTGGCTGGGACTAACAATCAGGTTTAGGCCATGGAATAAACATATTCAGAATGAGAATAGTCCCTAATGCAAATGCACAAGTCTGCTACAAATGCACACATGCATGCATGCATCTGCACACACAGGGACAGCAGCAGGCTGCTTAACTAATTTGTTCAGATCTTCAATAGTGAAGGGCATGCTTACTTTCTCTAGGCAGATTACTTGATCTTCTGCCCTATATATGAGCTCCCTGATCCAGTCAGTATCATGTAAAAAATCTATCTGGCCTGGTGTTTGCTCTTTCTTTGTATGTCCCAGTGCATATTGTTGCTGGATTGGCTCTCTAGTCCTTGATCTGTGCGCCTTTGGACAGACACCTCAATTCTACAGATATGGTTCTCCTACCTTTTCATCCATTGCTATGATTGTATTCAGCATGAGTTGCCACTTGTACAGCGTTGATGTTATTTCTCAGTGTCGGACTGAGGCATGAGTGTGAGAGTCCAAGTACAAACAGTGTGGACAAGATAGTCTAGATGGACAGCAGACCGGTGCATTTGTATTAGGGTCAATTCTCATTCTCATGATCTCTGTGTGAGCTCATTCTACAGCCCTCTTTCTTGGATCTCACACATTTACACCACCCCTGACTATATCCTGTGCTATCTCTAGATCCATGTCTGTGGTCTTCTAGCTTGCTCACCCTCAAAGACAAACTTACAAAGGCTCTGGTTTGGTCCTATTCCATATTTTGCCCTCAATATTTCATTTACTCCAACAAGTAAGCCAGCTGCACCATTTGCTCAGCTCTCAAATGTCTTCCAATGTCACAGCAGTCCTTGAAAGCTATGAAGTTAGTGAAGATATATGTGGGCTATAACAAGGTACCTGTATATATGTTATGAGATGTGGTGAATTATGTTAGGGGTGCATTATATTATGAAAGCCAACTTGGTATAGTAGTTTAAGTGCTAAATTAGGAGTAGGAGAACAGAGTTCAAGTTGCTGCTCAGCCACAGAAACCCATGAGGTGTCCTTTGGAAAGTCACACTCTCTCAGCCTCAGAGAAAGCCAATGGCAAACTCCTCTGAACAAATCTTGCTGAAAAAATACATGATATGTTGCCTTAGGGTCACTGTAAGTCAGAAACTACTTGAAGGCACACAACAACAGCAACAGCAAATATGTTGTAGTTACATTAAATGTTGCTTTAATTAACTGACTGTTATTTATTTTAGTGTTCTAACATCTTATTCTGTGAAATGTTTGGGGAAGGAGACATTTGCCTGTGAAAAGTGGCATACAGATTGCTTGTTGTTATGTGTCTTCAAGTCTACTGTGACCTACGGCAACTCTATCCGTGGGTTTTCTTGGCAAGATTTATTCAAAGGAGGCTTGCCGCTGCCTTTCTCTTAGGCCGACAGAGTGTGATTTGCCCAGAGTCATCCATTTGGCTTCTGTAACTAAGCAGGGATTCCTAATCGTGGAGAGTCCTAGTCCAGCACTCAAATTTCTGCACCATACTGGTTTCCCTTTTCTTTTCTTTTTTTTGCTTTTAGATCAAGCAATGTCATGGTAAGGAACAGCCTTATCCTGAGGCATAAGTCCTGAAATGGGAAATAGACATTATTTTCTTCTGGCATTATTGTTTCAGAGTTAATATGAGGTAATGCCAGGAATGTAGGAAGGAAATAATTTACGCTCAGTTGTACAAAACGGACTATGTAACCAAGAATAAGTTCATGTCACTGAATCTAACCTCCTAAATCAGGAATAGGCAACTTCAGCAGAACTAGGAAAGATGTTTTTGCCTCCAGCCAGAGGTAGCACCAAGCCTGGAAATGACCAAATTTGGGGGCGGGGGGAGAGGAAATGAAGATAAAGGAAGTGAAGATCTATCTCCAGTTTTGATTCTGGAAGTGTTTGCAATCCTCAGCTGGGATCATTGCAAATAAAATAAAATTTCTGCTCTTTGAGGCCTTTTCCTGACTAGATTATTATACACTAGGAGCAACATTTTGCTCCCCACTGATTTAGATGGTGGTCGGACTAAAATGCTGCCTTTGATATCTCTAAAGGAAAGGTACACTACAGTTCTTAACTGAGGATCAGACTAAAGCATATGTTTAGCAGGTTTTTACAAGAAGTGCTCCCAGACAGTTTTTTTTTAAAAGACTGTCATAACACATGTTTTTTTCTCACTCGCGTATCTTGTGTGTAGTGTGCTCTCTTTTGTGATTATTATTGAATGGTGAACCTGGAATTCATTCACAATGCACTTGTCTCTGAGGAAGTCCCATTGTCAGAGGGAAAACAGATTAATCTGTACCTTTGAACCATCAGTGAAAAAACCCATAATGGCTAAAAATATTATAGAGATCTGATGAGATTACAATAGAAATGCATGTTATCATCATCAAGATCACCACCACTACTACCATTTGGTAGATGGCTACTTTACTACCTTGCTATTAATCTCAACAACAATCCTATAGAATAAATTTATTGAGAGGCAGGGATGGTCAAAGGCCACATGGCAAATCCTATGACCAAACAGAGATTGTTCCTCAGTCCCTAGCCCAGCACTTTAAACAGTACCCCATACCAGTTCTCTCAAATAGTAGTTACTATAAATAGGGTACCCACACCAAAACAAACTAGTAGAAAAAATACCATGACTGCCATGCTAAATTTGCATTAGTAAAATGCAAATAAATAATATACATATACATATACAAAATATATAAAATAATATACATATACATTATACATTACAATAGTGTGTGTAATATGGCAAATTAGACACTCAGATTTGAAGGCCTGGAATATGGCAATCCTAGCTTCTGGCCTGGCCTAGCCTGCTCTCCCCAAGCTAATCTGCTGCCTTCAGGTTTGATGGAGAATGCTTTTCTGTCAGGATGGTTAAAATAAGATTGAATTTCCAGCCCAAAGACTTCAATTCATTAAATTTGCAGGGACATGATCTTGCCTTTTGCTCCAGGTAGCTGAATGCCTTGGGTTGGCCATCCTGGAGGACTTAATGCTATACTGTGTGCATTTTTGTGATCCCAGACACACTGGTATCTATACCCCTTCTGTAGGATTCCCCTTTAGATAGCCCTTAAGCTTGCCTGTGCAGTGATTGGGAAGAAAGGTATACACATGAATTAAAGAAACACTTTCTGAACGTGTACCCACCCAACAAATACACAGTCTTAGAAATGTTGATCCTTTATACAAAGTCACATTCAGGAACAGTGCCTGAGAACAATAAAGTATTTTGTTGCCAGGGAATCTGTACTAGCCTCATTATCTGTACTAGCCCCTGAGGTCCCTCCCTAAACTGCAAACCCCAGGATTCCATAGGAGGTTGAAAGTGGGATAATAGCATTATAACAGTTTAGTGCGGAAATGGCCTTTGTCTGCCTACCTTGCCACTGCTGTGTAATCCTGGAAAAAGTGTGACCACAGCATAGGACACCAACAGGATTCCAGATCGTGATAGTATATAGACTGACGAAGTGGGGTTAGGTGGCCATATGACACCAGGAATGGTGCCAGCAGCCCTATGGTATTCCAGATAAATCTTCTATGTAAGGAAAATTAGAGGTGTTCTACAGCCATTTGGCAACAATTCAAAATATCATCAAACCTTTTCTAGGACAATGATATTAGCCTTCTTATGTTCTCTACCTGTAGATGGCATCATATCCTCCCACTGTCCTAGTTTGGCAGGGACAGTCCCAATTAATCTTCTTTGGCTACTTTTAAAATGTCCCAGTTTTTTAATTCCTTCAACTGCTTTTAAAATGGTCCAGTTTCTTAGGCTGCTTTTCAAATGTCCTGGTTTCTTACTCCTCCTTCCATTTCCTCCCTTTGTGTTCAACTGACTGCATTTGCTGCAAAATGATTCAAACTGCAAAAGTAAGGTGCACTCAATAACTTGCAGGGGGAAGAAGAGGGGTGGACTGTCATCCTTCCCATAGGCTCAAGTGAAAGCAAACAGCTGCATCTTGTCCTAACTTGTGTGTTCTTCCACATAAGTAACTTTTACGACCTTGTCAATGCTCTGATGTTGCTTGCACACATGTGCAAAACTTTGGAAGGCATGTGCTATGCTCGGAGAACTAGGATGGGGGAACCAGGATGATGTTGTTATCAGTACCATCACAATGGAAGTACCACTGTCCCTTGCTCCTTCAGCACTGTCTACTAAGGGGAGCCCACTTCCACACAGTTGTACCACAATTTAGAAAAAGCTTATTTTTTTGGACTATAGCCACTGGCCATACTAGCCAGGGGGTTCAGGTAGTTGTAGTCTTCAAAAGTAACTTTTTCCAGACTCCACTGATGTGCACACACAAGTGCTCCTTTATGAACAGGTAGTAAACAGGAAAGGACTTCCAGGTCATTTTCTATTTTTTTAAAAATGGCCTAACTGTCCCAATTTGGCAGGGACAGTCCTGATTAATACTCTCTTCTCCCACTTTTTCAGCTGCTTTAAAAATGTCTCATTTTCTCTTTCCTTCTTCTTTTTTTCCCATTGTTCTCAGATTACTTCAGTTACTGTAAATAAAGTGCGAAAATATGAGTTTGCATTCGGTTAACTTAATGGGCAGAAGAAAGAGGAAAGAGCCAAATTTTCCTCTTCCCAGTAGGTTCCGGCAAAAGCAAACTGCTGAAGGTTCTCCTAGCTTGTGTGCTCTTGCTCTTCAATAACTTTTTCTGTCTTGAGTTCTGTCTTTGATGTTAGTTGGCCACATGTGTCCTGATTTTCATTTATGAAACATTGGAGCGTATATGATGACACCCCCCCAAAAGAAACAAACATTTCAGAAAACAAATTGCCAAAGCAAAAAGAAAATGTTAAAAGAGAGATAGAGAAACTAAAAAAAATTGCAAGAATTCACCCATCAGATATTGCACTGAAATGATTTGAAAATATACAGCATCTGTTTAATGTTTAAAGCAAAAGAAAGTGGGAAAGTAACTGAGCATGAGATAGCTTTCAATAAATAATCATGGAATAAATAGGTAAATACGCATGGGAGCACTGTAAATGCACGAGTAGTTTGGTACCAATAAAATGTGAAAGATAAAAATAAAATACAATATAGCTACAAAAGTATTTGTATAAATCATGGAAATGTACAGGAAGGAGAGACAGCAAGCCTGCCTGCTCTGTGTACATTCCAGATTAGGTAATGCAAAGAACATAACACCAGCAACAAAGAATGCATCAAGAAAGTGCAAAACAACCAGCATGACCAAAGCACAATGCTTCTGGAGGTGACACTTTACAATTTTTATGATTTTAACTGCAAATGGGCAATGCACAGTTACCATATAATAAAACCAGGATCAGTGGTCATTTTAAAAGGGAACACAATCTGGATTTTCAATTCCTTTAACCATCCTCAGTAATTGAAATCGTTGCTTTCTGAATCTGGGTTTCTTAGCGCACTCCAACATAACACACAGGCCGCCAGTTGAACCATGCATTTCAGTGGCAGAAACCAATCTGTGCACACAAAGAAATAGTTATGTGGACCAGCTTCTTCCACTGAAGTCAGCAGGGATAAAAAGGGAAAACATGATGATTATCCTCTCATATTGGAAGGGCTGCCATCTGAATGTGAGAGTGGGCTTGGCTGTTGCTTGTGGAATTAGGTCTAGAAGTATCAGGTGAAAATGGCAGGGAAGCAAGTTTTAGGCTAACTTTCAGGAGAAACTTCCTAATAATAAGGGCAGTTCAATGGCAGAACAGACTGCCTTGGCAGTGATGAGATGTTCTTTTCTGGTTGCATTTGAGCAGAGTCTGGCCTGCTAATTTTTAGGAATGCTGTAGATGCATCCTGTACTACAAAGCCTATGCTGAGCAGAGGTTGAGCTAAATGACTTCCAAGATTTCATACAACTTTATAATTCTATGCACATGCTGATACTTCTACAAGCTTGGTAAATGAGGGTAATGCTGTGGATATAGCATATCTTGACTTCAGTGAGGCCTTTGACAAGGTCCCTCATGTCTTGCAAATAAGCTAGTGAAATGTGGGCTAGACGATGCTACCATTAGATGGATTTGTAATTGGTTGACCAAGCAAACCCAAAGAGTGCTCATCAATGGCTCCTTTTTGTCCTGAAGAGAAGTGACTAGTGGGGTACCAAAGTGCTCTGTCCTGGGCCCAGTCCTATTCAACATCTTAATGATTTGAATGATAGAATAGAGGGCATTCTTATCAAATTTACGGATGACACAAAATTAGGAGGGGGTAGCTAACACCTCAGTGGACAGGATCAGAATTCAAAATGACCTTAACAGATTAGAGAGCTGGGCCAAAACTAATAAAATTAATTTCAACAGAGAGAAATGTAAGCTAATGCACTTGAACAGAAAAAAATGAAATGCACAGATTTAAGATAGGTGACACCTGGCTTACCACAGTAGGTGTGAAAGGGATCTAGGAGACTCGGTAGACCACAAGTTGAACTTGAATCAGCGGTGTGATGTGTCAGCTAAAAAAACCCAATTCAATTCCAGGCTGCATCAATTGGAATATAGTGTCTAGGTCAAGGGAAGTAATGGTATCACTCTATTCTATTTTGATCAGACCCCACCTGGAATACTGTGTCCAGTTCTGGGCATCACAGTTCAAGAAGAACATTGACAAACTGGAATGTGTCCAAAAGAGGGCAACCAAAATGGTAAAAGGGCTGGAAATTATGCCCTATGAAGAGAGTTTTAGGCAGCTGAGTATGTTTAGCCTGGAGAAGAGAAAGTTAAAAGGTGACATGATAGCTAGGTTTAAATATTTGAAGGGATCTCATATGGAAGATAGAGCAAGCTTATTTTCAGCTGCTTTAGAGACTAGGACATGGAGCAATGGCTTCGAATGTCAGGAAAAAAGATTCCATCTAAACATTAGGAAGAACTTTCCAACAATAAGAGTAGTTTGACAGTGGAATACACTGCCTCAGATAGTGGTGGAGTCTCTTTCTTTGGAGGTCTTTAAACAGTGGCTGGAAGGCCATCTGTCAGGAATGGTTTGATGGTGTATTCCTTCATAGCAGGTGGTTGGACTCAATAGCCCTTGTTGTCTCTATATGATTCTATGATCCTATGATCTGTAAAATGGAGGGGGAAATGGCTTACAGTGTTGTTTTCAAGGCAAGCTCAATCCAAATTGTAAAGCAAGCTCTTGCCAGTTCGTAATTATAAAGAACTCTATATATAAAAATTAAGAAATCTTAGTCACTATTTTGTAATATTTGGGTTAGTAACTTAAAACAGAAATGCTGAACAGAAAATGAGAGGGTTCCTCTCTATTCTCTGGCAAATGAGCCAATGTGTTCTCTCAGAAGGTAATACCCTACTGTTGGT